>CM057818.1:67120638-67793138 GCA_030067965.1 Latrodectus elegans | reverse complement strand
TTAAATAAAATGGGACACAAAAAATACTATCAATAAATGATTCATCAATTATACTTATTTTTTACAATAAAACTTATTTTGATATTAAAATGACCAGATTTTAAATTTTCAAAAAATTTTAATAACACCTGCATATTTAATATATATAATCAAATTAATGGGAAAAGAATTTTTTTATCAATAAATGACACTAGCTAAAAATTTCAGAATACTTTTTTTATAAGTAAAATAAGCATTTTTGGATACAAGAAATTATTTATTAATTTAATCAAAGGTACTATGAATCTGGTTTCATAAAAATTACTTTTATGTTAATTTAAAAATAAAATCGTTTTTTACTACTTACTCAGAAAAAACAAATAATTAAAGGACTCTAAATTGCATATATTCTAGACTTTTAGTATAGATAAATTTATTCTAATGAATGCAAATAGATGCACATTCGCCAATTTATGGTTCAAATTGCTATAAAAATTAATAGTAATTTAGTTCAAAGAAACAGAATGTACAAAAATAAATATTAACATTAATAAAAATCAAGAACGAAACTAAACACAAATTAAGAAAGATAATTAATAAAACTATGTGCATAGTATAAAGTAGTAAAATAATTAGAAGACCTTTCCATTACGATAATTAGCTGCCCTTTGTATTTGTCTTAAAGTGTCACTATAATCTTCCATTTGAGGGGAAGGGCCACTAGGCGAATGTACTGGATGTCTATCATCCCTTCCAGAATGTGAAGGAGTCTTGTTACATATTCGATTACGTGATGAATTCTTAGAATATTGTTCACTAAAAAGAAAAATTATTACTTAAATTTTAAATCATTTTAAATATGAATAAAACAACACTATTTAAAAATATTTGTGGCACTTTAGCAACACACACACAGAAATTTATTATTTTTACTTACATTAAATCTGATAAATATTATAAAACAAGATTTTAAATTCTACAATAAAGTATATATTATAAATTTTACCGTTTCAATTCTTGTAATTGAATAGACAAAGAAGAATTTGTTTTTGCTGCTTCTTTTAAAGCTGATCGCAATTTGCGAATTTCTTTTTCAAGTGCTTCAATAGTTTCTTTATTCTCATTAGATGTTCCTGAAATTTTAAAAATCATTTATATAAAGAATAATATTATTCAAATTTAAAATAATTAAATTTTATACTAATATAAGCCAAATACAATCTTCTTTCAATATGTATATATATATATATATATATATATATATATATGTAGCTCTTATCTGGTTTAATAGGAACAAAGAAATAAGTTCTTTAAGTAGCTCAAAATGATTTATTACAATTTAGGATACAACTTGAACACAACACAGATACATATACTACAAATAAAAAAAAATTACATCTAAACATATAAAGTTAAAGGGATAAGGTAAACAGGAAGTCATATGGATATACATCTCATTCCTACGTTTGCTGGAGAAGGACTCGCTTCCTTGTTGATGATGTCATGGGTGGTGTAGACAGGGGGCACTACAGACTCCCCCGACAAGGAGACAGGATTAAGATTAGGAAGCTTCTGAGGTTGTCAACATGGTCTTCCTCTACTTTTCAAAGGGTATATTGGCCCTTTATCTCTAGATGATTGTTGATAGGACTTCTACATATTAGTATGGTAAGTACCAAGTACTTGAGCAGGGGCAGCAGGATCTGCAACATCAGATGTATTTGGTGATTCATTCATTAATATGATATAAGGTCCTTCACGCTTGGGCATGAACTTTTTACTTGTTTTAGTTTTGGACTTGCTCACGGGATGTAAGGTGATCCAAACTTTATTGCCTGGTTGATAATAAACGGGTCTATGCTTCTTGTCACAGTAGTCCTTTTTAGCATCTTGTTTTTGCTCTACACGGTCTCTAATTATGGGTGTAAGGTGTGCAAATTGTCAAGTAAGGTGTTATCTCTCCAACAAAGTTATCGTTATCAATGACAGCTCTAATATCATGATTAACATCATTTGTGGTTCGGAGCTCTCTTCCGAACTGAAGGTAAGCTGCCGCATGACCTGTAGAATCACATTTTGCGGTGTTTGAAGCAAAGCGTATCATGGGTAGTTTGTCCTCCCAAGTATCATGCAAGTCACCAACTAGAATTGCTAATTTGGGTTTCAGATCTCGATTCTTTTGTTCAGCAGGATTTGCTTGAGGATGTTATAAAGGTATAAGATCTTGCTTAATACCTAGGATCTTACAAGCTTGTTGCATTACAGCACTGATGAATTGTACACCGTTATCGCTGATTAGTCTTCTAGGTAAGCCGTAGTGTAAGAAGACTTCTATCAATATTTTAGAGCAATTGATAGCTGTGGCATCTTTTAGGGCAAAAAGTTTGACTCATCTTGCACTGGTATCTTCAACAAGAAATATCCATTTTTTTCCAGTTGGAGTCTCTGGGAGAGGACTAAACCAGTCTATTGCCAACATCTCAAAACTTTGTGAAT
This sequence comes from Latrodectus elegans, assembly GCA_030067965.1. NCBI lineage: Eukaryota > Metazoa > Arthropoda > Arachnida > Araneae > Theridiidae > Latrodectus > Latrodectus elegans. Next base: position 67,790,663 of record CM057818.1, on the reverse strand, counting down.
AAATAGGCATTCTGTTGAATCCAGCATGTTTCAGATTGTTATATTTGTACCGGTTACATTCAGCACAATCTTTCGTATTCAGCAATAAACTTTCTCATGCCAGGAAAGAAATGCCTAGAAGCAATTTTATGATACGTATTCTTAGCTCCACAATGTCCAACACATTCTCGCTTGTGACAAGGGACAACTAGCTGTGTTTCTTCTGACTCTGTTTCAGACGAATATCGATCCAGTATTCCCTGATTCATCAGATAACCTTTACTAGTCCAATTTACATAATTTTCATCTTTCTGTCCACTTTCAAAGCAGTCTATGATCTTTCTTACATCCTCATCCTTCAACTGTTCTTTGCGAATGTCTTTAGATTTCTGGGATGGTAAATCTATGAAAATAGTGTTCAAGTTACAAAGAAATTTGTCCTCTGTATCAAAAGGTCTGGACAGAATATCTGCAATTACATTAGATCTTCCTGGTTCATTTGTTTTGTTTGTTTCTTTGTTTGTCGCTCAACGGTCATTTTTTGCACACAAGGGCTAATCAGACCGGGACCTACAGCTTAAAGTGGATTCCGAACCACTACAAACATCCATGTCCAAGGTGGGATTCAAACCCACAAACTGTTGAACCGAAGGCAAGAGCGCTAACCATTCGGCTACAAGCTTGGTTTAGATCTTCCTGGAGTATAAAGAATTTTCGGGTGATATGACTGAATTTCAAGAGCCCATCGAGCCAAGCATCTGGATGGGGATTTAATACTCATAAGCCACTTCAAGGGTTGGTGATCTGATGCAATAATGATTTCTTGATTTTCCACATAGCCACAGAACTTCTCAAGTGCCCATACCATTGCTAATGCTTCTCGTTCGGTAGTTGAATAATTTCTTTCTGCCGAACTAAGCAGTCGACTGGTATATTTAATCACATGTTCTTCCGGTCTTTCTCCTTGGATAAGGACTGCTCCTAGAGCATAATTACTCAGATCAGTTCTTATGAGGAATGGTTTAGATCCATCTAGCTGAGACAACACAGGTGGTGAGATCAGCCTTCTTTTTAACACTTCAAATGCTATCTGCTCTGTATCACCCCATGTCCATTGTTTATTCTTTTTAGTTAAGTCACTAAGGGGCCTAGCATTTTCAGAAAAATGGGGAACATATCTCCGGAACCAGGAACAAGTCTGTAGGAAGGACTGAACTTCTTTAGCACATTTTGGTGTCAGAATTTTTTGAATAGCAAATACTTTGTCAGCATCCACTTCTACACCCTTTTCAGTTATCCAATGACCTAAATACTTCACTCTACCACAAGAAAAATTGTATTTGATTCTATTAGCATTCAGTTTAAATATAGCAAGTCTTTCAAACACTTTCTGTAAATCTGATAAATGTTAATCAAAAGTTTCTGATAAGATAATGATATTGTCAAGGTATGACAATGCAAAAACATCTTTGAGACCAGAACTAAATTTATCAATGAGACGTTGAAAAGTTGCGGGTGCGCTGTGCAACCCAAAAGGATACGTAAAAATTTAAAAGTTTCAAATGGGCAGATGAAGGCAGTCTTCTCTTGGTCTGATTCATGAACTTTGACCTGATGATAACCAGATCTTAAGTCTATCGTAGACATGTATTTCATCGACTTGGCTTCAGTCAATAAATTATTCTTTCTTGGTAATGGATAATTATCCGAAATAGTTGTTGAGTTTAACTTGCGGTAATCAACACACAATCTGATGATACCATTTGGTTTAGGTACTAATACCACAGGAATTGCATAAGAAGATTCATATTCCTCAATTATTACTTCTGTTAACAAGGAATCTAGCTCTTTCTTTGCAGGTGTCATTCTATATGGAGGTTCAGCAATAGGTAGGCTATTTCCAGTCTGGATTCTATGTTCAATAAAAGGAGTAGGTTCTCCCCCTGGCTTGAAGTTATTTTCAAATTCTTCCAGCAATGAATTTAATTTGTGTCGTTTCTCTTGTCAAGTGTTTTCCTTCATCATTTCTCAATTTCACGGAATTAGAGGTTTCTGAAATTTCAGCAGATATATCAGGAGAAGTTAATTTCTGCGACATTATTACTTTTGCAGTACTTATGGTTTCGGATGGTTCACAATAAAATGGGCAATGTCCGTGTGGATATTCACTAAAATGCCTAGTGCCATTCTGGATGTTAAACACAATACCACCAGCCTGGAGAAAGTCAGTACCAAGCAACATTCTATTGCCTTTAGCATTTGGTAACACAAATTTCATGCAAACTTTCTTTCCTTCTACATTAAGATTTACGTCTGTTGTCAAAGCAGGGACATTTCTTTCTTTTCCATTGGCAAGTACCATTGTAATATTCTTCTTTTGAAACTTGAAACCTTTCTCTTTCAATAAAGTATAAAATCACTCTCCCGCAATGGAATTTGATGCATCTCTGTCGGCATAAAAAGATGCTTTTTCACCACAAACAGTTAAAAAAATTGAGCTGGACAATGAATTTGAAGCTTGTGCGGTATACAACTTTACACCATTAACAATTGTTTTAGCCTCTTCTTTTAGTTTGTTGCACTTTGGACACTTAGACTGAATAAAACCAGGATTACTACATCCATAGCAATAAACAGAAAATCTTCTTTCTGGCTTGTCTTTAGTAAATTTTGGGCTTTCATAGTTGGAATATTCCATTTTGTCATTTTCCCTAGAGTTAGGAGGCTTATAGTTTCTCTCTGAAGCAGATTTAACATAGTCTTTGGAATTTGGCTTCTTAGCAACAATAATTTTAGCAAAGATAGGGGAATTTTCCTTCATTCCCAGTCTTACATTTTCATAATTGTCAAGCTTTTCTGCAAGTTCTAAAGGATCATTCAGCTCTGACCATTGATCAACAAAATGTTCTCTAACTTCTGGAGGTGTTCTTTTCTTTAACTGGTCAGCTATTATTAAGTTTTGCAATTTCTCAAAAGTGATGATATTCAACTCTTTTAACCATCCTTCGAAATACGATTTAATTTTAAAATAGATGTCTTTCCATGTTACTTCTGCACTTTTTCTATGTTGGGAGAACATCTGCCAAAACCTATCTGATGTAAGTCTATAACGCTTCAAGAGCATCTCTTTCGCCTTTGAATAGTCTTTAAAATCTTCTTCATTTTCTCTAGCAATTAACTGATTCATTTTGTCTGGCAGTGAGCCTATCAAGTACAACATCCAATTCATTTCAGGTACATTCACTAATTTTAATTGACATTCAAATACTGTCAGATAGAGTCCTATTTAATCTTTATTGGGATTAAATTTTGTGAGAATTAAATTCAGATCCCAATTTGTTTTTTCCATTTCACTTGCTGGAACTGAGGCAATGGAGGAATGTACCTTCTGAGCTTCCACTTGAAGTTTTAAGCGTTGCAATTTATACTGTCTCTCTTTTTCAATGCGTAGTTGTTCCTCTTCCTTTTCTTTTGCTAGTTTTTCTTCCTTAGCAGCTTCTTGCTGGGCAATTCTTTCAAATTCAACTTGTTTTTCTTTTTCAAGCCATTCCTCTATTATATTAGTTAGCATATTTTTCACTAATTCTTCATCATAATCTTTTGATTTGGTTATAATATCTTTCAGTTGAATTACTTTCAGATCATCTACTACCCCTAACCCCATTTTTATAGCGAGGTTTCTCAAATCCTCTTTTTTCCCTTTCCCAAGGAATGACATTTTTGCATGTGTTTTATTTTTAATAGTTCTGAACTTATTTTCAACTGATATTAAAATGCTGATTTTTTTAATATGTGGTTCTTTATTTTAGTTAAAACGAAATTTAAACACCATCAGTCTTAAGTACAATATTATGTTAAAATATAAATCTTTTAAATTTAAATATAAGTGAAGTGTAACCTATTATTATTTATTGAAACATTAATTGCAAATAAAATAAATTATTTAATTATTGTAAATATACTTGAAATACTTATGATATTCACCATCATAAAATAATCAAATCAATTTTATTATATTAATCTTACTAAATTTATAAGAATTCACTCTTATTATATACTTCAAATCAAACAAAGCCAAAACAAAGGATTTCAAAATTCTACCATGAAACTTTTATTTTCGTTTCATTTATAACTCTTTACTTTCGCTTTACAATTACCAATAATCACTAAATGTAACTCTGTTTATAAATTATATTTTATCAATACTTTGATTCCAAATTCAATAAATAAAAATATATTAATTAAGATAATTTAATAATATGCAAAAGAATATTTTATATACAAATAATAAAAATGTTTTATCGACTTTTTATTTCCTTAACTTTAAAATTCTTCAATTCTCTAAAATATCAATTCTGATTCCTTTTATCAAAATATTAATAATTATTTTGTTATCTTAATATATAACCTTAAATATACATAAAAACAATACATTTTCATTCTTTATTCAATGAAACAACTTACTAAAAGAATAAAACACTAAGATTCTAAACAGAAAGTGAATGACAAAAAAATAAATAAATAAAATAAAAATAAGCTTTAATATATACTGAACTCCTAAATTCATAGATATTGAAATGCTAGACAGAGAGGCGTTTATGAAAGCAATAACAATGGTCTTTTGCGGCACCTTGTTTCCTGTTTTAAATTAAAACAAAAGTATCATCACATGAAATTGCAAAATCATTAGACAATTAAATTCTGTTAGATACTCAATTTTAAAACACTATCTCACTGCAAAGAAGATATTTTCAAATATTCAGAATTAAGAAATATAATATTCAGAAGTAACATACTTTACTTATTGTTCATAATGCTTTTTACATATAATTCATGCACATATACTATAATACTTCAAACATAATAAAATAAATGTTTCTTTTAATTCAAATATACTCTAATACAAAATATTATGTATTTAATAAACCACAACACATCAGGAGGTAACCTGTAAAATTTTTGAATTCCCCCGCAACAACAAAATTTAATTCTGGGTAGAATTTTTTTGACAGCGAAACGAAACTGGAACTCAGGTCTCACGTTGGGCAGCCAATATTTTATATTGTAGCACTTATCTGGTTTAATAAGAACAAAGAAATAAGTTCCTTAAGTAGCTCAAAATAATTTATTACAATTTAAGTTACAACTTAAGCACAACACAGATACATATACTACAAATAAAACAAAATTACATCTAAACATATAAAGTTAAAGGGTAAACATGAGAGTCATATGGATATAAGTCTCATTCCTACTGTTGCTAGAGAAGGACTTGCTTCCTTGTTGATGTCATGGGTGGTGTTGTAGACAAGGGACGCTATATATAAATATTAGATTATAAAATAAAATTTCAATATTATCATAAAGATGCTTTTTGTATTTCCAGCTGATAAGTCTCATGGCCTTTTAAATTTATTCATAGATTGAGATTATACTTATATAATAAATGCACTTCTTTGTATCCAATTATTTTTAATAATATCAATTTATTTTTATTTAGAAAAGAAATTATATGTAAAAAGAAATAACACCAATGATGAAATATTAAAATAAGTGAAATCAATTTCTTAAAATACCAATATGATTTGAGTTAGATAAATAGCAAATATATTTGAATATAAACCATAATTCATATTTATATTATATTCGTAAATTTTAACTTAAACATTACTAATAACTATAGTTAGCAAGACTTGCTTAAATTTTATTCTATATATGTGAACATACATTAAGAACACTTTAACCTCTTTTTATCCTAAGGAAATTCATAGAGTAATCTGAATTGTTTAGGCTATTTTTCTTTTAAATAAAATATACAAAACTCAATCATGTTTGATGCAATGACTTGCTGTAATTAATAAATTACTGACATTAATCAGCAGTACATACAAAAAGAACACATACATTTTTCAATAAAAAGTTTGTAGATCAAATTCAGTAGTTGAATTGACGAGTTATTACATTTTGTGTTAGTATTTCATAAGAGAAATTAAAACAAAATTTTCATTTTAAAATTAAAAAAAATAAACACATGTTGCTTGCAAAATTTAATTTATTTAACCAAGCGTAATTCAGCCATCATATTGTAGTACCTATTAAAACAGAACTAAAAGAAAACTAACCTTCAAAACAAGTAAAACATTTTAAGGACATTGTCAATTTCAGAGGTATGATAGTAAAAATAAATGCTTTGAATGTCGGTTGGTTGGGTTTTATGATGCAATGTCCAAAACAGGACAAGCTGCACAATGTTTTGATTGTCAACTCTACAATCAAGTCTAAAAAAATGAAGAGGCAAAATAAAAAAGACAAATATATATGTTCTTCAATATTAATTTCATAAAAATAAGACTTCTGATTTAAAGTCAAAAATCATTTGTAAGTAAGATTTTTTAAAAAAAAATCTATGGTAAATAACTGAACAATGTTTTTTTTAAAAAGAAAAAAAATATTAATATTCCGCACATTATATGCGTAGCTCAACTTTAAATGTGAACGTGAACTATATATATTTTTACAATCACAAAAAGCTTTATTTTCATTTATTATTTACATAATTATTTTACTGTTAGTGCATTTTTGGAAATATTGCTTCCTGTATGCATGAAATAATAAACCACTCTATTATCTGAAACATAGTTAAGTTGGTAAAAGACCACAGAACTGTGCAGGTTTGGTGTGATTTCCAATTTTTGCAACAAGCACTACACAATTATTTTATCAACCTAAATTATGTCTCTAAGAGCAATATTTTGTAACTGAATACTGACTGCACTCACAAACATTGTTTACAAATATTTCACCAACTTTACAATTGTATGATATTTTAAATTTCAAATATCAAGATTTTGAATATATCATTATAATTACTTAACTACAAAAGTATTAAAATAATAATAACTAGAAACCAATTTCCTAAAGATTAATATAAATGAAGTATCATAGAGTCTACACAAAAATATATGGACATTATTTATGTTAGAAATTTAGCTTTAAAGTGCATTTTTATGAAAACTCAAATTTTAATTAACCATGCACTTAAAAAAAGGTTGTACAAATTAGCCCCAATTTTACATGGGAAATAAAAATAAATCTAAAAATGTAAACAAATATTCTTGTAAAATCTAGCATTTCAAATTAGTCAACATTATCACCTATAAAATAAATTTAAATACCAATAACTGAAACATTTATAAACAATACTTAATATATAACATAAAATATTACAATGTGGCAGCAATATTAAACACATAAAATAATTTATCTAATCATTGCTTGCAGAATCATTGGCACCAGTATACCAAGATGCTCTCACAATGGTTAAGTGGCCTTATATATATTCCGCAATGAAAATAATTCAAAATAATAAAAACAATATAAAAATAAATTTATTTTATAAAATTTCAAAATAAATTTTACTTAAGAAACTTGAAACAAAAAATTCACTGCAAACTAAAATTCAAAAACTTAGCTTTCATAAAAACTTTAAAACATAACCATTAAACCACTCAATTCAAACACTTAGCAATTTTCTAATCAAATGCTTCAAAGGTGACTAGCAGACAAAACCATTTTTGTGCATTTATGTATATACATGATCTTGTTAGATCATTAAATTGAAGTTACATCATATAAATGCATTTGCACATGTTAAGCTTGTTTTTTACATTTTAAACTTCAGCTTAGTGCATTTTATCAACCACGCAGAGCAGTAATCTTCATCTAAAAACTGATATGAACTTCCCCTTATAAGTATTATTCTAAAATATTAAATTTACATATTATAAGCAAAACTGCAATACAAAATCATCATTTTAAATGTTATAGTAAAAACATTGTAAAAAATATTACAAAAATTACTAATTGATAACATAGTGAAAATAATGTTTGTAACAAATACACCATAGTAAAAACAACTTACCTTTTTCTATTACTGGAATTTCTTTTGGTAAAGCAGGCATACCAGTAACAAGTTCGAACAATAATTCTAAAATCATTGATACAATAAGATATTGAATACAAAAAATTTAGGGAGTTAAGCAACGATTACAATTTAGTATAACAATATCTTAAATTAAGAATAATAAAAATAAAATTCTTTAACCTAACAGATTAAAACTGTTTTTTTGTAAAAGATTGTTTAAAATTTTACACATTTCTGAAATATCCTTCAACACATCTAATTAAACTCAGAAAGTATCCATAACTTAATTGCTATCTATAATAAAATGGTTTAAATAATTCTTATATAATTGTCTGTTTCTAGAACAAAACACTTGCTAAAAAGAATAACATATGTATAAATTTCTCAATATTAGGAATTATTTTTATGATACAAAAATATTACTATGAATCAAATTTCTCATGAAGAAATTTCATGACTTTATTTCCAAGAAAATGCATACCTTTAACTAAAAAGATACCAAGTAATATTGTGAACATATAGATACTTGAAAAGGTGTTGCACTAAATTAAATTAAATAAAACATCTAAAATTATTAAGTAACTTTTTACTGTACAATTCTATTATATCCCCGTATGATTATCATTGTAACAAGAAAGAAAAAAAATAACAATTACAGTCAAAAATATTTACAATGCGTAGTGTTTAAAAAAGTTTACATTTTCAGAAACTCTTAACAGTTGTAAAACATTTAATTTACATTTTATAAACTAAATGATTAGCATTCAATTATAAAATTGATTTGAACACTAAAGTTTATTTCTGACATAAACTACTTAGCAATAGTTTCAATGATCAATTGTAAGGTAAAATGGAATAGGACCCTTTTTTTTTATGATAAATAAAACTGCCAATGAGAAAAGATTATATAAGTATTGCAAAAAATATCTTTGCCAAACATGCACATTTGATTTACATAATCGAGAATTAGTATGACCAAATTGTGTACGACATTAATTAAACATAAACTATGTAATCTTAGATAGCTTACTCTAACAAAATATTAATCCAAGAAATCTGAATCTTTATTGGGTTTTTGGGCAGAAATATTTATTAATTTTTTAATAATATTTCAAATATAAAGCTTTATTTTTTTAAAAAAAAAAGAGAGAGAAGTCTGCTAAATGTTACGATAAAAATTGTGAATAGTTTAAAATGCAGCATTGTTCTTTTTCAATACAACCTATATTAAAATAAATAAATGCAAATAGGGCAAAATTAAGCAATATTTATTCTATTTTTTCATAATGGTCACTTAAAATTTTAACTTATTTTAAATATTTTCCATTAAAAATCAATTCAAGTATGACAAAGATAGCTAAAAAATTAAAGTATTTTTAAAATTTGAAAAAAAAATTATATATTTGTGAAATAAATAATAACTGCAATAAAACTAAATTCAAAAAAAAAAAAAAAAAAATGAAAGTAAGAAATGTATTCTTTGCATAAAGTTTTTTTATAATATCAATAGAATTTTCAATCGAACTTTTTTTTAAAAAAAATTTTACTGCAATAAATTTCACCATGATCAGTATCTATAGTACATGCATCAATTTAGAAAAAGTTTTCAGTACACAGTTGCAATAATTTTTAGCTATTACAATAGATGCTAGTTTTTATTAACTTCTAATTTATGAACACTCCTGTTTTTATGAACTAATGGCTAGTCCCTACTCTGACACCATAGACAAAATAATAACTTTAACTCTCATTTATAAATTAAATTAAAAAAAACAACCTTTTTTGCAATTTTTTGTTTCAGACAAAGTTTTTCTTTTCCATTTTACTTCCTTTTTTAATTTTTCGTGATCAGATGTTATTTTAATATATTATTTGATTATTTTTATATAATGCCAGAAAACTTGGTTCATTTTTGAACAATGAAGTATATGTAGGCATTCCAGACAATGTGGGAACTGACATGTGACAAGAAAGAACTGTGATGTTGAGTTAGATTCCTGTGCTTCCTGTATATAAGAGCAGAGGAGGCCAAATTGTTCATTTCATTTAAACAACTCAATTTATCAAGTTTTGTTTATCAGGAGGGAGACTGTGCTGCTTCCATTAAGAATTTGTCACCGATGGAGAAACAAAAGTAACTTTTAGTTAAAATAAAAAAAAGAAAATTCAATTCCAAAGAACAGCCTTTCAACAATTTTAAAAAACTTTGAAAAAATAAGTCAGTACAGAAAAACTAGTTTGGTAAAAAAAAAAAAAAAAAAAAAAAAAAAAAAAAAAATCATATCTTTAAAATCTAATATATTATTTTTATTTTGTGAAATGCTTTACCAGCCCACATGAGTTCATAAAAATGAGATCTAGTATGGTGTATTAATCTGGTATGGTGATTACTTTTGAAGAATTCATTAAATTATATCAATATTTTTCTTTCCAAGCTCTATAGGTTGTTGCAGGTCAAGACTGTGATCCAATTCTAGAATTGGTGATTCCAAGATCACCAATTCTTTCCTATTTACTTCAATCCCATGTAATGGACTCCATCTATTTACTTTTGTTCTCAGGTACTTTTTTATGTCAACCATCTTGTTTGGAGTGGTGTTCCTCTATAGCATTTTCTCCAAAACTGACAGCATTTTGAGTGAAAGATGTGGCCTCATATCTAAATATGTGGCCCAACAACTTAATATGAGATGACTTTTCCACCTTTAAGATGTAAAATTCGCCATATTTTTTTATATATTTCTGGTAACGTTATTGATGGCTTATCCTCTTTAAAGATCTGACATTTGTCAGATCAACTCCAATAAATTATTAACAGTCAGAAAGTCAATGACTAGCAGAGTTCATTTACATTTATCAATAAAGTCATATGAAGGAGGTAATGGGCAGCTTCTGTTGGACTGAGGTCTGAAGCACCTATAGAAAAATCCAAAGGTAGAAGTCTGTCTATGCTTTATTGCCTGCAAGTCTTAGCTGAGTGTAATGGAACGCCCTTCACGTCTTGGGTGATCCAGCCTGAAAAATTCCCTCCCGACACACTTGGCCTGTTCCACCCAGGTACAACCTGTCTCCGACTTTGAGGCAACGTGCAAAACTCGAGGGAGATTTCTGGTTATAGGTGATTCAAATGTTTACATAATTGGTTCAAAATCTTTAAAACTTTTATAATAGATGATCTTTTGTCCTGTTTAGAGCCCAGCATTCATTTCTGTACAGTACAACAAGTCTTACAATAGATTTATTTTAATATTGATGAATTTTATTTAATTTCAAAGGTAATACAAACATACATCATTAGGTATAGCTTGTACGCTCTTAATTTCCTTTTTTAGGTCATTACAGCACGAGACCACTGTGCTCAAGTATTTGTGCAGATATTTATCTCAAGAAAAGTGTCTTTATTTGTTGCAATCATAACTTTGTCTTTATTGAAGATCAATATTTAAAGCATCAAAATAAAAATCAAATAACTTATTCATTAAAATAAGAATTTTCTATTAATGGAATATAAGGAACTTTTTGATCACACAAAAATTACTAATTGTAATTTTTGTGTAAAAATTACAAATTCATATAACAATTAGAATTCTTTCTTATTTTAAATATTACTGTAATGATTTTTAGTTTAAAAAAATGTGTTTTCATTACAAAAATTTTTTATGTGACTCATACTGGTAAACCATATCATGATTTGGATTTTAAAAAATTCTCATTTTTCCCTGTGTAATACGTCAATTTTTTATCAAAATTTAATAACAAAGAAATAGTTTAGCTTATATTTTTTTTTGTAATTTTTGGTGATTTATAGTAATCTAATTTAAATTGATAATACACAAAAAATAATTTTATGCAATTTAAAAATTTTGAAATTGTTAAACATTAACCTTGGCATTTGATTAAAATTTTAAATATTTTTTCTGATAGAGAAATGTCACATTCTATACATTTTGCTAAACATAGAAAAACTTCTCTTAGAACAAAAACATAATAGAATTTATAATATAGAAATACATGTAGTACATTTCCTGTATTCAAAAAGCAAGAAAGATATATAAAATAAAAATGTATTAACCCTTATTCTTTTGCTTCAATTCAGCAATCTCATCATGTAAGCTTTTCAGCATCACTGCATGATTTTCTTGAACAAATGCTAGACTTTTTTCCAGTTGTTGAACCTTTATGAATGGATCAATGCCACCATTTCTCCTTTCAACCAGCATAGATGCTTGAGGTATGGATCCACTAGTAGATGTAACTTTGCTTGTTGCCATGATAGAAGGCGGCAGTGGAAGACGAGTAAGTCTATCTTGCCGAAATGGTTTCAGAGGAAAACGTTCAGGTATTGAGAAACGACACCACTGGCTTATATGGGGCTGAGGTGGTACTGATGCAGATATAAAAGGAAATGCATTACCAGGACGAGTAACATGAACTTCAGCCTTTCCTTCAGAGTGACTCATTATAATTCATGACGATACAAATCTTGATTCTATTAAAAAATTTTAGATCATAATTAATTGTCCTAAATCAAAAATTTTAAAAGGAGTAGAAACTTAAATATGCAGAGTAAATATTGTTTATAGTGACTTCTATCAGAATATATTTATTACATTTTATATACAAACTTTAAAGGATTCTTATTTTTAAATTAGTCATGAAAACTAATTCCAGAATAACTTCTATTAGAATATTAAGATTTTGATCTCAATAATAAATGATAACCTTTTACAAATTTATTAAAATTGGATTTTTAATAGTAAAGTTTTCATTGAATTACAATTTCATTAATTTTAAATTCATCTTTTATATTTACTACAATTAAATACCAAGCAACAAAAATAACAAATATAATGCAATAAATCAATGGAAAGTAACATTGCCTTTAGAATAAATTTGATATATAATTTCTGAAATAAATTTAACTGTTACAAAGAAATATGTAATTTTAAGCAAGCCCATATAATCACATTTATCAGTACATTTATGGTAACTTTTATCAGATATTGTAGTTTGCGAAAGTAAAGACCACAGATTTTTAAGTACTAATCAAGAGCATAAAATAGAACAAGACGTGAAAAAGATTAAGTTAAATATCATATTTTTTATTTTTAAAAACTTTTAAAAATCTTATAAACATGTATAAAGTTTCATTAAAAGCTGAAAACTAAATATATTTTATCTCTCTATTTTACAAACAGTTTTGACAGTAAGTGAAAATGTAAAAAGGCATAATACTATAATGGATAGAAGAAGAATAAAGTCACAATAAGTTATTAATGTTACAATGTCCACAAAGGATAATAGAATACTATTTGATTTTTCGTGGCATCAAAATTATGCAGAGTTAGCGCTATTTACATACAATTTATGACTTCCATGTTTCTACAATTGTTTTTCATATAGTATCAAAATATTTATTTTTATAGAATTTTCCTTCTATGAATTCAGCAAGAAACAATGAAATTATGACAAGTCATACCTTAATTGCACTTTTGTTTAAAAAAATTTTACATCTAAAGTGTGATCCAGAGATTGTATGCAACCCAAACACAAATTATAAAAATATTTAAATTTACATATTTTTATAAAAAAACAAATGTTTTCTATGATTTCATATATAACCTATTTGTTGACATTTACTTTGAAATAAAAATATCTCAGAATGCCATAATGTATTAAAACCACTATTAGAGGTTGAAATATTTTATTTGTTTGACTATACTATTCTTTAACAGCTTTTACATTTTTGGTAGAGATGAGTCTTTTCATTTACTTCTTTTTCTCATGTACCTATTTTTATAAATTTCTATTAATAATTTTAAAATTCATAAAAATTACATTTTCACAAAAGTTTACAACTTATAAAATATTTAAAAACGTTCTAAATTGTTTTATATGTCTCACTACACATGAGAATTTACGTTTTCAATTATGTGTGTGTATCCACTTAATTTTATATTTTCAAAAATAATCAATTATTAATTGTCAATGTCTTTTGGCCATCATTCAACTTTTGAAAATTTTAAATATGTAATTAAATTTTCAACAAATTACAATATTTGTATGCAGCATATTGCACTGCATTTTGATTTCCGAATTCTTGTATCAAATTCTTTAAAGAAGTATGATTCATTATGGTTAGTTACAAATGAAATTAAAATATATATGCATTTTTAGATGTCCACCATGTTATTAAAAATACACACACAAGCAGAACCTACAAAAAGATAAATTGAAGATAAAAAATAAGTTTTTAATGAAAATTGGACACACTTTTTTAATGAGGAGAATAGTAAAGCACTTTGCTCAATTTGCATGGGCTTTGTGTAAGTTTTTAAAACTTTAATTTGAAAAATTATAATCAAAAACATGCCACAAAATATGATGTATATCGTAGCATTTGTCATAAAATTAAAAATCACAGAACTAAAAGAAGAGCTATAATCTGAACAAAATGTTTTTAAAAAGACAACAGATCAAAACAGTGTTGTAAAAACAAGTTGTCACACAGCACATTTAATAGTGAAAAAATTAAAACCCTTTATTGATGAGGAATTTATAAAAGAATGTATGTAAAGTGCAGCAAACATAGATTGTCCTGAAAAAGTTGGATTTTTCTAAAATTAATTTATCACACCAAACTATAGAAACAAGAATATAAAAGTTGCAAAATCCAAGTGAAAAGTCTTTAAAAAGCAAATGCATTAGTTTCTAATTTTATTCATTTGCAATGGATAAAAGCACTAGCTTTTCTGATATAGCACAAACGGCAATCTTTATCACAAGAATCGATGAACATTACATGAAAGAAATTGTGTCCTTCAACATTGCTAAAGCAATAACCATTCATTTGATGCATTAAAAATGATGAAATTATTTTCCTTATGGATGAAAAATTTATCTTAATCATAGACAATTTTAAGAGTTAATTAAAGTAATAGGCATTGAATTAGCACATGTTGTTTATTATACAGACCTAAAATAGCTCAATAAGAGGAAAATGTACAATAGATTTTATGATTTAAGAACTGAAAAATAATGTTTTTCCATAAATAATAAAAATATTTATGGAAAAACAAAAATGAAATTAGTGACTGAATTGCAAGGAGAAGATTAGGTTGCAGATTTAACTTTTTTAATAGACCTAACTGAATATTACATTTAAGACTTTAAGAAAAAAAATCAATATATTCCAAACAGTGCTTGAAATAAAGTTAAAATTATTATATTTATCACAATCAAATAAAAGATTCGACATATTTCATTATGTTGAACATGTGTGAGTATATATATATATATATATATATAAACTTGAATGTTGCACAAGATATGTTACATTAACTTTTGATTTAAAACAAGAGTGTGAAAAAAATTACAAGATTTTCCAAATAATGAAGAATATTTCAACACATTTTCTACCTCATTTTCTCTAGAAATAAATAAATTACATTCAAATCTTCAAATGGAATGCAGAGAATAGAATGACATTAAACTGAAAGAAAATTTTGAAAATGTATCTCCAATGGAATTTCACAAAGATTACATATCCTGTCATAAATATACCGATTCTCAAAATTATGCTTCATTAATGTCTTCAGCTTTGGCAGTATCTATTTTTGTGAGCAATTATTTTCAAGAATGAAGCATACAAAGAACAAAAATAGGATATATAAAAATCCCTAATAAGCGTCTTGAAAATGCTTTAAGAATTGCAACCTTGTCTATTGAACCCAATATTGACTACTCGTTCAAAAAAAGAAAATTCATCCATCTCATTAATTTGAATTCTTTCCATCTTTGCGAAACCCATACTAAATAAAATGAAACTTTTACAAAGTGAAAATAAATTTGTACCTATAGTTATCTAACTCAAATTTAAAAAAATTAATAACTAAAAGAAGTTTATTTTAATAAAACTATTTAAAGTTAATGTTATTTCAATTTGTACAAAAAATAAATGTGTGGCCCAATAGTTTTTTCTTTGCAATGCAGTCCTCAAATGGTCATAGTTAAGAAATCAGTAAATACATATTAAAGAAATATATCTAGAAAAAAAAATTAATGGCATCTTTTTTTACTCTGTAAATTAAACAGTCAATTTTTTTAACAATGTTTAAACTAAAAAAATGAATAGTACAGCAACAGGTTATGCATTAAATAGTATAAAGTGAAGGCGTTTATAATTCTTTTTAATTTGACAGTTTACTAGAGCTTGAAAATCATATACTGATAATTGCATAATCTTTTTAAAAAAATCCCTAAAACTATCAAGATAAATTCCCTGGATGAAATATTCAAATTGTTCCATGAATAAGGTAAAGTTATTTCATAGAAATTTAATAGTTTGTTCAATCTTTCATAATAATAGTAGAAAAATATATACCATAATATTTTGGAGTACAAAAATGCTTATTTAAAATAAAATATTGATCATATACAAATGTGGAAATATTATGCAATATTATATAATTGTATAATTAAACACATATTGAGCAATTAAAATAGGAAAAACTATCAATTGAAGTTATTGAACTATATATATATATATATATATATATATATATATATATATATATATATATATATATATTATTATTATTATTATTATTATCACTATTAAAATGTACAAAAAAATATAATTTTTTTGGATTCTGTATTGCCAATGATCATTTAAAACATACACAAGATCTAATTAGATTGAGATATACATTTTAAAATAGATTCTAAACCTCTACACACATTCAAACCAAAGATGGAATTTGAATATATGAATAGTTGAATCAAAGTCAATAACCATTCAATTCCCAGTTTGACATAAAGCTATATAATAGACAAAAAAATTTCTCGTAATGTGGTAAAATTGGAAATTTAAAAGAATTTCCAAGTTTACCAATTGCTATGAGAATTAATTTTTCAATTTAAGGTGGGTGAAGAAAAAATTAGGCTGGAGATTTTTAATAAAATGATAGCTGAAAATCATTGTAATTTGAATAGTTAGATAATTCACATTATATAAGCCAATTTTGCAGAAATACATATCTGATAAAATATTTTCAATCAAATAACAATTGTTAAATAGTTGAAAAATTTTTGTCTAAAAATGAGTTTTTAAAATTGATTCATCAAACAATCCCCATAAATAAGCATAAAAAAGAAAATATATATTAATTGTAAATTTTTAAGCTCACAAGATTAAGCCATTTTATTTTATTAAAGAGCCTTCCAGTCAAGGCAACAACTTCAGTTTTGTTTCTTACCCTCAGAAGAAAAGAAATTTAATTAATAATAAGTACCTCATTTTTATATACTGGCTCCAATTTTACTAAAAATATAACAAGCTAATATTAAGTTACATTCGGTACTTTTCCTAAAAATGATTGACAAAATTCGAATTACTATATTTTTACACATATATTAACATAAGCAATTCAACTTAAAGTCATATTTAGTAGGTTAAAAATAATTTTGGTACCATAAAAAGATACACATAAATATACTTATAAATTTCTTACAAAAGTACATAAATTACAGTTAGCTTTATTTTGTGTAATACAATCTATATCAAGAAAAATTTGACATTGGAAATTAAATGAGTAGCCATTTCTGATGATTAAGACTATTAGACCAAGAGTGTTTAAACCATATTCAGACACACAACAAATACCCAAGTAACAGTAGGTATTTTAGGTGCAAACAATGTTACAAAAATTTGCCCGTTTGCATTGAAAAATAAGAAGTACTAGTAGTAATTTAAAGAACTTTATCCTGAATTCATTTTAGCCCTCATTTTAATCCCTGTCAAGAACGTGTTTTTTCAAATTAATTTGATTAAATATTTAGAATTAAAAATACTATTTCCGTGTTCAATCAAATTATAATGATCATTTTTAATTATTTTTTCTCGCATAAAATTCTTCAAAAGAAATAACGCAATAAATTTTATACATTTGTCACAGAAGAAAACATTTTAACAGTAGAAAAATCAATTCGAATCAACTTTACCAGCAATACACCCTTATACACCCCAAAGACACGAAATAATTTCACTTAATATAATATTATTCAATACGATGAAATATCAACATTTTATATCCTTCATAAATAACACAATAGCATACATATAAGCATTCCTAGAAACATAAAGGCATTACAGACATAATTACATTACATAAAAACATTACAGAAAATCCAATAGCAGACAAATACCGGAACAAGAACAAATCATAATGTTGCCATTTTAAACTTTCAAACTTTCAGTTAGGAGTATTTTTGCAAATATTTGCTTCAGCATTTAATCATACAAGAGATTCATTCAAATTGGGTTATTTTCGATAAAGTTTAGCAATTTTAATTTTTTTCAAAATAAGGATGGTAAAACCGAGTCGACTCTATCATGACCCGCGTATTTAATTCTATTCTCTCCATTAAATACGTCAGCCCTAATAGAGCTTAAGTTCCTCCGCGCCACATCAGTGAAAAAACGTGGCAATCTGATAAACTACCTTACAAGATTCTAGACCAATAATTAACAAGGTCTCCAACTCCTAATCAGAAAATGACTTTACTTTCGAAGTCAGTTGGTAGGAATTTTGGACAATATCCAATGACAGCACCACTAAGCACTAAGTACAACGCTAAAACACCTCCTTACTTTTTCACACAAAAGATAAGTTCATTTCATTCAATAAAATGCTTATTTATATAAATCCTCAAGAATTATATTCATGTGAAACATAGAATATTTTAATAAAATGTTTTTAAATTTCTGAAAAAAGAAGCAGAGAGATATTGTTATCAAATAAAAACTAAATTCTTATTAAAAATTGGGCAAATATCTCATAATTTTTAATATTTTATTCAAAGTGTGGTCTTATTTCCTTATAGTTTTGAATTAGGATTTCAAAATAACACATTTTACAATCTAAAAAACAAATTATTCATTTTTATATCTAAACAGAAACTTAAACATATAATTTGAATTCATTATAACCAAAAAATAAAAAACAATTTAATCCAATTAAAATTTAGATTAACATAGCTCTTTACCATTGGGTTTTATTTACACACACTTAAAATAAGAAATTGCTGACAAAAGCATACATACAAAAATAATAATCAAGAAATGATGAGAAAGTACAATGTTTCTTTTAAAGAGAACTATTATCTGTTAAATTTATACAGTAGCGACAAAAATGAAAATAATGTTTTTTTGGGGATTAATGTAAACGAAATTAATTTCTAATGTCCCAAAATTTCAAAAAAGACTGAACAAAGATCCTCTTTTGTCATACTCATTTTCGGTAAATCCCCAATAACATCATTAAAAATTAGTTTGTTTTTTTTTTTTTTATACTTTCGCATACAAAACTATATAAAATGCACTTCATAATCTGATAACTCCCGATAATGCATTATTTAAATCAAACATTTTAAATCAACTGAAACTGAAATCTTTTAGATTAAGGCAGGCCGCATATTCGGTAGACAATCCGATTGAGACACTGTCTTATACACTATTGGCCATTAAAATTGCTACACCAAGAAGGCGACATGCTACAGACGTAAAATTTATACGAAAGGAAGAAGATGCTGTGATATGCAAATAATTAGCTATTCAGCGCATTCAGACAAAGCATTAAATGTCAGTAGCGACACCTACATTGTGTTTAAATGAGGAAATTGTTCAGCCGGTTCCTCATACACAATTTGCATTTGAGCGTTGTTGCCTGGTGAAAAGTTGTTGTGATGCCTCGTGTAAGAAGGAGAAATGTGTACCAGCACGTTTCTGACTTTGATAAAGGTCGAATTGTAGCGTACCGGGATTGCGATTTATCTTATCGCAGTTTTGCTGCTCGCGTCGGTCGAGTTCCAATGACTGTTAGCAAATTATGGAATCGATGGGTTCAGGACGGTAATACGGAACGCCATGCGGGATCTTAACGGCCACCTATCACTAGCAGCCGAGACGACAGGCATATTATCCGCATAGCCGTAATGGATCGTGCAACCACGTCACGAGCCTTGAGTCAAGAAACGGGGTCGTTTGGCAGACAACAAGTGTCTGCATGAACAGTTCGACGACGTTTGTAGCAGCATGGACTCTCAGCTCGGAGACCATGGCTGCGGTTTCCCTTGACGCTGCGTCATAGACAAAAGCGCCTTCAATGATGTGATCAACAACGAACCTGGGCGCACGAATGGCGAGACGTCATCTTTTCAGATGAATCCAGGTTCTATGTACAAAATCATGATGGTCGCATTGGTGTTTGGCGGCATCGTGGTGAACGCACACTGGCAGCGAGCATTCGTCATCATCATACTGGCCCATCACCTGGCGTGATGGTATGGGGTGCCATTGGATGCACCTCTCAGTCACCTCTTGTTCGCATTGACGGTGCTTTGAACAGTCACGTTACATTTCTGGTGTGTTACGACCCGTGGCTCTACCCTTTATTCGAGCCCTGTGAAACCCAACGCTTCAGCAGGATAATGCCCGACCGCATGTTGCCGGTATTGTACGGACCATCCTTGATACAGAACATGTTCCACTGTTGCCATGGCCAGCACGTTCTCCAGATCTTTCACCAATAGAAAATGTCTGGTCAATGGTTGCCGAGCGACTGACTTGTCACCAAACGCCAATCACTACGGTTGATGAAGTGTGGCATCGTGTTGAAGCTGCATGGGCATCTGTACCAGTACATGCAATCCAATCTCTGTTTGACTCAATGCCCAGGCGTATAACTGCTGTTATTACTGCCGCAGGTGGTTGTTCTGGGTACTGATTTCTCAGGATCTATCCAGCCAAATTTTTTGAAAATTTAATCACTTGTTAATTGTAGTATAATATATTTGTCCAATAAATATCATTTTGTTATCTGCATTTCTTCCTGGTGTAGCAATTTTAATGGCCAGTAGTGTAGTTGACAAATGCCATCTCGTCAATGTCTTTGTGTGACATTGCTAAAACATTGTATCTGACGTCATGGAATTCTTAAACCAATGTGAGCGCTGTCTCGTGGAATTTTGCCAGATATTTCGAACCTGCTTGAAATCTAGAATCGTCACGCTCCGCCCCTTTTCTGAAGTAACTAAGACATCCAGAGCCCCTTAACTACGGCCCATTACAGGAGCCTTAAGGACATCAATGACGTCATTGGGTCAGATGCGATTCTCACGAAATGCTTAGCTTGTCTCGCGAGACAAATCTTATGCCATTATCAACTATCTTCTTCCATACCACAGTTCTTTCCCATCAAATGTCTGTTTTCACCGGCTCTAGAGTGTCTGCCCACGTCGCCTCCCTGCTCAAAAATGTCAGCGGGGAATTCTTAAACAGACGCCGCAGCTCTGACATAATTTTAAAAAAATCGGAGAATGCAAGCTTATAAAAATAATTAAAATGAGAAAGAAAGCATTTGTCAGAAATGAAAGTTCTTGCACCTGAGAGAGAAACGATGGTTCTCAAAAAAGAGCTTTTCCTGAATGGGAATGACAATTATCCACGGCGTTAGGGTTCAGTCACTGCCGTAAAATCGGGGGTGTTCGTAAACACGAGTATCCCCTGCATTTAGAACCGACCGCAAAAATTTTGCCAAGGGTAAAAAGAACATTATCGAAAAAGCTGTGAAATTTGCAGGAAAAGTGAACTGCTGTCTTTCTAGAATCGAAATATGATGGAATCAACTGTAGGAAACAAAAGTAATTATCTCCGAATTCCAGGAAGACACATAAATTTAGTTTCCCTTTTTTCACAAATTTTCCTTCTGCAAATAACAATGTTTTATTGAAAAAACGGTGGACATCGGTGGAAACATTTCTAAATATTCAGTGTTGACGCTAAAATATTATCGATTTTATTTTCTCTCTCTCACGCATTCTTTGCATTTATTTATTTGTTTAATATAGATTTTTAGCCAATGTAAATATTTATTAACATGCCTGTGTTGTTTTGAAATTCAAAATCAAATTGCTTATTACTGAAAATCCTTTATTCAAAATCAAGTTTAAGCGTTTTCGGAAACAATTTTTGTTTGACATATATATATATATATATATATATATATATATATATATATATATATATATATGATCATTATGCATTGAAAAAAAATTAAAAATTAGATCTTGGAATGTTATAATTATTGACTGAAAATGTAGACCATCTAGTAAAGGATTGTCACTCAAAGGTAATTTTTTCCACACGAACGCCAATTAGACAAGGACCTACAGTTTGAAGTGGATTCCGAACAGTTAAACATTGAGTGGGATTCGAACGCATGAAGTGTTACACCGGAAGCAAGAGTACTAATCATTCAGCTGCCATTATGTAGAACAATGCGTAAATAATTTATAATAAAAATAAACTCTAATATAGAAATATATTTCAAAATTTTAAGATATAGCATTATTAAACATTAAAATTAATTAGAATTCTTTTATGGAACTAATTGAGAAGACTTCTGAAAGTAAAATCATGAGATATGAATGTTAAAAGACTACCTTTTTAAAAATCTGAATACATACAATTCTTAATTTGTTTTGTTATTCAAAGATCATTTTTTGCAAATGTGATCCATTTGGACCAGAACAAACAATTAAGTCTATAAATCCTGGAGATTATTTGAATCAATGAAAAATTTGAAAAAATAATGTGTTATCACTTTTGGAGAAACTAAAAATAGTATGAGTTCTTTTCTTGTTTCGCTGAAAATATTCGATATTGTTTTATTAAAAAAATACAAGCGCATAATTTAGTTTTGTTGTTGTTGTATGCCCCCGAGGTGAGCAGCGCTAAACCAGGTCCATGAGCGCGTACACCTCTAAAAAGTCCAGCACCAAAGTGAATCTCTACCAGAGAGATCAAGGCACTGAAGAATATTCTCAGGAGAGGACCAATTTCTTAAAACACTGGCAGCAAATTTCGAATTTCTTTGTACCCTTGACGAATTTCAAGTAACTAAGATGGCCACTTCTGAAACGGACAATAGCCGTGAGTTCCTGTATATTAAGACCAGTAGCCAAGGAATGCGCGCAGCGGTATCAATGATGCTCAGGAGGGACAATCCAAGTGGTTTTATTCTCGTTTTTAATCTTTGAATAAATTTCCTGAAATGTGAGAGGTGCCGACGGTACACCATCCTCTGACACATCAGCTTTATATTTTAGTTTTAAGGAAATCTAGCACATATACCGACATTTTGAAGATAACTAGCTATTGAAGCTATTTACCTTCATAATGTCGTACGATGAAATGTTTTTCCAAATACGAGAATCGTGCTTCAAATAATTTGCGCTGTTTTAACCTGAATTGTTTAGTCAATTGTAATTGAGAACACTTTCATTATATTAAAATTAATTCTGCTATATTTAAGTTCAAAATTAATTCTGCTATATTTAAGTTAAAATTAATTCTGCTATATTTAAGTTCAACCATGGGATAATATCATTTAAATTACTTCGCATTTTAAAGTTTAGAACGAGAAAGTGATCGATACTGATAAAGTAACTGGCTTTATCAAAGGCAAGGAAATGTGTATGCAGTATAATTAATATATCAAATTATTATCTACTTGTTGATAAATATATTTCTTTATATCTGTATATATTCATTGTTTAAAATTTTTATGGTTTTTATAAAATAATTATATTAATACGTAAGAAATTATTATTATTATTATTTTTTAACTAAATCTCAATTATTACAAGTCCAATAATTCTATTTTCGAATCCATTTCTAATTTTGATTATTTTAACTAGAGTTTATTATTTTTTGTGACAAATTTAAAAGTATAATCCGAGCTTTAGAATTTCCCATATTTTAGAATTATTGTTGCAGTTATAACAGTATGGTTTCCTGAAATATTTTGGAGTGGGGACTTTCATAAGTTTGTTATTTGCAATGCATTCTTTTATTGTGGATTTTTTAATGTATATTACATAACTATTTTTGTAGGGAAGCGCAAAAATAAGGGTGGGGGAATGTAAAACAAAAACTTACAGAAATTATGTTTATATTGCCTAATTTAGTACACTATCTAGTTTTATAAATTTATTTATTAAAGATGATTTCACGTAGGTGGTGGCCATCAGCCGCGATGCACCACTCTTGAAGGACTATGAAACCTTTTCCTTATTAACACCACCAAACGAAAAAAATCACAAATGCTCAAATCTGATTCTACCACTGCTACAACGAGATTCCTCTTTTTTACCACCACAAACCGCTTCAAAACTTTTGCCCTACCCTGTAAAAACTACGGCATTGAGCACACCAACGGTTCAGTAGACATCCTTTCGTTTTGGTGGTGCAAAGAGGAGTTTTGAATCCCGGTCAAGCTACGAAGTTAGGCACTGCCTTCGTCACTTGACCGAGATTCATAATAACAAGTTCAGCAAAAACAGTAAACGTATAGCAAATATAATCAAAATAGTACAACTAATATGCTCCAGATCATCAGCCTTCCTGTTTAGGGCTTGAGAAAGAGGATTTGCTTTGAAGTTCTTGTTTTGGATTATTAACAGTTTATGGTTTCATGGATCTTGTTAAGCCTAATGGCTGACCAAACAGACTAACTCAAATCAGTTGATCGAATCTTAGTTTTATTTCAAGTCTTACTAATTCTCATATGAATGTTAATTTAGTATTTATTAAGCAGTATTATTATTTAACAAAATCGTATAATTATTATTAGGAAAGTCGCGAATATTCGACTGTGGGGCTGATTAAGCCTAAAAAGCTTTAGTGTAGCAAATAATTTCATATAGTTTCGAAGAAATCATGTTTGATGATCAAATTCCATCCACGGGTAGCTTTCTGCGATTCTAAAATTAATGCAATAAAATAATCACAATCCGTTGAAAGTGTATTTCAAAAATTTCCTCTGATATATCACATCTGATGCTGCCTCAAATTATTGTAAGAATTATAAAGTTTTTATTTGATAAAAATGTCTAATAACTTTATTTTCCATTACAAAATATTCATTTTTTTCTGAAACAAAAATTTGTCTTTTAATATCGAAACAACTACGAGAAAATGTTTTTAAACACGTGGAAACTTTTATTAAATAAAGAAAGCGAAAAACTTATTTTCAATTTGTCATAGAACTATCCTCCCACAAATGCTCTTTAACCAAATTTATTCTTAGAGTGGTGAGCAAAACTTAAGCAACAGATATTTTTCCTGACCATTTAAAAAGATATGAAAATGAGAAATGAGAGCAGCATTTTATACAGAAACGACGAAAGCGGAAAAACAAACACAATGAATGAATGAGGCAATCAAACAGAAAAGGTTTCATAGTAACGTTACATGATAGTCTGCCCAAGAAAAAGAACATGTAGATGTTTCTTAGTACGGCATATCGCACCGTTTCTCCAAGAAGAACGTCAAACAGTTCTTGAAATAAGAAAGCCCATTCCTCAATCTTTTCAATTGTTCCAGGAGGATGTAATCATGCCGCTTCAAAGCATCCCACACATGTTCTATGAGACTTAATCAGGTAGGTACGCTAGCTAATCCATT
The DNA here is from genome assembly GCA_030067965.1 of Latrodectus elegans. NCBI lineage: Eukaryota > Metazoa > Arthropoda > Arachnida > Araneae > Theridiidae > Latrodectus > Latrodectus elegans. The sequence continues at coordinate 67,765,233 of CM057818.1, read as the reverse complement.
CGAGAGATACCTTCCATTTCCAGCAGTTCCTGAATAACAAGAGTTCGGTAAAGTCGTGCATTATTATCCATAAACACGGAGTTCGGAACAAGCCGACGTGAGAAAGGATCACCTGCTTACCACAGCGCCACTGTCGAAAACGTAGAGCTCACTTCGTCCGTACAACACAATGCTTCTAAGAACGATAACTCTAGGACCACTGCAACGACGGTCTCTTTCTGTGATTTTATTAACATTAAACCACGTTCTCTCTACATCAACTGGCGCAGGGAATCGCTTGTGGCCATAAAATGACACTACTCTATCGATGAAATGGTGGCACCAATGGTCAATTTTTAAAGGGGTGCTGCTGGGAGGATGGCGATTGAATAAGTTACCTTTGTGAAGGTGTTTGGTCACAGCACTTGTCACCCCGTTGTTGACCAATAGCGCCTTCTGGCAGGCTCTTTTTGCCTACATGATCATAGATCGGCCACCTACTACAGTTATTTTCCATAAGCGGCCACCACCAACCTGTCAAACAGGTGTACTTATGGTTTGGAATGCTTTCGAAATGTCTAAATCTTCAGTTATATTGGTCAAAATGGCTCCAGCTGTCCGAACATTCTTCCACGTGTAAAGGGATTTCTTCTACCAGTATTTCGCGAAAGTAACATCATGCGAATGTCTTATGTTACCCCTAGTAGCTGCGGCTCAGTGGTATTACAGTGGCCATTTACCGGTTTCATTGGTAACTCACTTTACACCGAGTTTTTTGACCGGTCCGTGCTCAGTAACTTACACATGAAACAGTCACTGTTTTTCCTACCGCATATTCTGAACAACACCGTAGTCGGCCGCTGATAGAGTAGTCGATGGACGGCAGCTGCAGCATTTACCATTGAGAGTGAAGGAAAGTAAAATCATGCGCAGACCTATTAATAGATCTACGCATGCGTGGCGGCCATATTTAATAATCATAGTATTATTTACCTTTTCTGAATGTTTATTTAATTATTTGAATTATAACATTATTTTTAATAGAATAATTTAGTAAGTACTATCAATTCATTTGAATAAATATATGGGACAGGTGTCGTATAATCCATGCGCCAAATTCTGAGATTGGCGATTTTTTGGTGGATATTCATTTGTATCTGGCAACCTGATTATTATTATTACGTCATACACATGAAAACCAATAAGAATTATGGTGAAAATTCAATTTTGACAACCCTAGTGTTTACGTTATCGCAACGAAATTTAGAACATTTTGTTTCATTTCAGAATTTTACTAGAAATTTTAGCGAGTTAATTTCGTAAGATTTTTTTTATTGTGTTTTATAATTTGCTTGACATTTTGGATACTTAAATTCCAGAATGTATTGCTCTTTTTCATTGCTTTAAAAATTTAAATTGAATTTAAAGTTACAGTTTAAAATTGTGTGGACACATTATTTCTTTAATTTATGTATGGCATTTTTATAATTTATATTATTACTATAAAATACTATATAATTTGTGTATGCATTTTTAAAATTATTGTTTCTGTATTTAATTTTTTAAAGATATTCTAGTTAAAGGTTTAATTTGTACTAATAATTTATATTTATTCTTTTCCGAATGTTGCTTTATTTTTCATTATTATTCGTGTTCGGATTCTTCTGGAATTTTCGTTAGAATTCTTATTCCGATTTTCTTAAAACTGATATTTACTTTTTTGAAGTTCTCATATTTTCTTTATTCGCATTCGTTTCCGAAGTAATTTCGGAAACTAATATGAATGAAGAAAATATTTGTATTTTCTAATGTTTCACTTTCTGTTCTAATGTTTCATTATTTTTTAAATCTTTTTATATTTCAATAATATATATTCACGCTCTTTATTTATCAGGTTTAAATTTAATATTTAGATATATAAAGTTTTGAAAATTGGTAATTTTTCTGTCTTTCAATTAATTATTTTGAAAAATTTATTTTTTGGAACATTAAAAAATCACAGAAATTAAAATGTAATTTTTTATATGTCTGAATACACATAAATTGTTTCTTGTTAAATATTTTTTAATTAAATATTATATTTCAACTTGCATAATAAAATCCTATTTCAACTTAAAATAAATCATTTTAGAGGAATATAATAAATTGATTGAATTAAAAATATAATATTGTATAAAATAATTCAAAACAATACAGAATGTAAATAAGTTCTTATTTTAATTAAGAAATATATTTTAACATCATAAGAAAGTCCTATCAAACATATTAAAAATAAATTGAAAGTTTTCATTGGTAAAAATAACTGACAGAGAAATTTTCTCAAAGTGATTTCATAAGATAAGAATTAAAGAAATTTTTTTTTATCTGAGTACTTGCAATCACTGTTTTGGTTTGTCGCTTGACAAATATTTTCTGCACATGAGGGCCAATTAAAATGGGACCGAGTTTAAAGTCCCATTTTAAGTATTTGGTAATAATTTGAATCAATAAAAAACTTGAAAAAAATAAGTATCAATTTTGGAAAAAATAAAGAATGTTATAAATTAACATTGGCTGAGAATATTTACGATTTGATTAAAAAGTATGTAAGTAGATAATTTTATTTTAAAGAAATTAAATCTTAAGATGCATTGAAATTTTTATCTCCATTATCTTATTGCTAATTGTGAACTCTTGTTATATTTAAATTTATATATATATATATATATATATAGATATATATATATATATATATATATATATATATATATATAGATATATATATATATATATATATATATATATATATATATGTATATATATATACACACATATATATATTTATATATACACACATATATATATATATATGTATATATATATATATGATAGATAGATAGATAAATTAATTCTGACATATTTACGAACACACATTGGACAAGATCACTGAAGGAACTTGGTATTTTTAAATATATAGCAAGAGAAATTTGGAGTGATTGGCAGGGATTAAGTAGTTGATGAATTAACTTTATCAAACGCAAGAAATATGTATGCAAAATAGTTGATACATTAGATTATTTTTGTGGTTAATAAATACACCTACTTATATCTGTAATACATATTAATATGTAAAATAAATAATGTAACTATTCAAATTACCTTAGTCCTGATTAAAATGAAATTTCAGAATCCAACCCAAGAATTATAATTTTTCAAATAGAATTATTTTATTTCAAAGTTAAAAGTATAAACTTTAAAATTATCTATATTTTCGATTATTTTAGAGTGGGTACTTTTCTGCTATTTACATTATATATATGTTTATTCTGTATATCATATTACTATTTTTGTGGGGCTCTAAATAGGTATCATAGCGGGATGCCAGTTGTGTTTGTTATGCCGCTGTTCATTGCACTAATTGCAAGACTGCAAATTCATGACTAATATTGTTGTCACACACACTTCAATATACTTCAACTTTACACTAAACATTATTTGACTGTATTCTTTTTTGAGACATCTTTGCATTGAAAGACATGATATACCATAGTGAAAACACAAGCTGAGTCAATTATCATCATTACACAAAATATGCATTAAGGCATATATTTTAATGTTTAATCTTTCTTCATTAGATTTTCTTTTCAAGTTTAACTCAAAAATATTTGCTTAATTAGTGAGAATTAAGATGCTTTTAAAATTAGCATAATTTATCCAAAATTCGAAAATGCAAAATATTTTTAACAGTAAGCAATTTTTTCTACTGGCGCTATGGGTGGTCAAATACGTGAAAATTCCAGTCAACTAATCCTTAGTTTTCCTGCTTTGCAACTAAGTTTTAAATTTAAGAAAACACAATTTGATATTATATTTATTAATTCTATTGATTTGAAGCATTTAAGATAAATATTTACATAAACACAATAATTGTTAAATTTATATAAAAATACTTTGAAAAATCGTCTTGCAGTCTTACTGTTAAGAATCTTCTTTAAACATAAAAATGTAAAAACCACATTTATCATAAAATTGAGAAATCTTTTAATGTATATCAAGCAACATGCAAGCATCCTTATCAGAGAACTCACAAAATATTCAATTAATGTATAAAAACTAATCTGTAATAATGTACGAAAATTTAGATGGGAAAATGGATATACATTAATATTTATGTGGTTAATTCTTAATGTTACTACCACTATAAAAATAACTAAACAAATTTCTGATAGTTAGCCAAATAATTGACTAAAACAAACATGCTGATACACTATTTATAAGAATATTGTGTAATATGATATAAACATTATTTTGAAAGAAAATATTATTTCTTTAATAAATATTAAAATATTATTTAATATTTATATTACTATCTGAAAATATGATGTATAAAGATCAATTTCATTTAATATTTATATCAAATAGATCTTTATATATCTGGTTCAGCATACTTTTTTATTTCCTTCCAAAAAATATTTTTCACACATTGTTTATCAAATTTCATAAATTAAACAGAATTTCCTTATTTATTGCCATCACATTAAAAATTTAAATTGGAGAAAAACTTTTTACAATGACATGAAATTTCCAATACATATCAGAAAAAAGGCAGTAAGATAAATTATCATGAAAATTTAAAATTGTGTTCCAAGTATTATTAATGTAACGTGAAATCAATTAAAAAAGACAAACATTGGAGAGCTATTTTATTTATTTTTTAATAAAAATTTAACTTTCCTTCACAAATTCAAGTCAGCAATTAAAAGGAGAGTTGATATTATGTATTTAAAATTCAAAACATAAAATGACTTTAAAAAAAAAAAAATTAGAACGTTTTTAAGTGTAAATATTAAATTGTTTAAAATATAGAAAAATAAATATTTTTTTTACACAAAATATAATTATAAATATTTATATTTTTAAAAATCTTTATAAATATTTAAAAAGGGCTTCTTTTTACCAAATAAAAAAGAAGTATTATTAAACTTTAGAATAGTGAATTCATATCCTATATACAATGTCTACTACTTTCTCTTTTACCACTTAGGATTGCTTTGTGTTCTTTCTAGAATTTAAGGTGAAATAATTAAAATAAGTTCATAGAGAAAAAAAAATAATAATAAAGTTCAGAAGATTTTTCATCCCAAAAGAACTCATTGCTTTTATACTTATTTATAAAAAATATTTTTTTCAAATTTTAACAATCTAAATTTTTTTACAACTAATGACTGGAGATTTTTGTAAACTAAGAAAAATAAAAATTTCCTTAATAAAGCATTATAAAGATTTACATTAACCCACCATAATTTGTAGTATACACGTAAAAGTAATCTAAAAAAAGTAAGAATTATTTGCATGTCTTTTTTATTATCAGGGAAAATTGTTTGTTCTATAATAGAATTGAAATATTGTTAATATGTATGTGAAAACTTTATACAATTTGAAAAACATTCTAAAAAATATTAATTTCAGTAAATTGAATAATTCATTTTAAAGCTGAAAGCGAAAATACAAAAAATTGAATTCAATATTCATCAAATTTACGACATTAAACTTTATTTCATATGTATATATATAGCTGATAAATATTCGTAACAATGAGAAATCCATAAAAATATATGTGCATATATAATACTAATATATAAACATAACAAAATACATTTTACCAAAACTGAAGTTTGTTACAATCATATTTTAAGCTTTCTCATCATGCTGATTTTACGGACCAAATGAGAAGGTTTGCTTTTAGCTTCAGATTCATATTTTTCTGGTGTTATTTTCAGTAAAGATAAAATATTCTGCAGATCACTAGACGGAATTAACCCCAAATCATCTAATACATCACAAAAATAGCCTGTTGAAAAATAAATATTTTAGGAAATAAATAACTTCAAGCCTGTACAATATTTATTAATATCTAAAAGCTTCCTTTTAATTACATGTTTAATGGTTTTAGCTTAAAAAAAAGAAAAAAAAAACTATTTTATACCAATGATATTGAAGACTCGAAATTTCAAAGCCATGTACAAATTAAAAAATAAGAAATGAAACTTTCTGATATACACATAAAATGATGAATTCAAATAGTATTTTAGTAAAATTTAATACTATAACTTAAATGTATAAATGTAAGCTTTAATATCATATTTGAAGCATTCAACAATTAAAATTAACTATACTGTAGATATTTTTTGAAGGAGAACTCTGTCTGTCTCTCTCTCTCTCTCTTATATATATATATACACACATTTAAAATTTTCTTTCTACTTGAGATCAAAGGAATATACATTGATTGGCATAGTTATAAAATATCATAGTAAACAATTATTAAAATATTTTATGCTTATTTTAACAAAAACAATGTTTAAACTAATGATTTTTTCCAAATATAAAAAAAAGGGGAAAAGAAATCTCTGATTTGAAAATTAACCATAAAAATATAGAAATTAATTTTACAGCAAATATTAGATGCCACTTATGGTAAAAATACTTTTTACTTAAAATATTAAGTGTATTCATTCAAAATAAATACATATTTCATCCAAGATATCATCAATAAGGTGATTAGCCATCATTATATAGCAAAAACATAAGTATTCAAATGCTTATAGATTTATAAGACTTCAAGAATATAAAAAATAAGCAATTAAGAGAAACAACAACAACATAAAAAGTTGAAAAACTAATTTTATAAATTACTTAAATTATGATTTACAAAATGCTGCAATTCTTCACTGTTCTCACTTTTACAGGCCAACATTTTTTTTTTCAATATTACATAGAAGATATTTTACATTTTTCACATAAAAACATTAAATTTTTTTCCTGTTTAAAATATAAACACATATTATGAATTTCAAGTTTGGTTTGATTTAATTTGTTTGTCCCTCAATGTTCACTTTTTCCACAAGAGAGCTAGTAAAATTTGGGCCTATGTTTTAAAGTGGATTCAGAATAACTGCAAACATCCAAGCCAAAAGTGGGGTTTGAATCCAAAAACTGTTGAACAAAAGGCAAGAGTGCCAACCATTAAATATAATTCATATATTCAAATATCATTCACATTTAGTGGTATACAGATTTGTGAAATAAGATAATCAACAGAAATGAAAATCACAAACAAGAAAAGCATATTTGAGTCAAAACATTTATACATTAAGGAATAAAAAAAAACATTTATTTACAAATTATATGATGACAACCTATTTGCATTATTAAAATATTGATGATTAAAAAGCGGAAATATTAATAAAATATGTGATAATACTCAAATTTCATACAGTTCTCAACAATAATGGCCCACATATTCATTGAGGTAATTAATTAATGGTGATTGCTGATAACACCAATAGTCACTGCAGAAGCTGGATAAAGTTATTAAAGACACAGAAACAATCTACATATGTGAAAATTTAAATATTTTGGATGATATGTTGGAATTATCATATGAATTTTTTATTTATTTTACAGTTCTAGTAGAAAAAAGAGTAATGGGAGAAACATAACTCCAATATTACACAATTTTTATACAAAAATTTATAAATACTAAACATGGACAGCAAGCTTTTTGGATTTCTTAAGATAACACTGGTCAACATAATTTCTTCCATTAGAAATGTGAATAGTGATTCTAATATAATTTTTATACTGAATTCAAGTATGTAATCAGATTCCTTTCCTCAGTTATAATGCTTTTGTGAATGGCATTCGTTTTTTTCTTTGATTCTTGCAATTAAGCAGAGTGAACCTTGTAATACCTGTGTGGTGGTTGCTGTTTTTATTTTTGCAACAGTTTTGTACTGTTTTTATTTGTTTTAAGTTTTATAAACTTTTCATTATGCCAAAAAAGTGCTTAAATCAAATAATCAATTTCTGTTACATTTATAGAGAACTGACAGTCAAGTCTCAAAGAAAAAATGTCAAACTACTTGTGAAAACCGATTATGAACTGTACTTTAGTCGTAAAGATGGTGATTTTGATAAAGACTTGGCTCCAAAATAATGGTATGCATCATGTGTTAGGTTTTTGACCAGATGGAAAAATGGTACTAGTTACATGTCATTTTCAGTTCCTAAGATGTGGAGGAAGGAAAAGGAACATTTAACTGACTGTACCTTCTGCATAAAAAACACTAAAGGAATAATGTCTAAAATAAATATACAAAACAGTATCTCAATTTTGGTATCTGCAATGAGACTCATGCAACTTAGTGTAAAGTATCCTGTGCCAAAGTACCCAGCTTTTATAATTATAAATGATAACTCTGACCAAGCTTACACTGAAGATGAAGGCAAGGAAAGAAGTGAACCTATTGTTGAAACAGATCTCAACAAGGCCTTAATGAGCATAAGGGATTTAAATTTGTCTAAATAGTTGGGGGTACTTTTAAGTTCCAGCTCAAATTCTGCAATTTACTCAAAGATATATAGATAAGTGTTTTCATAATCAGCATAGTAATTTTAAAGACAATGTTGTTCAGCAATGGATTTTGTTCTCTTGGATATCAATACAAAACACATGAATAGCGATTGTTCATAGACCCCTCGAAAGTTAGTGTGAAGGTTTTATTATTGCATAATGGAAATAAATTATCCTCAATACCTATCCAACATGCTAGTAATAAAAAAAAAAATGAAGATATGAAATTGCTTCTAGAAAAATTTTAGAACACTAAATATAACTGGAATATATTACAGGACTTAAAAATAACAGCTTTATTCTTAATTTCGAAACTTGAATATACAAAATTTGGAGTTTTTTTTTTGTGTGAATGAGATGCAGGGATGGGAAATCTGATTACAGAAGAAAACAGTGGCCTAAGCACCAATGTCTTATTTCAGTGCATAAAAATGCACCAAATACTCCTTTAGTAGTTACCAAAAATTGTTTTTACCACTTTGCATACAAAACTGGGCCTTATGTAAACGTTTGTAAAAGTTATGGATAAAAGTTCTGATGCTTTTTTGTACCTGGAATCTAAATTTTTAAAAATAAGTAATGTAAAATTGAAGGAAGGAATATTTATAGGACTGCAAATAAGATCAATAATGTGGAATGACAAAAATTTTCTGAAACTGTCGTGTCTACAAGAAAACACAGAGTGGAAATCATTCAAAAATATTTGTTGCGGATATCATAGCAATAATAAAAAAGAAGCTATAATGAAATAAAAAATTTTTTATAAAACTCACTTCTCAATTAGCATAAAAAATTTTAAGAATCAGACGAAAAATAAGACTTACATATATCTGTAATTAATTGACTTGTAGCACTGTTTGTAATAGAAGCAATTTTTAAAATGTTTTCACAATAACAATCAGTAATTTTTCTTGCCAAACATTCCAGTAAATAATCTGCAACGTTATTGCCAGCATCTGATAAAATCAAAGTAATTAGCATAAAACTAATATATTATTTTGAATTATAGATATATCATACAGATATAAATAATTAAAAATTAATAGACATGAGATCTTGAGAGAATACATTAAATAATAAAAAACTAACACGCATTCTAGTTTCACTAAATATGGTTTTACTTTAAATTTTAATAATAGTAATTATAATAAATGGAAGCTGTATAGCTATTCTTTGTTATCGAAAAAAATTGTTAAGTTTATAAAAATAGTATTTTATAAGAAATCCTATTTTAATACTTCTGACAAAAATATAACAATACAGACTATCATAAAAATTTATAGACTTTAAGGGTAATTTATAATTAATAAAATTTTGCTTTATTTACAATAAGAATATACAACAGATTGTGCTATATATTTGATATATTCCCTTCTTACTATGAGATGAAAATTTGATAAAATATTTAATTATGAATCCATAATTAAATAACAGAAAAAATTAATAGAAACAAATAGATTTATTTGATGAGAAAAATTAATTATTTAATAATCCTATATAATAATAATCATGGTATTAAAAACTTCAATCATAATACAAAACATAAAAAACTAATTTTATCTTGAAGAAATTTATGCGAAAATTCAAATTCACTGCAAACAAATTGTTTTACCCTAAAATTAAATTTAATATAATTAATTTTCTTATCTTCATATTCCTCACATACATTTTGAGATACCTATAAATAAAATACAGACAAAAATAATTCTTTTTCATACCATTACCAACAAATAAAATTTGTAAATTGTTTTTAACAACACATATTATTATTCTAAATTTTCACACACTCGCTTATATTTAATAAAACTCTTTTATTAAACTATATTTAATAAAAAGTAAATCTTTTTAGCATCATATTTAAAATTAATTACTAGTTCTTAGTTTTTTTTATCAAGCTTAATTTGAATAGCAGTTTATTTAAACTTTTAAATATTAAAGTAACAAAAAAACTTAATATTTTTATATTTTAAAACAAATTTATTCATACATAATTTAGCATGAATTTTGACAAATACTCATTTGTATAACAAATAATGGTGGCAAATAAATTAATAAAACATCAAATTTTTACCCACAATATGGAATTATCTTTTAAGTGAAAAATTGAAATAAATTTTTTGCATTATAAAATTTTAAATAATAATTAATTTTATAATTAAAAATATAATTATATTGTGCAGATGCAACAATATAGTTAGATTTTTAATTGTAAAAATACAGAATTTTTATTAATAGTTCTACATTGTAAAATGGCTAGTTATTAAACAACTAAATGATTTAGGACCAAATTATGAATTCATTTTTTTTTCTGAAATAGAATTTGCAATCTGAGCCCATTTGAAGTAGAGACACATTAAATTTGACAGAAGGCACCACACACAATAATACTGAAACTTTTATCTTACAAGGTAAACACTCAATCCATTTGATTTAAAACCAAAAATATTTTTAATATAAAAAGAATCAGCAATTTTAAAATCAATGCATATATTTTTATTACTTAATAAATCAATTTAGCTAAATTCAACACTTTAAAAATCAACAACCAATAAGCAAATTCATACAAAAGATTATGGATATAAATAAAAAGGCATGGTTTTAAAATTATTTATACAATTAAACTTTGTTGTGAAAAAAATTAAAACAAATATTTCTAGTTTTAGAATGCTTTAAAAATTAATTTTTGTAATGATTTATTCTACAGTTTTATGTTATAATTGTACAAAAATTTATTATTTTATAAAATGTTAAGACATTTGGAATATTCTACATTGAAAAGAATTTCTTTACCTTGTTCCAAAAGATGTTGCATGTTGCAATTTTTAAGAGCGGTATGTAAAGCTGGGTTGTCCCTTAGAATGAAAGGTTCAATATGTTGTGGAATAGTCATCAAATATTGTCCAACCTATAAATATTTTAAAAGAAAAAAATTAAATTTTTAGCAAAGTGAAAAAATTTCCTGTGTTGATTTTTTAAAGCAATCTCAAACAATTTTTTATAGATAATATGATTAATATCACTTCAATAAAAATAAAAATTAAATGAATTTTATGAAGTATTATTTCAAGAAAACACGTTTAAAAAATAATTAAGAGAGTTTATTTCCTTCTCCAAGATATTTAAACATTATATGCAAGAATTTGCAAATTATTTAACAAGAGGAAAGTGTTTTGAATAAAAATAAATTGAGTCACAAATGTTACCTCAGTTATATATTCTTGAGGTGATAAACTAAATTGTGGTAGATCAGTTACAACAGAACCAATATTTTCAACACACCACACCTAGGTTTAAAAATATTGTTTAACATGAATTTAATCACAAAATATTCAAAATTTGATAATATGACATTTTGGTTATATTCTTAACAAAATATCTTTAAAATTCTATTATTTACTTGATCCTTATATGTAAAGAAAAGAAATTTGGAAATAAAAGTTTTTCAATGCTGTAAACTCTTTCTGTAGATACTATATTAATTATCAATCAATATGCAAATTAAAGATTTATTTTAATTAGAAATGAACATAAAAACTTGACTTGATGGAATGCTCTAGATCACAGCATTCATGTCAGTCACTCACTTTCATGCTGGGTATTTTTTGCAAGTGAACTTGCACCTGCTTCAACACTAAATCGGAAACAAGTGATCCAGATTCATTGCATAATTTTTTGAACACAGTAAAAGTCTTCTTCAATGTAGAAACATTTTTGTCTATAAAAATGAAGAAATAAATGCAGTCAAATTATTTAATGTAATAACAAACACATTTCATAGCATAATTAATAAAACATTCAATATATACATTTAAATAAGACTTAATGCAATGAACACACACACTTCATAGTATCATTAATAAAATATTATTAAAATTGAAAATGAACGTAAAATGAAAAGAAACATGAGAAGAATATGAAAAATTAATAAACAAAATTTTACAAATTAAAACTTAGGTGAGCAGCTTAATTAAATAGATTTACTTTCAATATTCATATATACAAATAATTTTCAAAGTTAGATCCTATGCATATATGAAGATGTATGTATAAAATTAAAATAAGAAATAGATTTTTTAAATAATATATAGTCTTTTCTGAAATTATTATAAGAAAATCAATATATTTTCACTTTGTTGTTTTCATAGTTATATTAGGAATAAAAATTCTATTTACCTTCTTGCAAGATATTTATCATTTCTTGTAATTCCCTTTTTGCAGAAGTAGACAACAATAAGTTATCATATGAGTGAAAGGGATTAACAGTTTTCTTCTCTGTGGATGAATAATAACCCAGTTTGCGTCCTACCACATGAATGTTTCCAATATATAACACTTGAAAATTTTCAAGCTGTAGTAGTACTTCACCAATTATTTGAGTAACATGCAATGATTGTTGAAAAAGGAACCAATCATTAACAAAAGAGTTTTCAGTACTATTCATATTACTTCTTAACATTCGTAGAAAGTTTCTGAAGTATCCAGAATATTCAGAGAAAAATCCCTAGAAGAAAATAATATTACCAAAATATTCAAAGAATGTTTAAAGTGCCAATAACAAAATATAGCTATTTGGTTAAAACTAATTAATTGGAATCAGAAAAATATAAATTTTAAGATCATGCAAAAATAATAGCCATAATTAATGAGAACTTTAATCCATTTAAGTTTTACATATTTATATTTACAATATTGCCATTAAGGATTATAATATTTTTTCAGTAAAACACTAACATAAATCAATTAAAAACAACTGCAATATTCTTAAACTTAGGGAATTTCTAAATCAGAATTAAATTAAATACTTTTATTTTTTTTATTACTTAAATTAAAATTGCGCATTGATTAGTATAAACACCAGTTTAATTAAAAGAAAATGGCTACAATGAAATCTCGTTAACAAAAATTGCAATCCAATATTTCACACATTTTTAGTAGTTTTCATTTTTTTAAATTAAGAATCTGAATTTGAAAAATATTAACTTTATAGCAATTTATGTATTTTATTTGAATGTAATCAATTAACTTGAAATTCGTGAAAATTTAATCAAAGGTTGCCTTTATTAATATTTGAAGAGATGCATAGAATTTTTCATAACAAAACAAAATTTGTACAACTAAGAAAAGATGCAGAACATCAACAGATAAGAGAAAAATTTAAAGACTAAGCTTACATAATAAAAGAAAAAACTTTAGTAATGTAACATTAAGGTTAGTGGTAGAATTACTTGATGTAGACTGAAGCAATTTCAGCAGAATGCAAGAATTCTATGAAAAAGCCATTGCTATCATTGAAACAAATGTAGAACAAATTAAAATGGCTTAAAACATATGTAAACTAAATCATAGAATAAAATGTTGCTTTCAAAATGACAAGACCATTTTTCCCTATTTGGCTGATGGCTTAAAATAGCATAAATTGAAGAATTGGCGAAGATACATCTGATAACTGCATTACACTAATGGTGTAACATTTACTTAGTACCACAATATGAGGATTAAGAGATGCACATAGAACAGTTAAATAACAACATAAATGTCTAATATAAAAATATACTATCTATATAAAAATATACTTGAGACCATTTAACCCAGTTGAACAACTATGAAGGCAACTAAAAACTTATATGTAAAAAAAATAACTTGTAAATAATAGGAAATTATATAATTATATCATAGTGGTTAATGAACTTAAGTTTCTTCACTAGGTAGAAAAGTAATATATGGGCCATAATTTAAGCTACATGTTATGCAACTGATCAAATGAGCATTAGCTGTCAAATATACCTCCCCTTTTTATTTTTATGCCACAATACAATCCTCAAGTTTTAATTTTCAAGTGTGCCTGATATTCAACCCACTACAGGAATGAAAGGATGAGTCGACCTTGCCCAGTCAAAGGATTGAACCTGAGCCTTGAAAGAGTGAAATATTACCACGAAGCCCACATACTTTGTGTCTTTTATACTTACTTCTAAGAAAATTTTTCAGATTCTAGAAAAGATTTGGATTATGTATGATTCTCTAAAAATTCATGTGCTTCCGGCATCAGTAAAATGACTTGTTCAGAAATACATTTTAGAATTACATGCACTACTTTTCATTATCACAGAGTATACATACTACAATCAGTTTATTCTTTTTGAATCAAACCGGACGACTGAATCAAATCTCTTTAGAAAATGTTATCTCTGGAAATATTGTTCACTTGACAGTATTTAAATGTTTCAAAATAATTTTACATTCATGTTTTGATTCACAAAACTATGTGTAAATTGTACAAATATATAGCTTAATGGTTCTGAAAATAAGTTCGATAAAATCACTGAATTTATTTTACTTTAAGATTAATCCTTAGCAAGAAAAAAATGAATAAAATAAAACACATTTTGCCTCAAGAAAAAGTATTACATATGTCACTTTTATAATTTCAAAACCCAGACTTAAAGATCAACAATTTAATTAATATTTACACCTATTTGAGTTAATTATTGAGGATAGCAAATTTATGTAAACATTTTTTCACCTAATGGTTACCATAGAAGAATGCAATGGCTTACACATTCAATAGCAATACATTAGTAGTGAAAAAAAATGTATGCTTGAAATATTTATCAATAGAAAAAAATGTATAATTCATTCCCTTGTTTAAACAGTAAAAATATCCCACTAACTGAAATTTAATTTAAACTTTGTTTCTAAAAAGATCTCCAATAATTGAACCCTAAAATAAAAAATGATTGATATTTCATTGCTGCAATCATATATATATATATATATATATATATATATATATATATATATATATATATATATATATATATATATATATATATATATATATATGTCTGTATATATATATATATATATATATATATATATATATATATATATATATATATATATATATATATATATATATATATATATGATTGCAGCATAAAATATGATTTATATTTTTATAAATGTAAATCATATTCTATGTCAAGATGATTTCACATAACAAACTCACTCATTTTTATATTCTTTAAAATTAAATTACATGCTAATAGTTATATAATTAACATTTAAAAAAATGAGGCTTTACTTGAAATTAAATAAAAATTATTTAAGTATATCAAAATAAATTGCTAGATTTGTAAAGTACTCAAACAATTATTTTGTAAGCAATCTCAATTACATATATTTTTAAAAATCATATTTTATAACTAAATTTGGTATTATGGTATTTTGAAACTAACAAAACTATAACCTAATTATGGTAAAAATTATGTTTTATGAAAAGATGGATTTTCAAATATAATACTACAACAATCTCACAAATTGTATGAGATGACTGTAGAGAATAATTTAATGGTACTTTTCATTTATGACTAAAAAATAATGACTAATAGAACAGAAATTTATATATTTTATTCATTTATATCAATCTTGCAATTTAATTCACTTCCATAGCACAAAATATGTAATTTTATTTATTCATGAAAAAATCTACCTCTAAAGCTCTTAACATGCTCACATATCCACAACCTTGGGTAAGTTGTTGACATCTATTTTCAGCCTAGAGAAAAAAAATTCCACTAAAAAAGTAGTAACCAAACATTTAAAGAATTATGTATTTCAGAGATTTCATAATAAATTTACTTACATCTTGAACTAAGCAAAATACTTTGCTAATAGAATCACCAAGTAAACGAACACTGTCCATTATATCTTCTGATTCCTGTAAATATTATTCAATCTTCTTTAAATAACTATGCATGAAGCATGAAACAGTATTAGAATGTTATTTGAAATAAAAGTTAAAATTTATAAAATTAATACCATATTTAGAGTCTTTAATGATGATATTAATTGCTGTTCTTCTAAGTAATCATATTTTTCAATGTGTTGACGATATGGTGAATATATAGTTTCCACAAGACGAGTTATATAAACATCAGATTGAAATTCTACAGTAAACAAATGTTAACATTTTTACATGATTAAAATTCCAAAAACATAATACAGATTAAAAGCTTTTGCAAATTTCAAAATTTGAAAGATCTCAAATGGAATTTTTGGTCAAATGTATTTTCGTCAGGATTAAGAAATATTCTTAAAAAAAAAAAAAAAAAAAAAAAAACTTGTAACTAGTTATTTGTCATTTTAATGATTTTCTGTGATATTCAGTTCAGAAAAATTTTCCAAGAATTAATTTATATCAAATGTAGCAGAATAATTTAGACACATTTTAGTTAATTTATGAAAAATGGCTATTAATTTTATATTATTAATAATTATGTCTTAACATAAATAAGACATACTATCACTTTTTATCACCATTGTTTTTAATAACTTAGTAATGTTTGATTAATGTTGCTCTAATGAATTGTGATTTAAATTCATAGAGAAATATTCTCTCATTAAGCTCATTTTTACATCAAATTTTACTTCTTTTACAAAGAACTTAAAAAAGAAAAAGATTAATTAAAAACACCAAAATAAACAATAAATACACTCCAAATAAGAGTCTTCCAGTTTTAAAATTAATAATTGTTCAAAATTTCTAAATTACAACAAATAGAATTCACACATAGAGTACTATTTATACATTCATACTCAAAGAATAGCCTTTACTGCAAATTGGAAAATCTGAAAATTAATAAGAAAAGAAAAATGATTTGAATATTATTAGAATTATAGTGTTCATGGTAACAAATAAATATAATATCAGTAATAATAATAAAACCTAATAAAAATCTAAAGTTTGATTTCTTACTTGGGTCAATGGCATGGATTGAAATTTCAAGACTTTTCACTAATCTGTCAGTTATCTGAAATCGATATATATGTAGTGTTATAGTTGCATATTATACTCATTGTTGTATTTACAGTTTTATTAAATTGACATGTCACTTTTTCATAATATGAATAATTATTAACTTAAAACTAGCAATAAATGACATAAAGGAAACTTTTAATCAAACCAATCCTACAATTAAATCTAGTCAAACCAAAACTTACAATAACTTTCTTAATAATTATGAAATGTACAATGATTAAATAAAATTATCAATAAACTAAATGTAATTTTTAAACAAAGTGTTTTTTTTTCCTTTCTTTCTTTTCTTCTTCTTTTTTTTTGTTACTTATGTTATAAAACTAATCCCCTTATTTCATTAGAAAACAATTTGCATAGTTAATTCATTTAAAAGCAATGAAATAACATTTTAAATATGCTATATAAATCAAGCTAAAAAAAATTTCTTCAACATTAACATTAAATTGATTTTAAAGGAGAATTAACAAAAGGGAAAAATTCTTATTCATCATTATATTCTTATGATTACATTATTTGAGTATAAAATTTGTAGAAAGGAAAATGTCTGTTTCACTTAAACACAAAATTTAAGAAACACTTTATTAGTAACAATTAACTTTAGAAAGATTTTATATTTGTTCAAAATTAAATTTCAAATACTACACAACTGTTAAATAATATCCTCTTTTCAGAATCAAACATTTAAATAAATTAAGTCTGTTAATCTCTCCAAAGAAATGAAATACATTAAAGGCACTTTAGTGATCTAGAAAAATAGGTATCTGATTGAGATTTAAAAATCTATCTATAAAAACTGTAGCAAAACTAAATTCAAATAAATACTTTTTCATTTTTAGTAGTTATAAAAATGGCTTACTCTTTTTCACTGTTTTGTTGGTAACGTTATATAAATTGTTTTAGTTAGAATTATCAAGAGCGCAACAATTTTATAATGGCTAAATTTCTGAATTGATCAATACATTATATAAATAAAAGAATCGAGAATATTACAAAACCTAATAATTTCGTAAAAGCAAAGAAACAAATGAAATAAATAAAAAGATACAAAATATAATATAATGTAGATAAAATGTACAAAATTTTAATTTTTGAAGAATTATTTATGTTTCCAAAATGTTTTTATTATATTTCTATCAGATGATATTTTCATGCAATTTGCACATTGTAAGTATTTTTTGATGAATTTCTCAATATTTATGACAGCATTTTATGATTTTTTTAATAAGATAATATAAAATAAACGATTTTAATGAAACTGAACGTACATAAATTGATCTAAATAGAAAATTCATTAGAAAGAATCTAAATAACAAAATAAGAATAAAACAAATACAAAAATTTTTTTTACCTGCTTTAATTCAATAAGATATTGTAATGGATTTGATTGCAATTTAATTCCAGCATCTATGCAAAAAGATAAAGAAGGCTCTAAATTGGTGAGTACATCAACCAACAACGCAGATAAGACATTCACAGCTGACGTATCTGGAAGAAGTTGCTGACAGCAAGACATCTGCACAAAAAAGTTAAAATGGATCAGCTCTATTTTAAACATCTAAACAAACAAACAATTATATATATATATATATATATATATATATATATATATATATATATATATATATATATATATATATATATATATATATATATATATATATATCATATTGTATAATTTTGCTTTAATGACAATTACAAACAATTTCTTTTCATGTTAAATGAACTTTTCTTTAAGTTAATTAAAGAATATTCTTCATTAATTAATTGTTTAGAAAATGTGAATTGTCTTCAAACTTTTTCTTTTATTTTTACTTTTTTCCTTCCATTGTGGGATAGAAAATTGCATCTACTAATGAAACAAGAACTCAACTAAATACATAATGTCACCATTTTCATTATATATATGAAATATATTGACTATTTCATTTTAATTCATGAAGAAAGATTTAAATATGCATGTAGTTAAAGATTGAAATTGTTATTCCAAAAATATGACTTATGACAATTACTTGGATTTTTTAAAAAAATTCATAGTACATTACAAATCTCAAGAATATTTTAAAATCAGTATTCAAAATATCAGATTCCTTAAAATTTTTCTTTTAAATGAAACAGATGCTTAAGTGTTTCAGCAACTAATTTATAAAATAGGAATCTCATTCAGAGAAATCATTAGACATTGAACATTTAATATTTTCATATAAAACATTCCATGCGGTATTGTAGATATGATATTAAATACTTTTTCATGTTTTAGGAGTGATTTTAAAATATTTGTTACAGGAGTTGAATGCATAATGAAATATATTCATTAATTTTTTTTTATTTTATAATATTTAATTTAGACGATGATGATAATGTATTTCAATGACTCATATGTTCTAAAGTAAATTGGTATTTTTATTATTTATTTCATTATATTTACTCCTCAATCTTTTGAATAAATCAATTATTCAAGCATACATTTAAAAAAACATGATACACATTTGCATTAAAAATCTCTTATTTGAGATAGGACAAATGTCTTTTAATATATCATTTGTATATATATATACCGAATGGCTTTTATCAGATCATATTTAAAGTAAATTTTAATTGATATTGCACAAAATCTAATAATTTTAAAGAATATTTCAGATTAAAAGTGAAATCTTAATACTCATTTAAAAACTTTTTAATTTGTGGAATCAGCATGACTTTTTTGTGATAGATATAGAAAGCTCAAAATGAGAGGTTGCATGATAACAGTGGCTATACAATAATTGCAGTATGCCAAACTGTTTATTCTAAATTTTCTGTATCTTTTATTTATTTATTTTTTATAAACGCACATTTTTGATAATGTTAAATTTTTTCACATAAGTTACAATAAAACAATAAAATACTAAAGATTTAGTAACTTTTGTTGACTGATTTTGCATGCATATCATAACATGGTTGAAAGAAAACTATTTATTAACATTATATTAGTACCATAATTTATGTGTGTTGTGATATAGAGGAAACTGTTATTCATCAGTTCAAATAACTATTTGTCTAAAAATAATTGTTTTTCTCTAACAATATTGTGTCAAATCAAAATTTTATTTTAAATTCATGTCAATAATTTTGTGTAAAAAAATGGCAAAATGTTTTAAATTTTTTTAAGGCCTTCAGTTATTGAAAATGTGCCAAAATTTTTTCTGCAATCACAAAAAGTAGATATTTTTATTACAAAAGTAACAAAAATATCAATCAAATTACACTTGTTAAAATTTATCATTTACAAAATGTAATATATTTGTTCAATTTATAAATGGGATAGCTTAAATATTGTTAATATTCAAATACTCATTTTACAAATATTTAGAATTGTTTTTGACTGCTGTAGTACTTAATGACAAATGTACATTTTTGGAAAATTTAAGATAATTTTTGTAAATGGCCTACTTTAAACAGAAAGAAAGCTTAAAAATTATTTTAAGCTGTTTCATTGAAAGGAATATTAAAATTCACTGTTTCAATAATGGAAAATTAAACATGGTCATTTTATTGAATGCCATAAATTATGTAATGTAAATTTATAAATTAAAAAGAAATTTATTCATAATATATAAAATATTTCTACACGATCATATAATTCATAAACTGATAGAGAAAAAATTAACATGTTTGTGTATGTTTTGGAAAACCTTTGTGACATAAAGTGCTTATTTACATTATATTATTAAATACAGTATAATTTGATCAATTTTTTAAAGTAAGTAATAATTTGAACTACTATTCATGAGTTGATAAGTTTCTTTTCTAATTATTTTTCAGAAGAAAAATACAGTATTATATGAATATATAAAAGCATATTTAATAACAAGAAAGTTTTTTTAGAAATTAACTTAGGTAGAATAATTCAAATGATTTCAATAGATTTCTTGATGTGAAATGTACGCAAAATTACTTAAATCAAAAACAATATTAACAGTCCTCAATTCAAGATACTGGAACCAAACTCTTATAAGTTTTATTTTTATGCAAATTCTGCATGAAGGAAGGGAATTTCCATAACATTATCGTTTCCAAATATTATGTTATCATAATAGAAATATTTATAAAAAAGAATAAGTAATATTAAAAGTAATGTTATAGTAATTATTTTTTTAATCGAATAGTGGCACTTACTTGAGAATGCCAAGTAGATAAAAGTAAATCATAAAAATTATTTAACCAATCAATGATAGTCTCATCAGGATCAGATTCCACAATTTGTTTCCATTGCTGAATCAATTGAGTCTAAGCATTAAATTAAACAGAAATTAATATGCAAGCATCAAAATCAAATATTTATAACATAAAGAAATGAGGAGTCCTTATAAAATCCTTACATCAAATGCTATTTTTAAAAATAAAATTAAAAACAATGAGCAATTTACTGGAAATTTTAATACAATAAATAATTTTTCTCAAATGTAACATTAATTCCATACTGTCATGAAAAATAAATCTAGACAACCAAATGATTAATTTCTTATTGAAAATATCATTAAAAATTATTATTAATAAATAAAATATTAAAGTAACAGTTAAATAAATATAAATTTGAAATAAACACATTTAAAATTCATTTATTGATATAATTTTAGATCTATAGAATTTCAACCTTTAAAATCTTTTTTGAAGAAACAAATGAATCTAAAATTTCAGAACATGCTTTGAGTTCATATTCTTTAACAAAAACAGCTTTAATGAAAATATCTTTCAAATGAGAAGGTTTTATTTTATTTAATTAATTTATTTTTTTGGCAGACCCATTTGAAATACAACTGTTTCATGACAGCTGATTTACTCATACAGAAGTCATTCTTGCAAACTGGACAATGGGAATTCATTCTTT
The DNA here is from genome assembly GCA_030067965.1 of Latrodectus elegans. Lineage (NCBI taxonomy): Eukaryota > Metazoa > Arthropoda > Arachnida > Araneae > Theridiidae > Latrodectus > Latrodectus elegans. The sequence goes on along the minus strand of CM057818.1, from coordinate 67,743,171 downwards.
CTGAGCCATGCAATCTTAGCATGCCTTTTCCAGAGTCCATACGTCATTAAAAGGATACTTTCCACCAGATATTATTTCATTGATAAGCAATCAAATTGATCCCAATTTACTGAAATTATACATAGTTTTACTTACAGGTAAGTACAGAAAGTATATTTTAACAAAAAAATTTTATATTTAAGTATTAATATTCAGTAATTTTTATAAAATATAAAGGAAATAAATATGAAAAGAATGAATTAGAATCAACCCCTGATAGCACCACATAATGATCTTATTAGAAATTACTTTACTTAACACAAATTATTCTAAATACTACATCTGATCCTGACTGAACTGGATTTTCATGAAGCTACTGTAGCTTAACTAGATTTTTATTTAGTCAACAGTTACAAATACAGTAACAATTTAAAATCAATCAAATTGACATCTAGTAGTAAAATTAAAAGCTAATACCCAATTTTGTTTCAAACAATTTCATAGAAAACTCGAAAATATTAAAACAAAATGCTCAAGAAAATTGCAAAATTTTCTGAACAAAAAATATTTGCATCAAGGTAAGAAAAATTCCAAGAGTAATTCACAACTTTCAAGAAGTCAAACAGAAATTCCAGAAGTTTTAAGGAAATTCATTCTGTAAAATGTTATTTGTTAAAATGACATTTTCCAGAACAAATTTCTTTGAACTTGCTATATAAATGGGTATAGCATAAGAGATAAGAAAAACAGAAGAAAAATTTAAAGATTTTTTTTCTTTTATAGATTATATTAGATTTTTTTAAATATTGAAAAACTAATCTTTGCAGTTATTCAACAACGCAAAGTTTTTTATATAATTATTTAACTAGCTTTTAAATAAGATTAAAAATACATTGAAGTGTCTAAAATCATGAGATCATCTTAATATCACATGAAACTTCTTTGCATAGTAAAGAGCAAAACTCAATGTGGCTTTGCAGTAGTGTGTTGCTTAGAAAGAATATACTTTAGAGCTATTCACAACATTGAAAATGTTATCAGTTTAGGATTAGTGCATGATTATTCATATCCCAAGTATAATAAAGGAAATTATATAGAGACTTTATAGTCAAATTAATCCCTAAAAATGATATTAAGCCAATTAAAAAACTAAATTTTGAAAATATTAAGTGGCATTCAGATTATCCAGAGAAATTGATGCAAACATATTTAAGAGCCTAAAGCAATAACTATTCAAGTGAATATTTGTCAAAGTTTGGGAAGATGACTCATAATTATTTTACAGTGTGCTCGTTTATTAAAACAAATAACTCTAGATTGACATCTTTGCCTACATCACTGAGTAGATATGATAAGCCATTATGTCATTCACTAAGATTTGTGTAAAGTGTGTGTCATTTTTGTGTCATTTACTAAGTTTTGTGTTGTTGTTACCAATCCCATTCAGAATAGTGGAGCTACACCAGATCCATGAGCCCATGCACTCTCAAAATATCAAGAAAAAAGAGGGGGTCACCAAGGAGTTTCTCCATTGAGAATTAAGTGCACTCAAGTAATTATTGAGGACTAGCCTTGCTGGAGTTGCACTTTTTACAGATAGGGAAAGTCTTAATACAACGGTCAAAGAATAAGCAATTGATGTGTCCACTAATAAAATCTACTGATCGCAGTCTGGTTAGCTCTGGAACCTATAAAGTCAATGGCTGCCTAGGGCAGTACCAAGTATGAACAGGGGGATACTGCCAAGTATTGGAAATAACATTTTTACAAGCAGAATATAGTTCTGAGTAAGTAAATTCCAGATCTGGAGAAGCAGTAGAGGAAGAGCCCTCCTTTGCTAGTGCATCAGCTCGCTCATTTCCGAACAAACCTACATGACAGGGAAACCACTGGAAGTGAATATCATGGGAGGCTGAGAGATCAAATAACATACAAAGAATATGTGTCCCATCATGGTATTTTACACTAGTCCATTTGCTCAAGTACTGGATGGAGCTATGCCTGTCAGTGAGAATCCATAAAAAGAAACTTTATCTTCGATTGAGTCTAGACCAGTCTGGATATTCAAAAGTTTGCTGCGAAATACAAAACAGTAATCCGGGTTTCTGCAAAACTTTGAGTCACAAGATCCATCTGGGTATTTAAGAAAACTATTTGGATATAAATGAAACCATTGAAAAATAATGCACTGATTATTAAAAAAATCTTTTACATGATATTGTGTAATCAAGGTATTCGCAAATTGCTTCTTTAAGTACATATTAAGGGAATTAAATAATTACATAAAAATGAAATCAATAATAGCTCCTTATAAATTAAAAATAGAAAAAGTGAATAACTGTACTTACTTTTTGATAATTATGATAGTGTTTCTGAAGAGTATTTAATCTTTTGAGATCTTTAAATATTTTCATATACATGAAGCTAACATCTGACACTTTAAAATAAAATTAAAAAAACAAGAAAAATAAGTCATTAAAATGTGAAAATTGATATTAAATAAAGTAGATAAAAATAATTAGTATTTAAAATACACTGTGATTTTAAAATATAAATTTACCAAAATATACACTTTAACTAGTGTCATTCATTATATTTTAAAGCATCAGAAACTAGAAAAAGGGGAAAAGATTTAGAAATCATAAATATTAAGATCTTCAGACACATAAAGTTTTTTAACATTCAATATTATAGTATATAAACATAAGAATATTAAACATCTATTAATAAATAATTTCAGAAATCAACAGAAATCATTTGAAATAGGCAAGAAAAAAGGCTACCAATTGATTGTGTATTAAATGCAGCTATAAGACATGGACTAATGATTGCTTCTAATCTGTCTTTCAAGCTCTCCAAACGTTGACAACGATCTGGATAATCTGGAACATCTGCTAAAATTTCCTAATATTAAATAAAATACATTAAAGTATTATACATATATGAAAAATATTGGCATAAAAATTTTATTTTTATTGAGAAAGAATATAAATTAGATTACACTAATATTTATATAAGAAATCTTTTAGGCTTTCTCTAATAAAAATCATTATCATAAAAATTTTAAAAAAGTAATTAAAGCTTTTGTGTTTTTTTTAAATAATAAGATGACATTAATTTCTAAATAATAATTACCAGCAAAATCTTTATGCTGACATAATTTTTTAAATAATACATATTTGTATACACAGGGGTTTTGAAAACATTTCAATTAGCTTTAAATAGTACATAATATAAAATGAAATAGAATAAAACAGGATTTCCCAAAGTCCTGGATTTAATATTAAAATAACACTTACAAAAATATTTTTTTGTCATAGAAATACACCAGTGGATGACAAACTATTTAAGATAACATTTTTTTCTATAGATGTAGTGAACTATAGAAAAAAAAACTAGTTTAGTTGTATTTATTTTTCAGTATATTTCTTATCAAATGCATTTAAAGGACTAGATTATTAATAAAAATAATATAATTAGAATAAAATATTCTTATTCTTTCTTGAAAATTTTAAAGGCCACATGTACAACTAGTAATTCATCTTAGTAGGCAATGAGTGATAACAATAAAAAGTCATTCAACACTTTTGCCATTAAAAATGAGTAAATGACATCAAAATTATTTTAAAAAAATAATATGTGGTTAAAAAAGAAAATTCTAATTAGTTAGAAAAACAATTAAAACTTGTTTTTCTAACCATTCTACAAAATAAACTAAAGAATTTTTAATTACACTTTCCTTCATATGTTTATTCATATACGTGTGTGTTATAAATGATGTATTTATAGGTATTAAACAAAATTTTATTTTTATAATTTCAAAATCTATAAGCTTTAAATAATTTTCAGAACTTTCAAAGATTTATGACATGCTGCTAATTTTGAAACTGAGAATGTTAACAGCTGAGAATTGTCCTTTTATAACATCCGCATTTTTCTGCAGATAAGAATTTTCATGGATAGAGAGCAGCGCTCATATGACTCAAAGGTGAAATGGCAGAAAATTTCAAAATCACACAGACAAGGAGCACAACAATGTTTTATGGTTAAAGAGTAACTGGAATCAAATCCAGAACTATCATGATGAAAAGCACACTATTATAACAAGCAATCCCATGTTCTTGCATATTTTAACACCACATCACCTATACATCTGAAGTTGTAGGGCATTTAATGCTGCTATGAGGATTTTTCATAAGAAGTGAAACATATTTGTGTGTCAAAGGAGAAAACCTGGAAAACTCCCAAGTAGCCACCCTGACAAACACACAGTAACCATCCACTTTTAAATGTTTAATAATGATTGGGATGGAATCAAGGACTTCATGGTCCTGTCATGGTGAAACTTTAGAGGAATACTGATAACTTTTCATATTTACTCCAAGCATTTTAATGCTAAGTCAAGAAACTCTACAAAACATTTAACCAACAAAAAATCTTAAAATATCTTTTGTTTTAGAATAGAAATATTTTTTGTAATTTAATTTTTTAATATTTATAGAAAAAAAGCATTAATTAATTACTTAACGATAAAATGCATATGTCCCAAAGGATGAGGAGGATTTGTACATAATAATGAGAAATTTGATAATTTACTTAAGATTTAAAATTAAACCATTCAAAAAATAACAATTACTTCAAAATTAAACTTACCAAACTATTCTGCATGCCAATAAGTTTTTCGGCAATCTAAAAATAAAAATTTTAAAATATTACAAGACACAAACTAATGAAAAGTGAAAAAAAAAAAAAAAAATTATGAGTTTACTTTATTAATATCTCCATTTTCAAATACATTTTCAACATCAGCAGATAATGTTGTCCAATTATCAGCTTCCTTAAAACAATAAAAGTTAAATATATGAACTCATTAGTGTAACATTACATGATATATTTCATCAATCATATCATAAATTTTCTAGTCTTTCACAGTCTAGATTAAAATTAGTAGTTTAAGTAAATTTTCGGAATAATTAATTCTTCATTTATTTAGTAGATACAAGCCTGAGTTTTTATTCTTATGAAGAATATGTTAAATGTAGTCCATTGAAAAAATTTTAGAGTTTTTTTATAGTATAAAGAAACAAGCCTTGGAAGTCTTTATAAATAAATTAAAATTCATTATGTAAGATTTAAATCATGAATTTACTAATGAAAGATTTTGGAAAATATGTTTAGAAGTTATCAAGTAATAGCTTCACTGGCATATATAAAAATGTTTTATCAGTAAGGTATTTTAATATAGCCATTGAATTGTAACTTATTTAAATTTTGTTTGAATCTAGTTAGAATTTATTAAAATTAATATTCATTTGAAATAACATTGTTTGATTTTTTTTCTTTTTATTAAAAGGGTAAGCAAAATATTTCAACAAAGCTAATTTATTTTACTGTTTTTTTAACACACTAATACCTTATCATTTTTGTTTTAAGAAAAAATATGATTTGTAAAGTTTGCAAAATAAATGAATAAATATATAGAAAGTGGAAATATTAGAGTTATATAGTATTTTAAGCATTTCCCAATTCAAAGATTGATGAGCTGTCTTTGACTTTACATTAACTATGAACTATTATTTTAGAATACCAAATTGCTAATTCTTCCAAAAACAGGCTTCACAATAAATTAATGGTTCTACACATAAAAAAAAAAGCTGTACACAAATAATAAAAAATTCAAATACAACATAGAATCTATTATCTGGCTTCCCAAAAATCAGAGTGTTCAGAAAAACTGCATTTTTCAAATTGCAATTTTTTTTCTTCCTCCCCACTTTTTTTGTAGGCAACCCAAGGAAGAAACTCTTGCAAATGACAATGCCTGTGTTGTCTTTATACCACTGAATTGCACATCTTTGATCAAGCCAATGGATCAGGATATTCTAAATTCATTAAAATGATCGTATAAAATGGCTTTTATCAGAACATATTTAGAATTCTGCAACTCCAGAGAGAGAATGATAAATTTTCAAGAAAAATTTACAATCAAAGATGCCCTTTGGAGTATTGCCAATTCCTGGAATTCCTTGAACAAGAATACTCTGATCAATGCTTGGCCTAATATCTGGCCTCGTTCAGTTTTTCTTGAAGGAAAAGAAAACGATGAATTTTGTGATTTCCACATTTCAAAAGAAAAAGAAATGATCCAAGATTTTTTAGAATATGCCAAAAGCATTTGAAGTGAGGAAATAATCGATGAATAAACTATATAAAATACCTTAAATGCTCCAACTGTACTTCAGTTAACTAATGACGAGATCGTCAGGGAAGGGCTCAATAGGAAAGACACCGATTCTTCAAGTTCTGAGGATACTTATGTAGAGGAAACAGAAAATATGGAAAACATTTCCATTGACTGTTGCCCAGAACTAATGAAAGAACTTATCCACGGAATGGAACAAAAATCATTTTTTAAGGAACACAATATTATGATGTCTGTATATAAAATACAAGAAACTTTATTGTTAGAAAAACCAAAGCATTTAAAAAAAATTAACGATATGTTTGCATCAAGAAGCAAAAAATAATCTTACTTTGCAAAGTTTAGGTTATTTGATTATATATATATGGATGAGTGTGTATTTATTTTTCATTAAAAATATTAACAATATAGTTATTATTTTTTCTCCCACAAATTATTTCATGGATGGAGAAGGGTTGTCGCAATGCGATTTTTTGCAAATGGTTATTGAAATTTTCGGCAGCGATCTGAAAACAGGAATATGCTCGGCCCCGAGGTTGGTGCATAATAGATCCTGTACTGTATTTTCATTTATTATAAATGATCCTATCTTGCAGGAAAATACTTGAACCACTTGGTAAACATCGAGAACAAACCCATGAATATTATTTGCAATATATAATGGGTAATCTCAGAAAAACAAGCATACAGATCACTTCAAATTAGCAAACTTTACTTATTCATTTCACTGTTTACTTTGAATATCTTTTCAACTTGAATGCTTTAATTGTTTATTGAAAATAAATAATTATCAGTAGAAAATTTGAATGGCAATGACATGAAAGTAGAGTTTGATTTCCAAAATAGTTTATTGATTCATTTATATTTAATTGTTTATGCATGTTAAAGGATTAGATAAAAGTTCTGTAATGAAGATGGTAGTTTTTGTTTCAGACATGAAGAATTCTGCAAAATAAGTACCCTCTACACGTTAAATTTTTTTAATGATAATTTAAAAAGGAGGAACTATTTTCTCTTTATTACTGAATATTCGACAATGTTTCAAAGAAAGAAAAAAATTACAAAATAGGGTAATAAATTAAATGGGGGTAACTATTTCATAAAATTGAACCTGTAAAAATCTTGATAAACCTTTTTAAAATTAAGGTAATAAAGTCATTTTAAAGAAATTTAAAATAAGAATTTTTGATTAATTCTGACTTAGTTATATGAGGAAGTATAAAATTTTATTTTAGAAATATGTTATGCCAATAATCTGATATATGGTGTTTATGTTAGCATTCATATGATCGTCATTTTGCAGATACATATCTTCATTCTCACTAAAATTTTGATAATTGTTTTATAGCGATTTTTTACAGTAATATTTGCAAAATATCTTTATTAAATTGAATTTAAATACTATTTTATTAACATTATTTACCATATTTATTAATATTTTAAAGCAACATAATAAACAAAAATTTCTACCAGGAAATATATTTATTCATTATAGGTATTTTGACACAAGTTTTCTAATATTCCTAACAGCTTGTGGCTGTTGTAAGGCATTTTAACATCAATTGCGTAGTTATCTTCTGGGAGGAAAGCTTGAAAACTTCCAAGTATCTTCTCATGTGCACACAGAAAACCAATATCCATCTTCCAGTGTGCAACAATGTTTGGGGGATCTTTTGCTCGTATTATAGATACTTATGGAATTTGTAATTCTTCTCAAAAACTAATTTAATATTACTTTAAATACATTGCTCAGTAATGCAAAGTATAAAAAATGTGCATAAATTAAGGCCACTAAAAGAGAAGTTAATTTAAGGATATTTATAATAATCGGAAATTACATTGCAACGACATAAAATTTCTTATATTAATGTTTAATTTGTAAAGATGACTACTGCATTAAACTAAAGTCTTAACTTGTTATATTTAACAAAATTATTTGCAAAATTTGTTATGTAAATCTCCAACAAAAGAAGAACATTTTATTTAAATAATCATAATTTAAAAAAGTATGAGTTTTCTACAATATTAACACAACACATACATTATTATTAAAGGCTCAAAAAAAAAATACTTCTATTTAATAAAAATAAATTTTAATGAAAATGAGTATAATTTTTCTAAAAATGTGATTACTTTTAGGGCTTTACTAGCTTCCTGCATACAAGACTTGATATGATCTATTGTTAATAGTATTTGCATTGATTGTGACGAATCATATTCAACCTAAAATATTTTAAAATAAAACATTATTAGTGCAAATACACATGCGAAAATTAAAACTAGCATACTACATGCAAGTTTTTATTTTAACATTCAGTTTAAATAAATAATTTATTAAATATATACTTAAATTCAATGTTAATATTTTTCTTGGATATAGATGATTTTAATAATTACTTTTTTTATTTGCTATAGAAATATTTTAAGTAATTTTAATTTAAGCTCTGTAATTTCATTATAACGTCATATTCTGAATTTTTAAATTTTCTATAGATACATTTAATATCATACAATTATAAAAACAAATATAAAATGATTTGAACAATATTTTAATCATAAATTTTTTTTAATCAATAAGAATATTGCAAGAATTAAAATATGAATAGTTATTTCTTATGCATTTGAACAATAATTCAGCATTTTAAAAATTAGCAACAACGATATTATTTGTATATATTATTTCAAAACCTTCCGAATGATTTTGCATCCATATTAAGGAAAATACATAGTTAAGTGCCACAAATAAATATTTATAAGAAGCATTAGAATATAGGATATGTAACAGCTATTAACTAAATATTTTATCCCTATAATAAATAAAATGATTTAAAATATATTTCCATATGTTGGTTATGTTATTATAATAGACATTTAGTTTACTGTTTTTGTTGTTTTAACCTCATATAGCACAACCATCATTAAATATTAAATCACAACAGTTTCACTAGAATTCTCCAATGAAATCATTTTTGCCATGAATATTTTTCAATATACATTGTTTTTTTTTTAATTTTAAAATCTACTAATTTTTTCATAAATTTTAGTTTATGAAAAAATTAGTAGATTTTACTATTAATAGTATTTTCAACATATATGTGGTGATTTAGTTCTTATCTTGACTTTAATAAATATTCTAACTAATTTCAAGCAATAATCAATCTTGATAAGTAAAAATGCATTTTTGTCATTATTTTTGATGAAAAATAATTGAAAACTTTTAACATGATATGATATTAAAATAACTGTTCTTATTCAGAATTGCATACTTGATGTGACTAAATCCAATGTTATTTTACTACCTTTTTTTATTAATCTTATTTAAAGATAATATTTCATAAAACAATCAATAGTGGTATGAAAAACCATTACAACTTTGACAGTTATGTCAAGTTAATGCTTATTTTAATGTTAATTTACTATAAAACAACAAAATACTTGTCGACAAAAAAATTGAAAAAAATAAAGATGGGGATTAAATGGCTTATTTGTGCGATTATCAACATAAATTATTAATATAAAGAATACACTCAGATTAAGTATTGTTGTCACACTTCAATAAGTTTTACTTGAATTATTAAAACACAGCTTTCAATTTCAGCAACTAGGAATGCAGATACTATACGAACAATCAAGAATTTTCTAGTTACGTGCTTTAATTTTATTCATTTATTGTTAAGTAAATTATTTACCAGTTATTATAATTTTATTTATCTATTGTGGGTGGAGGTTTCTTGAAAATGAATATATTCTACATTTCTCAACATAAACTTTTACTGACATATATTTAATTTGATAGCTTTTACACTAATATATTGAGTATACAAACAAGAATTTACAATAATTGATTGAGTTATTAAACACAAGACTATCATTTAAAAAGAATATTCATTTTTGTATTTGTGATTACACCACAAAATGAGTTAATGGTAATACTTTAGAAAAAAAAATCTTAAAACACTAACTTACAAAGTTCATGATGTGTAGTTAGAATCTCTTTCTGATGTGTCTTTATTAACAAGAACTAAATGTTAAATATCAATTTAAAAATAATTGTTTTTGCAAACATTTATCTCTTTATTTAATAGAATTTCTGCACATATTCATTTTTATGATAAAATGAAAAATTCTTGATTTGCTTATAGCAACAAGAAAAAATTTTACTAACAGAGGTTCATCTGCTAAATCTTCATGGAAATTAATAAAGAGCACTTTAGAATAAATAGGTAGAATTTGACTATAGCCACATAAAAGCATTACTTAATTATAGCTGAAGTTTTGCATTATTTTTTTCTTCTTGTTGTGCACTACAATCCATTATTGTTCATCATCATCTTAGCCACAAATTGTTGTCTAGATTTAGTCCTTCTAGATAATCCTTCAACAAATTACTTCATTGCCATTTAATATTCTTTCGATGCTAGATCTTATTTTTCTTCACGATACTTATAATTGGATTTTGGATATGGTATTCAGATTTCAATCCCTTCATATCTTGATAAGTTGTTAAAAATATTTGTCTATGAATCTATTCAATCTACATTTTAAAAGCACTATAATATCATTTTTTTATCACTTAAGTATGATTGTAATTTTAAAAAGTGACATACAATTTGCATTCATAAATAAAAGCTATTTATAAAATTTTTGCTGAATAGACAGTTCCAATGGACACTTAAATAAATTCATTATATAATAAAACTACTATTTTATTCCTCATTAAATTATTTTTATAAGCAGATTATGATGTCATTTAAGCAAAATACAGATTGGATACCAAATTATAACTTTAATTATATAAAAAACATTGATCATTCAGAAATATTTCTTTAAAAAAATTTACAAGAATATTGGAAATTTGACAAATATTTAAATTTATTTTTAACATTAAAAGCAAACAATGATAAAACAATTTGAATGAGAATTTAAATGAGAAGCAAGAATATTTGAATGAAAATTAATGTGCATACACATATATATTTTTAAATTATAACACGATCAACTACATTACTTTCATAACATCTCCTTTAACACTATTCATTTGTCCCTGCAACAGTTTGGCTTCATTTTGCATGACTTCAACTTCTCGAATTATTCTAGAAGAATAAATTTTTGTCACTTTAAGAAACACAAAAATGTTTTTGATATAAAATCAAGGGACATATAACAAAGATAAAAAACTTATTGACATTTGACATTTTTCAAAATACAATTTTATAACATTAGTTTTATAAATAAATATTTCTGTTATTTCTGACAATTTAAGGCACAATCCCTTTAATACAACATTTCTTCAACAAGAATTTTTTTTCGAAGATTTCCTTCCAACTTTACTCTCACATTTGCAATGCATGAGATGTTAAATACATTATTAATGTATATCGCGCTTTACATTATAGAGGAAAGACACTTTCAATTTTTAAAGATTTTCTATTTTAAAAGAAAGGAAAATATTTTAACCATGATTTTATTTTTATGAAACTATTCACTGTTGAATTACTTTATTGATGACTTAGTAATTAACTGGGAAAAACAGGACATATGAAGCAGCTTTAAATATAATATCAATTTGCATTGAAGGCATAAAGATGAGAAACAATTCATGGTTTATTTATTAAGATTGCAAAACCACATATGAAATGTATACTTCAGATATTAATATCAAATTTAACCAATGACAACTAATAATATTAGGAAAAAGTTATGAAAGGAAGAACAACCTATTTTAAATAACACTCAGTAATCATACATGATAAAGTTTATAAATTATTATTAATAGTTCTATATATGTCTAAAATGCAAATGAGTTACTTGGTATTAATAACCATTTCATTAAAAGATGACAGTTTTATTACACTAATTAAATTACTAAAATAAAGTGAGAAATCACATTATGAATTCAAAACATAATAAATACTACGCAAACTTTTTAATTCATGTTTTTTAGTCTTAATAATTTTTATATAAAAGTCTTCTTAAATTGACTATTGTTTCAGCATAAGAAATGAGAAACTACACTTTTCTCAAAACAAGTAATAAATTTATCAACTGCATGATATTTAAATTTTGTCATGTTAAGCTATTAACATGGTAAAACATGAGATGACAAATTTTGAATTTTTATTAGATACCCTTTAAAGCATGGCTTACAGATTTTATTTCTTACAAAATTTTTAAATGTCTACATTTTTCACACTATCTTTTAATAACATGCATCATGATTGCTTATATTCAAAATACCTGCAAAATTTTAAAATACTATGACATTTTAATATATGTACCAGGAATTTATGGAATGGTAAAGATAATTTAATAAAAAGATTTAATTATTTGGGTGCACAAATACTATACTGTAAGCAATTTCTAAAAGAATCCTAAAAATATAACTTTTAGGAATTGTAGCTGAAATAAAATTAAAGGCATATGTAAACAAACATGTGCTAAGTGACATTTTTAAAATAATAATCACTTTAAGTTAGAACAATAAAATATGATGTACATTAAATAATTATTTCATCAAATTTAGTTTCATGAGTTAAATGTCCATCAATTTTTATGCGAGATAATTTAAAAAAGAACATCATGTTTTGTTAAATATTTCATGACGAAACAATATTATGGATGTCATTCCATGAAGGAGAAAAGAACAAAATAATTTAAAAATAAATATATTTCTAAAGCATAGAAATTCTTTTTAAAGTAATGGAATAAATTAGCAGTAAAACTATACCTGGGAATATTCTGATTAACTTGCTCAGCAGTCTTTTCCAGAGATATATTAACTTCCTAAATGGAAAGAAAGTAGCATCATTAAAGCTACAGTTTAAAATTCATTAATTGGAAACGTAGTCATATTCAAAATAATATGAATAATTTCATTTTACTTTGCAAAGTTAATAAATGAATTTTATTAGTTAATATAAATGGTTATGATTTGAGTAAAATATCATGGTAACATTTCTTTCATTCCATAAATAGCCTTGAACATATAAAGTTTTCAAATAAATGTGTAAAACCATGTATAGGATTTGATTCTTCCCATAAATGAAAATATAGCTAATCATAATTTATGTAAATGACACTGATATCTAAAATGATACTGATATCAAAGTCTTAATAATTAACTTAGACTTACAGTGGTGGCCAAAATTGTGGATACTTTTGGAAATTTTTATGTTTTTGAACTTTGTATGCTTATAGAAAGCGTTACGTTTCACAAAATGCAAACTTTTTTTTTCCCCTTTCCAATGACAGATTGTAGACAGTCACAACACAAAATGCAAACTTGTATATATCACTTTAAAGAGAATTGATTACTGAATTCAATACAAAATAGAAAAATTCAGTTATTTGCAATACAAAAAAAGTTAAACAATGATAGTTATCAATATACATTAGATAGTGATGATTGCAGTAAATTATAAGTACTTAGTAGAATACCCTTTATTTCTGATTACAGCGCTTCATATCGACGTTTCATTGAGCTGACAAGAGTTTTAAGCTCTTTTTTCGTTATTACATGATGCCAGGAAACAATTATAGCCTCAATTAGTTCCCTTTTATTTGATGGGCACCTCATTCGGACAAGAGTCTTCGAACAGTGACACAAATTTTCAATAGGATTGAAGTCAGGACTATTTCCTGGCCATGACAGCAATTTAATGCTCTTTGTACAAAACCACTCTTTTGATATTTTGGCCATGTGGCTAGGAGCAGAATCCTGCTGAAAAATAAACGAAGCATTGTTGGGAAAGAGATCTCTGATGGAAAGTAGAAGTTTTGGTTCTAGAATAGTGTCAATGTATTTTCTGGCATTCAGTGTCCCATTGATGACATGAAGGTGACCAATACAATCTGCTGACATGCATGACCAAATCATTACACTAACTGGGTTCTTCACAGTTGTTTGAATGCAGTCAAGATATAGCTCTTCTCCTATTCTATGTCTTACATATTTTCGCCCGTCACTACTGAATAACGATAGTTTGGCTTCATCACTCCATATAACTTGTGATTACTGATCATCTGTCCAATTAATGTGTTCCTTTGTCTACTGTAGTCTTTTTTTTTTTCATTGCTGAAAATTAAGATAAGGCTTTTTTCATGCAAGTCTACCTCTCAATCCAACATCTGTTAATCTTCTCCTAATTGTTCTTGAAATGATAGAAACACCAGCATCATTCAGAGCACTTCTGATGGCCGCTTATGACATTTTTCTATCTGGGAGACAGTTTTTTTATTCTTCTGTCACCAATAGATGTGGTGCACCTTTATCGGCCTTTTCCTTATTTGTTTTTTATTGAATTTGCATCTCGATATCGTAAACAAAACTTTTGGACTCCAGAAGTAGTCACTGAACCACCCACATGTCTTGCAATTTCAGCATAGGAAAGACCACTTTTTCGTAACACAATAATATTACATCTCTTTCTAGATGTCCAATCTACTATTTTATTTGATGTCATTGCTTCTTGACTAAATATTAAAAATTTTTACAAAAAATCCTACTTGTAATTGCACTGTATAAGAAACAGGTTTGAAAACTCTTGTCCAAATGAGGCACCCATCAAATAAAAGGGAACTAATTGAGGTTATAATTGTTTCCTGGCATCTTGTAATAACGAATGAAGAGCTTAAAACTCTTGTCAGCTCAATGAAACATTAATGTGAAGCTGTAATCAAAAAATAAAGGGTACTCTACTAAGTACTGATAACTCACTGCGATCATCACTATCTAATGTATATAGATAACTATTATCGTTTATCTTTTTTTATTGCAAATAATTGAATTTTGAGTTTTGTATTGAATTCAGTAATAAATTCTCTTTAAAATGATGTATAGAAGTTTGCTATTTGCGAAACATAACATTTTCTACAAGCATACAAATTTCAATAACATAAAAATTTCCAAAAGTATCCACAATTTCGTCCACTACTTTATATAAATTAAGTATTATGTGAAATTGAGCTGCCATGCTATTTTCAGCTACTGACGATCACAGGAGCCATATTACACTAGTTGATTAACACTAGAACATAAGGGATTTTGATAATCCTTAAACATTCGCTGATGCTGTTTCAACACTGCACTATAAAATATTTGTAATAATTAAATATGAGCAGGACGACTGTTCAGTAGGGTTTAGTTTTAAGGCTCTTAAAAATGTTTCCTGTAATTATTATAAATTATAATCTTTTATATCATAAAAAAACTGTAACTAAACAAAGTACTTAATCTTGTAAAATGAAATAAAATAATATTTTTAAATATTAGTATAATAAGCAAATTCATGGTTTTTGTGAGAATGTAAACTTGTTAATAATTATTTATTACTTTTATGCATAATGTTTTGTACATAATTATCTGCAATGGGTACAGTGATATTCAATTAGAACAAGACAACTCCCCATCACTTAATTCATTCTCTGATTTGTTTGTTTGTCGCTCAACGGTCATTTTTTGCACACAAGGGCTAATTAGACTGGGACCTACAACTTAAAGTGGATTCCGAACCACTACAAACATCCATGCCCAAGGTGGGATTCGAACCCACAAAATGTTGAACCGAAGGCAAGAGCGCTAACCATTAGGGTACCAGCTAGGAAATTCATTCTCTGAAACCTTTCTCAACAAATGAGCAATTTCATCTGGACTTAAACTTTTTGTACAAGTCATCATTTATGGATGTCTACTATGCACAAAGTATGAAAAATCAGACGATACATTTTTTTGAGGAGATAAGAAAATTCTATGACACACGAAACATTTAAACACAATAATTTTAGTATAAATGACTCATTTATTGTGAACCCAATAAGAATTCATTCAAAGTCAAATAAATGTGTGACAGTATTTTGGGAAAATTGTTTTACTAATGGTATCTACTTAATGAAATACCTTATGTTGAACATCAGCTATTTATAATCAAAACAACACCAGAAGACATTCTAGGTGTATTTGGTTGTAAAATCTTTACTAATAACCAAGAACACTAAATGTTTTCTGCATAATCACTGTAGAAAATGTTTCAAAGTCACAAAAAATTTTCAAATTCCTTGCAAAAATGTGGAAAGGATAACAAACTAAACAGGCACTGGTGTGTAATTGGGAGTTCTAGTGTTAACAGATTATTCCTTGAAAATGAACTCATAAAACTTTAATTAAAATTTTGAGAAATTCATAGCAATAGATTTTTTAATGAAATAAAAAGTAAACTTTAAAAAAAGAAATGAACTTTCATCTCTCTCCCTTATATATAAAGATAAAAAAAAGCAACATTAAGTAAATTAAGACTCCATAATTGGGGATTTAGCAAAAGTATGTTTTGATATTAAATACATTTTTTTAATCATGATTTCATTCCCTAACACTTAACAACTAATCTGTGCATAATTAAATCCCAAACATCTCAGACAGAAAAATAAAAAAATATTAAGAGTGTGATACGACAGCTCATGTGGGTGAAGGCCTACAATGCTCATAACTGTTTTCATGACTGAGGGCCCTGAGGTGAAAAGTACATGTTCCAGTTAGGTGGTCAGTTGAAAGCCCAGTGTTTAGTTCCCAAGCAAACTTGGTATTCAGTTTATCAACCCACTGAAGAGATGAAAGGCTGAATAATAAATTAAGTAAATGAAAATTAAGATACACATCAAGAATCTGTAATTAAAAGGTATGGCAAATATCAGAAACCAAAAAATTCATAAATAAAAATAACCCTTCATAACTATGGAACAATTCCTGCAATATACATTAAATCACAATTTAATTTACATAAACAAGAAAAATATGAAGACAAAAATGAATAGAAATCAATCAAGGAAAAAAATTTACAACATAAACAGAACAATTTAAGTCAAATTCTCACATAATAAAACAAGCCATGCTCAATAAAATCTATGAAAAATTTTTTTACAAATGGCATGAAACTAATTAATGTCTAATAAAAGAATTAAAACAATAATCCCATTAAAAAATTCTGCATAAACAACCTAAGATTATTTAAAAAGATTTTGTATATTAAAAGAAATAAAGAAAATATAACTACAAAGAAACTCTTTTAAAACTTCAATGTACAAAGTGGTACTGTATAAATTCAGTGTGTAAATTAATAGCATTTTAACGCAAACAAAAGAGTTTCTAAATATTCAATACCCAATATTCCCTTTTTTAAGGCATGTAACCATATTACTTTCAGAAACATAATTTATAAAAGTATTTAATTTTTAAAATTAATCCTTAACAATTTCTGTTCCAAAATGATCGTTTATATATATATTTCTGAAAACATCCTAACTATATTTTGCATGAGCTTCTTTCATTTTTGTATAAAAATTTCCTTAATTGTTCTGTAAAATTTTACTGAAAGAATGGATTAATTCGACAAAGAAAATTAAATCTATTCTGGAAATAAGACAGGAAACAAAATTTACAATTCAAATCACTTCTCAGGGCAATTACATAAGAGTGTATACATAAAATTAGGGTAAACATTACATACATATTGAAAGATGAATAATTTATCTCCTATCAAAATCCCATTTAATTCATTAACAAGATAAAATATATTTAGTTAATTTCTTGATGCAAAATGAGTATAAAAATTAACAGTGAAGATTTCTTATGTCATGCAATTTTTGTTATTCATCTCAGAATATTTTCAGTAATCAAAAGCTAGTCGATATCTATCAATCACTACATATTTTTCTTCAAAATTTTACTTCAAATTTTAAACTAGAATAAAAATACAGCAATAAATAGCTTTAGTAGTAGAATTTAAATACTTAATGAAAACCAACACTAGAAAAAAAGCATAATCTTAAAAATTATATTTTCATTGGAGCATTTTTATGCAAATAAGTTGCATGGAAAATTGCATACTTTTGAAATGTATGCCTGTTATTTAAAATTAATTTTTCTGCAGAATTATTAAATTATTTCATTTAATTGTTGATTCAATACTGTAGTAAACAACTATTAAGATAACAGAAAAATTTGACTTTTTGCTGAAACCTTAATGATTTTAGTGTAATTTCAATCTAATAGTAAAATTCCATATTTGTGTTTTATATTTAGTATGTAAATGTTTCTTACTAACTCCAAATTAGTCTTTACACTTTCGCTCTTTTACATTTTCAAATATATATAGCAAATTTTTCTTCACTTTGAATTTTGGTGAAACTTTGATCAGTAGGTCCCGACTACTTATCTTTCAAATACTTCTTAATTAAGTTTTTCAAGAGAAATTTTGTTTTCTCACTTACGCAACTAACAACCTTACATTTGAATACAAGGAACTTACAAATAAAAAACACCTAAATTCTTTGAATATGTTTCAGATCCTTAATTTTCAAATAATAAACATTTAGAATACATTATACTGAATGGAATAAAAAGTTTAAATATCCTTAAATACACCAATAAAGACTGGGGTACAGGTACTACTACTTTTAGAACTTCTTATCTGATACTCATCACATCTATACGAGGGTTGCTATTTATATTTCTGGCCTTGGCAACAGTAAGTGTTGTTAGGCGACCGAAGATGATTTTAATCGAAAGTTTGATATTTTTAAACATAAATTCAGCAGACGATTTACCATTATAGCTCTATTTGTGTTGTTGACAGTAAATTGAAAAGTTCTTCTCTGTCAAAAAATGGAATTGAATTGTGAACATTTTCGTGCCATTATTTTTCATAACTTTCGACGTGGATTGTCAAGACAAGAGTGCTTCGATGAACTTAATTCTTTATACAGCGATAAAGCGCCATCCTACAGCACTGTAAAAAATTGGTATAACGAATTTAATCGTGGTCGATGTTCGATCCAGAACGAATCCCGTGCAGGTCGTCCAAAATCCGTTGTTGTGCCAGAAAAGATCAATGCTGTGCGTGAACTGATAAAGCAAGATCGTCATGTGACATACCGTAAGATAGAGGCGTCTTTGGACATTAGTATGACTAGCATCAATAAAATATTGCATGAACATTTGAGCGTAAAAAAATTTGTTCGCGTTGGATCCCGCATAATCTGACAAACGCTCAAAAAAAGGCTCGTGTCGATTGGTGCAAGGAAATGTTGGAAAAATACATTCAAGGTACATCAAAGGCTGTGTATAACATCTACACAGGTGACGAATCATGGATCTATGCATATGAGCCGGAAACAAAACAGCAATCAACTGTATGAGTCTTCCAAGACGAGGCAAAACCAACAAAAGTTGTTCGAGGAAGAAGCACATCGAAACAAATGATTGCCTGTTTCTTCGGCATTAACGGTCATGTGGCAACAGTGGCGTTAGAGCAACGCAGGACGGTCACTTCTGAATGGTACATGACCATTTGTTTGCCAGAAGTCATCGGAGAAATTCGAAAAAAGCAGAAGAACAGGCGAATCATTCTTCAACATGACAATGCGAGCTCTCACACATCGACTCAAACAAAGGCATTTCTGACGGAGCGAAAGATCGAACTGATGGGTCATCCGCCGTACAGCCCTGATTTGGCACCCAATGACTTCTTCTTATTCCCACACATCAAAAATAAATTACGTGGACAACGATTTTCGACCCCCGAAGAAGCGGTTGATGCATTCAAAACGCATGTTTTGGAGTTACCTCAATCGGACTGGAAAAAGTGCTTTGAAAATTGGTTCAAACGTATTTGAATTGGTTCAAAAGTGTATTGATCATCATGGAGAATATTTTGAAAAACAATAAAACCAATTTCGATCCTACATATTTGTTTTTTCATTATTAGGCCAGAAATATAAATAGCAACCCTCGTACTTGATACTTTTTCCTAATTTCCTGCTGTGCTCCAGAATATAACTTGAAAAGATTAGAATAACTTCAATTATTCAATTAAATTGTTTATATTATTATTGGTCTGAGGTGAAGATGTCTTTCAGAAATTGTTCTTTTCGAAGCTTGTGTGCAACTTCTTCATATTAGAAGACAAATATGGTTTGTCAAATATTACAACAAACTTTCTAGTTATGGTGACCATAATAATGTCACAAATGTTTAAATAATTAAATATCCAATCAAAGACTTAAAAAAAAATTAGTCTGTTGGGTAACAATACATCACAGCATCTTCTTTTTACAAATGTTGAACCATTTCACAATGTTTAAATGATGAACCACTATTCTCTTCATTCTTGTTAAATCCACCAGAAGATTTCTCCAAGGTTGTTCATTTTAATTATAACCTTTCCATTCCTTCAATGAAAAAAAAATTCTTGCAAGACAATCTCAGACAATTAGTCTTGGAAATAAATAAAATCTCTAAATGTGACATCAAGATTTTTGATGACAGCAGCAAAGTCAATGATTTTGCAGGTTGAGAGCCATCTGCTTTGAAACTCCAAAACATAAATTTTCCTTATGCCAATACAACCCAGACTTCTGCTCCATTCACAGAAATGAATTACTTGTATATGTTGATCTTGAGCCCATTCTAAATTAAATAATTATGACAACCTTTATATTTTTACTGATAGCCACATCTTGATTTAACATTTCTATAAATGTTGAATCAAGCTGTGGCTGCATAAGGGACAAAACACAAGTAACTCTACCTTATTCAAGTTTAAGATAATTTATCTTCAACATGACATTAATATCCAGTGGATTCTATTCGATATTGAATTTTTTGGTATGATGATAGTTAATTCTGCTAACAGTTGTAGTTGTCCAATCCTTTCTTCTTCAGAGATTATTGACCTTGAACTTTTATTGCAGAAAAAATCCCAAATAATGAAGGATTGATTGATACCCTTTACTTACTCATGTTACAGAGGTAGGAAACCAGAGCTATTTCTCTAATACTCTAATGTGACAGAAAAACCTGCACCAGTTTCTTGCATCTTGCAATCAGCCACTTAAAATACATTTTCAGAGGGTGAGAAACCTTAACCTATTTGTCCAAAATGGCTCTAACACCAGGGCTCTGTTAAGCATATCTTTGAATATTTGAGTCTCCTTTGTGAAGAAATTTATTCTTCCCATATTCTTGGTATCAACTTTTTAAACACATTGTATTCATAAATCTGGTCTGACTTCCTCACACTGGATTTGAGATTAACAACTTTTTTTCAATATATATAATCACTAAAGCTTGAATTTCATTTATGCACTTACTACCCAGCAACTTTGGAGATTGATTTGCTCCATTAAAGTGCAGAATCAAGAGTTTTCTACACATTAACTTGGTAATGTGCATATTCATGGTTTCAACATCTTTAAATTCCAAATTAATTGTTTTAATAGTATACACACACACACATACTACATAATATTATATTCTTCAAGAATGATCATGCTGTTTAGATATCACAAAACAAATAACATTAATTTCTGTAACTATAATATTTTAAACTGTTTGATTCCTTGTATTAGTTTTTAATTGATTGATCACTGATTCCATTAAATTTTTTGATTTATTGATTAATTTGATTCTTTAAATATTGAAAAATAAATGAAGTATTTAGAAAACTTAATGTTTTTCTGGTATAAGTACTTACATTTTATGGAGTAATACAGATTATCTAGATATAATTTGAAGAATAAATCAATTTTGAATACATTAATAGATTACTGTATTTAATGAGCACATTATCTAAGAAATTTGCAGAATAAAAGATTTCTACGCTTAAATTTTAAGGTACATGCAAATTTACTAATAATATGTCAATAAATTATTATATATATTATATACTTCTAGCAGTGATCAGGAATAATGTAATTTCAATCAACAGATCTTCATAAATAATTCTGTTTTTGTTTTCATTTATTATTATTACTTTCATTTTTTATCATTGTTACTATTATTTCTTTAGAGCCCCAATCAATTCACTACATACAACTGAGATATGCACACCGCATGTTCACAAATGTTGAATTTTACATTTTACATCACTAATTCAGCATTCAATAATTTAAGAATAATTGAATTTTAGTTCAAATCTACACAAATTAAACTAAACTCTGTGGCACAACAGTCCATGAGGGCTGCCAAGGCCTACAGTGCTCACCTCTGTTTCCCTGACCAAGAGGCCCTGGGGTGCGAAGATATGTCCCAATTAGGTGGTCATCCTAATATGAAACCCCTTGTGTTTAGTTCCCAAGCATGCTTGGTTCTCAGATTATCGACCCACTGAAAGGATGAAGAAAATATATACAATTTCATATGAAAATCAATCATGTGCACATTACCTAGTTCAAGTATTCAGATATCAACATTTCTTGAATTTCTTGACAGAAGCTCTTAAATTGCCTAGATTTTTCTACCATTAAAAATGAAAGCAAATGCAACATATATGATTTCTGATAATTATGAATGATTTTTATCTATCAAAATATTCATTCATTAAAATGGATTATTTTTTTCTTAGTAGGCAATAAAGGAAATAAATAATTTGTTATATTCATATCCCTTCTAAATTTTATATCGGCAGTTGCCAAAGTGGATGTCTGCAAGAAAATTTTGTTGGTCCCCAGAAAAGAGTGGAATATATTTACTCATCAAGTTATGTTAAGTTTTAAGATGCTTTGAAATATAATTCACAATTTATAACAATACATGAAGTTATAAAAATGCTACTTCATGGAATAATGCCATTTCATAAGGTAACACAACAGTAAATAAGCCGTATTGATGTACCTGTATTGTTTTAGCTACATGTTTCGCTACATCTCATTTCACTCTCTTATATGTTTCATATGTATTTAAGTTAAAGCATTTAAAGATGGGCTTATGGACATATTGAGTTCAATATAAAATATATTAAATAAATTAGTTGGGTTATTGAAGAAGTTTTTGTGCATCTTTTTATATTGGTGTTTTTTTTTTTAAATAGATATGTTTTTATATTTTAACAATTAAAAAACATACCTATTTTATTTCTTTTATTTGATATTTATTGGGATAAAATTAGTTCAAATTTTCTAAATTTCTTCTCTTATCATTTCAGATTCATATAAATTAACTCCATAATGAATGGAAAAATGTAAAAGAATATTCTGCATTTTTTTAGTAATTTAAAAAAATATAGAGAATAATAATAATATTAATTGTATTTCACCTAACTGTGAACTGAACAATAAATCAGACTTTCCACAGTCTTCATCAGGAACTGTTAGGAAAAATGTTAAAAGGGAGTTGGAAAATGTTGAAAGGAAAAGGAGATGGAAAGAAAAAAAATGCAAAATATCAAAAAAACATCATTTGTACTCCTTAAAATTTGGATTTACTGAAGAACCTAACAATGATTTGGAGCCACACCCTTCCTGTGTCTTATGTTCTGGAAGTTTATTTAATGATACATTAAAACTTTCCAAACTTGAGAGACACTTGTATTTAAAACACATGCATTTAGCAAAAACACTGCAATAATATTTTAAAAGAATGCATGAAAATAAGCAAAAGCAAGTTATTGTTTTAAGAAAAATGACCATAAAAGATAAATTATCACTAAAGGCTTCTTATCTCATGGGAAATCAGACCACAAAATGCAAAAAGGTGTTCACTAAGGCAAAAGAAGCAATTAATCCTTGCATGTTACAAGCCCGCGAACAGATTATAGGAATCCAAGCTGTTCATAAATTGAAAATAACTGCTGAGTCTGCTAATACTATCAAGAGCAGAAATGAAGATATGGCCAGACATTGAAAATCAGATATTAAAATGGTGATGATAGACAACCCCTAGGTGAATATTACAAACAAAGTACTCCTTCTTTGTATAATGAAGTTTGAGTATGAAAAAGTTATATCATTAATTATTTTGTTGGCTTAATTTGACGGATAGAACAACTAGCTCTGAGATGTTTGAAGCTTTTAAAAGTTATTTCCAGAAACATAGAATTGACTGGAAAGAAATGTATTGGGATATACACAAGAGTGGTGAAAATATGACTGAACATTTTTCAAGAATTACTGCAAAGGTAAAAATGTAAACATTTTATCTACACACTACATTAAACATCGAGAACAACTTGCAGTGAAAAATGCATCCCCGGAACTACACAAAATATTACTGAATTTTAAAGGAAATTAGACACAAAGCATTCAATTCTCAAACATTTGAGGCACTTTGTGAAGAAAGTACATTCATCATGTAGATGTCATGGGGCAAAATACTGACCCGACTATTTGCTTTGAGAACTCCAGGAGCATTGCAAAAATTTTTAACCAACAAGGAATGACTAACAAAACTTGCACACCTGGCAGATATTTTTTCCCTATTAAATTAACTAAACATATGCTTGCAAGAATAATTTAAGAGCATGTTCAGACTATGCAGTAAGATTGATGCATTTCAAAAGAAAATACTGCCGTGGCAAACGAAGCTGGATGAAGACCATTAGATAATATTTTCTAACTTTGATAAATACATGAAGGAAAATGATGTTAAACTGCAAGCAGTAACCACAGTTAAAAAGCACTTGGAACAGAATCTTTCTCGTTATTACTCAAAAATTGATAACGATCCACATACTACCATGCCTGCGATCATGGTGATAAATGGATAGTAGATCTGTTTGCAGCAGAAATTCTGGATAATTTAAGCAAGCATCTAAAAGAAAGCCTCATTGACCTATCATCCAATGAAACTTTCAAATTTAAATTTCATTCATCTTTATCAAGATCTCCATTTTCACTTTCCTTAAAAAGTGAATACATTTTTCTTAATGAACAGCCAATGAAAATCCTGTTTAAATTCTTCACAACTTATTTATGTGAAAAGGGCTTTTTATCTGTCACAGTCATTAAAACATGGTACCCATCTCAGCTTGGAATAAATGCAATTCTCTGTCTTGCAGTAACAATACTGTATCCAAATATCCATAATCTTATTTCAAGTAAGCAGGAACATACATCACACTAGAAATGTATAATGATAAAAGTTTGATACACTTAAAAGTTTTAAGTTTTATTTTTACAGTTTTTGCTTATTATACTTTGTTAATAAACCTTCCATAATTTGAATAGAATTAATAGCTTCATTTTATCAACTAGGTACATTTTATGTGTTCTTAGATCAAAATGTTTTTATAAATATATTTAACTCTTAAAAAAATCCTATTAAGAGTCTGTGGGATTTAAGTTGGAAATTTAATGGTCCATCAGGTCAAATGGTTTGGTGACCACTGATTTATGTTATTCCAACATATTTAAGGAGTACCTTGGAAAAAATATTTTTATTTATACTTTAATTAAAGTATTTTTGTCATTTTTTTTCATTTTTAAAATTATTTCTTAATACTTTTTTCATATATAAATATAAAGGATTTAACATTTACAAGATATAAAGTTTTTTTTAAATTCTATTTAGAATACATGAATATTATAGACTTGTCTCATTCCTTGTCAGCCTTTCATTTTTTCTCACTGGGTTGATAAACTTGGTATCGTGCATGCTTTTGGACCTAAACACTGAGAGTTTCATGTTAGGCTAACCACCTAACCGGGATATAACTGAGGTCATTCCAGAACCCTCATTCAGGAAAACAGGTGTGAGCACCGTAGGCCTTTGCCCATATATGTACTGTTGTACCACAGATTTAGTTTCAATTTAGTCTCATTCTTTCTTAAAAGCAGTAATGTATTTCATATCTTTAACAAGAGAAGCAAGTTAATAAATTCTTTGACTAAATTTGCTGTAGTGATTACGCTAAAGAAATGACAATATCATAAATACTTTTCATAATTTCTTAAAATTTCTAATAAAGAATACTGTTTTTACACACAAAATATGACAACAAATTCCTTACTATCACATTTTCTAGATAATACTTGTTTAACTATTAGTTCATAAAAATACACAAAAATTTTTTTTTTGAATCTCTTACCTGAATAAAAGATTGTAATTTTGCAACAATTGTCATGGCAAATTCCTACAAAGGAAATTTAGAAGTCATTTAGAAAAGATCTAATATTGAAAAAATAAAGAATATTAAATAATGTATTTTACTTAATCAGAACCAACATTGCAATAAGTATACTGTAAAAGATATTTCACTTTCAGGGTTTGTACAGATTTTCAAGAATCAAATCCAGGAGTTTTAAGAAGTTTTCCAAGATTCAAATCAAAAATTTCCAGGAGATAACAGTCATGAAAATATTTTTTAATTTTTACCAATGATTCTTAACCAAATATGCATATGATTATGTACATGAAGCAATTTTCAATTATATTTGTAAATAACAGAAATAAATCATTGCAAAAATTTATATATCTTATTTAAGTTAGAATTAATCATTTGAAGAAAAAGTATGGAAACTATTACCAAGCTTTCTAAACCAGACTTTTTCACTGCTTACACTGATGGTTCTACCAACTCAGAATGCGACAGGAGAAGTTCTGGCATTTTCCTTATCCTTCCACAGACCAATCTTCCTTCAAACATCGGGTTGTAGTTGGAAAAATTGCCTCCAACTTCACCAGTGAACTGTGTGTGTGTGTGTGTGTGATTGCCATAAAAGAAGTCTTATGCTTTACCTCACACAGTCAGTCCCCTCGAATGGCATCAACATATTCTCTGACTGTAAATCTGCTCTGGAGGCCATTAAAGTAGGTAACACGAGACTTGCGCAAAACATCAATGCGCTTCTGTCCACCATAGTTGCAAGGGAGAAAACCTGCACCATTCAATGGGTTCCTCCACATGTTAACATCAAGGGAAATAAACAGGCTGACTCCCTTGCCAAGGAGGCTAGAAATATCAATCCCTCTCCCACATCTACCACTTGCTTCAATGCAACAGCTGTAGCAAGGCATTAGCTCTGCGGGGGACTACCGCAAAAATAGTGCCTACTGGAACTTAATCCTGAGAATAATAACCTTGAAAAATTGTTGTAATAGCTTTTTTCAGTCTCTGGGACATTATGTAATGGGAAATTTTTAGATTTAAAATTTATCATATGCAATTAATTTTTTCCGTTAGAGACTGAAAATTTCTAGCAGATTTCTAAATACTTTGTTATAATTGAATTAAAATATTTTTCGAAATTTTTTTTTGAAAACTTGATAATTTTACTCTTATTTCTACCATCAGCAAAATGTGGACCAGGCACATAATACTTCAAAAACCTTGAATGAACTTGCAGTTATAAAGAAATCTTTTATTTTATAATCAATATTCTTTACATTACTGAATTATACAGTATAAAATAATGGGAAATTTTAGAGTTTTAAAAAATTCATCATTAGATAGTTATCTATTAATTTACTGAGTATTTCAAAATATGTACAACAACCTCTTTTCAAATTAATATATTTATTCAAAACAAATAAATACTACTTTTATGGGATATTCCAGAATGACTTTTCCTCCAATTATTATTAATAACTGAACTGGATTATTATGAAGCTATTGTGTCTGAATTGAATATTTATTTCAGCTCACAGATGTGAATATGATAACAATCTAATATTGAGAATGCTATTTAGTGGTAATATAAAAACAGAACATTAAATTTTATTTTTGAATAATCTCATTGAAAATTTTAAAATATTAAAACATAAAAAGTAAAAAAAAAAGGAATTATAATGTTTTCTAACAAGAAACAAATACATCAAGGTAAGTAAAAATTCCAGTAGTAATTCATGATTTTCAATGAGTCAAGTCAAATTTACAGGAGTTCCAATGGCTTTTAAACTTTTTTTTTCAAATTCCAGGAGTTCCAAAGGAGTTTTCAAGGCTGCATGAACCCTGTACGATTCTAAATGCAATTAAAAGAGGATAGTAAAAAAAATAAATAAATAAAATTATCAAATCACTATTTTTGCAATGATTAAAATTATATACTGATAATACTATTATGAAATAAAAAGTAAATTCCTAGCAAAATAATTTTAATGTAAGATAGAATACGATGACAAAAACTGATATACTTGATCATTGCTTACCATGAATGGTTTGGTGACAATTATTTAAGCAATAAAATAATTAAAAAAACTATATATATGGAAAGTTTAATGTTTTATTTTAAACATTAGTATATATCTGTTGGCTTTGAATGTTGGCAAATTTTTTTTTTATGCCAAATGAGAAACACCCCCAAAAGCTGAGGAATAAAAACCTCAGTTTTGTTGTAGTTTTCATTTGATACTTTGTTAGCTTGTTTGAAAGTGGGTTTAACCTTAATTGTCATATGCTAAATAAAGATTTATTTGAATCACAATATGGAATTATTGTAAGAACATTACACTACAGCATCAGTATACACTGGTATATTTCATTGCTTTTTTTCGTTTTAAAACAATTTTACTATCATGCAAGAAAAATACATATATGATGATATAATGTTTTAATAAATATTATTAAAAACATTAGATAATAATTTATATTTTTATTATAAAAAAATAGCATCATTAGTTAGAAAATTATTTTTTGATTAACAAAATTCTTTAACAAACTCAGCATTTCCAACAAATCTGTCACATCACAACAAATTGATTAATTACAGCAGAGATCTGACTGTCCAGCCTAAAAGCAGCCAACAATATGTGTGGTAGGTTGCAGGTTTATACCCCAAACTGGCCATGATTTATATTACATTATATATATATATTGCTCACAGTAGAAATCACATAATTTTTCTATCTCCCTAATGGGTGGATTGATGGATCAGTCTTAATGACTCAAACCCCAATCCTTGAAGTCTTTTCTTTCGAAAACTAAAATTGAGACGGATTTTCACACAAAATATTTAAAACATTGATTATTTTCACCAAGATTCAACTCTAAGCATTTTTTTTCACTCACTTGGGACTTGGTTTCCATTATGTAAAGATATGCCTCTCCTCGCTCTTGACAGATTCTGTTAATGCGCAGCTCACAGTAGCAAACCTGCCTACAGGAAAAAACAGCAGTTTTTACAGCTACAAATAGGTCATTAAGATTTAATTTAAAGTTTGACTCAGATATTGATATGGAGTATATTATGCATCATCTTGAAGTGCTACAGTATTTCAAGGCTAGGTAGGAAGAATCTATGACAATGACCAGAGGAACCACAGAGTTTACGGACTACATGCATGCCATCACCGATATTGAACAAAAGATCAACAATACCTCTAAACTCTGTAATATGGAATCCACCGACTACTCCAGAGAAACTGATAACTATCTAGTGAAGGTAGCTATGCTGTTTCTGATCTGGTATTTCCCTCCCTTTCAGTTAAAGAACCTAATGTTTCTGATACTAAGGTAAATGCAACTAATGTTGCTGATAAACTTAAAAATAAAACAATAAAGAAAAAGGCACTGAACCAGCATTCAGTGGTATTTGTGAAACCAAAAGGAACAGCTAAAATTATATAAGGAACTGTCGGTCCTCATAACTACATGCAATCCCATTGCTCGGCTAAACTCCGCCCAGGAGGTCGAGTAACCCATTGATACTATCCTTCCTGCTGAAGAAAAAATGCTTCCATAATAGCTAGAAATGGTAATCGCCATATCTATTTCATTAGAAATCTCAAATCAAAATTTAATTTTGAATTTGAGTCCAAAACTGCTGGTCATAACCTTAAAATCTTTGTCAAATTCACTGATGCCCACAGGGCACTCACCAAATTGTTCGATGAACAAGGTACTGAATATATTTTGAACAAGAAAGAAAAATGAAATATATATATACATATATATATATATGTGTGTGTGTGTGATTAGGGATCTCCTCAACACAACAAAAATATAGTATATAAAGGAGAATCTCAGCCTAATAGGTTTTAAAGTGGCTAGGGTGAGTTAGATGACGCATCCTAAAAACAACAAACCCATGCCCTTATTTTAAGAACATCTTTTCCGTACCAAATGGAGCATCAATGTACAACATCAAGTAGCTTTGCTATATTTCAGGTGTGACAGTTGGTGATGCAGTACTTCAACTGTCAACAATTCTATTATACAGCAGATATGTGCCATATGGCATTGAAATGTGTAAAGTGTACAGGCACACACAATAGCAAAAACTGCCCCCCACGAAAAAACAGAACAACCTATATGCTCAAAATGCCAGGGTAACCACTCAGCCAACTACAAAGGTTGCCTAAAATTTTTGAAACCTAGAATGATTAAAAAAATCAACAAATATTACGGGCATGAAACCCCAACTAAAATCGAATTTAGTCAGACCAGGAGTCTCATATGCACAAGCTACCTCCTCCACCCCAATCCCGATATTCAGCTCTCAGAATTTTTAGACTTAATAGTTTTAACTAATGAAATTAAAGATATTTTCAAAGGTATTCCTATTAAGAAGCTTTTTAAAGAATTTAAAAGTCTCCTATGGACAAACTATTCAAACTAAATGCATACGTCTAAGATACAGAAAAATAAATGTAATCTAATTTTTACTTAATAATTTTTCATATTTTCTCTATAATATTAATTTAACTTATTTTAATACCTAAATTCAATATTTCATTTAAAATAAGTAAAAAATTAAAGTCTTTTCACTCTATATTCATTCTAAACTTAGCTCCTTAATATGTGATTTAACCAATAATATGCCAGTCAGATCCAGCTAAAGATAACCATTTCATCAACAGCTCAAGAAAAGGGTGAGGTTCATCGGACCTAGGAACCTTGAGAAAACAAGCTAAGTCAGACAAAAAAGTTGTCAATGATAAAATTTAATAATCTTTGAATTTACAATTTTAGAAATGAAATTCAAGTTTGTACAATAGATATTTTTTTAAATTTTACTCTATAATATAATTAAGCTAGGTGATTTTATTAGCACAAATATTATTTTACATTTCTATATATCTCTAAATTTGTTTCTGCTAACACTTTCCTCCTTTCTTAAGTTTATGTTTGTCCATTTTCCTTCTTTTATTAATAACTTTCTTTTATTTTAGTTAATTTAATTCAGTTTTTATTGTTTTTAATGACATTTTACACACTAGTTATGATTGAGATAAGCGAATAAACTTCATAAATGGTAATTATTTAATTTCCAATGAAAGAGCTCTAGCCTGTATTAGTAAAATTGATAGGGTTTTCCATAATTAATAATATTGTCTTAAGTTATAATCACTCAAATTCATTTAATTTATTGTTATATTTTTGTGCATTGGGAAAAAATTTACAGAATAAGTTTACTGCAAGTTACATTTTAGTTCATTATCACTTTAATTTCTTTTAATATGCATTTGAAATACTGCTCATAAAACAGAAGTATCATTGCAAAGCATAGTGTACATGATGGTCATCTAAGTTTGAGCAAATAATATTATACTTATGGTTTGAATATCATTTCTATTGAAAAAAACATAATATTGAAACTAAAGAATACCAGAAATATTAATTAATACTATATTTTTAACATATCATACAAATTATCAAATTTTCAGAGGTTAAAAAAATGAAATTACAATATTTCTGACATTATCTCTATTTTGACTTGAAAGTTATTTTAATTTTTATTTAATTTTTTGTACACATTTCACATAGTTTTTTTTATATGACATAAGGATAATATTTGGGAAAATAACTATTCTATAAAAGGAACTTATAATACCTTCAAAACAAATTAAATTTATGATTCAATCAATTTTTAAATTGTTCATCAGCAAAATCAGTGAATTTTATTTAATATTCAAAGATCAAATAACACTTTTATTCCATAAATAGTTTATACACTTCAGAAGGTATTCCTTTCAAATAGTGTTATAGTGATTAGTTGAAATTACACTCCTACTGCATATAAAGAATTAAACTTAAAACTTATAGAAAGTAATTATTTTATTATAAAATACATTTAAGTAATTTTCTTATTATAAAATTGTTTTTAAAACAAACAAATTACTATAATTTTTGTTCAACAAATAATTATCTTTAAAATGATTGATATTAGGTACAAAAAGAGATTTTTAAATTTAATAATCTTAATTACAGAAATTCTCGTTGTAAAATGGCTGTTATATATTCTGAACTATTCTTGATTGAATAACAAAATTAATCCATCACATTTATCTTTTAAACATAAAACTGTATTTTTGAAATAGGATTGATTGTGTTATTAAAACCTAAAAAGTAATGATCAGCATATTAAATATTTCAAACAAATTGTTTTCTTAAGAATTAAAGTTAGAAAAATAAAGAACGTTCTCACTCAAGCAATCTGAATGAAATAGTAAGTTAAGAAACAGGACCAGAAATCATGGGATATTTAATTTCAGATTTTTTTAGTCAATCTGCAGGAATTATAACAAGATTCAGATAGCATAAAAATGTTTAATTTGATAAAAATATCAAAATTAATCATAGAAATTACAGAAATAAAATGTAGTTCAAAATGAAGTATAGGCTTTTAAATAAATTAATTAGCTGTTCAAATTATGCAATAATTATTTTATATTTTTTTAAAATAGATATAACTATATAAACTAGCAAAATAATTCTTATTTAATATAAAATATTAGAATATTTAAATTATTAACTATTTTTCTGAAGAATATACGCTAAAAAATTATATAAAATTACCCCTGCTTTGATTGTATGATATAAAACTGCTAATTTTTTATTTTGAATATAAAACCTTAAGCAAACATATTTTCTTTTAAGAACAATGTGAATATTTAGATCAATAAAAATCATAAGTAAATCTACACCATTTTCCTTTATCAACGTTTTAAGAAAAATATTTCAGTAAAATGCTTATCATGGACAGCATTTTAGTCAAAATAATGTCAAATTAGAATACCTTCAAAACAAATTAAATTTATGTTTCAATAAATTTTTAAATTGTTCACCAGCAAAATCAGTGAATTTTATTTAATATTCAAATTTTGGTGGTGATTATTTAATATTGGTGGGAAAGATAAATTCCCACTAATTTTTGACATTTAAAATTTCTAAAATGCAAATTTAAAATCTAATAAATCAAATTCTAAAAAGAAAATAAGCATAAGAAATGATTTTAGATTATTTAAACTGCATATAATTTCTTATGAAAAGGAAAGAAAATTTTTCATAAAAAATATAATTGGAATATATTTGTATGAATAACAGTAAAATAAGTATCAAATAAATTAAAAAAAAAAGAAAGATTCAAATTTTTAATTAAGAGACTATATATCCAATAAAAGTCTCTCAGAATTGGTGACTTTATTAAAGTTTTGGATTCATAGATTTATTATGATATGAATAAAAACATTTTTATAAAATTACTTTTTTGTAATGAAAAAAAAATGACCTATAAGTACACTTCTATAAATATATATTTTAAGTAAATTGCAAAAGTAAAAATAAAAAAAAAATAAAAAAAAGAAAAAGAAAGAAACTCATCAATTTTTCCATATTTTTTTGTACTTTTGGCAAATTAAATAACAAAGATTATTTTACATATATTTTTAATTACATCAAAATTTCAGTTCACCAACACTAGAAAAATATTGAAAAATAACTCAAGTTATAAACTTGTATCAAAAAAAACTTCTATTTATATTGAATTAACCATAGCAGTTTAAACTATTTAGTATATGCACTGAAATTAGATCATTTAGATTAACAAATAAAATTAAATTTCATGTACTTTTTTTCTAAAAAATATTAAAAATTATATTTTATTGTTCAATTTTGAATTGAGAAAAAAAATTTCATTCATAACTTTCTGCCTTAACAACTTTAAATAAACAAAAAATTACAAACTTTAAATAAACAAAAAATTACAGTTTTCAAAAACAACATAAAAAGTCCATAACATAATAATATACGAATAATTGCTATTCTTTGTACCTCATATTATTCACTAAGTTAACATCAAAGCAATGAGAAATTTCTTCATTTTAAATTACACTAAAATAGTTAGTTATTATTTTTCTAAAATATAATACAAAAACATGTGAGGTATACTTTTACTTTTATCCATTTTTATTTGGATGTACAATTCATTCTAGCAAACCACTAAATACAAGCAACTCTACATAGTGTAGTACAATAGAAAATGTCATTCCTTGCCCAAATTCAGCACTGTGATAGTTTTCTGGGAAGAGGGGTAAGAAATTTCCCTAACGAGAACAAGAAATAATCGACGACTTTTGACCAGTTCAAGGGAATTAAGTAAGGAACGAAAAAGTACAATATCTGATGTTGAGGAGGAAACATTTTGTGCAGATTTTTAAAATATTCTGAGATGCAGAGTTCGTACATTTTCAAAAATCAGACAACTAAACATGCCATATATTACTGATAAATATAAATAAACATTTGGAAAAGGAAAAAGAAAAATAGTTTCCAAAATTCAAGAATTATTTTTTATCATATTTATTCCTTATATAGATTAAAATTAAGGTATTTCAAAAAGGATATATTTCTAAAAATAATATAATAAAAATGTGTTTTCAGGCTAGAAAAAATATTAAATGCACAATTATTCAAAGAATAAACTAAATGAAAAAATTTCATTATCACATTAAATAAATAAATACAAACACAGGCACTAATTTTTTTACATCTATTTAAGTAAAAATACTTAGTATATGTTTACACCAACAAAAACACATTGAAATGCATCATTCATAATTATTAACAAGCTGAAGCATCTCTCATACTTCTGACAAGTTCACTTTCAATAGATACCATCTCATAGACAATCCATAGAAATGAAAAAGCAGACTTATTGTCTAAAGAAGGTTCTTGGTAACTATTAAATGCCTCTGATTCTTTAACATACCCTGAACTTTCTTCGAGGGCTACAAGAGCTGACAGTGCCTCCTCAAACATCCCTCCATTGCATCACCAGTATCAGGAAATGAAACCTGGAGGGTTTTTTTCCCTCCAGCGTAGCAGAAGCAATCAGACAGCCATTACAAGATTTAAATGTGGACATTTGATGTTTCAGTGTTACTGTAATAGGAAAAAAACCTTTCCTATCTGCGTGATGTGTCGCAGAGAACAGGCTGCTCCTGATCACATTTTGGATAGTCAGGGGCTTTTCAGACTAGATCATATAGAAACTCAATCAAAAATTTCATTGACCTGGTTTGGTTCTGCTGAACCCAGGAGATAAGTAACAACCACAATAAAAATCATTCATTTATAAAATTTTGAATTAGATATGTGTAATTCAGAATAAAAATTGGAACCAATAATTTCTATAATTAACAAGTTTAAAATACATTAGATAAAGGAAATTTCCTCAGCAAAATTTATCAACATAAAAGAAAAGATAAGCAAATTAAATATTATAAAGACTTATATTCTTAAAGGGGAAAAATTAGAAAAGAAGTAAAGATTGAGAGATATAGTTTAAAATAACAGTTTTTTTTTTTTCAACAGCTGCTTCTGAAGAATTTAATTGACAATTTTCAACAACTGTTCCTAGAGTTAAAATAAGAAATTTCAGAAAAATTTTAAAATTATATTGAAATTTCTTAAATTTGTTATAACTTTTTATTCATATGAACATTATTTTTAAGATGATGGTGATATGACAGTAAACAGTTTCAGAAACTTAAATGTTACTAATCGCAACAAGTTTTATATTACTAAAATGTACATATGCCATAAGTTTTCATTATTTTAGATTAAACCTATCTATTAGATTCATAATTAAAAAAATCCATTAAGTTACATTACATTTAATAATAAAGTAAAATATCAGTAAGCCACCTCTTTCTTTTCCTGAACTTCAGAGCTAACAAAAGTCTTATTAATCCATTCTTTGGGATCAAAATCCTCATTTGAAAAGGCAGAGAGATCCTAAATTAAAATAAATACCAATACAAATATTTGAAAATTAGTATTTTTTAATAAGCAAATTTTTTATAGCTGAGAGAGAAAATTGAATAAGAAAAATATTAGAATTATCAAGATTTATGCAAAATTTGGATGAAATGATTTTATAAATTGCAAATAATCAATATTTTCAGAAAACATTAGAACATTTGAAAATCTTTTTTATTTAAAGCATGTTATATTCGCAAGAGTTTTGTAAATAATCCTTTCTTACACAAGATAGAATAAACTAACCCAATTATGATTTTATGGATGTATATATTTAATACTACTGATACAAAGCAATGAAAACAAAAATAAATATCAGACAATAGAACAATTTAATTATTCTATAAGTTGATACAATGTTAATGAATATATAGAAAATTTCAAGTTTCAAACATACATGTGAATTTCATGTGCTTAATTAAAAAAGTATAACTAAACTAAAACTTAATTAAATTTCACATAAAAATAAGGTGTAAATGTTAAATAAGTTATTTAACATTTACAATTTATTTTTACATAAAAATTAAATATCACTATTTTACAAAATGACTATATTAAAAGTATTTTAAAGCTTTAATTATTTTGTAAGTACTATTTAATTTAAAACTATTATTTAAATTTAGCAGAAGATAAGAAATCAACCAAAATAAAAATCACTATTATATAATGATAAACAACATAATTTGTGATTACCATTTTCAAAATTTTATTTAAATCTATAAATTATAACAAAATTCATTTCTTATAATTCTAAAAGAAGGTATACAGCATCAACCTTCTTTATTTCAATATACAGATCCATTAACAGGATTTGTTTTAACATTTTTTTCACAATTCTGAAGCAATTAGTTATAATTTTATCAATATATATTATATAAACTTTATTCCTTCTATTCAAAAATCTGCCTGAAGGAAAAAATGGTTCACTAAAAATTAAATTTGTTACTAAATTCTTATCACTAGACTGATTTTTTAAAAAAATTTCTTGCTGTTACTCTAATAACAAATATAATTCAAATAACCATTTTTTTGCTTCAGATTTTTGAATAAAATTACTGTTTTCATATATAAGTGATGCTGCTCTATTAATTATTATTTTTTTCACTTCATTAAAGATGATTCTACACTAAATGAAATTTCAATTGATGTACTACATACTTGTATACTTCTTAATGTAAATTAACTTCCTCCTTTTTCAAAAGTTATGCAAGAAAATTTAAAATTTTATTTAGATAATTGTGTTTTGTTGAAAAACTAAATATTTTTTTTATTTAAATTATCGCTTTTTTCCATGAATTTGATGTAAAATAAGTAAAATCGAAGAAAATCTCAAAAAATTTTTAATCTTTCAGCAATAAAATTTGTAGACAAATATTTCATATTTTGTGAAAATTGTTATTAAAGTATGATGTATTTAAGGAATCAGCACAGGTACTGTATAATGCATGCGCCACATTCTGAGTTTTTTTGAAGACGACAATACGTTGCCAAGATAATGTTATTGTGGCATAATGCAGGGCGAATATGTTGTAATTGTGACATAATAAAATCATTTTTGAAAAACTTTACATATCTAAATATTAAATTTAAACCTGATAAATAAAGAGTATGAATATATATTATTGAAATAATAAGATTTAAAAAATAATGAACCATTAAAACAGAAAATGAAACATTAAAAATACAAATATTTTCCTTATTTGTATACGTTTCCGAAATTACTTCAGAAATCAATATGAATAAGGAAAATAGGGGAACTTCAAAAAAGTAAATATCAGTTTTAAGAAAATTGGAATACAAATTCTAATGAAAATTCCAGATGAATCCGAACACGTATAATATTAGAAAATAAAGCAACATTCAGAAAAGAATAAATATAAATTATTAGTACAAATTAAACTGTTAATTAGAATATCTTTAAAAAATAAAATACAGAAACAATAATTTTAAAAATGTATACACAAATTATATAGTATTTTATAGTAATAATATAAGTTATAAAAATGCTATACATAAACTAAAGAAAGAATGTGTTGAAACAATTTTAAACCGTAACTTTAAATTCAAATTAAATTTTTAAAGCAATGAAAAAGAGCAATACAACCTGGAATTTAAGTATCCAAAATGTCAAGCAAATTATAAAACACAATAAAAAAATCTTACGAAGTTAACTCGCAAAAATGGAACAAAATGTTCTAAATTTCGTCGCAATGAGGAAAGCACTAGAGTTATCAAAATTGAATTTTCACCTTAATTCTTATTGGCTTCATCTGTATGACATAATAATAATCAGGTTGCCAGATATAAATGAATGTCTGCCATAAAATCGCCAATCTAAGAATTTGGCGCATGGCTTAAACACCACTTGTGCCAAGGAATCTTATCAGAAAATAATTACAAACTATAACATTAATCTGAATAAAAATACAACTAAAATCATAAGAGTATAGTATAAACTTGATAAAACGAAATTATATCCTATCTTCTGAATTTCTGAAATATATTTGAATAATAAAAAATATGATTTTTAAAACTAAATGGTCGATAATATTTTTCGATTTTCAATGACATCTTTTAAAATCAAATGAAATTTAATTTTAAATATGAGTGTTGTTTAACTAAGAGATAAGGTTTTTAATGAAATATTTTATGGAAATAAAAACAAATTTTTTAACTTTTTTTAGCAAATATATCAGCATTATTCCTTTAAATTAACATTGTTTCAAAGTATTGAATCTTGCTACAAAATAGAACAATGGAAAGAATAACATAGTTAACAGATAATTATAATATCCACATTAACATACAGAGTTAATTTTAATTATTCAAAATATAAGGACAAGAAATAACTAAGTTAAACATTACAGAATTGAAAATTAATGAAAATATTTTAAAATATGACTGTCACGAATTTAAGAAAAGGCTTTTAAAAGTTTCTATATTGAATTAATATCACAATGATTAGGCACAACTTTGCTGTTTTATTAAAAAAAAAAAAAAAAAAATGTAAATTTACTTAAAAAAATGTTTTATTTCAATGAATCCAAGGAAGAACTACTCATTTCAAATTTATATAATATAACACAATTTCAATGCAAATAGCATAAACTTTTTATTCCTTAAAAATTTTAACTCTCACAAAAGTTTTCTTAATTTTGAAAGGTACTTTTAATTTAATCATTTTATAATTGGATTTTTAATCAGTATATGTAGTAAGCAAACATAAATTTGAAAAATTAATTTTCAATAAAAGCATTTGTCAATGGCTTTTTTGTTTCTCTTAATATTTAGATTTTTTTCCTCATAAACTATAAATTGCAATTTATGATGCAGTTTTTGTTAGACTTCAAAATGATAAACACACTTCAATGTGGAACTTTCTATAGGTACATTATTTAGATTTCTGACAAAATTTATTGTAGTGAAAACATAATTTTTTTTTTTTTTTCATTTATTGTTACTTCACTCCCAATAATTTATTATCATGCTTTTGCAATATTTATCAATAAACTTGGATGACTTTACCTTTTATACATATTTATTAATATCCTGTAATTATAATTTAAAATTCACATACACTTTTCATACTATGTATTATTTAGAAAGATTTATTTTCATAAAGCTATACAAATATAGTAGTATAATAGTGTATATTTTACAGTTAATTTTTTCCCCAAAGTTTCTTCCCAGAGTATCAAAAATAATGAAATTTTTATCAATGCGATTAAATGTGAGTCCCATAAATATAAATTTTATGTGACACATTAATTTAAAAATGTGAAAAGCAAATAAACACGTAAGATGAAAAATTGATTAAAAAAATAATTTTTCGTACAAGTTGCTTTAAAAGAAAAGAACTATAAGCGAATTTAAATAAAACATTTTGTACCATGCTCAAAGCAAAAAAATTTTTCTTTTAGCAACAAACAAAATTACTCCAATTTCTTCAGTTTTATTTCATTTCGCTAGATTATTAAGCTCAAATCTAGAATCCGGCTGCTTCGTGGTCGTGCTTCCAAACAGTGACCAGTACCGTTAAGTTCAGCTCAGCCAACCGTCTTGTAATTTTGAATCACTCTTATGCAGATCGCCGAGCTGGTAGCCCAATGGTTAGCGCTCATTCTTTCGGTTCAACATTTCGTGGGTTCGAATACCACCTTGGGCATGGATGTTTGTAGTGGTTCGGAATCTACTTTAAACCATACGTCCCGGTCTAATTAGCCCTCGTGTGTAAAAAATGACCGTTGAGCGACAAACAAATAAACAAACTTATACAGATCATATATGTGAAAACGTTTGCGTCATCCATGGCTGACAATATCAGAAAAACATTGAAACTTACAAAATGCTTAATGTGCATTGTGAATTTCGGACTCTAAATATTCCTAGATTTAGTCGTAGATAAGGTCAAAAGATTAAGATAGTGCATCTATGGTTATATAGTGTGTCAAATGGTTACGATAGTCAAAGATAGTGAACGGTTATTTCAGATTCTAAATATTCCTAGACATTAATCGAAGTGGGAACAACTTTTTGAGACTTCTAAATCATTGAATTTATAAGATATCCCATAAAACATTTCAAAAATATTCTTTTAGATGGAATAAGAAATAGCATGCAGAATTTTGTAAAAACAAATTGCTAATTTTTATGACAAGTCACTATAAGATAATGTATAGAACTTTATTGTACATATTCTGTACACAAAGGAATGTATAAATACTTGTAAATACTCCATACTCTCTACAGTATCATATCCATTCGTTGGCAAAGTTTAAAAAGAAGAATGCCATCTCAGGTACTGACAACGTTACTTAATCGTATTTAAAATTATAAGGCAGTTGGCTTTCTTTTATCAGCTTCGGCCGGCAGAAATAAGAAGCTGGAAACGCTTAACAATAAACTATAAATAATTACTTCGCTTTTTTTTTTATGATTGTATTTGAAAATAACGTTCTTATAGAATTATTATAAAATAGTCATGAATATTCGCTGTGCTACTCCCTGTGATTTAATGAATATGCAACACTGCAATTTATTATGTCTTCCAGAAAATTATCAAATGAAATATTATTTTTATCACGGTTTATCCTGGCCACAATTGTCCTATGTCGCAGAAGACGAAAAAGGTAAAATCGTTGGTTATGTCTTAGCGAAAATGGAAGAAGATTCAGATGATGATCCTCATGGACACATAACATCTCTTGCAGTGAAGCGATCACATCGTCGGCTGGGACTCGCCCAAAAATTAATGGATCAATCTTCAAGAGCCATGGTAGAATGCTTCAACGCAAAATACGTGTCGTTACATGTTCGTAAAAGTAACCGTGCTGCTCTTCATTTGTACACTAATACTTTGAAATTTCAAATCAGTGAAATAGAACCAAAGTATTATGCTGATGGTGAAGATGCATATGCGATGAAACGAGATTTAGCAAGCTTCGTTTCACAGGCGAAGAATGCCGTTGATAAATGATCATTGAAATCAATAAGCATTGTGTTTTTGGTTATTTAAAAATAAATAATTATTGTTTCTTTTGCGATTTATATTTTACTTTTCTTCAGTATATATAATGTAATCTCAAATTCCCGTAAAAATATATTTTATATTTTGCCAGCCATTATTTTTAACTTCAGTTACTCTTTCCTTGTGTTGTTTCATTTCTAGTTAAATACACTTATTAATAATAATTGTATTTCAGAATGAATTGTTATAATTTACAAGTGTTGTGTTTGGAAAGTTTAGATTTAAATAAGTTAAAAGAATATAGTAAATACATAAAAAGGAGACATAATTGTGTGTATATTTTACTCCTTCCCTGGAACTATCTTTGGCTCTTATTGAAATTTATGACTTAGACTCAAGTGTTTGCTGAAGAATGTAATGAAAGTACATTAAAAAAGAATTGGTTTAAAAGCAACTGTATGGTTCATTCAAATTAATTTTGTGTTATAATAAAAAAAATATTTACTTTATATTTTCTGTTAATTATTTTAACAAAAAATATAGAATCTTGAACTTTATTGCTTACAGTATTTTCTAAATTAAATATTGAACAAGTATTTTGAAGTATATAAATAATTATAGTGCTTATTATTATAGTTATAAGAACTAGTGTTTATTATTTATAATTACTCTCAAATATTTTACCCCATTACATGATTAACTCTAAAGAATATTGAGAAGAGCTCCATACAGTTGAAAAAATAAGTATATATTTCGATGTTATGTTCACCTTATTAAATTTTTCTTCCATATTTCTATTTCTTTCATTTTAAATTTACAGCTTATAAATAATAAGATTAAAATTCACATTTTTATAATTGTAAATTTTGATAAGTTGAAATTATTACATGTAGTAAACTGTCAAATTTATTTCGACACATCTTATATTTAAAAATACAAAAAAAATTGGTTTAATATACTTTTGATTCATTTAATTGAAAAATGAATGTCAGCATTAAAAAATATAGATCTATTATTAATTTATTATGAATAAATTTACTAATCCAATATTAAATTGGGTAGACTTAAAATATAATAGTAAATTTCACTTTTTAAAATATATTTATTGTCCTTAAAGAATTTAATATAGTATACTAAGAAATATATTTTTAATATGAATGACAGAAATTTCACATTCTTTAATTTTACTGTGAGAAAAAATGAAATTTAGATAAATCTCTCCAAACTTCAAGACTTGCATGATTTTTATAGCTAAGCTAACAGCAATTATTAGAATTAAGGCTTTTAGTTCATACATTCAAATTCCACTTCAGGATTTGTTGCTTGTAGGGATTCAGAACCACTTTAAACTGTAAGTACCAGTCTAATTAGCATTTGTGAGCAAAAAATGACCACAAAGCCATAAACAAAATAAACCTTTTAACTTTTTATTTCTCAGATCATCAAGTATTGAATGCAACTATACTTTTAAACCAACTTACAGCAGTTAAAGTTTAAATCTACATTTTTTCAGTTAATAAAAAATATATGTCTATTTATCAATACATTCATTTTAAATGCATCTTATAAAGGGTATGGTGTACTTAAAATAATATATTACTTGAAATTGTGTTTTGCAAATATCCGCACTATACCTATAATTTGCCAGCTTAAATTTTAAATAAAAACAATTTGAGTGCTTATGTGATAGTTGTATGAAGAAATGAGAACCAATAATTTATATTTTAATTTGAAAACATAGTTTGATATTTCTAATCTAAAGTGTTACAAATAACATTCTTTAAATAACAAATATATGTATGAAATGATTAATGAAGCCTAACATTAAATCACAAGTGGTTTTGTTTGGTTAATTATTTCACCATATTTATATAATATTTAAATATCAAGAAATTACTTGATACATGAATGTTATGTATTATTTTATTTTACCCATACTAGGAGTCTCACTTTCAGGGGGCAAATTAAGCTTTTCCCAACTTGTAAAAAGTGCAATTCCAGAGCGGCTAGTCCTCAGCACCTACTTGATTGCTTGGATTTCACTATGGAAGAGTTTCTAGAGAAATCTCTACTTTTCCACGGTTTTTTGAAGGTTTACAGCCTCATGGATCTGATATAGCTCTGCTATATCAGATGGGATTAGTAACAGCATTTTATTTTACCTCCATTTCAATAATTAAGTTTTAAATTTAATAGTCATAAAAATCCATTTTCAAATTTGTTTATTTTGTTCATCTTATGTTAATCTATGTACCTTATGTTGTGAAAAGAAAAGAAAATTTAATACTCATAAAATTGAATTGCATCACCAATGAAAAAAAAAATTAAAACAAGATTTTATTTTTATATAAAAAAAATAATAAATTGAATGATTTATCAAATCTAAAATTTTTTCAGTAGTAGATATGTTGCTTTTGGTTCTCAGTTTCAATACATATATGTAATTCTTTAGTCTTGCAAAACTGGAAAGCATTTTGACAAAACAGTGATTATTTTTGTTCTGACAAAATAATGAAATTTAACTACCATTCATGATACAATGAATGCAACTATACTACAATGAATGCAACTAAATTCCATTATAAATATGTTATTTTTGTCTTTAAAATGATGTACATGTGTATTAAAGGTAAATAGTTGATAAATTAATTTTTATAGGAATTAATGAACATTTAATTGATATTTATGAAACATGAAGTTTTTATTATCAGCAAATAACCTGTTTCTTAAATAGTTTTTTTTTTTTCCCCAATAACATTAAATATTATTTAGATTTGATAATGTTTTAATTTTTTTATCTGTTTTTATTTTTAACTTATTTTCTGTTACCATCTTCCAGTGTACTGGAATTAATTAGTTTGGTAATTATTTCTTAACATTATACAAAAATAATTAATTTAAGTATTATTTTTAGTCAATTTTAGAAGAAAACCAGCTTTGAGCAAATAATTTGTCTGAAATTTATGAAATGAAATTTATCCTTTAGAGGTTTCTTTATATATGTATGCAGTTCCGCCTCTCAGTTGACCTTAGTTTAAAATTATTAGGTATTTGATGATAATTAGATGGACTCAGTTCATACAATGTGATATCCCATAATTTTTATTCTTTTCACTCTTCAATTTAAGCTTAACAACATATCTCTTTGTCAAAAAAATTAATAAAAATGCAAAACCCAATTACTGAAACTGTTTAACAATTATATTTTGCATTTTCTCATTAA
Organism: Latrodectus elegans; assembly: GCA_030067965.1. Taxonomy (NCBI): domain Eukaryota; kingdom Metazoa; phylum Arthropoda; class Arachnida; order Araneae; family Theridiidae; genus Latrodectus; species Latrodectus elegans. The sequence goes on along the minus strand of CM057818.1, from coordinate 67,698,556 downwards.
TTTTATAATAATAATTATAATATCAATTCTTTCTCCAATATAACCAAAGATAATTTCTCTTTTAAATGAATAAAGTCAGTCTGTTTGCCCAAACTTGAAAAAAATGACATTTTAATAATAATAAAGTTTTACCCATTAATCATTAAAATTATCTCTTTAAATTTTATTTTATAGTCTCTCCCTCTCACTTCAATAAACTAAAATTGATAAATTTGTAGCATATATATAGATAAAATATTTACAAAAGAAAAAGGTCAATGCGAAAAATATAATACATTATTTAATGCTAAACAAATTCAAAAATATTGTAACTTCTGAATGTTAGCTCATTAACAAGTTTCAAAGTAAATTGTAATTATTGTTTATTTTAATTTTTTTCCCAATGGCAGATTGTAGATAGTTACAACTGCAACACAGTCTATTAATCCATTGTTCTCTAATATCAAGGAACCGGCCAGACACAGCGAGCTCTTAGCCGCCGAGGCGTTTCTCCGGGTGGGCCACCATCGCACCCTCACACATGCCATAGGGACCCGTTTATAGGGTAGGCATCATTCATACACACAAGGAAAGGACAAAGACAGGATAGAGGGAGAGAGAGAGAAATTACATCCATGCTTGAACCGGGATTCGAACCCAGGACCTCCTTATCCGTAGTCAGGCACGCTGACCACTAGACAAGTTGGCCAGCGTAATTATGAAATTACTTATAAATTTTATTTTTATAAAATTATCTAAAGGTTCAGATTTTTTACCTCATCTATGTAATTGCCACAAATTTTTAATTATTTATAAAATAATTTTGCACGCAAATTCTCTGGTGTTTTTTTAATGTAGATAGCTCGAAATTCTGTACATACACATAATATTCTTATGGTTTTGTGAAGTCGTCACTATCAGAGAAAATGGTTTTTAATAAAAAACATGTATAGGAATTAAGTTTCAAAACTGAGGATTGTCATTTTACAGCACTTTGCATAGATTCTTTTCACATATGCTTAGTCGATATGATAATTTATCATGCATAAACTTAGAATGTTAAACTCATAATATTGCGCAATGCACATCACAAAAAGGAAAAAAATAATAAAGCAAAATATATATGTGCTGAAAATGTTGCTAGAAACATCAAATATATTTTTTTTATAAAATAGGGGGTGGGGATAAATGAATTAATCTCAATAATTTATTTCTTAAAAAAGAATGCATTTCTTTTTTTAAAAAATGCTACTTAATTCTGAATTTTTAATTTGATTTCGTAGAACTGACAATCTATTTGATTTTCATCCATGTTGTAATTACTATTTTTATCTCTGAATGTTGGTATGGTTCTTTTGAGTTTGTTAATAGTACAAAAAAGAAAGTTGTTTTCATATATACTTTATTACGATTTTTTAATGAAAAATAAATAAATAAATAGCTGTTTTGAGTTTATAAATAATACAGAGAACGGTTCTGAAATTATGCTTCTTATTAACATTTCAAAAGTGACTATAGACTTGAAAATTTAAAATCTCAATGTTTCACATTGCAGTGATTGATTTTATTTCTGGGATTTTGTATTGTAACAAATATCACAGTTAATGTTAATGTTAACAATACAAAATAACAAAAACTGAAATAAAATTATTCTTTCAAAAAATAAAATGTAGTTGAAATGCAATCAAGAATATTAAATTTGAATTATAAACGCAATTTTTGACATTTTTTGTTTTCAGAATTTTTAAAATTCAAAATAAATTGCTGTTTGGAAATTTTCTATCCAAAATTCTAGCTTACTTAAAAAAAGAGAATATTTATAAAATTGAAAATTTTTAAAGGATTCCTGCAATCTTCTATGATTTTATAAGCAAAATTTGCTGTGTATCATTTTGTTTCTATCATATTGATACTACAATATTTTTTGTTATGCTGCAGTAGTTATAAATAGCTCCTATAGTATTCAAACATTTTTCACTTAATTATTTCCTTTCCTTAAAACCTTGCGAAGTTTCTTATCACAGATAGTTGAATAGGATGAGGTATTAAATTTATATTCTCTACAAATTTTACAAGTATTCGACAATTAACAGTACTGTTTCAGCTTCCCATATATCCCCTGTATATACATCCACACTTCCTTTCAATGAAGATAATTCATTGCACATGTGGTTTTCCTGTGTGGTTAAAGATGTTTTCATTTAGTTACAGATGGAATGAAAGGGGATTTTATGGATTACTCTAGTTGAAGTAGACATGTGAGAAACTGCTTTTTTTCACCATGATTCATTCCAGATATATGATAATTACATAAAGGTTTTGCAATTTGTAATACAATAAAATATTACCAATGCAAGAAATTTTCATAAAAATATTTTTATAATGGAGTAATAATAGCCTCTTAGCATTTTATTATATATTATGTGATGTAAAATTAAATATGAGTTCAGTAAAAACTAGTTATAAATTTATAAGTTTCTTTCGTACAGTAATTTTGCAAAATTAAGTTGTAATGATTCTTTTGTTTTTATTTATAATTATACATAAAGTTCAGTTCATAAACGCTAGATTAATATTTAAAAAATAACTCGAGTAATGCACTTGTGAAACCAAATATTCCATTTGTATTGAAATAAATTAAATGTAACAGTTTAAGATTCTTATTAGTACATGCACTGATATATATTTCAATTCAGATTGACAAATGAAGTTAATTTTCATGTATTGTTGCAAGGATATTTTATTTAAGGTTGTTCTGTTACGAATAGAAAAAATTAATTTAGCAAATAAATTTGGGCTTTAATGCTTTTAAATAAAAAAAAAAAAAAAAAAAAAAAAAACAAATTTTATCTATTAATAAAAGAGCATATGTAATATATATTTTTAGTTCTGCTAAAAAATTAAGTAAATTAATAATTTTAATATATTTCTAATTCATTTAGACTGTTGAATTATAGAAACGTATAAATAATCTAAATCAGCCTTGCTATGTGTGCTGAAAGTATTATAATATTGAAAGGGTTTGAAAAATATTTATTTACTTGCATTAAATAAGTATAAAGTTTCTACTTCTGTAGCTTTTAAAATGGAATAAATGAGACTTCATAACGTTGCTTGAAGTACATTGCTAACTTTTTTTTTATCATTTCATGATATCAATTGTTCGCCTTCATGTTACATATCCTCTGAGCTTATAGGCAACACACCAACTCTTTTATTAGTATAAATTACTAAATAGCAGTATATACATTTCAAATCACTATATTGGGGTCTATCAAAGCGCTTAACTCCAAGAATTGAGAAAAATATATTTCCAGATGAAAGTAAATATATAATAAGGACGGAACACAGTAATCTCTCTTCCTTTCACAAATAATTTAAAGTGCTTAGGAAAAAGAAAGAGGTGCTTAGGAAAAGCTTTCTTAAAAAAAGGTTGTCACATGTATTGAAAAAATTTAATTTAAATTCTTTTGAGTTTCAAATTCATTTTCTATTTCACCAGATTGCTTCCTAATAATAGAAAATTATTTTGAGTTAATGAGAATAAGTATATTGAATACTTAACATATGTGTTTTAGGCAATTTGTTTTTCGTCCATCACTTGGAATTCTTTTCGATTAAAATACAACTTTAATTTAATAAATATCTTATTAAAAATATCTAAATATTTTTTTTAATATGAAATAAATAAATTGTAAAAGCAATAAATGATTTTATAATACTGTTTTAGAATGTAAATATATAAGAAATATCATAAATAAGAAAGTACACAATCAGCAAATATAATGTGTTAAAATTTCTTATGCAGAACAATGTTAATGCAAGTTTATCTACATGTATTTGGCATTAAATATAGTCTTTATTTTAATATACAATAATACAGAAATGAAAATTAATCCTTTTTTTTGTAAATATTTAATTTTCTTGGTCTAAAAAACTTTTCCAAATATTTAAATATCAAGTGAAAGTAATTTTTCAGATATAGTATAAACCAAGAACATTACACACATTTGTTCACAATGTTATGCAAATTTTCTAATGTTTTGTTTAATCGTTTAAACTCAAAACATTTATAGATGAATAAATTAAAAAGCTTTAATTAATGTTTTTGAAAATAACATTAAAAAAATTGAAAAATAATTAAGCCTTTTATTTTCATATAAACACCACACTAATTGCTACATAGATGTATTCATATAAAGTAAAAATTTGTTTGGGTTAAGAAAAATGTAATGTGAGAAAATGTATTTTTACTAACATTATTTTATTTTATTGTAATAAAAATTTGAAAAGCTTCTGTGTCTCATTCAAAAAGGGAAGTTACCATTATACAGAATATAATAAATATACAAGAAAATGTGACAAACAACTTTCTTAATTAAACTGCGTAAGAAATCTAAAACATCATAATTTGTGGATACCGTTTTTCTTTGAATTTCATATTATTTACCAAGTCAACCTAAAAACGCTGAGGAATATGTTCAATCATTTTCAATTACACAAAAAAAAACCAGTTATTTATTACTAATTTTTACTTTTTAAGTTTCATACAAAAATAAGATATACGTTTTCGTTTTAACCACTTTTACTGGGATGTACAATCTTTCTGGCAAATACATACAGCCCTAGATAGGGTAGTTAGTGGTAAGTGACATCCCCTCCCTCTAAATTGAGTGATGTGACAGTTTTCAGGGGGGTAGGAAATGTTCCCAATGAGAATGGGAAACAGTCGACGATTTTTGTATAGTTTAGGAAGGTGGCTGTGGAATGAAAAAGAAGTACATCTGGTTTTAAAGAGGAAACATTTTTCGCAGATTCTTGAAATTTTCTGAGCCGCTGAGTCGGTTAAATTCACGGAAGGAAAAGTATGAAATTTTTTAAAATCATAATTTATTAAGGCAGTGAAATCTGTGTATCAGCAGCTGTCATGTAATTGATTGCTGCGGGTAATGTGAGTTCTGAATGTTTGAAAATAAAGGATGTGTCAATTATATAAATAAACCAAAAGTACATTTCTATCAATATAGTTTTTAAAATTAACACAAGTGCCTTGGGTTATTTTTATAAACTTATCAAAAACTTTAATTAGTATTTCTTGTTTCTCATCTAATGAAAAATTTATAATAATGTGCTGATTTTCTCGATCATTAGAATTTGTAGGTTTTTTCCATTGGAGTGGTTTTCCTCTATTCAGTCAAATATTTGTCAAACTCCATGACATAATGCATTTTTTTTTTATTTCTGTCATTCTTGGTACTTTTTATCAATTTTTCAAGTTATCGACCGACTGAAGAGATAGAAGGTTGAGGCCACAGGTCGAGGATCGAACCTCGGACATGCACCTTGGGAACGCCAAACACTACTATTAAGCAACAAACTTAAAAGAAAAAAAAAATGCCAGACACGTAGTTACTTTCCCAAGTACTGACAGCGCCAGATAATATTTGAATTCGGTAAACCAGGTTTTTAAATAATCTACTTTTAATTTAAATTAATTATTGATTTTATTCATTGTAATTACTTTATATCTATTTTACTTTAATTTATTAAGATAAACATTTCTAATAGTTAAAAAATTTCAAATAACTTATATTGGTGGCCTTTGACGCAGAAACTCTGTCACAAAGATAAAGCCATCGTCCTTGATTTTGGTGATCGGATGAGAACCAGTATTTTCATGGTATGGCCGTTGGGAGCATGAAATTGAAGCAATAAAAATAGAAGCAGAAAATGCACTAGATATTTTTTGTAAAATGTGTATTAGAATAAACTACTCAACGGATAAAAAAATCTCTTTTCTTTGAAAACATTTTAATGTGAAAATATAAAAATCTACAATTCAGTTCCTAAAATTTTGTATTCATTTAAAATAATTAAAAACTTCACAAAATTTTTCTCATCGCTATTTTTATTTTGATCAATACTTCTTTAAAAAAAATAAGTAAGTCTGATGAATAAATACAAATAGAAGGCTAAAAACAATGAATGGAATGAGAGAGAGAAAACATAAAAACTTTTATTTTACTAATATCTGGATTTTTTCATTAAGGCTCTTCCAGACCTACGTGTCAATATTCTTCTCAAATAAATTTCGAGAGCATAAAATGATTCCCCTAAGAGCATTGATGTCATCTGTATTGTAGTGTGTTGTAATGTATTGTTATTGTTCGTTTGGTTATTGAAACGCTTTTATGTTTTTCCGCTGAAGTTATACTACAAACCGAATTTTTTTTCAAAGATATATATAATTTTTCAAATTTAAAGTGTTTAATTTCTTATCAGACGCAATATGCTGGTATCGTATGCTTATTAATCATACCTTATAATGTATTTTTTTTCATGAAATAAGTTGAAAATAAAATTAAATGTCCAAATGTTTGTAAAGGTAAAAACTCAATGATTTTGGAAAATGATTAAAAATTAAATTAAAATATTTGTCTCACTATTATTCTAATAAACTTATCGTTCTTATTATTAGATATTTTATTTTATAAGAAATATATATGTATATATATATATATGGATATATATATATGTATATATATACATATATATATATGTATATATATATACATATATATGTATATATATATACATATATATATATGTATAGATATGTATATATATATGTATGTATATATATGTATATGCATATATATATACACATATATATATATATATATATATGTATGTGTGTGTGTCTATTGTAAAATGCATTTTTTTACATCTTCACATATAAAATAGTTTAAATTTTTAATACATAGTTAGTCTTATTTCAAAATCGTAGTATATAATATAATTGAACAAGGTAACACAAAACAGTTTATAATATTTCATTTTCAAAATTTACTTAAATAAAAATAATCAAAGTTGATTTAAAAGTACATATCATAGCTACTTTTCCAACGCTAATAAACATAAATCTAACATGCATTATTTACAGATGCTTCTATTTCATGAGTGAGAAAAGCTAATTCGTCTCACTCGATTTGGAATTGTTTGATAACCACAAGGTAAAACATGGGGAATCATATGGGGAGAAGTTTTTCTCAGAAATTCCTCCTACTTTAGGTTACCGTAGTGAAATAGAAAACTCAGCCAAGTTTGGCTTTAAAAATTTTCCAATTTCATAGGTGGCGTTGCGTACAGAGGTGGATTTTCAGAAATAAGAATGAGTTTGATTTGTAATCAAAATTCGTATCAAAATATTAATGCAATCAAAAATATTTTTAGCTTAAAAAAAAAAAACAAAAATGTTCATTTTGTAACTGTACGGAGAAAAAAATGAAATATCTTTAAAAACCAAATTTTGTACAACCTCAATGAAATTAGAATTTGATTAAAATTTACTTGGATGGAGATATTTTGACATTTTAAAAATATTTGAAAAAATTTTAAACGCTAAAAATGGACGTCGAAGTGACAGTAGCTCTGTTTTTTGTAATTTGCAAAAGACCGGAAGTTTCTATCATGGAAATAGCACTTGTGAAACATTAAAATATTATCCATAGGATTCGATTTTCCCCTACGGATGTCTAGCAGGGCCTTAACATTCCAATGCAACTCGGAGCAGTAACGGTTTCGAAGGGCGAATAAAAAAATTTAGTGGAGGAAATTTTCTTCAAAAATTTTTCAAAAATTCTTTTTAAAAATAATAGTAAAAGTAAATATTGTTTTTTAAAAACTATGGAAGAATATAGGAAGAAAGTTTTTTTTTAGGTGACAAATATTTTTCTCTACTCCCAAAGGAATCATAAATGGAACATCAATTATGTTTTATCAATGTAGACAGGATTAGTAGCAGAACTATTTCTAGACTTAGAACTCAACACTTCTGTGGAATGGCTGTAAATATAAACGGCCCCAGATCTTATAAATAAAGTAGGAACTACCTTGAGGAGGAGCTCAACCCGGAACACATTTTTAACTGTCCGGCCATCATTAGAAATTTACAGGCTATTGACGAATTTCTCCTTTCAGGGAAATCTATAAGAATAAAACTGTACACATTGTCAATGCAGTGATTTTGGCTCTTGGAGTCATTTGACTGGACTTCATATGGACACGACACTAACCAACCCAGGGTAACGCATTGATAAGACAATTATAAGAAGATGAATAGCCGCATGATTTTCTTAAAGCAAAAAGAAGTTCAGGAGAATATTGCGTCACTTAATTATATTTAGCACAGACAACATTATTGCGGTTCAAAGAAGTATTGTTTTAAATTGATTACAATGTAACTAAAAATTGTTTAAAAAAAGTCTTTTTTTAAATTTAACTAGACATTTTGACATAAAATCACTCCATTCTGTGCAACCATTTTCAAAACAAAGAGATTTTATTTGCAAACATAAAACACATGCCTCAAAACTCCATGTCAAGACATTAACATTCATTTATATGAGCTTTTTTTATCTTTTGTATATTCTTATCTTAATTTTTACAAGCGCATATGCAATTTTTTTTAATGTTCCTCTTTAAAAGTATCAATTTTCATAAACAACTTTTTTCTTTTTCTTCTATATTTTCTTTTTAATTTTATTCATATATATTATGGAGGTGTCGCAAAGAGGGCAAATCTTTATGCAGGGACCGTCTGTGCATGTGCGAGGTTTTCCAGACCAGTACCGAAGCTGTGTCCGCAAGAGCCACCAAGAATCACTGGTAATCGCTACTGAAGCCACGGTAAATCTAAAGCAGTTCTGGTAGGTAAGCCTACCACGGCCAGATGTCGTCTTTCCTACACGAAGGTGTTCCGGGCAATGCTATGCGATCCGCTTGTTCTTCACACTTTGCCATGACTCTTTGGAGTATATAACAATTACTTATTTTATTCAAATGATTAATTTTTCCACGCAGTGGTAGAGTATGTTACCTACCACTTTCATTTCCGAATAGATTATTCTTAGCTACCAGTTAATGTTTTTGTTGATAAATATTATTACAAGCTTGTTTACTAGCAGTCTTAAAATAGAGATAGTCGAGACTGCCATCTGTATAGCTACTCAAGTGAACTTCCGGTGAACGATGGACGAGGGTTGGTCCTTTGATGGCCGGAGCTCCTGTGCCAGGGACACATATCTCCTATATAAATATTGGTTGGTTGGAAATCGAACATATGTTGGTCGTAATTTATAAGAGAATATTAATAAAGATTTAAATATATTATTAAGGAGAATTTTTTTAATTTTAATTAAAATCTAATTTGGATGGGGGGAATCGAACCGGTATCCTCTGGTTGGCCGCCAGCATCTAAAAGGAATAGATATGACTTTATTTCCAAAACAAATAAGGGAAATTTACAGATTAGGGTGTTACATACTACAGGCATAATTGCTTGGAAATTGACAGGTAGACATAAATTTCTTGGATGTTACATGTTAGTTTTGTTGCTGTTAGGAATATATTTACATAGTAATATTTGATACATAGTTCTTTTGATAAGTATATACAATACAATTTTGGTTAGTACATGTTCTGTTGATTACATTCAGTATTTACATGGTACATTTTTTTTCCATCTAATTAGTGAAAATTAAATCCATTTACATAAATTTGTTAATACAAGATTTTGATATGTTGTTACACAACTCTAATTTTAACATCATTTATTTACATAATATGAAATAAAAAGAGACTTATATAGTCCTTTATAAAATTTACACAGAGATACTGTGCAACTCAGTCAATTGCAGTGATGCAGAATAGTATACATTAAATGAAAAAAAAAATAATACATTTAAAATTATATTAGCTGGTTTTTAAGTCAATAACTCAATCAGTTTTAGTATTAAAATTTAGTATCTATAGCACTTGGATTTACTGCTATTTGTTGGTTTTATAGCTTGAAATCTTTTTATATTATTTTTAAATTATTATTTGATTCTCAGCATTTTAGTTTCGTTTTCGGATGGGTTAAAAATACTGAATTGAGAATCACTCAAAGCTTGGTGTTTAGTGCCAGATGGTAATCATTAAATTGAGAACATGGGAATGGAGTAAGCCCCTCTCGCCAACTGTCCCTAATTGCTATCTTGAAGAATGCTGTGTCAGGGGAACCACAAGGAGTTTATTGATCACCTCAATAATGAGATTTCAATCCCATCGCTCGGGGTTGGAAACATGTGGTTTCATATAATGGGGGGACTTGAGAAATGAGTAAAACGAAGTGGCAAAATGGCGAATATCGTAATTGATTTATAATATATATATGTTATATATATATATATATTATTTTTATTTAAGATAGTAAATATCAGTTTATAAGATCTTAACTATTGACTCGAAGAATTGATCTAGGCCTCCTTCTATTGGCTGAATTATTTATATCATAAATAGGTAGTGTAGTTATTAAGGAATTGGGAATATTAACTAGATTATTATAGAATTTAGCTGAAAAACTTAGGATAAATTTAGTTATATCTTCCAAGTTGAATTCTTTGAAAATATATTCGTTTCTGAAAAATATTGGAGCGTTGACAAGCATTCTGACAATTCTATTTTCGTAGGATTGAAGCTTATTGTAATATCTGGCTGCTGCATATCCCCAAACTCTGGTGCAGCATAGGTTAGGATGGGCCTGATTAGGCTCGTATAAGTTAGTAATTTATTCTCAGTTGTTAATTTAGAGTTCCTGCAAATCAGCGGGTATAATACAGCCTCCATTTGCCTTCCTCTTTTAATGATTTCAGTTATATGGGGGAGCCAAGTTAGCCTACGATCTAAAATTAGAGATTAATTAAGTATTTTACTTTATTTGCCCAAACAATTTTGGTGTTATTTACTTCTAATTCAGCAGTTGCCTTTCTCTTGTTGCCAAATAGTATTGCTACACATTTGTCAACATTGATAGCAATTTTCCACTCATTTAGCCACCTCTCAAGTATAGGGATATAATTTCTAATGGGACTAGCAGCATCTTCATTTGATCCACCGGTTGACATAATGGCTGTGTCGTCAGCGAATATAAAATTTTTTATGTTGTCTGTTTTAGGCTACATATAAGCAGAATAGTAAGGGTCCTAGTATTGAGCCCTGGGGTACCCCACTTAGGATATCGAAATCATTTGAAAATTCGTTATTCACTTTAACAGTAAATTTCCTGCCTTTCTATTAATTAATGTAAGGAGATGTATCGGTATGTTCATTTTATTGAAGCCAAACCTCTCTCTCTTGCCAAACGCTTTCGCAACGTCCAAAAATAGTGATGCAATGGCATTATTGTTATTAATATTTTCAGTAATATATTCCACCGCTCTAAGTAGCTGATGCGTAGTTGAGTTCTAAAACCAAATTGTTCGTCGTTTAGAATATTATTAGAGTTAATAAAATTTTGTTGCCGGTATTTGATACAATATTCAAAAAATTTTGATATTGTGGGTAGTAGACTGATTGGTCTGCAAACTGGAGAGTCTCTAGGATTTTTCCCGCCACCTTTGAAATTGGGCGCAATTACAGCTCTCTTCCAATATTTGGGAAAATAATTAAGCTGGATTAATTTATTGAATAATTTGGTTAGGAAAAATATTATTTTAATAGGGAGGTGTTTTAGCATGACGTTAGTAATGAGTCTTGGCCGGGTGCTTTTTTGGGGTGCATATTATTGATGTAGTATATTAATTCACTGGGTTTAATATCATCTCGATTTTCTGAGTTTGTATTTAAGCTAATTATTTGGTTTACTTCAGTTTCAATCTCTATTTTCATAGCGTTAGTCATATTATTTGGAGTGAATGGATTCACGAGATTACTTGCTAATTTATTAGCCTTGTCCTTGTTAGTATAGAGTATGCCTGATTCCCCATTAAGAGGGGGTATTGATATATTTTTCTTTTTGTGAAAGTTCACTGCCTTCCAGAGAGACCCATCAGTAGCCATTAATGAATTTATATGGTCTGACCATTGCTTTTCTTTGTATTCTTTGATCTCCTTTTTAAGGTTATTGTTGTATCTGTTATAATTTTTTTTGTCCGCGCTATATCTGCTCCTCTGCCAGAGCTTACGTAGGCTATTCTTATATTTAATTTTTTTCTTAAGATCATTTGATAAGAATGAGATATTGTCCGTATTGCTTATTTTCTTCGCTGTATCTTTAAATGCATTGAGTATGACTTCCGATGTATTTTTAGCTGCGGTTTCCGTATCTAGGATTGTGCCAATGTTTTGCGTGTAATTGAAGTTAGTGTTTACTAGTTTAGCATATTTATTCCAGTTAGGTATTAGTGTATGTTGTATCGTGTTGTCAATGTGTGTTGTGTACAAAGAACTGGGTTATGGTCGCTGGTCATTTCTTGAAGTGTTGTAGTGTTTAATTTATAGGGGAAGTTTTTGGTTATGTAGAAGTCGAGTATCGAACCTACTGCCCTGGTGTCTCCACTAATGCGAGTAGGAGTTTGTGGTGCGTTGATATGAAGATTTTTTGAATTGATAAGTTGTTGTAGTGCTCGTCCGAATGGATTAATTCTGTGGCAATTCCACAAAGTGTGGTATGAATTAAAATCTCCTCCCATTATATGTGAATTGCCTATGTCAATAATTTTATTAAAATCAACAATGTGGAAACTGTTTCTTTCCGGTTTATTAGGTATATTTTTTGCGGTGGAATATATATTGTACTGATAGTTGTGGGTGGGTTATTAGAAATTTTGATTTCGATTATGGTAGCTTCTATTACATTCAGTGGGGGTTATGTGAATATGGGGGACTGAATTTTTTACAATTATTGCCGTGCCTCCTGGCTGACAGAATCTATAGTTATGATCAGTGTTAATTCTATCGTTACGATACATTGAATAATTTCTGATATTTATTTTTTGAACATTGCGAAGATGCGTCTCCTGGATTAAGAGGTTGTCCGGGCAATGCAAATCGATAAATTCCTTTAATTCATCTAATTTAGCATAAATGCCATTCGCATTCCAAGTACATATCTTTAGATTGGCACCGTTGTTATTCATGGTGTGTTATTAGCTTTAGGTAGGATAGGCTCAATGGCCTGAGTAGTAATAGCCCCACTACCAGAGGCAGAAGTCACGTGACCTTGTGGGCGTGACCATGGACCACGTGACTTCCGGTTTATAACATCATTCTGGAATTTGTGTAAGAGTACGGGGGTGTTTGTGTGACGTCATCCAGATGTTAGTTTCGGTATCGGGAGTGGTTAAACGGCGTCAATTAATTGCTTACCTCGTGGTTGCTCATTCAAGTTGAGTTGAGTCGTTGGGTTCCTCCTGCTTTCAAAAATTATTTTCGTTTTCTGGAGCCAGTAAACGGCGTCAATCAATTGCTTAAATCGTAGTAACTCATTTGAGTTGAGTTGAGTTGAGTTGAGTTGTACTTGAAATTTTTATTTGTGTTTTATTTCCATGTTTTTTAAATTTTTTGCTCATGGTGCTATCTATAAACCGAAAAAGAAACTTTACTTTTCTTTACAAAAAAATAATTTTATTTTTAAAAAACTGTCGAGGGTGGGGTCCGAACTCACTATCTCCAAAAAGAATTCATGGGGTATTGATTTTGCATACCCTAACGAATACCCCACGAATTCCTGTTAAAGCGAGTGAATTTTAAGAAGACATTCTTTTTTAGAACTAAGTAAAATACATATAAGCCAGTTTTCTAACCAGAGAAAAATGCTCATTGACGAAGTTTGACGTCATAATATGAGAATAAACAAGTTTCAACGTGATGAGCCATGTTTACTCAAGGAAAAAAAACCTTTGTACTGAAATATGCTTACGCTGGGGCGGATGAATACAGTTTCTGGACCAATCATAATGCTGCATTGATGTTGACTTGGCAAATAATTCTTGTTCAAGTATTAAAACTTTCATTTCAGCTGTTCTACAGGTGATTTTAAGTTGCACTCATTTTGAATTTGACAAAACATCATGTCTTCATCAAACAACAAACGTACTTTGAAAGAATCAGATGATCCGGTAAGTGATAGTTTTTAATTTGCTTGCATTTTATATTAAAATTTTAAGTGCTTTTTGTGAATCTTACTATAAAATGAAATTAGAACTCAAAAATTTCATTTTATATTTTTAAATGACTATCAATTTTTCTGACTTAGATGTAGACAAAAGCAACAAAAAAGTCAAGATAGAAGAATCTAAAGTAAGTTTTGTATTTATTTTAAGCGAACAAGATTAATAATTTATAGTTATTCAGTGTTCAACGTTATTGTGAGATGTGGTTTATACAGACAAAGTAAATATATATATATATATATATATATATATATATATATATATATATATATATATATATATATATATATATATATTTACGTTTCTAGGCATCAGGAATATTTTATGAAAATGAGATTCCAGATGATGTATTTCCTAGAGGAGATTCCGTTTTTGTGTTACCCTGTACTTTCCATGGAGTTGTCTCAGTACACATTAGAAAGTATCAGAAATATGGAATGAAATATTATCCAACTTCAGAAGGAATTACTCTTCGACCATGGTGGATTGAACAAATTACGGATAGAGAAACTGTGCCTCAAAATGAGAACCATCTACGAAGCAGTGTTTTCCTTCCTGAATCAGAAATTCAGATTACAAGTAAGGACTTTAAAGTGCTTACATTCACTCGTGTAAAACAAGGATGGAACTCAAAATCCTTTACAATTTCTGCAGAGCAATACAATAATTATAACAGTATTGCAAATGCTGTTCTAGATCACATGTTTCGCACAGTGAATTTCTTAGATGTTTATCGTTGTGTTTTTGAAGGCGTTATTGAAGAAACTTTGCCAAATTCCTTTGATGTCAGCTTCGGAACCCAACATTTGTAGCAAACCCTTGAGAATGCCGTGCGTGGCATTTTTAAGGAGAAAAGTTTAAAAGAACCATGTATTTTGGCTGAAGAACTATGGGCTACCCGTGTAGAAACTTTTAATTTGCATGCATTTTCTTAAGAAATTTTAGAAATTGCTGATTCTTTTTATCACAGTCTCAGGGAAAATGAATCGTTTTTAGGTCTGAAATCTGTTATGTATGTGACAGTTGATTTCTTGAAAAATTTACGTCTAGACAGCATTATTCGAAATGTAAGAAATGCCTTATGTCCTGAAGATGCATTTGAGTATTTCGAAAATAATGAATAATTGATAAAAAATATGTAATATTGATGTATATTTTTGTATATAAATGTACTTTAAAATATGCTAAATAAAATATTATGTGTATGTGTGTGTTTAATTTTTGTTTTTTCTTTCAGATAATATGAGAGTGTATTAAATTTTGTAATTATAAAAAAAATAACATTTTGAAAATAAATGTCTCATGTAAACAGAGTGTTTTGAATATAAGTATAAAAGCAAGTGTATTCAACATTTAAAATTCATTCTTCATTGTTAACAGAAATGCAATGGACTCTGCTTTGATGCGTTTGTATAGAAATCCTGAAGTTCCCGGAAGTTTTGGAGGAATTAATAGTTTACATAGAGCTTAAAAAAAAAAGGAAGAGTAAAAACAAAACGTATTAAAGAATAGTTACAAACAAAGGATTCATATATTCTACATAAGCCTTTGAGACATAAATTTCCAAGGAATAAAGTTATTGTTGGAGGTTTAAACGAACAGTTTCAAGTGGATTTAGCTGATTTGCAATCTATCGCAAATTTTAATGATGGTTATAACTATTTACTCACTTGCATAGATATTTTATCCAAATATGCTTGGGGCATTCCTTTAAAAGATAAAACAGGTCGAAGTGTGAAAAGAGCCTTAGAAGTGATATTTAGTGAAAAAACTCCTAAAATTTTGCAATCTGATGATGGGGTCGAGTTCAGAAACATAGTGGTTAAAAATATTTAAAAGACAGAAACATACATTTCTTTTCAACTCATAACCAAACAAAAGCGAGCGTAATAGAGCGGTTTAATCGAACACTGAAAACCAAAATGTGGAAATATTTCACAGAAATGAATACAAAAAGATATATTGACGTAATAGATAAATTAATACAAAGTTTAATACATGGCATCGCAGTATAAAAATGGAACCCATTGCAGTAAATCATGATAATGAAACCCAAGTATGGCAAACATTATATGGTAATCAGAAAGAATACAGAACACGAACTGTTTTAAAAGTTGGAGATACAGTTCGCATAAATAAAGAAAAAATGCGCTTTGAAAAGGGATACGAGCAAAATTGGACACGAGAAATTTTCACAGTTCATAAAATCATAGCAAGAAATCCTTTAGTTTATAAATTAAAAGATTTATCAGGTGAAATTATTGAAGGCACATTTTATTCCCAGGAGCTACAAAAAGTAATTGATTCCGGTTTTTATCCCGTAGAAAAAGTGATAAGGAAAAGGAAAAAGCAAGGTTCAACTGAATACTTTGTAAAATTCTTAGTTTATCCTGAAAAATTTAATGCTTGGGTAAAACATGTCAGAATGGTATAAACAGACAGCACTATATTTTAAGCAGTCATTTTAAATCATGTCATTTTATGTGACACTACCTTCTGATAATTCTTCGAATATTTTCCCAAATAATAAAATATCATAATTTACAACTCAACTTCCCAGATCGATTAATTTAAATGGGAAATGGCTTTTGTCGATTTGATTTATCCCCATACCTGGTATAACGTTCACCAATATAATAATTTATATGGTTTTGACTTGGGAAATGGGAAAATGGAAGCAAGAAGAGTTCCTCCAGGCTATTACGAAACAATACCAGATTTTATCCAAGCCATGTCGATAACATCACATAAAAATAAGATACAATTCCTATATAATCGGGTTACGAAAAAGGTTAAAATTAAAACGAATGAAAAATCAAAAGTTGTTCTTCACGAAGGTATAGCCAAGATTCTAGGATTTCAATCTGGTGTATAAACAGGTTTAAATCGAAGTCCTTTTGCAGCTGATCCAAGTTCTTCTTTTCCAGTTATGTACGTCTATTGCGATCTTGTTGAACCTCAAATCATAGGTGATGTGCATGCTCCTTTGTTGAAAATTGTAACAGTAAATGGGAAAGATGGAGAAATAATTAATGTACACTACCCAAGACCATTCTACTTACCAGTTATTCGTCAACACTTTCACACAGTGCATATTGATATTAGGCTTCATTCTGGAAACCTTGTCCCATTTGAGAGAGGCACGTTTTTGTCGTATTGCATTTCCATCTCCGACAAATCATATAAAAGAGCTAGTTTTTCATTATACATTTCATTAACAAATTATTTCCAATAACAGAGGATAAAAAAATGTTAGTGCCATATACTTGTTGTACAAAAAAGTTTGAAGAATATTATGCAGTACAGACTGGAAGAGGTTTACCTTACTTCAGAGGTGTAGCTTTACAAAGAGGATATGGAATAGGAGGATTCTTTGCAAAGCTTTTTCGCAGAGCTATACCCTTTTTAATTAGTAGTGCAAAAGCAATAGGGAAGGAATCCTTAAGAACTGGAACAATGGTTGCTAACGATGTATTGATGGGTGAATGTTTCAAATCGTCTCTCAAAGCCAGGGCAAAGGAAACCGGAAAAAATTTAGCTAGAAAGGCTATTAAAAAAGCAGATGATATGATTCGTCGGGGAAAGCTTAAAGGGAAGCGTAAGCCTTCCAAACGTGTCATTTCAGCAAAAGTTCGGAAGGTCCAAGGACGTGACATTTTTGATCGGCTTTAATATTTAATTACCTGATGGCTTTTCTCTAGAAAGATTCCCCAGAATGCGTAAAATCTGAATTGGACTTGTTTTCACTGCCTACTACTCAAACAGTCATTGAAAGGGGACATTGGGTTGAATTTCATCCTTCAGCTAATGTTTCAAATGCAGGTCCTGTAGAATTTAATATCTCAGGCAGCGGAGATGATTATCTCGATTTGTCACAAACTCAAACATACGTCAAAGTTAAAATTTTAAAAAGTGATAGTAAACCGATTACCACTGAAAGTAAAGTGGGGCCTGTAAATCTCTTTTTACATTCCATGTTTCCTCAAGTTGATATCAGCTTAAATGGAAGACTTATTTCTTCAAGCGATAATACCTACCCATATAGAGCTATGATAGAAAAGCTATTGAATCATAATTTCGAAACAAAGACGTCACAGTTATCATCAGAATTATATTTTAAAGATACAGCAGGTCGTATTAAATGTTTAATGTTAATCGTATTAAATATTAAATGTTTTTGATATCGAAGATCCTGACTCTAATGAGGGATTTAATAAACAAGCTGAAATGTTTAAACTTAATTCATCAGTTGATATGATTGGACGATTACACCTTGATATGTTTCATCAAGAAAGACTTCTTCTCAACATGGTAGGTGAAAAATCAAACTTATACGCAGTAAACCAGAATTTTTTTTATTAGGAGATAATGACTTTAAAGTCTCACTGGAACAAGCTTCTTTGTTTGTCCGAAAAGTAAAAGTTAGTCCAGGTGTTTTATTGGGACACGGAAAAAGTCTTGAGAAATCAACTGCCAAGTATCCTATCAATAGAGTACTTTGCAAAACAATTCTTTGTGGAAATATGAGCTTTGTCCAAGATAATATTTTTACGGGTCAGATCGTTATTGCATGTGTTGATATTGACGTATTTAACGGCAGTTCTAAAAAGTCACCCTTTCAGTTTAAGCATTATAATATTAATTTTATAGGAGTCTATATGTGGATGATCAACCAGTATCCACTTCAACCTAACTTTGACACTGTGATGTGTAGAATGGCCGAGAAAATTAACCATCACCATTTTCTGACAACACATTTATTTAATTATGAACAGACATTTAATATCAAAAACAAAACACAGCTCCTACCAAAATACTATGACCTATCGTGGACCTCGCTCCGCCGATACTGTTCTAAAATATGGTAACCTCTCGAAAGAGATCAAACCACGCCAAGCGCGGTTTGTTGATCGCCAAACAGTCGCCAGATATTACACCTCCCCCGCAAGATTGATGTTATATTCCCAAATTAATCATCAATCTGAAAACGAATCAAGCGACTATTTGTGATCAACACATATATAGCAATTTACACATAATGCACGCAAATAGAAATTCACAAATTTCAATTAACGTAAGTTCAAAAGAAATACTATACATGTACATTATTATTAAAGTATATAAACAGAAACATATTTGTTTTCATGAACATATTTCGTCACATTTCAACAAAAAAAAAAAAAAAAAAAAAGAAAAAAATTAAGAAATATAAACATAGAATAATGAAACATTAATATTTCCAATGTTAATTAACTATCTAATAAACAGTAAATATTTCAAACATTTAATTACAAAATTTAAATTTATTAAATATTGCTATTATGCTTCAGATTACTAATATTTACTTTTACTTACCACTTTACTAATAATAAACATACAAGTTAACAATAACTTTTACATATCCAAAAGAAATTATTGCAGAAAAAAAACATCAAATAAAAAAAATGTTCAAATGTCACTGGTTGGTAATCTAGATAAAGCATCTGCATTAGAAAGATTTCTTCCTGGGCTTCCTGGGAATGATTTCTATGTTGTATTTTTGTAAAGCTAAGGCCCATCGTTGAAGCTTTGATGATTGCGGGGCATTTTTCACAACAAATGATAGAGGACTGTGGTCGGTCACGATCTTTACTGTTGATCCGAAAATCCATGATTCAAACTTCTTTAATGCCCATACTATAGCGTACGTTTCACGTTCTATAGTAGGTCAATTTTGTTGGGGTTTGGTCAATTTCTTGCTTGCATAACACACAGGAAAATGTTTATCTTCTCTCACTTGAGACAGACATGCACCTATTCCAATTTGCGATGAATCCGAGTGAATGATGGAGGGATCCTGTATTGTGGGAGTTATTAACTCTGTTGCCTTCATAAGTTGATCTTTCAGCTTTTGGAATGATGCATCATGTTCTTCATTGCATTCCAACACTTCCGGTTGTTTCTTTTTTGTGAGCTCTGTTAAGGGGTAGGCGATTTTAGCATAATCAGGTATGTAATTTCGATAATAGTTGCATAATCCTAATAAGCTCCTAAGATGAGATTTAGTCTTTGGTGTCTCCAATTTTTCAATTGCTTTGTTCTTTTCAGGGTCAGGTCGGGGTTTTCCTGATCCAATGATATGTCCTAAATATCTTATTCGTGGATTTGCAAAATAACACTTTTTCGAATTAACAGTGAAACCAATTGATTCCAACTTTTCAAAAACTTTGTGTAAATCTTGGAGATGGGTGTCAAAGTCTGGTGAAAATACAGCAATGTCATCAATGTATGCTCTAGCAAATTCTTTTAGTGCATTGTTCATTACTCTCTGAAATGTTGCAGCAGCATTTCTTAATCCAAATGGCATTACTTTGAATTGGTACTGTCCTCGATGCGTTTTAAAAGATGTTAATTCTTTACTCTGTTCTTCCATAGGTATAGCCCAGTATCCTTTGAGTAAATCTAATGTTGTAATAACATTTGCTTTTCTGATACTGTACATCAAGTCAATTGCATTTTCCATAGGAAAATCATCTGGATTGGTTACAGCATTCAAAAATCTAGTCCACACACAATCGAATATTTCCATCCTTCTTGCTTACACATACTACAAGGTGAGCTATCTCAGCGCTGCTTTCTTCTATCAGTCCAGACTTCATTAAATCTTCTATTTCTTTATCAACTTTTCCTTTCAAGGCTTCAGGAATTCTATAAACGTACGGTTTCTTTCTCTCTAAATTTGGTACTAATCTTATCTTGTGTGGTTCTACTTTTGCTATTTTTAATTTTCCAGTAAATAATCCTTCATGTTGCCTAATAAGAGAAATTAATTTCTTCCTCTGTAAAGGACTTAAATTTTCAAAATTCAGATTTTTTCCAACTTTTAAGATTTGTAATGGATTTGGGAATTCTTTACCTGGCAAAGTTATAATTTCTCCAAATTCTTCATTTTCAAATATTACTCCAATTGCATTAACACTAGCTTGAAATTTTCTTATCTTATTTGAATGGACATGTTTAATCTTTCCATCTGGTAATCTCACTTTGTAAGAATGAGGTGGACAGTGGTTTATGATCTCTCCTGGACCTGTACAACGGGCATAAAATTTGTTGTTCGAATCTGGAATAACTAAATAAACTTTTTCTCCTATTTTAAAATTTTTCATCACTGACCTTCGGTTAAAGTATTCAGTATATTTCTGTTGTTTGTCATTTGCAATCAAGTTGGCTTGCTGTAACCTTATCTTTAATTCTTGAAGATAGTCAACAGCAGATTCACTTAAATTACTTGGGATGGGAATCTCTCCAGACCATGATGACTTCAACACTGCTAAGGGACCTCTCAGTTGTCTTCCATACATTAGTTGGAAAGGTGAAACACCAGTAGTACAGTTTGGAACTTCTCTGTAGGCAAAAAGTAAATATGGTAAATGTTTATCCCAGTTGTGAGGATCAGTTCGAATAATGTGATGCAGCATTTGCTTAAGTACTTTATTCCATCGTTCGACTAATCCATTCGAAACACTATAAGCAGGAGTAGAGAATCTGGGATGAGAACCAAGTCTTTTCTCAAATTCTTGAGTTAATTTGGAAATGAAATTTTTCGAATTGTCACTAGCAATTACATGAGGTGTACCTGTTCTCATGAATATTTCTAAGAGAGCATCGCATGTGGCTTTGGCTGTCAAACTTCTTAATGGTATTGCTTCAGGCCAATGGCTATGTTGATCCACTAAGCATAGTACATACTTATGTTTCCTTGCAGATGGAGGGTCGATTGGGCCACTTATATCAATATTTACAATTTCAAAAGGTAGTTCTGGCCTTCTGACAGGAGTTATTGGAATTTTATCAGTTCTTTTCTCAGGACTTCTCAGTTGACAGTTCTTGCATGCTTTGCAAAAAGATTCTACATCTGTTGATAAATTGGGCCAATAAAAAGAATATATTATCCTTTCCTTAGTTTTCTTTATTCCCAGGTGTGCTCCAAAGATTGAGTTATGTGATAATTCAAGAACTTTTTGTCTCCTATTAAGAGGTAATACTAATTGGAATACATTCTGTCCTAATATTTTTTCTAGATGGTGTGACAAATCATCAATGAATAAATAATTTCCTTTTTTCTGCTCTCCAGATTTCCAAGCTTCTTTTAAGGTTGGACAACTCTTTTACTCCACCCGGAGTTTCTGAGCTTCCGATAGAACGGTTGTCTGGTCGCTCCTCTCCGCAGGGTGAGAGTCGGCGCCCGCTGTCTCCCTTCCTCCCTCCTCTTCGTTTTTCGCCTCCGGCAATTCTGTGGGGGGGGGGGGGGGGGAATTCTCCTTCCTTATCTGTTTCTGTGGCAAAACTGAGGAAATTTTCTCCTTCGGAACGCCCGGTGTCTCCTGAAAAACAGTCGTCGGTACAGTTTTCTTTTGAAAGATCGGCAGTTGAATTAATTAATAATTCATATGTTTCTGGAGTTATTAAAATAGGCACATTTAATTTATCCGTTACTGCAATTAAAGTATCTACACAGTTAAATAAATTATTTTCAGAGTTCTTATAGTAAATAGGCTTACGACAAACTTTCGCTTCAATTGGGTTTCCAAATGCAGGTGTTAATATAACTTTTCCTCCTTCTCGATCTTCTAAATCTGGAATTAATGATGAGTGAACTATGCAGATTTGAGTCCCAGAATCTATAATAGCTTCCGTTTTTAGAGAGTTAATGAAGATTTCAATTTTCTGTAACTGCTGAATAACAGTTTCTTCCGATTCAGTTCGTATGTGAGTCGAGTCAACTTTAGCGACTACAGCATCTTCTTTCGATATTCTATTCGTATTACTCGAAGTTGTAGAATACGCCTTTTCATTCCTTTTAATATTTCCCTTTCTCTTGCTAGGTGTTGATAATTTCCGCAAATATAGCATTCCTTTCGTTTTGGGATAAAACTTTGTTTCGTGTATTCTCTTCTTTTCGGTGGTGGAATATATTTATCTTGCACATTTGTTGAATCCGTAAGCTTTGGATAGTTAATTTCGTTTCGAATTCCGTCAAATGATTTTCTTCTGGCTACAAAATAAATATGACATTCTCTGGCTAGTTCTCGTGGTTTCAACCATTGATTTCCTTGACGTATGGCGATGTATGAAGCTGTTTCTTCATCTAATGTTTGGAACAGTTTATCGGAAATAATTAATTCTTTTAATGCTTCAAAATCTAATACTTCTCTTGATTTACAATAATAGTCCCATGTTGATGTTAATCGTGAGGCAAACTGAATATGCGATTCTCCAGAATAACATTTTGCTTTTCAAAATTTTCTAGACATGCTTGAGGAGTATGTTGATATTCTTTTAGAATTAAAGTTTTACCTTTTCATAATCCAGCAAATCGTCTTCTTTAATGTAGACGAGAACATTTGCCGCTTTCTCTCCGATTAATTTCAATAATATTTCGGCCTTGAATTCTTCCGGAACTTTCTTGTGTTTAAATGCTCCTTCTATGGAATCGAAAAATATATTCCAAGATTCTGCTCTTTTCGGTACTGGTATCGTCTGTGTTTCTACTCCCTTGATCAGCTTGTCGAGCGGAATTTTGAATTCGCATCCAGTGTTCGAAATTGAAAATGGCGTCGGACTACTGCTCGCTATGTTCTGCGTCGCTCGGATTTTTGCTAATTCTAATTCGTGTTCCATTCTTCTTCAGCTTGTACTCATTCGAACTCTTCTTTTGTTTTTCTATTCTCTAGTGTAGAAATTAAAATTTCTTTTACGAAGTCAGCATCTTCGGCATATTCTTTACTATTCAGAAGTTTGTGTTTCAGTTCGGCTAATTTCAAATCAAAAGTAGCTTCTTCACCGATTTCCAGCAAGACTGTTATCAAGTCTTACTTTTTCACGTTTTTGAACATTTTCTTTAACTTTTTCCACTTTAGAATTCTGTTGATAGTTTTTATTCTTTCGTCGAATTATCCAAGGTAAGCCATTTTGTTATTAGCTCTTCTTAGCTAGAGGTAAGGTTCTCGAAAGAGAGTGTGTTGTGATGTGTAGAATGGCCGAGAAAATTAACCATCACCATATTCTGGACAACACATTTATTTAATTAGGAACAGACATTTAATATCAAAAACATAACTAACTCGGAGCCTGTCGCTCCTACCAGATTACAACGACCTATCGCGGGCCTTGCTCCGCCGATACTGTTCTAAAATATGATAATTTCTCGAAAGAGATCAAACCACGCTAAGCGCGGTTTGTTGATCGCCAAACAGTAGCCAGATTTTACAGACACCAATAATTTTATTCGTTCCTATAAGAATTTATTTTTAAAGGCAGAAAATCGAGGACCATGTCTTTCAAGATCAGAATTTGCGAAATATTATTCTTTATTCCATTTTGATTTGTCTCCTGACTTGAGTGATGGTTGACATTTAAATCTTATTCGTCACAGCAATTTAAGATTAGAAATAAAATTTAGTAATCCTTTGCAGCAAACTGTCTCATTATTAGTTTATGCTGAATTTCAAAATTTAATCGAAATTAATAAAGCTAGACAAGTTCTGTATGATTTCAGTAATTAAATGAATACATCCCAAATTTATAGCATTTTATCTCGCGGTCCTGTATCGATGAGCTATTTCGTAGGTGTTTTTCCATCCAATCGAATTCCTGACATTCAGAATTTTCCAAGTACAATAGTTGTGAATACAGATATATATCATAAAAAGAAGGAACTCACTCGTTAGCATTTTACATACCAAATAAAAACACCTGTGACTTTTTGATTCCTATGGATTTCCACCCGAATCATATGGAAAAGATATTTCAAGATTTGTTCGTCAATATCGTTGCCTTCGTTGGAACAAGACACCACTTCAAAGTTTAACGTCTAATGTCTGTGAACAGTATTGTATTTATTTTATAGTGAAGAGATGTCAAGGATTCTGCATGAAATCTATAATTTTTTCAATAGTAAAAAAAATTAATGAATTTCAAATGCTAAAATTTGTAAAATTAAGATATGGTGTAAACATGATTTTTAAGAAATAGTAATAAAATTTGTTTTGCAAACAATGAAGTTTCCTCTGTTATGCGTTTTTATTTTATTTATTTATTTGAAATAGAATATTTACTTTATATTAATAAATTAATTTATTCGCATGAAAAACATTTTTAAAATATTTTTTATCATATGAATGTGTATTACGATATTTTTTTCTATTTTTCAGTTTAATACCATTAAACATGAAAAAAAGTCATTGCGTGCATACATCACTTATTATTTCAATCGTTTTTCAGAATAGCACTTTTATTTTTAAAAAATATTTACTATATAACATTACATTTATTCATTCTCTGAATTTGATTTTGTTACAAATATAATTAAAATTTGACATATATTTTTTTTATTGTTTCCTATAAAAGAATAAGTTTTTTGCTTTTATATCTTATTACTTAAAATGGAACTCCCAAAGCTTAAGTTAAGTTAAGCATCCTTCAACTTGTCTTTTGAGTGGTCCAACAGGATCAGGAGAAACAGTTTTCGTAAAAAAATTAATAGAGCATAAAATGTCTAGTCCTATGCCGTCAAATATTATTTACTGTTACGGGAGCTATCAACCACTTTTCAGGTTAATGAAAACTGTACAATTTGAAAAAGGCCTGCCTTCTAATCTGGGCTCTTATCAAAACGTTTTAATTATTATAGACGATTTAATGACAGAATTAAGTAATGATGCTCGTTTAAGCAAACTTTTTACAAAAGAAAGTCATCATCGAAATCTTTCAATTATTTTTATAACGCAAAAGTTGTTTCATCAATGTAAAGAAATGCGTAATATTCATTTAAATTCTCATTATATGGTATTATACAAAAACCCTAGAGATAAAAGTCAAATATTGCATTTGGCAAAACAAATGTTTCCTGGAAAAATTAAAGCTTTTCAGAAAATATTTCTTGATGCTACTTTGAATCCTTTTACTTACTTATTCATTGTTTAAGACCTGAAACTATTGAACGACTGCGCCTGCGCACTGGCATATTTCCAGGGGACAAACATTATGTATATGAGCCTAAATGAAGTATATTGTAAAAGAACTGACTTTTTTTGCATGTACTTTCATTGAGCTGCTTTTATCATCCTTTGTCATTTTTCTGCTGTGTTTTGACCAAAGCAGGTGTCTGTACTGCTTATATAAAAAAAGGTTTACCAGAAAAACAATTCATTTCAAAAGTAGAATGTTTCACCAGAATGACGTGGCAAGCTTGAAAATTCTTAGAAAATGTAAAAGCAAATTTATTAAAAACATGTCCAAATAGTCTTATTAAATCAATATATGAATGTGTGTTAAACCTATTAAAAGGGAATCTACATATCAGTAAAAGGATAAAAAATAAATTAATTCCTTTTAAGAGAACTTTACGAAAACTCGCTGTGAAAAAAGTTCCACTTTATAAGAAAAGACGACTGTTAGTTCAAAAAGGGCAAGGATTCTTATCTTTCATCATTCTAGCTGCATTAAGTGTTTTGTCATCCCTCATTCATGGAATATAGTAAGAAGTTTGCTTTGGTGCCTATAGATCGCATGCAGTAATTTGAGGAGGAGCATATGAGTGAATTAGATATACAAATGAAAAAAATTTTGAAAAAAAAAGTTAATGATGATGAAAAAGCCAGGTTATACAGACAAATTTTACAAAAGTATGTGTCCTTTCCAAATGTTAATGCAATTAAACCTCAGGAAAAAAAAGTCGATCAAGCTCCTGAAAAGAACTTTGATATAGAAAATGAAATCCTAAAATCAGTTCCTACGAAACATAAAGATACCGCTACAAAAATTATAGATTTCTTAAAGCATCGTGAAATTTCCTGGAATCAAAATAAAGAAATCAGAATGGACAATGTTGTTGTTCCAGAATCGAATATTGTTGACCTCATCAATTTCCTGTTGAGAAATAAAGTTCGAAAACCAGTTGCTTTTGATCAATTTAATGAAAAGCTAAAGTTTCATAATTTATCTCAAGATTTAATAAAAAATAAATACTTGACTGAACTGAGAACTGTGCATGCAAGCCCAAAGTTATCTAAAAGGCGAAGAATATCTTCTAATAAATGGCTCAATTTATGAAAATCAAAATTTGTATCTTTTTTTGAGAATACGAATAAAGTATAATTTTTTCATTTGTTTTATTCTTGCAATATTTTTCTATTTATGGATTTTACACCTTTTTCAAAATATTTTAAAATTGATAATCATTTATAACATTTTGTAAAAGAAAAAAAAATACCTTTTGGTTTTTCTTTTGAGTTATATGAAATTATGAATAAAATTAGGCAATTTAAAAAGACGAATAATTTTCTCTAAAATAATTTTTTTTTATTTTTAAATATACTTAAAAGATACATTATATACTTTACAGAACATGATTTCTTTTATTTTGTTTAATATTTGGGACAATTATAAATAATATTACAATTACATTTTTTTGGATACAATTAATGGAAAAGATTATACACTCTAATTTTAATATCCGTAAGGTAAAGTAGACAAATCTGATTGTATTACCCTTTTGTTATAAATCTATCGATAAGCCTTGATTTCTTCTTTGTTTATGACCTTCTTCCGTTTAGCATCCCTAGTTATTTTAACTGGGTTACGTTAAGAAATCACTGAATTGTTGTCCATATTGCAAACCAATCTTTTCATCTCTTCTAGATTTAGAAATTGTCTAAAGTTTAAGGTGAAATCTCTCACCTTACAACAAGTGATATTTGATGTTGTCTTATATGCATAATTTTTGAGACCACTTGAAAAAAAAGTATTGAAAAAAATGCACAAGTTCATAAAAAAATAAACGAACGGCTAGAATTGAACATACCAGATACAAAAATTGATATAGTTTCCCCGTTTAATTCTTCTGTGAAGTCTCCAAGGAAATTGCCAAGGGGAGGATCATTTATACCATTACTGTGATATATTATTGAATCCGTATCGTGGTACAATACCGCTCTTCCTAATTTATTCATTTCAGAATAAAGCCTTAAGCGAGCCGAAGCGGTTGTAAAGGCAGCCAGAAAAATGTTCGTTGTTGTATCCTGGGGTATAAAATCTTTAGTATTGGCCCAGTGAATGGCAGCTATTTCTGTGTGTGTGTATGAATTAGCGAAATAAATATCTTTTATCTGAAATATTAATAATACATAATCTAAACAATTATATAAAATATTTTATTTCTTCTATAACAAATATTATTTACAACAAAAAACTTACATTTTTTTGAGGATCCGATAATATTTTATTGAACTCAGGTAACGAATGAACGTAACTTATTTGTCCTTTATTTACATTCATTCCCTAACTGTAAAGAGTGTAAAGATATCTAAATACTATGGAAAGTATACAACCAAGATAAAATAGAAACAGATTTTTTTATCTAAATATTTATCACCGTCCTCAAAAACTATTCAAGGCTAGCTTTGCGACTTGACGTTTTCCCGGATTTTTCGAAACAGATGTTGGGTCAAGTTTGACGCCCTCTCGCTTTTTATACTCTTCAATATATTTAATCTTTTGTTCATTTGTTATGCATTCTGAGGGCCACCCACTACTTTCTTGTTTAATTTTAAGAAATAGGTCATTTATAAGACCAAAACAGCGAATTCTTTTTTTCTCTAAAGTGGTACACCTCAAATATCTATTAAATAAAAAAATTGATGTGTTAGATACTTTCAAAAGAAAAAAATATTCTGGAAAAACGAAATTGTACATTAAGAACAGTCTAACAAAAAAATACATATTTTCTTAATTCGATATCCTTTCTGAATTGCCATTTTAACTTCCTCCGTAACCCAAGTTCCAACAATTTTTCCTTCTTCCTCCCTATGATCACATGGTTCTTGCTGCATGATTTCAGCGCACAATCTACACAGAATATAAACATAAGTTTCTGGTTGCAGCGATAAGGTAACACTGGCAAGTACAAGCCACGGGAAGGTAAAATACGGCATGATATCAAACCGAAATAGTCTTGTAACCCACTAAAATTTTCGGTTATAATTTCAGGGTGACCAACAGGATAACTACAATATTTGTTTACCTAATTAGAAAAGAAGAATAGTTTATACATTATTAAGATTATTATTTTTTGGAAAACAACAGTACGTAAGTGAAAAACCGAATTATTCATTACCCATGGATACAATGAAGTAAAATCAACATATTTGGCACTTCCTTCGTAGTATAGTTGCACAGCATTCGTTCTACCACCAAAAAATGCATCGTGAGGATTTAGGCGATCGTAAATTACATGATCTCTCAGAAAGGCGTGAATGCCTTCATTTTTTTTTTCTCTTTGGTAAAATCGTGTTCCCATTTTTCAATAACATTATAACCCAATGACCGAAGTTTGGCTGTAGTTTCTCCTGTGCGTAAGAAATTCTCTTCCATAGGGTTACCAGTAAGAGGGTTTATTGTGTCTCCATCAAAACAAATGCAACAACGATGGAAAAAACATCCCTGAATAAAAATAACACATCATAAAAATACATTAAAAATTATTTATCAGTGAAAAAAGAAATTAAAAAATGCATACGTGATTTTTTAATTTCTTTTTTCATAGACAGTATTCGTTTCTTTGCAGAAACCATCCACAGATATTCCTCCCAAACATATTTCACCATGCCCATTTAAAGCATGATGTATTGTTATTTGATCTCTTTTTGCTACAAATTCAATCCAACGTATGGAATCATTAGAGAAGTTAGTATTGTTACAATACCCTCTAACTGGAATCATAGCAATAGTGTTTGGTACAATGTGTGCGGATCTGTATACAGCCATGCATGCTGATGCAATTGTTATATAACTAGAAAAAAGACAAAACATCAAAAGAAAAACAATATTGATAGGAAATATATAAATACATCTTACTTATAACTATATCATTTTACCGAAAAGGGTCCACACCGGTAACTTCTAAAAATATTTTTCTAAATTCCATACAACATCTTCGAAGAATGTCCACATCAGACCTATAAAAATATTTTTTTCGTAAAATAAGTGCGAAATATAAATGAAAAACAAAGAAAAAAATGCTTAAAAATGATACATACTGACAATATGTCTTTATTACATTCTGAAAATCAAAGTGATTTTCTTTATTTTCATTATACCAACAAAGAAATCTTTCCCGTGCAGATGTTGTCATTGTGTCTGGACTATAGTATTTGATATCAGGTATAAAGTCCCTATATATGTTTGATTCATTTTAGTATTGAACAGGTGAGGGAAATATCCTTTTTTAATTTCGGACAGTCCGAAACACGAGGGAAGTTTTGACAAGGCCATTGGCAAAAAGTTAAACGAGTCAATTACTCTTACATTCAAAGTTTTATGCAAAATTGCCATAACTTTAGAGCCGCATGGAATAATATCAGGCATTATCCCCTGCTGTAAGAGCCACTCCAAAATAAATTATCCATCAAATCTGCCAGAGAAAAATAAATATTAAGAGAAATTAATAGCAAAATTGAATAATCATATGAATTTTTAAAATATATAGATTACCCTTTCATGTTGTGAGCGAGAGCTGTATATCCTTTATGGTTTGGAGAGAAAAGCCACGTGCAAAATTTTTGGCACGCATCATACCCTCGAAATTTAATTTCTTTCCCATCTGAATACTGAGCAACTGCAAAATGGACTTCATGTTCTCCTTTTCCTTGATCAGTTTCAAAATCGAAGAAGATAAGCTGATCAGAGACGGATAGCATCGGTGTTCAGTCATTATTACGAACTGTTTGCAAGACGGGCAACGGACTGTTCCACATTGATGATGCTCTTGTTGACAGTTGGATCTTTTAATAATTTTGCAACATTTCTTGATTTGATACAAGTATATAAAAAACAAATACAAAACAATATATATTTTAATTTTTTTCTTTTTTCGGAAAAAAAATATTATAACTTACTTTTTGATACAAAGATAACTCTTGATTTCAACTTTTACTTTATGCGAGTATAACATTCATCAGAACGGCACAATCTGAACATCTCTTACTTATTCCAGACGAACAGTGCGTTCTTTGACAAATGCGACAAGCAAATGGACAATAATGGTTTTCTTTGTGATCAAAAGGTTTGTTACATTTTTCGCAATAAAAATGACTTCTATAGAAACCATTTAAACTTTTAATGACATCATAATCGTTATGATGATGCCAAATATTTATTCGTTTTGGTCTTTCCTGTCCTTTGTAAGATACCTAAAATAAATATTATATTCTTTCAAATATTTTTTTAACTATCACGTTCAAATTTATCCAAAATAAAATATTTAACTTACTTTGTTAAAATGCTCTGTAGAAATCACCGCAATTTGTACATCCAAATATTGTTCAAGCATGGCAATTTCTGAATAAGTGCATGGATCTAATGGAACTCCAGCTGCCTCGTGCAGAGCCCGAGCTCTATTTAAAAGAGCAGGGCGGCGGCGATCTTTTATGCTGTTTAGAGCAGTACTATCATTTTCTAAATGTGCTATCACAAATAGAATTGCTTTTGCACAGCATAATCCTTGATCATCGGAAGGAATTGCAGAAACAGATTTTTTTCGAAGACGGTCTATTTTTACTTTAATCACTTTTCTTCTACCTGATCCAACATCTCTACGTACATCTACGGTAAATCCAGAATCTAATTGAATACCTTGTTTTGATTGGAGAACTTTTATTAAGTTTTTCAATGGTCAAGGCATAAGATTTGTAGATATGGGGGTTTATCAAGTTGATCCGACTGTATACACATCCTAATCAAATCGGTTGGGTTTAGATTCAGGGTAGATCTTTCAATTAAAAGTTGGAAAATTGTTCTCACTAACTCTGTTGCACGCAAATGTGGATTGTTTCGCATATGTTGCGGAAGACGATGGGGATCAATTTCAGCATGAAATGTAATTTCTTCACCGCTGTATTTTTTGTTCTTTTTACGTCTTTTTTCAGTTAGAATAATGGCATCTTGCAACTAAAAAATATCATTAAATGTAAAAAATAAAATGATTTCTAAAATAAAATTTTGCCTAAAGTGCAAAATTTACATACGTTTTCAGATGTATCATTTTCATGATGTGATGCGGTCAATGTGGATGGATCTTGTTCATTCTTCAAAATGGAAAACAAAAATGAAGGTGTTATGTAAATACGAAATGCACATAAAATGAAAACAAAAATATTTAATAATTGTATACCTCAAATCCTGAGCCTATTTGGTTACATGCTGGCAAGTTATAAAAAAATTCAGAGGCCTCTATAAATCCTTGCGAACATTCACTAACTATCTAATAATTAAAACAATTATAACATAAGAACATTTTCAAAACATCAAAAATATTAAAAAAGTAAATTATTAAAAAATATCTTACGTCGTCTTCTGTTTCAAAAAATTCTTGAGACAATTCCCCTAACAACTAAAAAATTATTTTCTTTTATATCTGTATGCACATTTTACAAGAAATATTTTAAATTAAAATACATATTTTTAAAGCATTAAATACTTTTGAAATTAAGCTTACCTTGTCATCTGAATCTGCCATCCAAAACTCAGAATCTTCAAAAACTATATTAGAAGAAGAATCCGATTCACGTAAATGGTTGTTTTCCATATTTTTTAACAAAAAATATCCAGATGATTTGTAATAGTAAGTAAGTAATAAAATCTGAAGATTATCAAAACTTCGTTCAAGTAAAGAGAAAATAAACCTTTAAAAAATGTTTATTTTTAATGGATTCAACTGACTTTGGCACTCAGAGTGGCCACTTTTATATATTTCTTACACTGAATACTCACAACCAGTAGCGAATTGAAACATCAGATTCATTTACTGCAACATTAAATATTTTGCCTTACCCCTCCTTATTCAGAAACTCAGAATTTCATTGGTAAGTCAAAGTAAATTTTTAACTATGATTGGTAGATTGGGGCAAAAACTGGGATAAAAGAACATTTCTAGCCTCTGTTGAATCTTAAGCGGAGACTACTCACCTTTCAACCCACCGCTACACAAAAGAAAGTTCCCCATTTGGCTATCGATGTTCAAGTGGTCATCCAGATCGAATGACCAACAATAACATTCTCATGGCGGCAAATAGCAAGTATTCTTTAACTGTAGTAGCAGAATAAAAGCTGAGATTTATTGCAACAGACGTGAGGCGGTAATGTTTTAAGTATTCACCATTCGATAGGAGCATTTTCTTTGAACGACTAAGCAATGTTTAAAATTTAATCTATTGCCGCCCCTATTCGCAAACCCTCCTTTTAGCTTGCCATTACTCAAAATAAAAGCTTTTTTTTTTTTTTTTTACCAGGTTGTGTAAAATTAGCATCGCATGATCAGCAATAGCATTTTCATGGCGGCGAGTAAAAGGAATACGCTGAGATTTTATTGCAACAGATATGTTACGGTGTCATCTTAAATGCTAAACTTTCGGCAGAAACATTCTCACCTGACAGCATCGAATTAGTTACAGACTACTGATATACGGTCAGATGAATAAAAAATAGATTTTTTTGGAGTGACAATAGAATAAAAGGTAAAATGTATTATAATACACAATTGATGAAAACATCCAACCACTAATGGATATTTCTTGAGAAATTTTTTCCTATGTTAAATAAAACCACAACTTGGTCTTCAGGCCAACTTCACACAAATTGTTTTCAAAAAATAAATTTGTTAATTTCCCGTTCAAACACTAGATGGCGCTATCAAACATTCTATACCGAAACTAACATCTAGATAAAATTACACAAATACCCCCGTACTCTTACACAAATTCCTGTTACTTTCACGTTCAAACACTAGATGGCGCTATCAAACATTCCATTTCGAAACTAACATCTGGATGACGTCAAGCAAATACCCCCGTACTCTTACACAAATTCCAGAGTGACGTCTTAAACCGGAAGTCACGTGATCCATGGTCACGCCCCCTAGGTCACATGAATTCCGCCTCTGGTAGTGGGGCTATCACTACTGACGTTGTTCTTTTTCACAATGGGAAAAAAAATCACATTTTTCATGACGGCTAAAATTGTAAATTCTAATGTCTCATAAAATTTTCTCAAGATTTTCATTGGACCATCATGCTGATAAGGACCATTAGAAAAACTGGTAAGACGAATATTTATTTCATTTATAAACCAGCTGAAATTTTATTGAATTCACGGAAAAGTATGACTAGCTCACATTATTCAAGCAGAAATGATAGTTCTCTGTCAGAGAAGAATCTCGAGCCAAGTAAGAAAATTTCAATTGCATTTTATTCTCTGTCATGAAAGCCTTGTTCGATTGATTATCATTTCAATTCTCAGCTGTGTCTCTCACATTGCGAACAGCTTATTTTATTCATGATCTCAAAAATGGGCAATTTTGCAAAGTCTTCCAGATATGAAAATAAATATTTTTTAATGAACAACATTACAATATTCTTTCAAAATTATTTGTGTCACAATAAAAGCTTTTCCAATAGCCAGACTCAATAAATTCTACAAACTTTTCAAAACAAAATAATATCGAAACAACATTATTTGAGGTAATAGAATAATTCATTTTACTATAAAAATGAACTGCATTTTCAAGACTCGAACAATTCGAAAGGAAAAGACCACACCCATCTTATCAGTTTTACTTCTTGTAACTTGCGTATATAGATCCTTGCGACAAAACGAACAGCAAGTCATTTTCAGTTTTGAACTCGTATTGTCAACATGTCAAAATTAGCAAATGTTGTGAGAAGAGATTATTAAATTCTCGTCCATATTTGCTCTCATGTGGACACGTATTTCACATTTACTGCTTGATGTTGTATAACATTTACAGATAAAAAAGATATTTCCGAAATGTGAAGCGGACTTTGATATTCTGGAATACAGTCAATCTAAAAAATGTATGAGCATCGGTACCCTTTCGAATTCTGTTCACATAGGAAAATGCGGACCTTTGAAAAGATCAAAATGAACTTACGTGTGATATTCAAATCTAATGCGAATGAGTTTTTCTTATATCACGCAAAAATTAAATTAGGGAACAGCAAACAATTGCAGATTCTGAAATCAAGATATCGCGTACTTGGGAAAAGACAATTTTTCACAAGCGTTTCTTGCGTCCTGTCAAGTTTGCATTGTTCCCGGTAGCTTTAAAACTACCGGGAATGTTACATCTCTAGTGAATGGTCACATAAATAAAAGGACGAACAAATCATTCAGATTCGCAAATGTCTCTCAACATGATGCGTGATCTTTTCCCCAGAGAAATTGTTCGAGTCTTTGAAGATCCGATTCTTCGTCGAGACAAGGAATTTTGTCAATATTTTTTGGAATAAAGAAAACGAGTCTTCCCCTTAATGTTTGTCTGGTCGGAAAACGGATTTCTTGTCGAGTGGACAACGAATGGACAAACAAGAAGATGCAAAAATTTCTTCACAACGGCTCATGAATCGAATGTGATGAATCCGTTCAATTCGAAATTGAATTGGGATCTTGTCGAAAGACGCTTGTCCAGAAGCTTAGTCAAGCCTTAGCAAATATATACTGACATTCGTTTGTGTTACAGGATCGACAGACATCATTTCTTGGTCAAGCCGAGATTTACGTTCGGACAAAGAGTGAAATTCGATACGGCGCACATCATTCGAACGACAAAAGTTCCGATGCTTTTGTACGTTTTGCCAATAGAATGCTTGAAACGGACGGTGAGTGTCATTCAGACTGGCTATTTCAAGAAATACGACGAACATTTCACAACAAGTACATTTTACAGCCAGAAACACAGTACTCGATTCCAGAAAAGACGGTCTACGTTCTGTTCGCCGTTCAAAAGACTATATTCCCTGTGCACGTTATACTGAACAAATTAGCTCAAGGCGAAGATCCGTACAAACATCGCACGTTTGTGAACGATCCGTACAAGTTACCACCATCGACGCCGTTGACCAGCCATGGATTTGGCTCAGAGCTAGAGACTAAGAAGAAGACCGTGAAGTGCGAAAGATCAGATTTGATGAAACCAATGAAAAAGTTACGTGATGAAAAAAGCTCATCTTCGAAAAAAGTTGAAAGTTTCGAAAGCAAAATGATAATAAAAATCCAAAAATTTGTCATGTGAGCCAATTGAAGAATGGTAAGTTAAAGTCGAACCTCAAAGTCCACAAAATTTGTTCAGTTTTGAAATTCCAGATGTTCTCATTCAAGAGAAACATATTTTTAGCTACGGTCTAAAAATGCCGGAAGACATGACCGAATGGTACACTTTAGAAAAATATTTGACTGAAATAACCAATGATCAACAGGAAATTTTACAAGCGTATGTGACAAATTTTCATCCAATAGCGTACGAGGAACTACAACCATTGGATTTGAGTTTGAATCCATTTGAAATAATAAATGTTTCTCAAGACGAGTGGCAAGCAATTGAATATTGGTTAGAGTCAATAAAAGGTGCATTAGCTTAAAGACATTAAAAGAAATATTTGCGAAAAAGAAAGGGAACAATATCGTCTTGCGCGCGTATTGTCACATTTGATTCAAGCAACACTACGAGATCCACGAGTCCATGCTGGCTCCCTTCCAATTGGATTGTTGCAAGAAACTGGTTCACGCCACTTGCTTACTGTTTCACAAGAATCAACCGTACAAGTCTTGTAATCGGCCGCATTTGGAAAGAGACTTGCTTCGGAAAGACAGGTCACCAAGAGGTATGAAGAATGTTGGAACAAAGAACAGAAAAATTATTAGCGTTTCAGAATGAAAACTTTTGTCACAAAGGAATTAGTAACGTCGGGTCCTCTTTTGCGAGATTTCAACAAAAGAGGATAGTAAAAAAACTCTACTTTTTTTTACAACACCAAGATTGAAATATATCAAAAGACTTTATTTTTTCGTCACATGAGGGTTTTTTTTTGTGTTAATTGATCAAGTCTTTTATGACATGAGCTTTATTTATTCTCGTATATTTTTCTCAAATTATTAAAATGGCTCAATAATAAAGAAGCACGTTGAACCAGTTGTGTCGCTATCATAAAAGAGGCTTGTTGAACAGATCATGGATAAAATCTCATCACCTAAAAGAAGCTTGTTTGCCTGAAGAATGTCATAAAAGTAGTTTACTTCGTTTGAAGACCAAAAGATTTCAATATTGTCAAAAGAGAAACTTGTTTCGATGAAAGAAGCTTTTATTTCGTTTGACGAATAGATTTTTCCAATATTGATAAATAAAGTGTCGTAAAAAATGGCCTCGAGCCGTATCCGCAAAGCCGGATCCGAGGCCATATTTTTTTACTCACTTTCATATTTTATTTTGTGAAAAGAGACAAAAAGATTTATTTCAAAGAACTTCTAAATCATCGCTCCA
Organism: Latrodectus elegans; assembly: GCA_030067965.1. NCBI lineage: Eukaryota > Metazoa > Arthropoda > Arachnida > Araneae > Theridiidae > Latrodectus > Latrodectus elegans. Next base: position 67,661,215 of record CM057818.1, on the reverse strand, counting down.
TGAATCAACTTCCATTTCGTCTTCGCTAGACCATGGACAACTACAAACTTTCTTAATCGTCATGGCGTCTGCATCAAGGAACGCCAAGTCCATTGATGTGATTGGTGTGTCACAATGCGGACATTGCTGATTTCCATCTTTTGCCCAAGTCAATATGCATTGTAAATGAAATTTGTGCTCACAAATTCACAAGACAAATGGCTCAGAGAATGACTTCCATGTATTTTCCATTAACAAACGGAATTTCCCAAGTCTTACAAGCCGGCTCTAGTACGTCTACGGATCTCAGTTCGTTTTCAAATCTTCTGGCTGAACAGGTGGAAAATCTAATTTCAAAAGATCGTACAGTCGGTTTAAAAATGTGTGAGCACCGGTACCCTTTCGAATTTTGTTCACATCCGAAAATGCGGATCTTTGAAAAGAGCGAAATCAATTTACGTGTGACAGTCAAATCAAATCCGAACGACTTTTTCTTATGTCACGTAAAAATTAAATTAGGGAACAGCAAACAATTGCAGATTCTGTAATCAAGATATCGCGTACTTGGGAAAAGACAATTTTTCACAAGCGTTTCGTGCGTCCTGTCAAGTTCATCGTTCATCTAAACATATTTGTCTTTCGCCTTGTTCGAAAATTATAAAGTATTAAATATGTTTCATATTTTATGCTTCCAGGTGTACTATTTGCGCTTAAGAAGAGTCCGCATTACGTTCGAGCTTCAGTTCCAGTTGCAGGACGAATGAGCCACAATCTCTGGATTTTTCCCAATAAATCAAGTCTTCACAAATCTTAGCTATCGAAAACTGTCACGGCAATCGAATTAATTTATTCACAGAGCCAGTCTCATACAATAAAGAGCGAAGATCTCCGACGAGAGAAACAAAAAATTGATACTATTTCCATGATCACGGACATGGACGGATTCGTTCACAATGGAACTTTCTTGTGTCTCGAACTCGGGTTGATCGAAGCCATCAACGAAAATCCAGTGCCGGACGGATTTCGATTCATCACATTTATCTGAGTCGGAAACACTGGCATACCGCGAAATATTGCAGCAAATGAATTCACGGACTAAGATTTCGACCAACTTTAACGAACGCTACGTGAAGCCATTGAACGAGCTCGAAGACATCGTGAAATTGTTTTACAACAGAACGAGAAACACAAATAAAGATGCCGTGATTTACAAAGGTGGCCGATACGAAAAGGAACTATTGGACGCTTTAAATAATTTAAATATCAATTTGGAAATTCACGGTTGTCCGATATTCAACGCGTTGGTGAATCAAGAAGACCATAGAAAATGGCAATGAGATTGGAACACGGATATTATGGAATCGGAAGAATGTCATTGCGCTATGGTCGAAGAGTTTGTTTCCAACAGGTTCGTTCAAAAAGAATCAATGCGACAAGCATAATAATCGATGAAACAATTGTCACAAAAAACGTTTTTCTTAAATGTTGAAAAAAAGATCCAAAGATCTTCACGTTGATAACAACTTCCGGCTTGTCTTGTATAAAAGGAAGAGTCGAAACGACTTGTCGCATCTGCTTTTCAGCTCTCAAAGCATGCGGATCGTTTATTTTCTTACGAAAATGAGTATCAGTACAAATTACGTTGCAAGACTATCGACTATTCAAAACTACAAGTGCGAAACAGTTGACAGTGAATTGCAATTCATCAGCGTTGTAGGCGGGTCTAAAATAACGGTCTTGTCCGAATTGACGTCTTTCGAACTGCCAAAGATAAATGACGACGACATGAAAAGATTTGTTGTACCATCCCATGAAGCTGGAAAATTTTTAAAAGAACATTTATTCCAAAAAGATACAATAATTGCAAGCGATCAGCCATGGACATTAATCTATTTGCGATGCTACATTCCATTGGTCCAATATTTATAAAAACACATAATTGACGAATCTTTAAAATTCGATTAGTCGGCCTATGGAAACGGTTAGCCCTTTAGCCATTCGAATAAAAAAATTAAAGGGGTAAAAAAATCGCAGAGAGTAGCCCATATAAGCGCTCCTTGCGATTTTTTTACGACACACGATGAAACAATTTTGGGACGATTGTCTTAACAAGTTTTTTTCTTTTCTAACGTATGACGTGTAAAACTACAGATTAAGATATTCATGTTGATAACGACTTGTCTTTTGTAAAAAAAAAGGAACAGTCGAAAAATAAATATTCGGACGAGAATTGTCACAAATTGTCTTTTCTAACGTTGAAATAAAAGCCAAAGATCTTCATGTTGATAACAACTTCCGGCTTATCCTGTATAAAAGGAAGAGTCAAAACGGATGTTTCACACATTTTCTTCTCAGTTTTCAACACGTTCAGTTCGTTTTTCTCTTCTCTGTTTTCAAACATGTCCGTCAACGTGAATTTTGGGGCAAGTATCAAGCTGATTCAAGAAGCCGGTGAAATTGTTGCTGGAGAAATAGAATTTACTAGCACATACGATGGAGACAAGATTTCAGTCATGTTCGGCTTCAGTTTTTTTTGAAATGCCAAAGACAAACGACGGTCGAAAATTCGACGTTCCCGTAAAAGGACGAATTCTTGAAGGACCAATTGTACGAAAAATATTTGAAAGTTGACGATGGCTGGGAGTTCAGCATTGCAATTGACGAGAAATGGACAGTTAATTATCTTCGAAATGTATTGCCAGCCGATTTTAATTTTCCCAAGGCAATGATTGATGAACTGTTGAAAATCTAAGAATGTGACTTGAAAGGTTAGCCCTTTAGCCTTAGAAATTAAATGGGTAAAAAATTCGAAAAGAGTTGCACTTGTGTGCGCTCTCTGCCAATTTTTTACGACAAACAATAACCAATAATGGGACACGTTCGATGCAAAAAAGAATACGTCGTCCGAATTCGTCATAAACAAAGATTTGATTCATGTCACTCGAGAAAGCTTAGCGACCCCACGATCATTTGGGACCAGCTTCTATTACTTTTTTCTTGAGCCGTCTGAACAATAAAGGAGTATGCGTCATGTCAACATTTGAGAAAAGCCAGGAACTCGGACACAAGCGGATATGTGAAATTCACGTTCCTTGTGCCACTGTTTCAACTGAAACAGTGCGGAAAACGTGTCAATCGAAACGACTGGTACCAAGTCGTCAATAAACGAAATTCGTTTACGATGGCCACAGTATACCCAGATTTTGGGCAAATAAAACGAGAGATCATCTCAAAATGAATAAAGACACACGTGGACATTTGCAGGAACCATGACATGACCAACGAGCACACTGATCACAAGCTACAATATTTCTTACAAACGGTAAACGAACTCTCTCAGCAGGAATCAAGAGACACGAGCGCTGGTCAGCGGACGAAGCATGAAGATCATTTATACAGGCCACCGTATGCCCAAGCGTTAGAAAAACGGAACATTTTTTCGGATGAAGAGCTTATGCTGAGGATTCCATGTGACGCTCCTCTCAACAAGAAGCAAGAAACACGAGTCGTTCGTCTGCGGACGAAGCATGAAGAACTTTTATAGACGCCACCGTATGCCCAAGCTTTAGAAAAACGGAAGCACAGCTTGTGATGAGGCTCAGGAAGATGCCAGTCGCTCATCAGGGGACGAAGCGTGAAGAACATTTACACTGGCTACCGTTTGCCCAAGCTTCCGAAAAACGGAACCCGAACGATGTTTCCGCAGAAGTGATAGATTATGTGACTCGTGTTGAGGTTTCCAAATGAGATTATTTAAGTCTTGTTCGAATTGTTAACCAATTCCAGAATCCGTTGCTTTCACCAGAACGAATGCAATCCTTTGGACGAGAATCGTTCTACAATGGACGTGTAAATCAAACACAGTCAGTCGTCAGAAGAATTGGAATAAGACAAGACAAGTAATAGATTTAAAACCGAAAGGAATATTGAAAAAAAATAGTATAGTAAAAGTATATATATATACACACTACTGGCCATTAAAATTGCTACACCAGGAAGAAATGCAGGTAACAAAATGATATTTATTGGACAAATATATTATACTAGAAATGATTAATATGATTAATCTTTTCTAGTATAATATATTCTAGTAATCTTTTCTAGTATAATATATTCTAGTAATCTTTTCTAGTATAATAAATAATAACAAATGATTAATCTTTCAAAAAATTTGGCTGGAAAGATCCTGAGAAATCAGTACCTAGAACAACCACCTCTGGCTGTAATAACAGCAGTTATACGCCTGGGCATTGAGTCAAACATAGATTGGATTGCATGTACAGGTACAGATACCCATGCAGTTTCAACACTATGCCACAGTTCATCAAAAGTAGTGACTGGCCAGTCGCTCGGCAACCATTGACCAGAAGTTTTCTATTGGTGAAAGATCTGGAGAACGTGCTGGCCAGGGCGATTGCAACAGCCGAACATGTTGCGTATCATGGAAGGTCCGTACAATACCGGCAACAAGCGGTCGAGCATTATCCTGCGTGCTGAACTGTAGGGTTTCGCAGGGCTCGAATAAAGGGTAGAGCTACGGATCGTAACACATCAGAAATGTAACGTGCACTGTTCAAAGCACCGTCAAGGTGAACAAGAGGTGACCGAGACGTGTATCCAATGGCCCCCCATACCATCACGCTAGGTGATTGGCCAGTATGACGATGACGAATGCACGCTGCCAGTGTGCGTTCACCATGATGCCGCCAAACACGGATGCGACCATCATGTTATTGTACACAGAACCTGGATTCATCTGAAAAGATGACGTCTCGCCATTCGTGCGCCCAGGTTCGTCGTTGATCACACCATTGAAGGCGCTCTTGTCTATGAAGCAGCGTCAAGGGAAGCCGCAGCCATGGTGTCCGAGCTGAGAGTCCATGCTGCTGCAAACGTCGTCGAACTGTTCATACAGACACTTGTTGTCTTCCAAACGACCCCGTTTCTTGATTCACGGCTCGTGACGTGGTTGCACGATCCATTAAGGCCATGCGGATAATATGCCTGTCTTCTCGGCTGCTAGTGATAGGTGGCCGTTGAGATCTCTCATGACATTCCGTATTACCGTCCTGAACCCATCGATCCTATATTCTGCTAACAGTCATTGGATCTCGACCGACGCGAGCAGCAATACTGCGATAAGATAAACCGCAATCCCGGTACGCTACAATTCGACCTTTATCAAAGTCAGAAACGTGCTGGTACGCATTTCTCCTTCTTATACGAGGCATCAAAACAACTTTTCACCAGGCAACAACGTTCAAATGCAATTTTGTATGAGGAACCGGCTGAACAATTTCCTCATTTAAACACAATGTAGGTGTCGCTACTGGCGCCTGCTTTGTCTAATTGGGCGGAAAAGCTAATCATTTGCATATCGCAGCACCTTCTTCCTTTCGTATAAATTTAACGTTTGTAGCATGTCGCCTTCTTGGTGTAGGAATTTTAATGGCCAGTAGTGTATGTATATATATATATATATATATATATATATATATATATATATTAATATGTTTTTTTTACTTATACTCATCTTTTTCTTCTGACAATATTCCTTTTGGTTCTATTTCTCCTACTTATCTTATTGTTTGTCCTAGTTCTATTTTCAAATTGCTTTCAATAGTTCTCAGTCAAATCGCACAAGTTGAAATGACTGGAATGTTTTTATTCTCGATAGAACAAGTTATCAAGACAGATTCCAAACTGGTCAAGACCAGCGTAACAATGTCATCTTGTAACGTTGACATGTATGTTCTTGTCGAAAGATCAACCCGTCATGTGAACTGGGAACCAATCAATTTGAAGAGAACTTTTCACGTGGATTCATTTCAATCTTTTTGTTCTTCTTTCCCACTGGAGCACGAGCCTCACGATTGGCTTCCGATCAGACAGCCAAGCGAACAAATTCCAATGACCTGAGTGTCCTCAGATGGCAGACGCTTTCTTCATCCAATGTAGATGTCGTATCACTTTATTCGTGAGACAACCGGCTCGAATCAAATAGCAACGTATCAGCTCACTGGACGAGACGCAATGTACATATCGAGACGCTTTATTCAAACACGTGATTAGTTAAACGAACGAATCCGTTCCACAGCCATGAAAACGTGAAGCCAGCTTCTTCGATCAAGACGAGTGTTCAACATTATTCATGAATCCAGATACGCTTAAATCGCTCGAATATGTTGCTCGAACGAATCAACAAGCGAACGTTGCAAGCGAATAATATCTCCTGGCTCGGACGGATTTTCTTCCTAGGTCCAATCGAGACAGTTGGTCCGCTTCGTATTCCTTTATTTAGACTGACTTTATCAATTCGATTCAGACATCAAAGGAAATCAAGACACACGTGCGCTTTGCATTTACCAATGTATAAACGAGTACAACAGGAAACGATCGCATTCAAACCGGAAACTGGAAATGATCTCAATTAAACCCGAAACCAACCGGATAGCATTCAAACCGGAAACGACCACACCCATGTAATTTCAAAGATTCGAATAAGCCGTTTTATCTTCTTAGTTCAGATTTCCGGAATCACTTATATTTAAACAAATGTCACAGAACGGTCAGTTGTTCATTCTGAAATTTGAGCTCGTGCTTACAACATGTCCTTTTATTCTTCTTGTTCTAAAATTTGCGTTTGCTGTCAGACGAAAATTGTGAATTCTCGTCCTTACTTGTTGTTGTGTGGACATTATTTTCATACATATTATCTGATGTTATTCAACATATACAGAGGTGAGTACAAATGTTGTCCGAAATGTTCTGTGGACTTTGAGTCGATAGAATATGAGCTGCTAAAACTCGATTTTCCGCCGGTGCCACCAGAAAACGTGAAAAATGAACTTAGATCAATCGACGAACCGGAGCAAGCTTGCATCACATGTGAAATTCCTTTTGTTCGAGGCAAATGCAAGTCGTTTTGAGTACCGTTCGTGCTCTGGATATGCGAGCACAAGTTTCATTACATGTTAATCAAATCTTAGGTGAACGATGGAAATCGACAGTGCCCGCACTGTGACACGCCGATAACGTCGATGGACTTGGATTTTCTCGATATTTATCCAGAGCCGACCAAAAATATCTGTCATTGTCCATAGTCCAGTGACGATGAAATGGACGTGGATTCATGCAGCGACGCCTTAGAAGATCTTTGAATATTTTGTCTTTCCACATTCACAAAGTAAATGAAAATGGGTAGAAAATGGACTCGAGTCTGCCTTTGCGGCCACAGCTCGAGGCCATTTTTTATTTTGATTTTTTAACCAATATGTAGAAAAGCTATTCGTCCAACAAGCTTTTTCCTTTGTTAACAGGAGATTTTTTTACCACAAGGCTAGTTCATGTCCAACAAACTTCTTTTATGACTTTTGTTCCACACGGCTGGTTCGTGTCCAACATTACTGGATTCCTTTTCCACACGGCTGGTTCGTGTCCAACATTACTGGATTCCTTTTCCACACGGCTGGTTTGTGTCCAACAAGTTTCTTTATTACTCGGTTTTTGTTCCACATGGCTGGTTCATTTCGAAAAAGCTTCTTTATGAGTTATTGTTTCACACGGCTGTTTCGTATACAAAAATATTCCTTTTTACTGGGTTCTTGTTCCACACGGCTGGTTCCTTTCCAACAAGCTTCTTGATTACTGAGTTCTTGTTCTACACTGCTGGTTCATTTCCAACAAGCTTCTTGATTACTGAGTTCTTGTTCCACACTGCTGGCTCATTTCCAACAAGCTTCTTGATTACTGAGTTCTTGTTTTTAAAAGACACGCACACATTTTGAAATGATTTGGACGCGCGTGGAAGAACATTGTACAAGACGAACAAATAAAGCGTCAAGACTTTTGGTTTTCTCAATCTTGTTAAATAAATCATCGTAAAAAAACAAGAAGAGCCCGGTTCGACAGGCTCTTCTTGTTTTTCTACCCTCTCTTTTCGGACATTTCGCAAAACACACAAAATTTTCACAAGACCCAAGTCATTCTGAAACGCCAATATTTTTGATTCTTGTGAAACAGTGAGCAAGTGGCGTGAACCAGTCGGTTGCAACAATAATCCAGTCGGAACGGAACGAACATCGACTCGTGGATCTCGTAGTGCTGTTTGAATCTGATATGTCAATACGCGCACGACGACATTCTTAATTTATGTTACGTCTCGAAAAAAGCCAAGACTAAAATTATTTTCCAAAAAATTTAAATTGGAGAAGAAGAAAGCTAATGTCTGATTGGTTCGATAACTGTCTTCAATAATTTTTGGATTCCCCCGACGATTACGTTCCATGCGTGACATTCATCGTCCCGGCAGAACGTACAAATTCGAATGTTTTCCAGATTCGTGAACAACATAGGCTCGATGGTCTTGCAAATTCTTTTGAATTTTGACTTTGTCTCGCTGTTCACGACGTACAGTCTTCCGACACCCATCTCTTCAATGTATATTAATAAATGACTGTCCCAATTATCGTTCCAGTCTTCGCTGTAGGAAAATATTTCATTTGTCTGAGTGTACGATCTTCCGCTGATGGCCAACACTGCCATGGATCCATAATGGTATGTGACTTGTCTCCTTCGTCTTGAACGCTGGCTTTGATATGGTTTCCTAGCTAATGATGAATCCAAGAGTCTCGATTGATGTCTCCTTGATTTTCTCCACTCGTTTCCTAATTCCTGTCGAACAGGATTCGATGACTCGTTCAATCGTTTCTCTGGTTCATGTTGAATCAGCTTTGATGATATTGACTCGTTCTTTGGCTTCTCTGGATCGCATTGAATCGGCTTTGATGATCTTGACTCGTTCGATGGCTTTTCTGGATCGTGTCGAATCGGCTGGGACAGCTCGTTCGATGACAATCGAATCAGTTTTGATAATCTCGGATCCTTCGGTTGTATCTCAGATTCCTTGTGATCCGTCGATTCATCTTCTGATGGTTCAAACAATGGAGATAAAGGAGGCAAAGCTTCTCCAAAGAAATCGAACACGTTTTCCATCGTGCAGAGCGAAGAACAATAATCAGTCCGTAAGGCAAGAGATTTAGCTAACGAATGATTCCAGAACAGACGGCTCGCTAGCTTTTATATGTTGACCAGAAAAAATATGAAATATAAAATTATTTTTTCCGATTCTAACAATCGAAGAAACGCAAAAAGAATATTGCGCAACATCCGGTGAACGGTCATATAAAAAGAAGTTCTCCGCGGCAATCGAATCATTTAGCTTCGCAAATGTCTTACAACATGATGCGCAATCTTTTTCCCAGAGAAATTGTTCGAGTCTTTGAAGATCCAATTCTTCGTCGAGACAAGGAATTTTGTCAACATCTTTTAGACCAACACGAACGTGTCGTTCCCTTTACTATGCCTGGTCGGAAAACGAATCTTCTGTCGTGTGGACGACGAATGCACCGACAACATGATTAAAAATTTCTTCACAACGGCTCATGAATCGAATATGAATCCGTCCAACACGAAACTGAATTGGAATCTTGTCGAAAGACGCTTGCCCAGAAGTGTAGTCAAGCCTCAGCAAAATAATACGGATATTCTCTTGTGTCACAGAATCGATGGACATCATTTCTTAATCAAGCCTAGATTCACGTTTTGACAGCGAAGACTAAAGTTCGATACGGCGCACATCACTCGAATGACGAACGTTCCGATGCTATTGTACGTCTTGTCGAGAGAATGCCAGAAACGGACCGAGACTATCATTCAGACCGGCTATTTCAACAAATGCGACGAGAATTTTTATAAAAAATTCATTTTACAGCCTGAAACAGTATGCAAGATTCCAGAAAAGACAGTCTACTTCCTGTTGGCCGTGCAAAACACTTTATTCTCAGTTCACGTTGTTCTAAACAAATTTTCTCAAGGAAAAGATCCATTCCAGCATAGAATGTTTGTGAACGATCCATACAAGTTGCCACCACCGACGCCGTTGACTGGTCACGAATTTCCTGAACTAGAAAATAAGAAGAACGATTCGGATTTCGGGATGCCTAAGCGAGAACGCAAAGATGTGGATTTAAAGCCTAAGAAAAGGTCGTCGAAACACGTATCGAGTGAAGAAATAAGAAGCTCGTCTGGGAACGAAACGTTTCTTAAGCCAATGGTGACTTAGGAACCATTGATGTCCAACAGTGAAATTAAAAAAAAGATGACTCAAAAAGCTTTTCCAGTGATCAGACGATTGTCGGGCAAACGGTTCCACTCGAAAAATTGAGAAATGAAACGATTGTCGAGCCAGAGATTCCACAAGTCTTGTTCCGTTTCGAATATTTAGACGTTAAGTAGAAACCAATCTTCAGTTACAGTCTTCGAAAACCTAAATACACGGCCGATTGGTACACGTTGGAGAAACTTTTGAATGGAATGACTAACGATCGACAAAACATTTTACCGGCTCATATCATAAATTTTCGTCTGATACCTTACACGGAAGAAAAACCATTGGACTTGAGCTGTGATCCATTCGGAATAAATTTGTTCGAAACCGTTCCGGAAAATGAGTGGCAAGTGATAGAATCATGGTTACAGTCATTGGAAAGCACATTAACTTTAACCATTCAGACATTAGCTTTCTTCTTCTCCAATTTAAAATTTTTGGAAAATAATTTTAGTCTTGGCTTTTTTCGAGACGTAACATAAATTAAGAATGTCGTCGTGCGCGTACTGCCACATCAGATTCAAGCAGAACTACGAAATCCACGAGTCGATGCTCGTTTCGTTCCGACTGGATTATTGTTGCAACAGACTGGTTCACGCCACTTGCTTACTGTTTCACAAGTATCAAGCGAGCCAGTTTTGTAAAGGCCGCATTCGGAAAGAGACTTGCTGTTGGCTTCGGAAAAACCGGTCACCAAGTAGCCGGCAGAGTACTGGAACAAAGAACTGGAAAAATATTGGCGTTTAAGAATAACTTGGGTCTTGTGAAAATTTTGCGTGTTTTGCGAAATGTCCGGAAAGAGAGGGTAGGAAAACAAGAAGAGCCTGTCGAACCGGACTCTTCTTGTCTTTTTACGATGATTTATTTAACAAAATTGGGAAAAGCAAAAGTCTTGGCGCTTTATTTGTTCGTCTCGTACAATGTTCATCCACGCGCGTTCAAATCCTTTCAAAATGTGTGCGTGTCTTTTAAAAACAAGAACTCAGTAATCAAGAAGCTTGTTGGAAATGAACCAGCCGTGTGGAACAAGAACTCAGTAATCAAGAAGCTTGTTGGAAAGGAACCAACCGTGTGGAACAAAAATCCAGTAATAAAGAAGCTTGTTGTACACGAACGAGCCGTGTGAAACAAGAACTCATAAAAGAAGCTTTTTGGAAATGAACCAGCCGTGTGGAACAAGAACACAGTAATAAAGAAGCTTGTTGGAAACAAACCAGATGTGTGGAAAAAAATTTCATGCCATCAAGAGAAAAAGTTTTTTGGACGAATAGCTTTTCTCAATATTGGTTAACAAGCGAAGTAAAAAAATGGCCTGGAGCCGTGGCATCAAAGCCAGACCCGACGCCATTTTTCTACCCATTTTCATTTATTTTGTGAAAGTGGAAAGGCAAAATCTTCCAATATCTTCTAAGGCTTTGAATCCACGTCCATTTCATCGTCACTGGACCATGGACAATGACAGATATTTTTGGTCAGTTCTGGATAAATATCGAAAAAGGCCAAGTCCATCGACGTGTCACAGTGCGGGCACTGCAGATTTCCATCGTTTACGCAAGAGTTGATGGACATATAATGAAACTTGTGCTCGCGTATCCAGAGCACGAACGGTTCACAAAATGAATTGCATTCGCCTCGAACGAACGGAATTTCACAAGTCATGCAAGCCTTCTCCGGTTCGTCGATTGATCTGAGTTCATTTTCCACGTTTTCTGGTGGCACCGTCGGAAAATCGAGTTTTAGCAGCTCATATTCTATCGATTCAAAGTCCGCAGAACATTTCGGACAACATTTGTTCTCACCTTTGTATATGTTGAATAACATCAGATAATGTGCATGAAAATAATGTCCACGCGACAACAAGTAAGGACGAGAATTTACAATTTTCTTGTGACAGCAATCACAAATTTTAGAACAAGAAGAATAAGAAGACATGTTGACAGCACAAGCTCAAATTACAAAAAGGACAACTGACCGATCTAGTGACATTTTTTAAATATGCATGATTCCGAAAATCTGAACTGAGAAGATAAAACGGCTTATTTGAATGTTTGAAGTTACATGGGTTTAGTCGTTTCTGGTTTGAATGCTATCCGGTTGGTTTCCTGTTTGAGTGCGATCATTTCCGGTTTCCAGTTTGAATGCAATCGTTTCCTGTTGTACTCGTTCAAGCATTGGGATTTGCAAAGCGCTCGTTTGTCTTGATTTTCTTTGATGTTTAAGCGAATTGATAAAGGAATACGAAGTTGACCAACTGTCTCGATTGACCTAGGAAGAAAATTCGTCCGAGCCATGAACCAGGATTCGCTTACAATGTTCGCTTGTTGAACCGTCCGAGCAACACAATCGAGAGAGTCAAGCGTATCTTGATTCATGAATACAGTGGAACACTCGTCTTGATCGAAGAAACTGGCTTCACGTCTTCATGGCTGTGGAATGGATTCGTTCGTTTGAACTAATCGCGTGTTTGAATAAAGCGTCTTGTCCAGTGAGCTGATTTGTTGCTTTTCGACTCAAGCCGGTTATCTCACGAATAATGTGATATGACGTCTGGATTGGGCGAAGAAAGCGACTGCCATCTGAGGACACTCGACTCATTGGAATTCGCTCGCTTGGGCTGTCTGATCGGAATCCAATCTTGAGGTTCGTGCCCCAGTGGGAAAGAAAAACAAAACAATCGAAAAAAATCCATGTGAAAAGTTCTCTTCAAATTGATTTGTTCCCAGTTGTCACGACGAGTTGATCTTTCGACTGAAACAGTCATGTCAACGACTTAAGATGAAATTGTAACGCTGGTCTTGATCAGTTTGGAATTGGTTTTGTTGACTTGGTCGATCAAGAATAAATATATCCCAGTCATTGCAACTTGTGCGATTTGACTGAGAGCCATTGAAAGCAATTTTAAAATAGAACTTGGACACACAAAGCAAGTAACAACGGTGCGAGACGAACGACGGCATTGTAGCGATGGTTTTGTGACTTTGTCAAGTCTATCGAGAATAAAGATATGCCAAGCATTTCAACTTGTGCGATTTGATTGAGAGCCATAGAAAGCAATTTGAAAATATAACTATAATAAGTCAAGTAAGACAGGACATACAATAAGACAAGTCAGAGAAACAGAGCCAAAAAATGAATATTATTAGAAGAAAAGAAAAAAGTATAATTAAAAAAAAAAATAAAACTTATATTATTATTTTTTTACTTATACTATACTTTTTTCTTCTTTCAATATTCCTTTCGATTTTAATTCTATTACTTGTCTTGTTTTATTCCAATTCTTCTGACACGTCTTTCGCACTTGATTCTCTGTTTATTTTACACGTCCATTGTAGAACGATTCTTGTCTAAAGGATTGCATTCGTTCTGGTGAAAGCAACGGATTTTGTAAACGGTTAACAATTCGAACAAGTCTTAAATAGTCTCACGTGGAAACCTCAACACGAGTCACAAGTTCTAGCACTACATCGGAAACAGCGTTCGCGTTCCGTTTTTCGAAAGTTTGGGCATACGGTAGCCTGTGTAAATGTTCTTCACGCCTCGTCCGCTGGCGAGCGACTGATTTCTCTTGATTCTTGTTGTGCCTCAGCAAAAGAACTTATTAAGAAATAGCGTTCATGTTCCGTTTTTCTAAAGTTTGGACATATGGTGGCCTGTGTAAATGGTCTTCACGCTTCGTCCGCTGATGAGCGACTCGTGTTTCTTGGTTCTTGTTGAGAGGAGCGTCACATGGAATCCTCAGCATAAGCTCTTCATCCGAAAAAATGTTCCGTTTTTCTAACGCTTGGGCATACGGTGGCCTGTATAAATGATCTTCATGATTCGTCCGTTGACCAGCGCTCGTGTCTCTCGATTCCTGCTGAGAGAGTTCGTTTACCGTTTGTAAGAAATATTGTAGCTTGTGATCAGTGTGCTCATTGGTCATGTCATGGTTCCTGCAAATGTCCACGTGTGTCTTTATTCATTTTGAGATGATCTCTCGTTTTATTTGCCAAAATTATGGGTATATCGTGGCCATCGTAAACGAGTTTCGTTTATCGACGACTTGGTACCAGTCGTTTCGATTGACACGTTTTCCGCACTGTTTCAATTGAAACATTTGCACAAGGAACGTGAATTTCACATATCAGCTTGTGTCCGAGTTCCTGGCTTTTCTCAAACTGTTGGCATGACGCATACTCCTTTATTGTTCAGATGGCTCCCGAATAAAATAATAGAAGCTGGTCCCAAATGATCGTGGGGTCGCTAAGCTTTCTCGAGTGACATGAATCAAATCTTTGTTTATGACGAATTCGGACGACGTATTCTTTTTTGCATCGAACGTGTCCCATTATTGGTTATTGTTTGTCGTAAAAAATTGGCAGAGAGCGCACACAAGTGCAACTCTTTTCGAATTTTTTACCCATTTAATTTCTAAGGCTAAAGGGCTAACCTTTCAAGTCACGTTCTTAGATTTTCAACAGTTCATCAATCATTGCCTTGGGAAAATTAAAATCGGCTGGCAATACATTTCGAAGATAATTAACTGTCCATTTCTCGTCAATTGCAATGCTGAACTCCCAGCCATCGTCAACTTTCAAATATTTTTCGTACAATTGGTCCTTCAAGAATTCGTCCTTTTACGGGAACGTCGAATTTTCGACCGTCGTTTGTCTTTGGCATTTCAAAAAAAACTGAAGCCGGACATGACTGAAATCTTGTCTCCATCGTATGTGCTAGTAAATTCTATTTCTCCAGCAACAATTTCACCGGCTTCTTGAATCAGCTTGATACTTGCCCCAAAATTCACGTTGACGGACATGTTTGAAAACAGAGAAGAGAAAAACGAACTGAACGTGTTGAAAGCTGAGAAGAAAATGTGTGAAGCATCCGTTTTGACTCTTCCTTTTATACAGGATAAGCCGGAAGTTGTTATCAACATGAAGATCTTTGGCTTTTATTTCAACGTTAGAAAAGACAATTTGTGACAATTCTCGTCCGAATATTTATTTTTCGACTGTTCCTTTTTTTTACAAAACACAAGTCGTTATCAACATGAATATCTTAATCTGTAGTTTTACACGTCATACGTTAGAAAAGAAAAAAACTTGTTATGACAATCGTCCCAAAATTGTTTCATCGTGTGTCGTAAAAAAATCGCAAGGAGCGCTTATATGTGCTACACTCTGCGATTTTTTTACCCCTTTAATTTTTTTATTACAATGGCTAAAGGGCTAACCGTTTCCATAGGCCGACTAATCGAATTTTAAAGATTCGTCAATTATGTGTTTTCATAAATATTGGACCAATGGAATGTAGCATCGCAAATAGATTAATGTCCATGGCTGATCGCTTGCAATTATTGTATCTTTTTGGAATAAATGTTCTTTTAAAAATTTTCCAGCTTCATGGGATGGTACAACAAATCTTTTCATGTCGTCGTCATTTATCTTTGGCAGTTCGAAAGACGTCAATTCGGACAAGACCGATATTTTAGACCCGCCTACAACGCTGATGAATTGCAATTCACTGTCAACTGTTTCGCACTTGTAGTTTTGAAAAGTCGATAGTCTTGCAACGTAATTTGTACTGATACTCATAGTCGTAAGAAAATAAACGATCCGCATGCTTTGAGAGCTGAGAAGCAGATGCGACAAGTCGTTTCGACTCTTCCTTTTATACAAGACAAGCCGGAAGTTGTTATCAACGTGAAGATCTTTGGATCTTTTTTTCAACATTTAAGAAAAACGTTTTTTGTGACAATTGTTTCATCGATTATTATGCTTGTCGCATTGATTCTTTTTGAACGAACCTGTTGGAAACAAACTCTTCGACCATAGCGCAATGACATTCTTCCGATTCCATAATATCCGTGTTCCAATCTCATTGCCATTTTCTATGGTCTTCTTGATTCACCAACGCGTTGAATATCGGACAACCGTGAATTTCCAAATTGATATTTAAATTATTTAAAGCGTCCAATAGTTCCTTTTCGTATCGGCCACCTTTGTAAATCACGGCATCTTTATTTGTGTTTCTCGTTCTGTTGTAAAACAATTTCACGATGTCTTCGAGCTCGTTCAATGGCTTCACGTAGCGTTCGTTAAAGTTGGTCGAAATCTTAGTCCGTGAATTCATTTGCTGCAATATTTCGCGGTATGCCAGTGTTTCCGACTCAGATAAATGTGATGAATCGAAATCCGTCCGGCACTGGATTTTCGTTGATGGCTTCGATCAACCCGAGTTCGAGACACAAGAAAGTTCCATTGTGAACGAATCCGTCCATGTCCGTGATCATGGAAATAGTATCAATTTTTTGTTTCTCTCGTCGGAGATCTTCGCTCTTTATTGTATGAGACTGGCTCTGTGAATAAATTAATTCGATTGCCGTGACAGTTTTCGATAGCTAAGATTTGTGAAGACTTGATTTATTGGGAAAAATCCAGAGATTGTGGCTCATTCGTCCTGCAACTGGAACTGAAGCTCGAACGTAATGCGGACTCTTCTTAAGCGCAAATAGTACATCTGGAAACATAAAATATGAAACATATTTAATACTTTATAATTTTCGAACAAGGCGAAAGACAAATATGTTTAGATGAACGATGAACTTGACAGGACGCACGAAACGCTTGTGAAAAATTGTCTTTTCCCAAGTACGCGATATCTTGATTACAGAATCTGCAATTGTTTGCTGTTCCCTAATTTAATTTTTACGTGACATAAGAAAAAGTCGTTCGGATTTGATTTGACTGTCACACGTAAATTGATTTCGCTCTTTTCAAAGATCCGCATTTTCGGATGTGAACAAAATTCGAAAGGGTACCGGTGCTCACACATTTTTAAACCGACTGTACGATCTTTTGAAATTAGATTTTCCACCTGTTCAGCCAGAAGATTTGAAAACGAACTGAGATCCGTAGACGTACTAGAGCCGGCTTGTATGACTTGGGAAATTCCGTTTGTTAATGGAAAATACATGGAAGTCATTCTCTGAGCCATTTGTCTTGTGAATTTGTGAGCACAAATTTCATTTACAATGCATATTGACTTGGGCAAAAGATGGAAATCAGCAATGTCCGCATTGTGACACACCAATCACATCAATGGACTTGGCGTTCCTTGATGCAGACGCCATGACGATTAAGAAAGTTTGTAGTTGTCCATGGTCTAGCGAAGACGAAATGGAAGTTGATTCATGGAGCGATGATTTAGAAGTTCTTTGAAATAAATCTTTTTGTCTCTTTTCACAAAATAAAATATGAAAGTGAGTAAAAAAATATGGCCTCGGATCTGGCTTTGCGGATACGGCTCGAGGCCATTTTTTACGACACTTTATTTATCAATATTGGAAAAATCTATTCGTCAAACGAAATAAAAGCTTCTTTCATCGAAACAAGTTTCTCTTTTGACAATATTGAAATCTTTTGGTCTTCAAACGAAGTAAACTACTTTTATGACATTCTTCAGGCAAACAAGCTTCTTTTAGGTGATGAGATTGTATCCATGATCTGTTCAACAAGCCTCTTTTATGAAAGGGACACAACTGGTTCAACGTGCTT
The DNA here is from genome assembly GCA_030067965.1 of Latrodectus elegans. Lineage (NCBI taxonomy): Eukaryota > Metazoa > Arthropoda > Arachnida > Araneae > Theridiidae > Latrodectus > Latrodectus elegans. The sequence continues at coordinate 67,643,530 of CM057818.1, read as the reverse complement.
CTTTATTATTGAGCCATTTTAATAATTTGAGAAAAATATACGAGAATAAATAAAGCTCATGTCATAAAAGACTTGATCAATTAACCCAAAAAAAACCCTCATGTGACGAAAAAATAAAGTCTTTTGATATATTTCAATCTTGGTGTTGTAAAAAAAAGTAGAGTTTTTTTACTATCCTCTTTTGTTGAAATCCTGCAAAAGAGGACCCGACGTTACTATTTCCTTTGTGACAAAAGTTTTCATTCTGAAACGCTAATAATTTTTCAGTTCTTTGTTCCAACATTCTTCATACCTCTTGGTGACCTGTCTTTCCGAAGCAAGTCTCTTTCCGAATGCGGCCGATTACAAGACTTGTACGGTTGATTCTTGTGAAACAGTAAGCAAGTGGCGTGAACCAGTTTCTTGCAACAATCCAATTGGAAGGGAGCCAGCATGGACTCGTGGATCTCGTAGTGTTGCTTGAATCAAATGTGACAATACGCGCGCAAGACGATATTGTTCCCTTTCTTTTTCGCAAATATTTCTTTTAATGTCTTTAAGCTAATGCACCTTTCATTGACTCTAACCAATATTCAATTGCTTGCCACTCGTCTTGAGAAACATTTATTATTTCAAATGGATTCAAACTCAAATCCAATGGTTGTAGTTCATCGTACGCTATTGGATGAAAATTTGTCACATACGCTTGTAAAATTTCCTGTTGATCATTGGTTATTTCAGTCAAATATTTTTCTAAAGTGTACCATTCGGTCATGTCTTCCGGCATTTTTAGGCCGTAGCTAAAAATATGTTTCTCTTGAATGAAAACATCTGGAATTTCAAAACTGAACAAATTTTGTGGACTTTGAGGTTTGACTTTAACTTACCATTCTTCAATTGGCTCACATGACAAATTTTTGGATTTTTATTATCATTTTGCTTTCGAAACTTCAACTTTTTTCGAAGATGAGCTTTTTTCATCACGTAACTTTTTCATTGGTTTCATCAAATCTGATCTTTCGCACTTCACGGTCTTCTTCTTATTCTCTAGCTCTGAGCCAAATCCATGGCTGGTCAACGGCGTCGATGGTGGTAACTTGTACGGATCGTTCACAAACGTGCGATGTTTGTACGGATCTTCGCCTTGAGCTAATTTGTTCAGTATAACGTGCACAGGGAATATAGTCTTTTGAACGGTGAACAGAACGTAGACCGTCTTTTCTGGAATCGAGTACTGTGTTTCTGGCTGTAAAATGTACTTGTTGTGAAATGTTCGTCGTATTTCTTGAAATAGCCAGTCTGAATGACGCTCACCGTTCGTTTCAAGCATTCTATTGGCAAAACGTACAAAAGCATCGGAACTTTTGTCGTTCGAATGATGTGCGCCGTATCGAATTTCACTCTTTGTCCGAACGTAAATCTCGGCTTGACCAAGAAATGATGTCTGTCGATCCTGTAACACAAGCGAATGTCAGTATATATTTGCTAAGGCTTGACTAAGCTTCTGGACAAGCGTCTTTCGACAAGATCCCAATTCAATTTCGAATTGAACGGATTCATCACATTCGATTCATGAGCCGTTGTGAAGAAATTTTTGCATCTTCTTGTTTGTCCATTCGTTGTCCACTCGACAAGAAATCCGTTTTCCGACCAGACAAACATTAAGGGGAAGACTCGTTTTCTTTATTCCAAAAAATATTGACAAAATTCCTTGTCTCGACGAAGAATCGGATCTTCAAAGACTCGAACAATTTCTCTGGGGAAAAGATCACGCATCATGTTGAGAGACATTTGCGAATCTGAATGATTTGTTCGTCCTTTTATTTATGTGACCATTCACTAGAGATGTAACATTTCCGGTAGTTTTGAAGGTTGGGAATTTACTCGGGAATTTTTAGGCAATAAACACAGCCTATCATATTTCGTTTTAGAGATTCTTTTTTCGCATATACATGAAGCGAAGTGAAGTAAAATTTCTGAATAATTTTTAAACAAAGTGAAATTTTATTTTCTACAAAAAGCATTCATAAAAGCAGTGAAAAGTATAAAATATAATATTGAAAAATTTTATCCCTAGGGGATATTTTTATTACTTTTGTTGCGAGACCTGTCTATAAGATTGTTGGGAAGCCAATGTTCCTCACAAATATATATTTAATGAAAATAAACTTAAATTTGTAATTTGATCAAAAATAAATATCGTTTCACTGTAACAGAAATAGTGATTCTTTTCTTCCTTTCTATTTTTCCATTTTTAGTTCTTTTAGGTTGTAAGAGATTTATTATTTTTTTCAATCATTCTTTATATAGATTTGTTTCGTATGTATTCGAAATTATTTTATATTTTTAAAAAATGATTTCACTTTAATTTTAAGGTATTTTCAGTATTCCCATATATTGACGAAAGCGGCGAATTTTTTTTTGTCGCCATTCTAAGCGCCCGTTTATTAACACGGGAAATTTCCCGAAGTTCGATCGAAAAATAAGCATTTTAGAAAATTTAAAAAGGGAAATAAATATAAATGATGGACTAACTTGATATGAAGTAAAGCTGATATGTCGATTGGTATATTTATTTCGACATTTTGTTCTTTGTCACCAGAGTCACATTTCAGAAAAAAAAAATATTTTTCTAAATATATACACTTTTTAAGTAAATAAAGATGAAACACGAATACAATAAAAAATACTTGTAAGCATTAGAATTTAAATAAAAAAAAATCAATATAGATATATACATAATAAACCAAATAAAAAGAAATAATGTAAATGAAATTGTAAAAAAGAAAAATTTACGATGATTGGACGCTGGCGACAACGAAACACAACAGAGAGAAAATTCCCTAATTGCACCAACAGCAAACAGAAGACAACTGGCTTCCAATTGCAATAAAAACGTAGAACAAAGAAACTCGAAGTGAAATTTAAATAGCTGTTGCCACTGAAAAAAACACATATATAACTTAAAAATTATGTAAAACACGAAAAAAATGAATACTGGCAAAAAAAAAAAAAAAAAAAAGTAGTAACAAAAACTGAATTTGGCAACACTACAACAAAAACAAAAACTGAAATCGGCAACACTATGATCAAAACAAAGAACGCCAGATTTGGCGAGAAATCATATATGTGAATATTGAACCTATACCAATTTTAATGTATTATATCTCTAAAAAACAAATTATTTGAAAAAAAGTAAGGTAGTACTTGATTATTTTAGTCTTTGTAATAAACTAAAAATTGATGATTTAAAAATAATGCTAAGCAAATTGCTTTCACTTTTGTTTTGACTTCTAATTGACAATATTTTAATTTATCAATGATATAAAAAGATACTGTTTCATGTACGACTTCTCAACTGAATATGTGTAATTGGTGCACAAATTTAACCAATATGTAAATGAAAGTATATGGTGAGGCGACATGTCAGTTGTGAACAAAAAAGAGCTCTTTCAGCGAATCATCATTTAAATCATATCTTGTAAGAATTAATGTGACAAAAATCCTATGAAATAAGCTAGCGTTAAAACAATATTACAATTTCCATGTAATTTTGATTTACATTGAAACTGCAAATGTTATTCCAATCTAATTATAAATATCTTTATTTTCAGAGAGAAATAATCATCAATATATTCTAGCATTATTAGCAGCAGTTTCTTAATTGTAACTTATAACCATTTAAATTGACAAAATCAATATTTAAATTACTATCAATTTACTAAAAAGTCACGTTTTAGATACATAAATTTGCAAAATCTATTTAATACTTATGACAAAAAGCAATAAACTTATATAAAAAAATTTTTTATTTACAAATGTAATCATGAATAAAAATACCTTTTATTTTATAGTTAAAATATTTAAAATAATTTTCTTTTATATTTTAAGATTAATTAAAAAATTTTTAAGTACAATGTATAATGCAGACTTTAAATAAAACTATTTTTATTTCTTTTACAAGGATCTGATACATTAATTTACACAATTACAGTATATCTACAGTTGAATTATACAAAAGCCTCTAATTCTTGATGAGACGTATTTCCGTTGTACCCACCTCACAATAATCACATTCTAATGACTTACAGCAGGGAAGCCCATCAATCGCTGCCGAAACCCACATGGGCTCGCAGTTTGCTTTCTGAATGTTTTGCTCGAATCTTTCTTATAATTTTTTATTACATTAAATATGAATTTTTATTTAATTATTTTGTAAATTAACATAAGGAAATTTAATTTATTTCTAAGCAGTTTTTGTATTTAAAATCTTAAATAATTAAAAAATATATATATAAGATAGCTATCACAATGAATACATGAATACCATGATTTTTAAATGTCATTATATATATATATATATATATATATATATATATATATATATATATATATATATATATATATATATATATATATATATATATATATTTCAATCATTACTTTTTTTTTAAAAATCAGATACATTTTTTTTAATTTCCTAGATAACTAAAAATGCATTGATTTTAAATAGCTGTAATAATTAGTTAGTTTGCTGTTTATTTGTAATTGGTAATCTTTGCAGATACTTTTCAAAATCAATATTAAATATTTAAAATCATCAAATAACTTTCAAGATCATTAAAAGATACGCTGCTGTTGCTTTAATATATACAAATTGAAGAATTCAGACATTGTATATACTTAATAATTTAAAAAAATAAAGAGCTAACTTAACTACCTAACAATATATTATTTATAGTATATAGTAAATTACTGACAACATATGAAATTTGGGTGAAAATTCTGAAAGCAAATTTTTCTTATTAAGTTCCTCGTATCGAAAGATTTCCATTTCTAATTATGTAAAAAATATCACTCCATACAACAACCCGTGTTGGTATTATATATCTTTTAGTATTTCTTAAACTGTTTTACAGAATTATTGAAATTTATGTGTCTCTCGTATGGATATTTGTTTTTCAAAAGGAGAAAAATGGCAAAAACATAAAAGCAGGGACATCTTAACGCTATTGTTTCCAATAGCATTCTAATAATTGAATATTTAATATAGAACTTGTCAATAGCACATTTTTTTCACATATTCAAATTAGCCCTAAATTAAACATTTTTCCCTTCACAGAATTATGACTGCTTTGACATGCAAATCATTATAAGCTACAAAGTTAGAGAAAGATTTTAAAAAAGGACTTTAGTATAATAATGATTAAACTTCTTTTGATTGTTATAAATTAAAAAATATTTAGCTGCTTTTGATTTGATTAGTCAAATATTTTTAAATAGTTTTGATTCACGAAGTAAATTTTCACAAAATTATTTTTTGTAAACATAAATGAATACTTTATCTAGTTCGAATAACCAGAAATAAATACTTTGTCTAGTTCGAAAGTATTAATTAAACATAAAGTTTTTAACCTATTAAAATACATATCTTAATTTATTAATTTAGCCGGTAAACTTGTCTAGTGGTCAGCGTGCCTGCCTGATAGGCAGGTCCTGGGTTCGAATCCCGGTTTAGGCATGGATGTACTTTCTCTCTCTATCCTGTCTTTGTCCTTTCTTTGTGTGTGAGAATGGAGTGTGAATGATGCCTACCCTATAAACGGGTCTCTATGGCATGTGTGAGGGTGCGATGGTGGCCCACCCTTTATGGTGCACCCAGGGCAACGCCTCGGCTTCTAAGAGGTCGCTATTTCTGGCCAGTTCCTTGGGTATCAGGGAACAATAGACTATGTTGCAGTTGTAACTTTCTACACAATCTGCCACTGGAAAAAAATTATTAATTTATCACAATAATAAAATTTATTTCTTATGTTAGAAATATCTTATTGAAGGTCAAATTTTTTAGTATTGGAATTAAGTCATTGAGCTTTGTTTTAGAAAACATGTGCTAAAGGAATAAAAAAAAAAAAACCATAACATAGTGCTTATTTGAAATATTTTGTTTCAAGAAGGTGAAAGTATAATCTTTAGTGCAAAGCTGTTAGATATTGAAGTATATGAGAAAAAAAGCTTAGTGCTTAAAATGTAATCAATAAATTAGTAAATGAAAATATTTTTTTGCACGATAAAGGAAATTTCATATTTTCCTGAATTTGTAAGTAACTTTAACTTTGATTTAATGATTTTAAATTATATTTACAAAATATTAGTTTAAAATATCCTTAATTTTACAAAATAATAATAATTTAAACCTTACAATAAAGACATTAAATAATATATATAATTGTATTCAATAAAATCTTATTCGATATAAACAGGTATTTAAACATCTGATTTAACCACCGAAAATAAAACCACAATAATTAAAAATTATTGTGGTTTTATTCAATCAATGCTTCAAACTATAGATGTACACATCCAGGCTATTACTTTTATTTAAAATTATCAGAAGTAACTTCAGATATCTAAAGGAAAACAAAATGAATATCTATATACTCTAACCATTGACGTTATAAAAAATTTTCGTATGCAATTTTAGAATCAGTTATCAATCTAATCTACTGCGTTTAATATTTATCATTAAGTTTATAAATAATAGTTGAATAATATTTTCAAGAAATATATATTGAAAGATTCAAGTTTATGCATATTAGTTTAATATTTTTTGAGGAATATATATGTGAAAGACAGCATATCTAAACGATTTCTCTGTCCAAAAATTTAATTAATACACATTCAAATAGTAAACATTACGAGCAACAATTGCAACGAACACAATTTGAAACCTCTCCAATCCTTACAAATGGTTGTCATCTTTTTCCAAATATTTTGAGAAATTTCTATTGGCATATATAAAAGTAGAATTCATTAAAATATATCTTTTTAAATGTATTATGTGGTTTTAATAGTAAAAAACTTTTAAACGTTTCAGAAATTCAAAATTTTCCACAATTTCAAAAAATTTCATGATAAAAAACCCGGTTTATTCCCGGGAATAAACCGAATTTTTTCCCATCCTTGCAACTACCGTTCACTGGAAGTTATGCAGGATTTTTTTTCGCGTTCACATTGGATTAGACAAAAATAATTTTATATTTTTTCCTGTCACACCGTATAAAAGGAAGGCAGCTGCCTCTTTTGAAATCATTTTTAGTTTAAATTCTTGCCACTGATCGCAACGTATTTAATTTCTTTGAACCAATGTGTATTCTCGTGTATCTCCATTGCCTTCAGAATATCTAAGCGATCGTTTGCTAGAGAACGATTGCCTGTCATCAAAAGATCAAAGAACTTCAAAGATTAATAAACCGGAGAACCAAGTGTCTTTCAGAGCCAAGACAACATGAATCAAGACGTTCAACAATTGCTAGGAAACCATATTACAAAGAGCGTTCAAGACGAAGGAGACAAGTCACGTATCATTCTGGATCCATGGCACTGTTGCTCATCAATACAAAATCTTATACTTTGACAAAATGAATAGTTTCCTATAGCGAAGACTGGAACGATGATTGGGAGAATCAACTGTTAAGAGATATCGAAGACATGAATGTCGGAAGACTGTATGTTGTGAGACAAAATTCAAAAGGATTTGCAAGACCATCAAACCAGTTTTGCTGACAAATCTTGGAAACATAGGAACCTGTACGTTCTGCAGAGACGATGATTACCACCGGTGGAATGCAATTGTTGGTGGAATACAAAAACTATTCTCAAAACTGATCAGACATTGAAAGAATTTATTCGTCTTCTCTATTAAAAAGAACGTCTTGTTCTTCTGGTAAAAAGAAAGGAAGAATAATTGGAATATCAAAAGACTTTATTCTTTCATCACTTGAGTTTTTTTTTCGATCTGCTACTGATGAGCCGTGGACACTGAGAAGTTTTATTCTTTACGTGCAATATTTTCCGAAACAAATCACTAAGGAATTTATAAAAAATTTGAAGATCAACAGTAATGGTCATAATCATCTTGTGTGAGAAGAAAAACCCTTTAAGCCTTTGTCATTTTAAAAATTGAAGGGGGAGAAAAATTCGCAGGGAGTCCTACTTTTGTGTACGCTTTCTGCAATTTTTTTACGACACACAATTAACCAATTTTGGATTACATTATTTCTATATGTCCTTTAGAGACTTTTATGCTGATAATAGACATTTCTTTCCTTGCATGTTTTCATATGGTTTGTCACAATAAGCTTTTTAATATATGATTTTGAAATATTGTTTCAAAATTATTCATGTTAATAATCTCATCTTTCTCGAAAAAGTACGGAGAGGAGTTTCCTATTAAATTTCTGATCGACACAGCTGAATAAATTTTACAAGTAAAAATCTTTCATATATATATATGAAAGATATTTCAATATTTTCAACTGTGTCTATTACAGAAGAATAGCAAGCACGTTACAAGTAAAACCAAACTCTTCGATTGATAAGTTCTATCTGAAAATAATAAAGACACATGTCCTCAAGATTCGGACAGCCTATTTAAATTTAAAACCCATTTAGTTAATAAGGCCTTGCTATTAATTTCACTTAAACGGTGCACTGAGCTTTTCAAACTTGGTTAATAATCGAGTGACAAATTAACGTGTTTTTCATTAAATTTCTGATCGACGTAATTGAAGGTAATAAGATCTTTTGCTGTGTTTCTAATGTCGGAAATAATCGTTTGAAATGAAAAACAGCTCACGAAATTTCTTTAAGAACTTGATCAAAATTTTTCTCAAGATAGTCATTAATAGCGTTCAGAAATTATTTCCAAAATCTTGAGAAAATTTTGTGAGACATTAGAATTTAGAATTTTAGCGGTTATGAAAAATGTGATTTTTTTCCATTGTGAAAAAGAATAACGTCTCTCATACGCTTCTCCTCTGTTACCATTTTCGATATTACGGTTTATTAACATTTCAATCGATGGCTATGAATAAAGATATTTAAGAATCTGATCGAAATGTTTTTAAGCAACGTTTCTTGAAAAATCAAGAATTAACATTTGTTAATATACCGTGTACAACAAACGGGAATGAAGCAACAAAGACAAGAGGAGGCCCTGGTCTGTACCTATCGGTTATCAGGTTCCACCCCTCTTCGAACTAGAGGAACAAACACCTCATACGAAGTACCAGGCGCCAATTGAGATCCAGAACTCGACTAATTAGTTGAGAAATAAAAATGGATACAATGTTGGACTTTCAAGCCTATAGCTGTATAAGGCTATAGCTGACAAAGAAAGAGGTTCATTTGATCAAATTACGTTTGGGTACATAAGAAAAGAGGAAAAATTGAAAATTAAAAATGAAGACTTAAGTAATGTAAATGAAAGCAGAAGAGATTAAGTAATTATAAAAGGTGGTTGAGATTACTGTAACCATAGCATCTATTTTAGTTTAAATTTGTGCTTACAAATTTCAATTATAGTGAAATTTTTAAAAAAAAACAGTTGATCACATATTACAGGAAAATGATACAGTACTTTCATGAAAAAGAAAATCGGCAAAGGTAAACATTAAATAAAAAGGATAGAGTAAGCAAAGAAATAATTATATATATTAGAACTGAATCATTCATAAAAGTTAAAAAAAAAAAGAAAAAGTACGGAATTGACATAACTAGTTTTGTTAATTTCAGAAACCCACAGTTTAGAAAAGATATAATGATTCTTACTTATAAGAGAGAAAATATGAAAAAGAAAATTCTAGGCTAAATGCAGCAAGATGTGTAACAGACAATATGAAAAATTAAAGCAGAAATTTGCAAAATTAAGGAAGTGTGCTGCATTTTCCCTTGCTTTAATCAACATCTGAGAGGTTAAGTTCAGAGTCATTTTGTGTTTGTGATGTTGCTTGTACTGGCGTGGCGCATAAGTCCAGTCCTTTTGTTACATGCATGGACATAATTTTCATCACTCTTTTAGCTCTAAATTAATCACCAATAATAAAGATGAATGCGACGTCTGATTGTAAAGAATGGTGAATTAGGTTCGTGGAAGTGGTAGGTCAATTTGTAAAAATTGTATATTCTCATTCACAGCTGTTTCATTTGCTCTTTGTTCTGCCAACTTTTATCCAGGAGAGACGGATTTGAGTAGATGATTGTTGGTGGAGTTTGCACTGTATGGCATTGATAAGAGGGGATGTGTGAATTGGTTTGGGGAGTGCCATTAAAACAAACAAGCTGTCTGTCCAAATGGTGGCTGGTGAAGTAGAGGCATCCAGTGTATGGTTTAAGGCCGATAATAAGGCAATTGACTCAGCCTCAGAATGTAAAAAAATATTTTTTTAAATAAATGAAAATCTTTGAGTTTGGCCATTAGAAAAGCTTCTGTTGTAACACGAATAATTTTGAAACAATATTCTAATGTTTTTCATTAAAAACATGTATTGTCTTATTTGGAAGGTTATCCAATTATTGGTTAAACGTGTGTCGTAAAAAGAAAGAAAAATAGCAGATAGCGCATACACGATTCGCAGCGAAATTCTTTATTTAAACCTTTTAATTTATAAGACTTTCCACAATTTTATACATCATAAATGTTCACATCTAATATTGAGTGGATAGTTTCTTTGGGAAAATAATAGACGCATGGCAATAGGTTTTTCAAATAATTCACAGTCCTTGGTTCATCAGTCGCAATGCCTGAATCCCATATTCCACATTTTAAACGTTTTTCGTACAATTTCTGATAGAAGTTTCCAAATCGTGATGCACACATGTGTCTCTGTGATTTTTTACCCCTTTAATTTCCAAGGTTAAAGGGCTAACCATTCAAGGATTTCAACATTTCGTCGATTGTCGCATTGGGAAAATAATATACAAACGGCAAATTATTTCGCAAGTAGATGACGGTCCAGGGCTCGTCACTGGCAATCCTTGGATTAAATTCATCATCTCCTTTCAGAAATTTATCGTACAGTACATTTTTCAAGAATTGTTCAATATCTTTGATCGGAACTGTAGTGTCTGTTCTGTAGAATAAAGCTCAATTCGAACAGATACAAACATTTATTTAAAAATTAACAGTAGTATTGTATATGAAAAATTATAATTAATAGAAATTTAATTATGGCCCTACACGGTCAACAGAACAAACACCCAAGGAGCGCCAGCTGAACCTCCTCGTTCGCTGGTCCAAGGCAATCTCTCCCCGCCGGAGCGGACTCCCTCCTCTCCTCTCTCATAATGACTACAGCGCCATCATATGAAGAGATTGAGGAGTATCCTAACGTAACACCCTTCCCACAAGTTTTGGGTTTATGTTCCACATAAACACATAACTGAATTACATATGTTAGGATACACACATAGGAATAATACAGACTTAATAATATTTTTCAAACAATTAAAGAAATATAAAACATTAAATAAATCTATCCACTAAATATATATAAATTGAAATTATTGAAAATAAACAATATACCAGTAACATTAATGTAAACTAACAATATACCAAAACAATTGATATAAAGAAACAATATACCAATGCAATTGATATAAAGAAACAATATACCAATACAATTGATATAAAGAAACAATATACCAATTCAATTAATATAAAGAAATAATTTACCAAATACAAATAAACCAAAATATTTTCACTGAAATATATTTACATATAGAGTCTTTACACTAAGCACTAAATTCAGTTTTTATCTGAAAAAGTCTAGATAAAGCATCTGCATGAGGCATCTTAGCTCCTGCACAGTGTTTTATAGTTATATTATATCTCTGAAGAGTAAACACCCACCTCTGAAGACGAGGTGATTGAGGTGCACATTTGGTTAAGTATGGTAAGGGATTGTGGTCAGTATAAAACTCAATTTCTGAACCAAAAATTATTGATTCAAACCTTTTTAACGACCACACTGTTGCATAAGCCTCACGTTCAATTGTAGACCAGGATTGTTGAGTTTTAGTCAATTTTTGACTAGCATATGAAATTGGATAAATCTTATCATTGGCATGCTGTAACAGGCAAGCACCAACTCCTACTAGAGAAGCATCAGAGTAAATTATGAAAGGCTTACCTAGTGATGGAGTGTGAAGTGAAGGTGCCTTAACCAGGGCTTGTTTTAGAGATATAGCACTGTGTCGTGCGCTTCAGTCCAGGGAATATTGTCAGGCACGCGTTTCTTAGTAAGCTCAGTTAATGGATACACTAATTCAGAGTATTTAGGAATGTACTCAAGATAAAAGCTACACAAATCTAACACACTTCGAAGATCTTTTTTGGTTGTTGGTGTTTTAAGTTGCTGTATAACTTGCACTTTTTCCGGATCAGGTTGATGTTCACCAGAGCCAATAATATGTCCTAAGAACTTGATACGAGGCTTGGCAAAATCACACTTGTTTATATTGACAGTAAAGTTGAGCTCCTTTAATTTTCTTAAAATAATATTTAGGTGCAACAAATGTTCTTCAAAATTATTTGAAAATATAGCTATATCATCAATATAAGCACGTGAAAATTCCTTAAACGAAGATAACGCTTTATTTATCACCTTTTGAAATGTAGCGGCGGCATTTTTCAATCCGAATGGCATGACTTTGAAACGATATTGAGATCTATGGATTTTGAATGAGGTGAAATCACGACTAGCTTCCTCTATTGGAATAGTCCAGTAGCCTTTCAGTAGATCCAATGTGGAAATAATATTAGCCTTTCCAATACAATGAATTAATTGCATTGAATCTTCCACAGGAAAATCATGCGTTTTTGTCACAGCACTAAGAGATGTGTAGTCGATACACATCCTAATTCCTCCATCCTTTTTGTTTACACATACCACCGGGTGTGCTATTTCAGCCGAGCTCTCCTCTATGAGATCTAATTCCATTAGTTCATCGATCTGGTCATCTATTTCGGATTTAAGAGCCTCTGGAATTCGGTAAACATAAGGTCTTTTACGTTCTTTCCCTTCTTCTAATATGATTTTATGTTCATCAGCTTTGGCTATTTTTACACTTCCAGTAAACAAAGCCTTATAATTACGTAATAAATCCAAAATCTTTTCCTTATCATCTTTAGATAAATGCTGCATGCATACATTTTTCAGAGGATCTTCGGTATGTAATTTATTAGTAAGTCTTGGAGAAGCATGAATTTCACCAAATGCTTCGTCGTCTTCAAAGATAATTCCCACAGCATTGACTCTTGGATATTTTCTGATCTTGTTTACATGGCAATGTCTAATATTTCCATCTGGGAGTTTAACTTTATAGGAGTTAGGTGGGCAGTGTTCAATTACCTCACCAGGACCTGTCCATCGGGCATACAATTTGTTAGAAGAGTCCGGAATCAATAAATAAACCTGATTACCCACCTTAAATTCCTTAGGAACAGTTCGGCGATTGAAGTAGTCAGTGTAGGTTTGTTGTTTCCAGCGGCTATCAATGAGGCTTGTTCAACGGCTCTTTCAAATTTTACCTTCTGATTTTGTAAATAATCAACAACAGATTTACTCATATTTAATGGAATAGGGATTTCACCAGTCCAGCTTGATTTCAAAACGCTTAAAGGTCCTCTTGCTTCTCTGCCGTACAAAAGCTTGAAGGAGGAAATACCAGTAGTGCAATTAGGCACTTCTTTGTAAGCGAAGAGTACATAAGGAATATATTTATCCCAATTGCTGGGATCTGATCGTATGACATGATGAAGAGAGTTCTTCAGAACCTTATTATATCTTTCAATTAATCCATTGCTGGCAGCATACGCTGGTACTGAAAATCTGGGAGAACATCCTAAGCGATTAATAAATTCTTGCGTTAATTTAGAAGTAAAATTAGTCCCTTGATCACTGGCAATAATATTTGGAATACCAGTCTTCATAAAAATTTCTAATAGCGCATCACAGGTTGCTTTTGCTATTAGGGGACGTAAAGGAACAGCCTCTGGCCACCTCGAATGCTGATCCATCAGTACTAAAACATATTTGTGCTTTGAACGTGGATATTATCGGGCCGAAGGCTCAATCGGCCCGATAATATCCACGTTCAAAGCTTCAAAAGGCAGGTCTAGTCTAAGCACTGGAGAAATAAGAATTTTATCGGAAGACTTCTCAGGAGACCGTAATTGGCATTCTTTAAATGATTTGCATAAATTTAAAAAATCATTTGACATATTTGGCCAGTAAAAACTATATCTAATTCTCTCTTTTGTTTTCTTTAATCCCATGTGACTTCCAAAAACGGAGGTATGAGCCAAATCCATAACTTTCTGACGGCGACATTTCGGTAAAATTAACTGATTTACAGTTTCACCACAAACTTTCTCTTTGTAGAATAAAACGCCATCTAATTCAAAATATTTAACCTTGCCACGTGATAAAGAATATCGCACTTCATCCAAAGATGCGCAGTCTTGTTCTTTTTTAAATTGTAACGATTGACTCAATTTACAATTTATTTCGGTTCCCAGCACTTGCGCATCATCAGAAACACTCGGATTCGTAGCGTCATTTGAATGGAGCATCTGACCCATATTTTCGGCGCGTGATGATTCAGCAGTCTCCTTATGATATTTAACTTCTTGCGACGCCAAAACAAAGCAGGCGGCAGACTCTTTGTTTTCTTCTAGTACTTCATTTTCCAATAAATAAAAAACGTTCGTTGGAATTATACATTGCCCTTGGATTTTATTTGTAACAGATGCAATTATTTCGATGGGGTTCGAAAACATTTTATTATTTTCCGTTTTCAACGCTACTTGAAAGCTCATTTATTCAGCTTCTATCCTTTCTCCAAAAGCACTGATTAAAACGACTCTTTCTTTTTCTGTTTTTGAAATGAAGTCATTATTTATGTCTGGAAGTTGGCATCCAGAGTCTACGAGACCCTTTACCGGGGTATTATCCACGTAAATATCCACATATTGAAGAGGATTTCTTTCAATTTCCGTTCTCTTTTCTTCTTTCGGTTTGACACTAGTATTCATTCTGACATTTTCATAATCATGCAATTTACTTGTTATTTCTTCTGGAGCTTTAAAATTCGACCAAACATCAATAAAATGTTCTTTAATTTCTAAGGGAACTTTGCATTTTACTTGATCGGTTATTATTAGATCACATAGCTCTTCAAATGTTCGTATTCCGAGTCCACTGATCCATTCGAAGAAATAATTTTTCAGTTCATAAGCAAAATCTCGCCAGTTTATTTCTGGTTTCTTATGGTGTTTCGTGAAGAACTGTCTAAATTTTTCTGGAGTTAGTTTATACCTTTTCAGAAGTAAACTCTTTACTTTGTCGTAATCCTCGGTGACTTCTTCTTCTTCTCTTGCTATAATTTGCACAACGTCATACGGAAATAATCCGATTAAATGCACAACCCAAAGTTCTTTTTTGATTTCAATTCTCTTGACTTGTTTTTCGAAGAGGACAAGACATAAACTTATATCATTTGTTTTGGGATCAAACTTCTGTAAAATATTATTTAAATCTAATTTCGCCTTAAAATGAAAATTATTACCAGTGTCTCGTAAGTTATCTTCTCCTGTTCGTTCCTTTCCCATTGAACTTAGTTTTTGAAGCTCGAACTCCATTTCTTGTTTTCCTTTTTCTATTTCCATATTCCATTTTCGTTCATCCATTTCTTGCAATCTTTTACGTTCTTCAATTTCTTCATTTCTTTTTCGTTCTTCCATTTCTTGCAATCTTTTTCGTTCTTCAATTTCTTCATTTCTTTTTCGTTCTTCAATCAACGAATTTAAGAATTCTTTAATGAAATCTTCGTCGTAATTCTCGCTTTCTGTTATCAATTTTTTTAGTTCGTAAAGTTTTAAATTCGCAGCATTCTCAATGCCTAATTCTACCGTAATAGTTCGTAAATCTTCTTTCTTTCCTTTTGCTAAAAAAGCCATCTCAATTTCTTGTGAAATACAAACAGTGAAATAAGCAAATTCACAGTTCCGTTTCAGATTATGTCAGAAACATCAGCTCGTAATCCTGTCAACTGCGCCAGTGTAGTGTCTGTTCTGTAGAATAAAGCTCAACTCGAACAAATACAAACATTTATTTAAAAATTAACAGTAATAATATTGTATATGCAAAATTATAATTAATAGAAATTTAATTATAGCCCTACACGGCCAACAGAACAAACACCCAAGGAGCGCCAGCTGAACCTCCTCGTTCGCTGGTCCAAGGCAATCTCTCCCCGCCGGAGCGGATCCCCTCCTCTCCTCTCTCCTAATGACTACATCGCCATCTTATGAAGAGAATGAGGAGTATCCACAACATTACAGGAACTATGAATTTTTGATGACAGTCGTCACTCGTCGTTAGCATTTGGAAATATGTCTGGCCAGAATAGACTAAAATCTTTCTCCCATCAAATGTGCTGGTAAATTCTATTTCTCTGGCAACTGTTTCGTTTCCATCATTTTGAATGATGTTGAGTCTTGCGCGATGAAGTTAAAGTCATTTTTGAAAAAGAGAGAAAGAAGCAATATGTTCGCTCTGAGAACAAAATGTGAAATGCGCCCGTTTCAGCTATTCGTTTCATACTGGACAAGCCAGAAGTCCTTATCATAAAAAATTTTGGTTCTTGTCTCAACGTCGGACATTATGAAAAAGTTTTGTTGAGAAAAAAAAATTATTACATGGAAAAAATATACAGAGCGTACAAGAAATAAATAATCACTATTAGCATGAAGTTTTTTTTAAAATTAAGAACATATAAAAGCAATATATTCAAAATTACTGAACTAGAATGTTCTTCAAATCCGGAAATTCATTAAATGCAGATTCTGTGTGCATTAACACATTGAATTTCGGACAATCATAAATTTCAAAATTGATTATCGTCCAATAATTATTTTCGTATCGACCGCTTTTATAGGAAACACAGCGTGTGCTTGTGAGAATGACAATTGTTTTAACTTAAAATATTTTAACGTACTTTTTTGGAACAACCTTGTGAGACAAATATATATTTTTTTAATTTGCTCAAGCAACTCGTTTCATAAAGTGTGAGATTTCCAAAGATTTATAATCAATAACTTTTCTCATAACGCTTACAATTCCTATGCTAGATCTGAAATGATGTTTCGAAACATTTAAATGAAGAAATTTATTTCATTTCCAAAAATTACAATATTCTCGATGTGGATAAAATTCGAAAGGGTACCGGTGTCCACACATTTTTTCGACCGAATGTTAACTCCTTACAATCATAAAAAAATTAAATGTAATTATACCAGTGGTGATATATGCAGACAACGCATAGCTACTTCTCTGCGCTCAGCATACATATCCATCAAAGCGGTGCCAAAACACTATTCAGTCTATTTCTAAACGAATTCAAGCAATATTATATGCCAAAGGAAATCCAACATAATACCAATAACGAACTCTATAAATCTGAGGTTATTTTGATAATCCCCTGCAAATTTATTTTCTTATAGCTTAATCTATAATAAAACCCTGAAAACATGGCTTCTGTCACTAAGAGAAAAATAATAACAACAGGTGTTTTTTGCATAATATTTTATAATGAAATTCAAGTAAAAATGTTTTTCAGCTCTATAAAATTTTCCTGTTATTCATCGATTTTATGAGGATTTAAACGCCTAAATTTTTAGGAGAGTTGTCTACTGCTGCAGTACGTGTGCAAGCTTTGAAGTTGCTTCTAATCATTCATTTCTTGGATTTAATTTACTGTGCGGAATGAAAACAGCATCCACTTAAGTTTTGTTTTAGGTTAGGCATAACCAAAAATTGCATATATCTTGATCAAAGGAATAGAATATCACTTTGATGTGTTTTTGCTTTGTCAGTTTTATTGGATGAGAAAATGTATTGTCATAGAGCATCAACCATTGAAGGCACGAGATTGTGACGATTCAGAAATAAAGAAAATTAATTTTCTTTCATAAGCAAATGCTTCATCTGCAGGTCCTTCATTCGGAATGGCTACAGCTTAAATCTTTTATGCAGGCTGAAAACATTTACAATTTCTATTATACAGAGTTTGAGGAAAACCGCAATCTCCAGTCTGAGGTGCGTCTAACTGACCACTTGTCTCGCTCTCTACTAAGTGCTTGGCTGATATTACCAATCCTCCAATGACTACCCATGAAAGTTTTCTAAGTACTTCTTCGATGATACCTATAGTAGTTCGGCTCCTATTGACCTACTGCGTTGGGGTGGTGTCCACATTAATATGTAACGTCCAAAGTCCATCCCCTAGTCTCGCGTGGAAAGGAGGATGCCAGCTGAAGCATGGAAAGGAGGATGCCAGCTGAAGCATGGAAAGGAGGATGCCAGCTGAAGCATGGAAAGGAGGATGCCAGCTGAAGCATAGAAAGGAGGATGCCAGACCTTTTCACCTGACCGTGGTTTAGAATGAATGACGAGGCACTCGGTGATATGCGAGTATTCCAAACCCTTTAACCTGAAGGTACAGTTGAGGGGTCACCTGCACCGCTATGTATATAATGATCTAAAAAATGAAAAAAAACTTCAGAAATGTTAACTTAATTTTTTTGATCAAAAATAAACATGATATTTGTATTTAAATTAGCAAAAATATCACTAAAATAGCTACCAAGTTAACTTAAGTCTTGCCACATAATTATTTTTTCATATTTCACACCTCTAAAAACCGTTTTTATACACAAGAAATGTTGTTTAGGTTGTAATTTTACAAATAGAATGATAATACAACACAGTAAAGCAAGTAGTTACACATAAATGTAAAGCATGTATGCAAATTTTTAGAGCACTTAATGTTTTCATAATATTATGCACCAGTTAGTTATGAGCCACTTCGAAATCGATCTGTGCTGCACTTGGAAAGAAAGCAGCATTATCAGTGATTTTTCCTTGAAACGTTGTCTTTTCATCATTATAATAAGCAAGGTATTATATAATTTACTTTTTTGAGGTATATAAGACGTGAAAAAATTGTATATGTGTTTCATTACAAGAAACTTTTTAAGTATTTAAAAACATTCTTTATTGATTCTGGCCTCTTTGATAATCATTTAATTTATGGAAAACCCAGCAACAAACTTTACTTCATAGACAATTCGTTTAAGTCATTTTATGTATGTGGAGGAATTTGTTGCTAAATCTCCCCTTTCCATTATTTTCCGTATGGCCGACATGTAATCTTGGATTACAGCTGACAGTTACCTTTCTGTGTGTTCATCCTGTTGAGAAGCGCGAAATCTTTGAAATTCTGCAAACGGTAGAAAATAGTAGCACAAGCGGGTCTTTTATCTCCAAACTAAAATTCTTGACGTTTAACGTATTGTTCTTGATTTAATTCTTCATTAAAATCATAGTAGCTTATTGTTGTGGCGTCAACTTCATTTTTTTTCTTCTGTCTGCTGAGCTTCTTCTAAAAAAGCAATGAAAAAAAATCGTCTGATCATATTCTTAAGCCTTATCTGTAATTGTTTCTATGACTTTTTTGTATCTGCATTCTTCAAAAGTTTCAGAATAATACTAGTACAGGTTAGATCATATTGTGAAAATATATTCCAAGAAGAAAAAAAATCTTTTAAAATTTGCAAATAAGACCAAAAGCATTAACGCTAATCTACTACTCAAAAATAAGAGATAGAGAACTTTTTCTAAAATTTTAACAATTTAATTATTTTATAAAATGTATGAGCCAGAACAGCTCAAAAAGATATAAATAATGATATAAATATAATTTTGAAAACATTTAATTGAATAATTATAATTTTTTTTTAATTGAGCAACGTGTAATCTATAATATTCAATTTGATATTTATAAGCAATATTTCATCTTAGAGCATAATTATACTGAATGTTAATTATTAATATATTCATATTTAATGAAATGCAACAATTATCGCGTAAAGAAGATTTTGTAAATTGCTTCAATACAATACGATTTCATATAATTTATACTGATTAGCTAGCTTATAAAAGCTATTGTATTTATGTAATTCACATTAAACTATTATATCGGTCGAATTTAGATTAATAAATTGAAATTCTTATTATTTTTGTTATTATTAATTTGTATATAGTTTTCAATTGGTTACTTTTATTGCAGAATAAAACATGATAGTAAGTTTTTCAAAGTTTTGATTTAAGATGTATTTTAGGTGAATGCAATAGGGGTAGGGCATTACTGACCATCGCAAGAAGAACGGTGATGTCACTTTGGAGGCAAGAATTGAGAAAGGAACGCAGAGAAGTGATAATTGTCGTGACATTCATGCCAATAGGAGGGAAGAATCAAGAGCATCCCTTTGGTCAACGTGACGCGCAGGTGATGTCTTGCTGAGCCTTTGATTGCACAGGATAGAGTCGTGACTTTTTAGCTGGGAGGCTCTTCATTCCAACCACACTGCTAAGCGCTCTGATAGAACAGCTTTAATTATACCATTAGAGATTCGGAAACGGCAGGCACTTCACGCCTATTCTCAAGTAAATGTCCTTTATTCAAATAATTATTCTCTTTCTTCCCCAATAATAGCAAATCATGACACGCTCTATTTACACACACACACAATAATTCTATATAACAAAAAAAAAAAAAAAAAAAAAAAAAAGCAAAAATATTCGCGAATGTTAAATTTATTATTATTTCATTGGAAATATTAATTCAAACAACTTTATAAATTTTTAAACAGCACAATAATTAAAATACATAAATTGCTCAGATTTGTTTCGATTTAAACTATCTTTTCAAATTTTCTCCGTTTTAAATCATTAATTTTCTTGATTGAAATTTATATTTTACGTCAATTGGCTATCTAAAATCATATTGTTCTTCAGATAATTAAAAAATATTTTATAATGATTCGTTATATATATATATATATATATATATATATATATATATATAAAGAAGTAACATTATTTTAATAGCAAAGACAGCAAAAATCTTTGATGTGTTTTATCTATTGATAATTTTTCAATTGTATCAGTACAGTTTACAGTCTCACTTAAATACATCCGTATAGATAAATATCAAATGATTCACATCTTGATAAAATTTTGATAAAAAAAGAAAAAAATATATTCTACGAAAAATGTAATTCCTTTCTTGTTTACGAATTAAATACCCATTTCAAAAATAGAGCAAATTGTATAACATTTATGTTAATAACTTCAAACATTGTGACGCAACACTTATTTTCTACTACACTTATCCTTTACAATAAACATACATTTGGTGAAATTAGTTCTTTATTATAGACTGGGCAAAACTTTGACGAAGAGCGACACACATACACTCTTTATCTACGCGCAATTTGTTTAAAGAGTGTTCCAGCGAAAACGGAAGTGGTGAAAAGTTTATTCTCGTTGGTTGTTGTTGTTGTCGTCTTTTTTTTTTTTTTGTTTCTTCTTCTTCTACTTCTTTTAATTATATGATTGATGATAATATAATGTTGGTTCATATTAAATTAAAAATAAAGAAAACTATGAGAAGAAATATGTTTTTTCATTTAAAGAAGAATTCGCGTACTTGCTTTGCAAGTTCTTTCTTTGGCTGACAGCCAAAGGTAAGTGTTTTATTTTCTATTTACATTCGTTGGTTTCCCTATTGTTTGTAGGAATTGGCTTTAAAGTTAGCGCAATATAAATTACTTCAAGCCGAAAATTTCCAAAATTTACAGTGATTAAGTAAAACGATCATTATTTTTTAGGATAATATAAAAATGATATAAAGATTATTTTTAAAAGAAATATTTATAACCAAATTCTTATTTTTGTTGAATCTTAAAACAATTCTTTAAAATTCTTTTGCAAGAATTATAAAAACTGAAAGAAAAATATCTAAATATTAAAAGTTTTTCTATTGTGGTATAAAGTTAAATGTGTATAAAAAAATGAAAACTAACACTTATAAAAACTTTTAATATCATTAAAAAATCTTATGTGTGTATTTATTAAATTTAAAAAACAGGTTTCAGAAATATTCTTGACTTTTGAAAACAACATTTGTCTGTTATTTAAATATAAAAATGTCTTTCATTGAAAATTAGAAATGAATCAGTAAATAGTTTATTAAATTATTCTTCAAAAAATGTATACATTATTGTTAAATTTAAATGAGATTCGAATTTTCTTATTTCAAATTTTCTTTCAAGCGTCAGGAGATTTTACTTTGTCAATTCATTGAAATTTATTTCTTGACTAAATATATTATTTTAAATGTTATATTCTAGAAAAAAAATTTGCATTAAAAGAAATTTAATATTAAAATATTGAAAAAAGATTTACATAAAAAATCTTTGCTTTAATTCAGAAAATAAAATTTGTTAGTTAAGGTATTTATTATATGTAGCATTTATTAATTTGAATTTCAAAAATCAAAACAAATTAAAGTTTTAGAAAATTATAAGCTAAAAAATATCTGAGGTGATTATAAGAACTGAAGCTGTGTATTATTTAAAAGAATGTATATAGTTAATATATAAGCATAAATGAAACATACATTTTGAAGGCGTTAATGCTACTTCAACAAAAGAAAAAATATTTATCCAGAGAATTTTTCGAAATCTTCTTACATGAATAAACAAACAGAAATACCCACATTAACTGGAACCCCATAACAACAATAATGAGAATAGAGCAATTTAAAAAATTTGCGCCATTATATTTTATTTTTATATTTTCGCTAAATTTTTAAAGCAGTTGCAGGAAAACGACAGCATTCATTAAAATAATGCAATAGCTAACTCAAAGTAACTGGAATCCATAATGTATTGCATATTTAATTTGATTGCAAGATATCGAGGTTTTAAATGAATATGCATTGCATATTATAAATGTGCTTATGTTATTTATTAAAACGAAACTAATATATATATATTTCTATCAATTATTATATACAAAATTTATAATGAAATCTTATAATGTTAAAATTATATATATATATATATATATATATATATATATATATATATATATATATATATATATATATATATATATATATATATATATATATATATATAAACTTTTCAATAATTTTGAAATATTATTTTCTGAAATGTATTTTATTTTAATAATAATTTGTAAACTTCGAATTTTTCGATAATATCCTCAAAGAAATTATAAAAAAAGGAAAATCAGACTTCGTTTTAATTTATGTTTTCAAAATAAAATTACTGATGAGTACAAAAATTCGTATTCTTGAAATTGAAAAGGATTACAGAATTGAACTGATAGCAAATAATTACTTTACATACTAATATATATATATATATATATATATATATTTATATATATATATATATATATATATATATATATATATATATATATATATATATATTTATATAATATTACTTATCAGTATTCTCTCCGATTTCATTTTATTTTAATTTCCTCATAAAATCAATGACGACGGAGAAAAAGCTTTGATTTCAACATTGCATTTTTTGTTTTCGAATCTTTTTTCATCATAAACAGTTTTTGAGACAAAAGTCTCTTAGTATTTTCAAAAGAAGATAATCAATGGCTTATAATGGACATCATTTTAAAAGTTGGCGCTTCCCAAGCGTTATGATGTTATTTAAATTGAAGATGTAAATTTTCCAGTGAAGTTCATCAGGGAAAAGTAATCAAGATTTGGCAGCGATGTCTTCATTGATTAAAGTGTCGTCCTCATGATCGGAAGAGGGTGGGTTCGAATCCTGACTTAAAAAGAATATCCTTTGCATTCTCTGGAGTGAATAGGACGACATTGCAATGTCCTCTAAAGGAAATACCTCTGGTGCTAGCAGTTAGGATGTCTGCTGCTTGTCGCTATTTCTTATACACCAGGTCCAAAAGGCACACAAGTTCCGAGTACACCGCTTTCACGCCTCGTTGTGACCCTATCAGGAGAAAAACTCTCCAGGCGTACTTCACCCAAGTGCATCCCTCCGCCACTTTGAATCTGCCTGCAGGACCTGAGAGGGTGCATAGTTCTGAGGAGCAGCCGTTTCTTCTCACCTGGTGGAGCCCAGTTCTGGGCTAGGTGCAGGGAAGTATTCAAGATACGGTTAAGTCATTGAAATGTGTGTACGTTTGTCCATTTCTACAAATCAAAGCTGCAGGAGACAGTCAACTGCTTCTAAGATTTGAACCTCTGTCAGCTGTTACCGAAACTAATGTTTTTACATAAGCTCACATTTCCCCAAATAATTTCTGCGATGATCTAGATGCGTTAAAATTTCCGAAGGAATTTTAATGTGTATGGACGTTTTCAGCTGCAAGACCTTCCTATGGTATGGATAATGAAGCCGCAATCTTTCGAAAACAAACGCCTAGCATCATTAGTTTATAGTATATGACAGCGTAGAAGTCTTACAAGTAATAAATTGTTCCTGAGGGATAGAGGTTGTTTCTCCAGATGGTTGGCAATAGGACATAAATATATTTGCGTACATATTCAACTACAATTATGAAGGCAAAATATTACAGAAGCTCCACACACCCAGACTTAAGTTTGTCACCATTAATTTTACTTATTGGCAGAATAATTTCCATATGTTTTACACGAGTATCGGTGAAAGGTCTCTTGCGATCAGATAACAATTGACGATTGGTTGTGGGAGTCGTCCTCATCGCTAGAAGGGAGTGATTTCGAATCCCGTCGTAATCGAAGATCCGTTGTGTCTTCGGTTAAGCCACTAAACTTCGGTAAGTCGTTAAAGTCGGTTCCCAATGTCCTCCAAGTGAAACGATATCTCTTGGGGTATCAGATCCAGGCGTTTGGGGTTCCTTCTGTTTGGCTCCTGGATCTTAATTATGGCTGCTCAACCACCTGCTTCCACCAAATTTGTAGAATCAATCTCGGGGCCGGGTACAGGGAAATTATGGTGGTGCAACAGTAGGAAGCAACGAATGTCAATGATATTCGTGGATATGGAATGAAACAAAGGTGAGATGGTAAAGGTAATTATAGTAAAAGGAAGAGCCATTAAGAGTCGAAAAAGATCGACTCTTAATCAAATCTTTCTCTTTGTTTGCGATTTTGATGATTCATTGTATTCATGGTATGTAGCACCACAATGACCTAAAATTATAGGTAAATAAAACAAAATGGCTTATCAAAAGAAATGTTATTCTATGGATTTCCTTGTCGATTAAAATCGTGTTTTGAGATATTCAAAATATAAAAAGGGGTGAAAAAGTAAAAAATAAACAATCGACTTATAAGTAAGGACAACAAAGGAATTTTCTTAAAAAGAAAATTCTAACACAACGGGCAGAAACTGATTGCTTTTTTGACAACAAAAATTTTAATCTTTAGAAAGGGATACGACTTTTTCTGGAGTCAAGGTCGACGATGAAAACGAGGTAAGCCAAGCAATCGTCGCAGCCTCTTAAGTTTGAGGGTATACGAGTTCTGCAATCGGGCTGATGGCTCTTATCTAAACTTTTTGTCTTCTAAGTTTCCTCCTCGATAAGAAGAATTGCAGTGAAGTTGGAATAAGAGGAGATCCCTCTTTTGTCGTAAATATTTTTGTTTCTCTTAAAGATGAAAATTTTGTAATAAGGTCTCAGCATTAGAAATTGGACATCGTTTAAATCAATGATATGTCAGTATACACAGCTTTACATGGACTTCAAATCAGTGTTAGTTACATTTTAAATAAATTACAGATACTATCACCAAAATTTTGAATTAATATTAAAAGATCAACAACATCAGTTTCATACCATTCCATGCAAACGTCTTCAGTTCAACCCTGGACAAAAATTTGGTAGACAAACAGAATAAAGATTTATATTTATACATATTTTACAAAAAAAAAAAAAAAAAAAAAAATAAACTGCAACACTGTCGCTGTGTGCTTCTTCGTTCTATTTTTCTTTTCCTCTCCGCATTTTTTTTTTACAATTGATTCATTAGGTGCTCCATCAAATTCCTCATTTTATCGGACGGTGATTGATGATGTTTGTGGAACAGCGAAGACATTTTTAATTCAACGAAGCGCAGCAAGCTACTTTCGAACAGAGAAAGAGCTTTCAGCGCAAAATAATCTGCCGCGATACAGTTATGTGTGGTCAATAGAACAATTATCGATTTTATTTGAAAGAGTCAACGAACACATTCTGTGGGTTATGGACATGGAAAATACGGCATTAATCGGTGAAAACTAATAAATCTATTTTTTTTTTGTTCAAAATAAAAAAGATTGCAGGGGAGAATAGGAAAACTGTTGCTTGCAAGGGAACAACGTCGATGACAACCTAATGGCAATTGTAAGACATTGTTCATTACTTATGCGTATATTGATTTTCTGTTGAATTTTTCAAAGAGGGTGAGTTTTTATACGTGTGACTTTGGAAAATAAAGTTCCAAGCACCCTCCGACATACGAGTACACAGAAGGTAGAAGCAAAACACTCATCTTCCGTTACTCAGCAATACATGATATCGAACACAGAAATTGTCGCTCGGAAAAAAGTTGTTTTATCATTAGTCCATCATGAGTGACAGATTTGGCAGCGTATACATTTCCTAACGACCTAAATCTGTTGCAAAGTATTTTAACTTTGACCGCGCAGTTATCTTCAGATAGGAATTTTGCTTAGGCCTGTATTCACATGTTGCAAAGGAGAAAACATAGAAAATTCCTAAGTAGCCATTTTGAAATACATGCGTGTAGAAGATCCCCCTCTGCAGTCGAGGTTCAGTGGTCGGGAACACGTCTGTCACCAAATTCCTCATGATTTTGAGCTACGGTCAGATGACGAGGATCAGAAACTGAACCATCTTCTTCGTGCGCGCATTGGAACTTTAATTTCACTGACTAACGTAGGCACGTCTCCAACCCATATATGTTCAGACAGCTACTCTTCGAGCGAATGCAGTCGCTCTCCTTCTTCGCGACAAGCTATGCTTCATTTTGGTGAGAGGAGCAGCCGCGCATATAGAAATGCATTAACCAATGTCCCATTGTTCAACATTGATTAGAATCGTATTGAGGACCTTACACAACGAAGAGCATTGTTCCAATACGATGTTCATCCCGATGAACCTCGTGGCTCGCTGGAATTCTGTTGGTAGAGGCAACTTCCTTTATCTAGATGGACATCGCATGAATGCTCTTTAAATGTTTGTTTCTCCTGCATGTGAAATCTGATTACAATACATATTTTCCCTCTCAGCCTTATGGTTTAATGGCTCTTGCTTTGTCTAGTCTCACTGGCCTCATTCTTTCTGGTTTTTTTTAACATTGCAGGTAGATTAAATTATCATGTTACATTTCGTCTGTCTATTTTCATGTCTTGCAGTCCCTAAAAGCCTCACAATTTCCAACTACGTCGATACCTGAGCTGATATTCATCTCACGTCATACCATTATAAACGCGCTGGAATCATTAGGAAACATTTAATGAGCCCATTTCGTCATGAAAGTCTTTCTGTGTCAGGTGTTAAACTCGCTAGTTCACAGTCGACTGTGCAAGTAATTAGATATCGTATGAGGTTTCACTGTTGGAAATGATCAAGGGAAGATATCGTGGTGTGATCCCTCTTAGTTTCATTTATCTTGTAGGAGATGCTGCGCATTTATTGACACTCATACAGTTTGGGTCCATATCATCACATCTCATAACAAGACATCTTGTCACAAATGTATAGGAAATTTCCTCTGGAGGTTGTTTCAAAAGTTTTAATGGAACGTAAAAAAATAACCAGTTACTTTTTCCAAATGAATATTTGGTCAAGTAATGCAATATTAAAGACTATTTAATAACTGAGCCTACTTTTATTGCAATTACTGCTACACGTTCAATGATCCATGTGAACTTGATGATGGGCCACATTCAGCTATTTGGTGAATATAGTGTTTGTCAATGACTGCAATGTTTCATTTAAATAGCTATGTAACATGACGCCTACGTCATTGCATTTAAAATGGTCATTTACCTTGGCTGAGTGATAATAAAACGCTTTGGTTCCAGCCACTGTTGAACAAAGGTCGGTCGGGATGGGTGCTTGGAAGATTTCCTCCTTTAATAAACAGGAATGCGCTTCATTGTTTGTGAGACATTCTTGCTGAAAGGCAATCCATGCTACGAAACGCCTGCCAGTAGCTTCTGTTCACCGCTTCGCGCTTTCAAAGCAGTCCATTGTATCTACGTAAAAATATTTTTGTTAAGAAAAATTCAGTTTTTAAAATATAGAAACACAATTATATAAAAAATGAGAAATTAAAACATAAAGGGGAGATAACTTTTATAAGTAATTAAAATAAGGAAAAATTTTATTACTTTATTTCAGAAATAATAAAGCGTACCATTTACCCATTTATGTTCCGTTGTGAAAATATTTGTATTTTTATAAAGACATTTATTTAGTAATGCTAAAATGGTCTTTTGTGCATTCTTTTTAAATGAAAAAAAGCTACAATATCGACACGTCTTCGAATAAAGCACTTTGGAGGGCAACGACCTATCTCTATTAACTCTCAAAGATAACATTTTATCTTTGTTAAATGCTTGTCGACGATGCTGTTAAAACGAAAGAATTTGAACAAGAACTTCTTATCAATACACTGATTTCGAAATCTGCTGCACAACTGAAAGTTTAAAATTCCTCACACAAGAATGGAAATCTTTCATCATCAACAACACAAAAACTGTCAGTTTGATTCCGATGCTGTATAAACGAGTGAACTGAGGTTACCGCCTGAATGGTTGGCTGCTCTCCTCGGGTGTGGATGCTTTCACTCTTTCTAATCTATAGATTTCTACAATTCTTGTCTTTGGAACCCACTACTTCAAAAATTTTATATCTCTTCTAATTTGCTATCAACGCACCCGATGTCTGCATATTTTATACTATCCTACTCTTATTAGGAGAACAACTCTTCAGATATTCTGTTGTATAGGATTATTTCATTATAATCCAGACTATAGTAACCCAGATTCATTTCATTTCTCATATTTAGAGAACTAACTATTATTTTTAAATATTATTATCGCACTGAATAATGCAAATTGTCTATATTTTGTAAATTTTAACATTATATGTCCAAGAATTTTCTATTCGATATTTAATTCAATCTATTTAAATCTTATTGAATTTCGTAACTATTATTATTTCATATGAATCCTGTGAACTGTCTTTTCTTCCCAGATAAATTTCAGAATTATTGTAACCAAGATAATGTGACTGATATATTGCATTACTAGTTTAAAATCTGATGTTATTATCTCATCTGAATTCTGTAAATATTATTTTATTCGGTATATATTTATATTTTCCATATCTATTGCAATATTGAAACTGTACCACAGGTCCTGCCTTCAGAATGCAATACCCCTATGTATTTCCTCCCTCTTTTTTTCTGTTTCAATCAATAAAACTTATAGGTGGGTATGATGCAGTGGGAATCGAAATATATGCCCTGACTGTGGATACCAGTTGACCTCGTAGGGTCTAACACCTCAACAATTTAGCGAAAACTAAAAGCAAGTTTTTAAATATTTATTTCATAAATTACGACTAACAAATTGTTATTCTTCATTATTAGATAAAAGACATGTGCACTTAGCACAGTTGCTCCACTCTAGAGAAAAGACACACTATCGCACCGGCTCAGTGTGTATATCTTCTCTTGAGAGAGACCCCTGAATCACAAATAAATCAAGATCGTCATCCTCGGCCGAGAAAATGATGCCGCATCAGCATTTATAGCGTGGAGCCGTATTTTCCCACGGCCTCAAACGCTCTCACTATGGCCCTTGTGACAGGGTCTTCCGATCAAAAGCTCTGGTTTTGATCTCCACTACTGTTGATCGCTTTTGGATGTCGTGATGCGATCTCGGGCTCTCCTCCTTTGTGTGAGCGACAAAACAAGCAACAACCCATCCGACTCTCTCGTTCGTTGACACCTTTAAAATGGTCCAGAGCCAGTCTAAAATCAAAAATTATATAAGGAAAAGCTGGCAATCTCTATGGAATAACTCGCCGAATGGTCACCAGACAAGAAGACTACCAAAAGTTTCATCAGATGTGCTATTTCCCAATCCCTATTTAAATCGTATCTTAACAAACCATGTGACCTGCTCCAGCTACTTCCATAGAATTAACAAATCCAGATCTCCATCTTGTATCGGTGGCCAAATTGGTACACTTCTACATTATATCACAGAATGTCCTCAAACCAAAGATCTACACATAAAAAAATCATCTATTCAAACCAACTACCAGCTCCTAAAATTCTGCACAACGAACAAGTTCAGAACACAAAAATTAATACCACTAATTACTTTCCTCCATGAAAAAGGACTCCAAATGTGTAAAGACCTGGCTGCCCACCAACTGGAATCTTATAACTCAGATGCAGAGTCAACATATCTCAAAAATTAACTAAATTCTACAAGTCCAGTAACAAACAAACTAATCACCAGTTTTTTCAATTTCCAAAATTATTAGTACTCAGTACACATTTAAATTTCAAGACATGTAAAGAACTAATTGCATTTTATTCTTATAAACTTCTAAATAACATTAACTATAGTCACACACAATTTCTGTTCGTAAATTATGTAAATATCTCTGCCATCCTTACTTAAATTTATTTAGATCCTGTTAACATTTATTTTTCTGTTTCACTTGATCCTATCCAATTAATTCTGTTATTTCAAATTTGCATTACGAACTGTGATACAGTGATCTACTGCGTAGATCAATGTAGGCTTGAAAGACTCACTTTTGTAAAGCATTCATCTCCCAAAAATGTGACATTGGTCGTGCGTTCTGGAGAGCCTCTTAAGGCTCCCAGATTACGGTTCCCAGCGGGCATTCCGTGAAGGGTGTCCGACATTCTAGACTGAAGTAGAGGCACAACCTGATAGCCAATAGGAATAAAACAGGGCCTCTTCTTCTCGTTGTCTGTCTGCTTATGAAAAATCTTCCCAGAAGGCAATTTGCGCGGTGAATGCTTCATAGCCACCCGTGGACCCTTAGAACAGCCTCCTCTGCGCGACGTCCTTCTCGTACCTTCTCATTAATATTTGTTTTCCTTTGCAATGAATGTTAATACATATCATAAAGAAATAAGTAAATGTACTTATAAATAACAGTGAATTATGATTTACTAATTATGCATACATTTTATTTGCCATTAATCAAGAAGTTAATTGCCTCTTCAATATCGATCACTCCAATTTTTTCCAACTCCTCTCCTTAAAACACCATCTCTCAAATGATTTTGCCCCATGGTTGATCATAAATATCAGAATTGATTTTAATTTACAGAACAAACACTAACAATTGAGGTTGAAATAGTAAGGATTGTTTGCACTCTCATTGTTTCAAAATACTAGAATAAGCAAGTTAAAGCATCCATGGAATTTAAGATTTAATTTCTTTGAAACATTGAGTTATCTACTTATACATTTTTTATAATAAAACCATAACATAATCTTACTCCTCTCGTCATCACGAGATTCTTACTGCTCGCCACCCCCGATCCTAGCTGAGGTCGACATTTGAATCGGCCACCACAGGAAGAATATTGGATTCAAATGAACATTTCAGATACACTCTCAAAATGATCGTATTCTCCTGGGGAAGATATCAAACCCATAATCTTTTGATTTCACTCCTAGTTAAGACACACCCAAGCCATTCCTCATCAGTTTAAATGAAGCAAATGATTCTTTTCCAAATTTGTTTCAAATACTTTTTTTGATTGCAGAAGATTACAGTAGATTCTTTTTTTGTCTGGACTCGGTTTTTCATATGGCTACAGTACTTATAACTAAATGTAACACGACATTTCCAATTCAATGTAGCATAGTACTTTGAATCAAGTGTAACATAAAAGATAGGATAAAAATTAACATAGTTTTTATAATCAAATGTAACACAGTACACTGAATATATTGCAAAATAGTACAAAGAATCAAGTGCAACCTAGTACTTTAATGTAGAATATTAGAATATGTGAACATTGTTTCAGAAATATATGACAGTGTTAAAAATAACTTTTCCAATCAATGTTGTTTTACTGTTGAATCAATTCAATTTTTTTGATAGTGAGTGTTTGTCATTGCTCAAATTTCTTTTCCTTTCTTTATAGACATTATAATCGCCATTTGTTATTAATATCTTTTTGTTGTCTATGCTCTAAACACATAAATATTTTCTATTCAAAACGATTATTCATTTTTCAATGGTCACAGTCAAAAATATATATAATTCTTTTATAAATAACATTATAATCGAAATATTTTTTTTAACATTTATGTGTGTCGTTGCTGTCCTGCTTCTGCTGGGGTTCCCATCCTTCAGAGCATGAGAAGGGGGGCGCCTCATTGAGTGGGCGCCGCCGTCGCAGCTCATCGCAATTCAGAAGACCCACAGGTACCATTTCGCACGGAAGATATTGCGACATACTGAATACTTCCATTGAAGAACTTTCAACTGGGCTGAGGTTCGAGCTCACTGTCTGCCGATGGTGACGCCCTAACCAACCAGGCCACAGCGGTCTATAATTCTTATGTACTTGTAATCGCGTATTGACAATTCAAAATGCAGAAATTTAGTAATTGTAATCGCACGTTATCACTGATCTCGTCATCAAAGTAATTATTGAGCTTACAATTCGTGCTTTAGTTTTCAATCTCATTACGTTTGAAGCAGCGTTTTATGCATCGCCAAATGTCACCTGTCTCGTCCACTCTTTGGTTTTCCACTGGGCGGGAGGGGAATACTACGGAAGAATGATGTATAAAAAAGGACTTCTAGCTAGGGAAAAAAGGGTGATATAGCTAATTTTCAAGAAATATCCTGCCAGTGAATACTGCAGTGGTATACCTAACTGAAGTTCCTGTTATCAGTTTTCTAAGCCTAAAAATCCTTTCAGGATTTCTTGTCTCGGTATAATAGACAATTGTACCAGTCTGCTTACTTTCGAATTTTTTCTCTCACGCCTTACATATAGTTAGATTTATATCTCATTGAATTATTTCAACAAAATTTTACATAAAACCTTTCAAATTTAATTATTTTCATTCTTTTTTAAAAAATATGCATTGATATGCCGTGTAGTATGTATTTTACAAATGAAGCCATGACTCGATTTTTCAGCGACAAATGAAAAAAAAATGCGCTGGAAATTGATGATGTGCGTGGGCTGTTTAATGTCTTTATAACAACGCTTCCGCTATGGAAATATTCAGTTGCACTCTGTAAGAAGTAATTGATTTTAAACAGTTACCTCGTCTTGGGAAGGAAATGTTTATTAATTCTATATTAAATGATACAGCGATGAATTTTAAGAATACATTTTATTATTTTTATAGGTATGAAAGAAAGAGTCCATACTGGTTTTGCTGCTTTCAGTTACTTCTTGATCATCCATTTCGGAAAAATAAGTGATGACCTCTTCCTTGAGGCAGCTGCAACGCCAGAGAGAACTTCCGAGTGTCGTGTGTCACTCAGAACAGATGCACTTGGCTACGTTGCTTTCTGCAACGCGTTCACTTCAAGTGCCACTTCTTTCAAGCTACCTCACAACACAACTAAGCTCCAAATATACCAAGTGAAGAACCTTCCCCTGAATCGACCATTGGCTCCGAACTTGGAGATGCTGACGGAGCTGGAGGTGCTGCAGTGTGATCTCAGCCACGTCTCCTGCCAGATGTTTGCTGGTCTGCACAATCTGACCAGCATATCTCTGGAGAAAAACAATCTGAGAAAGCTTCCTGCTGACGCATTCAAATACAATCTGCTTCTTTCTAGAATTGATCTATCTTCGAACTTCCTGCTGTCGTTCGGAGATATAACAGAATCTTTGAAAAATCTGAAATCACTGATAAGTCTCAATTTGTCCAAAAATAAACTTATTCGATGGATTTTGGTAGAAGAAACTACAGCTTTAAAAAATCTTCCAATACAGGAACTTGATATTTCCTTGTGCAGTATTGAAACGATAACTGCTGAGGCTTTTCAGAATTTCCCAAACTTGTCTTCCTTAAGCATATCCATGAATGTCTTGGGGGAAAAAGGAATGCGAAATTTGAGTGAAAGCTTAAGCTTTAAGACCTTACGAAAATTTAGTGGAAGAGAAATGAAGTTTATGTCTTACTTTTCTTCCCAGTTTTTACGTCGCTTGACACAATCTAACATTGAGTTTTTGGACCTCTCTGGTAATCGGTTTACTCATTTTCCTTCTGGGAATCATTCGAACTTAAAAGAATTAGTTCTTGACGACTGCGAGTTAAAAGAACTTCGGGAAAATGATTTTGTAGGAATGCCAAAGCTGGAGATTTTGATTCTGAGCCGAAACGAAATAGAACGTATTGGGAAACAGTTTTATAAGAATACAAATTTGAAAACTTTAGATTTAAGTAAAGCTATACGTTTTGATACTACTCAAAATATTACGATTGAAAACTATGCATTTAAAAATTTAGTGAATCTAGAACATTTACATTTGAATGAAATACCGATTTATGATAAATTACGTCGCTTTATACTCTATGGTCTATCAAATTTATTAATTCTTAATTTATACCGATGTAATCTAATGCGAATAGAGGATTATGCGTTTGAGACTTTAAACAATCTAGTAAGACTTGACTTATCTTCTAATGTGATAACAGAGCTTTCGAATAAATCATTTTATGGTTTAAGAAATGTTGAATCAATCACTTTGTCAAATAACGCACTTTCTTTCATAAAATCAATCGATCCCTTTTCATATACTCCACAACTAAAGTTATTAAATTTGAAATCAAATAAAATTTTACAGTTTCCAAACGGCATTTTCTCAAAATTATATGCTCTGGAAATGATACAAGTGGATGATAATGCAATCCGGCCCTGGTCTCAAAAACTTTTACCTGAAACTTCAAATATGACAATTTTTCTTTTTTCGAAAAACGCCATAACCCATTTCACAAAGGAAATGTTCCAGGATATGAGTAGCTTGGAATTTGTAGATTTCTCGGAAAACCCTATCAACTGTTCTAAGTGCTCTACACTTGATTTGCAAAACTGGATGAACAAAACGAATGCGACTATCGTAAGTCTCTCGGAGGACTCCCACAAATACAAGTGCCATGATCCGTTCTCGGTATCGGTGCAAGAAGCGGATCTTTCATACCTCCAGACAAGTTGCATTCCACGGGAATTGGATGCTGTCAAAGTCGCGTATTCGGTAGTTGTCAGCATCCTCCTGGTAATCCTGATGATCACGCTGATGTGGTTTCGTTGGAAATGGAACATAAAGTACTGTTTATTTTTATTACAGTTGAGAATGAAAAGGTACAAAGAAGAAACCCTTGCCGACAGATTCCTGTACGATGCTTTTGTGAGCTATTCTGAGACAGACCTGCCTTGGATCATCCATGAGCTGATACCAACCGTGGAAGGCGACGGCTCTATAGTTTTATGTTTGCCTGACCGCGACTTCATCGCTGGGAACATTTTATTCGAAAGCATTTCTGCTGCAATTGAGAAAAGTCGAACAACAATTTTGATCCTTAGTAATCAGTACATAGAATCCAACTGGGGAATGTTTGAAGTTCAGATGGTTCAGAATAAACTATTCGAAGACACTAGAAGTGGTTTGATTTTAGTGTTTCTTGAACCCATTCACAAGTCTAAAGTGACTAAGAATCTACAATACGTTATAAAAACAAGAACTTGTATACAGTGGACATTAAATCCCATTGGGCAAAAATTATTCTGGGAGCGACTGAAATTAGCAATAAAGAAACCTAAAGATAAAGGAATTGCTACCCATATTACGTAATTCATTGTATTATTATACAGATGAGATATTTTCATGGTCGAAGGATTCACAACTACGCATTATATCTACGAATGGCCAAACTCATGATGTCCATTTCATTTAAATGACCTTTTCAAATTCGATACGTGGTTCTTGTTTACTCTAACAATTTATTCTAAAGCTTATTTGTAAATATATAATTCCATAATGAATTAATTGTTTCAAAGTTACTATTATATATATAAAAGATTGGAATCATCATTTAATGTCTCTGTTACGTTAAAAATGTTTGTTGTTACATTAATATTCTTGACCAGTATTTTCAATGAAATGGAAATCTTGTTGAATTAAATTTACCCGATCAGTTATCTTTCCCTCATTTCTTTGATTTTACCATAACATAGATGTATACGAGAATATAATTTGTAAATATAATATGGTGTAGGAATTCTTTTGTAGCATTATATTACTTCGTAAGATGATTACTTAAATACGATAGTGATCCTTTTTGTCTGAGATCAGTTTCTGTTCTCCCAGAGTTTTTGAATAACATTGAAAACTTATCAAAAAGCTTTTTTTTTCTGTGATTTCAAGTGACTGATAATGAGAAGTTATTTGCAATGTTAAACACAACCGTCGTTATTTCTTCTCCATAAAAGAAATGAGAGAAATGTTTAAGGTACATGAACAGTAAACTCCTGGCCGATCTTAACTCTAAAACACTAATTAATAAATCCAAAAACTTGGAGACAAAATGAGGAACCATACTGTAGTTTCGCTTATGATTTATTCTACGCACATACCGCGTACACACTGCCTATTTTCAAAAAGTGAAAGAAAAATATAATAAACGACGCTCAGCGCCATCTCGTAGTAATGAATTCACAATTCAATGAATGCGAGCTTGAACATTCTCCCGGCCGATGGCCTTAGGGACATCAAAATTGCACTTAGTTATACATACACATACTGATACACATCAAAGGCAACAACTTACCTTGCAAAGCACAATTCACATGGTAAAAATATAACTGCAAAAATAAAAGAAATATCTTAATTATTACACAGAAAAATGATAAAAATGAAATGCAAAGTCAACTCAGTTCATCAGTTGTTGTACCGCTGTTAATCGGTAACACACACAGTTTGTGTATAGGTCTTTTTATTTCACCTGACGCAGTTTTTACTAGCACGACACGAACCTTCTTGTCTAGTCCTTCACGGACTCTTATAACTCGACCAAGTTTCCACTTGTAAGGCGGTAAGTGGTCATCTTTAATGATAACTAAATCATTTACCTTGATGTTGTTCGCAGGTCGTTTCCATTTTGCTCGTTGCTGGAGCTGTGTTAAGTAGTCCAGGGACCACCTCTTCCAAAACGCTTGACAAATTTGCCTCACACGTTTCCATCGGTTATTTAGAGCTAAGGTTTCACTGCTCACATCTGGCTCTGGAATTGCTTGAAAAGTGGATCCAATTAAAAAATGTGATGGGGTTATCGCGGAATAATCATTTGGATCTTCTGAAACTGGAACTAATGGACGAGAATTCAAACACGCCTCGATTTGTACAACAAACGTATGAAATTCCTCGTAAGTAAGAGTCTGCGCTCCAATAACTTTTTTCATATGATGTTTAAACGATTTCACAGCAGCTTCCCACAATCCAATGAAATGCGGAGCAGAAGGAGGATTAAATTTCCAAGTAACACCTTCATTAGCTAAGTAATCGATAACTTCACAAGACATCCAAGCTTTTAACTCCTTATATGCACCCACGAAATTTGTGCCACAATCACTGTGTATTTCACGAGGTTTTCCTCTTCTAGATACGAAACGTTTCAAGGCTGCTATAAATGAATTCGCACTTAGATCTCCAACACATTCTAAGTGAACAGCCTTCGTAACAAAATAGACGAATACGCAAACGTATATCTTCATTGTTTTCACACCTCGTCCCTTTCTTGGTCTTACGTGGAAAGGTCCCGCAAAATCCGCACCTGTTCTAGCGAAAGGTCTCTCAGGGTTAACTCTAAAAACTGGGAGGTCACCCATCATCTGCTTTGACAGCTCGGGTCTGCTCCGAAAGCATGTGACACATCTGCGTAAAATCTTTCTTATCACTTGACGCGCGTTAATAACCCAAAACTGCTGTCTGAGGATTGCAAGCAGTAATTGGTTGCCACAATGCATATACGTTTGATGATAATGCATTATTATTAGATCTGTAATAATTCGATGTTTTGGAAGAATAATTGGGTGCTTAACATCATTTGGCAAATCAGAATTACAGAGCCTGCCTCCAACTCTGAGTATTTTCTCCTCGTCCAGGTATGGATGTAAGGATAGAATCTTATTTTGAGGGCTCAAGCCTTTCCCCTTAGACAAAAATTCAATTTCTTCCGCAAATGAAATGGTTTGTACATATTTTAGTACAAATGCACGCGCATGATTCAGTTCTTTAGTCTGGAGGTAGTTAGTTTTATCACCTCCACCTTCTTCAGGTTCATAATAAATCTGAGAGTCCACACTATTACTCTAAGAAGTTTAGTATAGGATGAAAATTTTAAAATTAAATTATCGATCCATGAATTACTCTTAAGGCTCTTCCAGACCTACGTGAGAACTTCTGTTGTCTTGTCGCCCCATCTGGTGTTAGTTCTCAAAGCTTGTAGAGGGGAGTATCCCAAACATTATTATTGGTTGAAATTGCGTGTCAATCAATCCTTCGAAGTTAGGGAGTCTGCCAGAATTGGCGCGTTATATCGTGAAAAATTAAAGTACTAACGCCATAAAAACAGCCAAAAAGAGAGTTTTAAATTTGCTCCTAACAGATGTTTACCTCAAATTACCCTCAGGTTTCTTAGAATAGGGGTGGGGGAAAGTGGGTCAGTACAAATGCTCAACGGACTGACACCGGAATTACCTGTTGCTGTCTTATGGAAAATGAGCTGCCAGTGATTCTAAAGAAAATATTATTTATTTATATTTTAGAGTTCGGTATTTATTATTCGCACTAAAATATATGAAGAGAAATTGCAAATGTTGAGTGATTTTACAGTTACTAATTAAATGGTCAAAAATGATTATCAGAATTCAAATAAAACCCAAAATACTATATGAATGATTAAAAATATATTTTTTTAAGTGCCTTGGTTCAATTTGATTTTATGAGATTTGATCCATTGACTTAAGATGCTTTTGAATATGAAATGTGTTGTGAAATTTACTTTCATTCTGAAGATTTTAAAATTCTTCAGTTATTTTATTAGATATTTTCCACTGGTTTGATAAAAACAAAATTAGATTAGCACTAAATATGCCTTATAAAAACACACAGGTAAATTAGATTAAAATATGTTTAGAGTAGTAAAATTGTGAGAAATATAAATTAGGTTTATATTTGTCAACGAATAATCAAATGCAAATGCAACTTATAGCATACGAGAAAAATATAATTTCCTAGTAATACGAGTAAAATATAATACAATTTCATAAATTAGGTTTATTTGTCAACAAATAATCAAATGCAAATACAACTTATAGCATACGAGAAAAATATAATTTCATTGTAATACGAGTAAAATATAATACAATTTCATGAGCATATGGGAAATTTAGTTAATACCTTGAAATATATATGAGGTAAAATAGTAATTAAAATAAATCTGTTAATAAAGTAAAGAAATGCTTGAGCAATTCACATTTCGTGAAGGAAAAACAGAAACTATAAATATATATATATATATATACACACACACAGACACTCTATATACAAACATAAACATACAAATTCATATAGTTAAACTTTTATTTTTTTGGATTTTAATTTTTCAGCTTTTTTTTGTTTGCTCCTCAATTATATAAGTTGGATTTCTTATGTCCATTGATCTAGGATAACGTGGATCGATTAGTTCTGGCAAAAGACAGTCAAAATAAAAATCATTTAATTTAGTTTTCATTTGTGTCTCCCAAAATACATCATCTCTAAAAATAATTACTGTTTTAATTCCTTTTGGGTACCAAATGGCAAACCAACAAAAGTTTCTTTTACTAATATGTAATTATCTTTGGATTTGATAGTAAAATTTATGATTTTTATTTATGCCATTAATTTCTTTTGTTTTTCCATCTTTTTGCCAGAAATTGAATTTAAATTTCTTTATAAATTCATTGGGATGTATATCGCGACATGTATATGGGCATTTAATTTCAACAATACCCTCTTTGCCAATTATTCCATCTGGCGTGGCAGCTAAATGAGGCAAATTTTTATTTATGAAAATCCCACATGGTTCTATTTTCCTATTTCATTTTCTAGTTCGAGAATGGCAGTTTTTTCATGAATAATCCCGTATAAAATTGCTTCATTTTAGGTTAGAGTATAGTATTGTTTTTACTAAATTTTGGCATCCTGTAAGAGGTAACTTCCGACATACAGCACCAAAATTCGACGTTGTCAATCGAATTCTTCTTTCCTTTCTCCAAACAGCATTCTCACTTTGAAGTACAGTATCTCTTTCTAAAGCTTCTCTTTCTTTCAAAGTAAGAGCTAGATTAGTCAATAATTTCGATTTTTTTTTCTTCGTATTCATTAGATGATAAATCTGGCTTTTCAGCAGCTGGGCCATAATTTTTGTCGGGACCTGAAAAAATATTTGTTAATTTCCTTGGCTTTGACTTATTTTTTGCTTTATTTAATTTATTTATTCTTTTATTTTCAAACTGCTTGCAGTATTTACCTGGTGACTTTTATATTAAACTGACTTATATATTTCATTCGATTTTTCATCGATTTCCTTGTAGTGGAAAGATGAAGTTTTCTTTTCGTACTGTAATAATTTTTTTTTCATATTTAAAATAGACTAATTTTACAGAGTTTAATTAATGAGAAAAATATCCAAATACGTTTAAAATGGTAAAAGTGTTGAAATGAATTTACGAGAATTTTGAATTTTCGAAAACAGCATTCAACATCAATTGAGAAACGCGTCAAAGTGAATAATATGTTCAACAGAATCTTGCGGTTGAATAGTTTGGAATGGCTGCATTAGAAAGCTGTTTGGAGACGGTATTGTACTGCGTATCCCATCTTAATGACAACAAGGTGATTGATGATTTAATTATTGTTGTAGCCATACCGAGAAAGAAAGTCGTTCAATCACACTATTTCTAGACTAGTCACTTTGAGCATATCTAATTGATTCTCAATCTCCTTCCTGATATTCTCTCTCAAGCATTTCTACTCGAACATCAATACTATAACTTCAGTTACATATTTTATATCACCTTAAGTGCTACAGGATATTTATTCATTCTTTTGATATTTTATTACTTTTATTCCTCATTTGTCAAAAATAATGTCATTTGCGTTGCGCAGGACAATATTCTTCTCAAATAAATTTCGTGAGCATAAAGTGATTCCCCTAAGAGCATTGATGTCATCTGTATTGTAGTGTGTTGTAATGTATTGTTATTGTTCGTTTGGTTATTGAAACGCTTTTATATTTTTCCGCTGAAGTTATACTACAAACCGAATTTTTTTTCAAAGATATATATAATTTTTCAAATTTAAAGTGTTTAATTTCTTATCAGACGCAATATGCTGGTATCGTATGCTTATTAATCATACTTTATAATGTATTTTTTTCATGAAATAAGTTGAAAATAAAATTAAATGTCCAAATGTTTGTAAAGGTAAAAACTCAATAATTTTGGAAAATGATTAAAAATCAAATTAAAATATTTGTCTCACTATTATTCTAATAAACGTATCGTTCTTATTATTAGATATTTTATTTTATAAGAAATATATATGTATATATATATGTGTATGTGTATATATATATATGTGTGTGTGTGTGTATGTATATATATATGTGTATATGTATATATATATACATATATATATATGTATATATACACACATATATATATATATATGTATGTGTGTGTCTATTGTAAAATGCATTTTTTTACATCTTCACACATAAAGTAGTTTAAATTTTTAATACATAGTTAGTCTTATTTCAAAATCGTAGTATATAATTGAACAAGGTAACACAAAACAGTTTATAATATTTCATTTTGAAAATTTACTTAAATGAAAATAATCAAAGTTGATTTAAAAGTATATATTATAGCTACTTTTCCAACGCTAATAAACAGAAATCTAACATGCATTATTTACAGATGCCTTTTCTATTTCATGAGTGAGAAAAGCTAATTCGTCTTGCTCGATTTGGAATTGTTTGCCAACCACAGGGTAAAACAGGGGGAATCATATGAGGAGAAGTTTTTCTCAGAAAATCCTCCCTCTTTAGGTTACCGTAGTGAAGTAGAAAACTCAGCCAAGTCTGGCTTTAAAAATTTTCCAGTTTCATAGGTGGCGTTGTGTACAGAGGTGGATTTTCAGAAATAAGAATGAGTTTGATTTGTAATCAAAATTCGTATCAAAATATTAATGCAACCAAAAATATTTTTAGTTTAAAAAAAACAAAAATGTTCATTTTGTAACTGTACGGAGAAAAAAATGAAATATCTTTAAAAACCAAATTTTGTACAACCTCAATGAAATTAGAATTTGATTAAAATTTACTTGGATGGAGATATTTTGACATTTTAAAAATATTTGAAAAAATTTTAAACGCTAAAAATGGACGTCGAAGTGACAGTAGCTCTGTTTTTTGTAATTTGCAAAAGACCGGAAGTTTCTATCATGAAAATAGCACTTGTGAAACATTAAAATATTATCCATAGGATTAACATAGGATTCGATTTTTCCCAACGGAGGTCTAGCAGGGCCTTAATTGTGAGAAACACTACACTTTTTAACTTCTCATTCTCTACTACTTTATTTGGAATTTCTTTAATACTTCGCTCTGGCCACTCCTCTGTCTCCTTACTCAACCATTTAGGGCCTATCCACCACTTATCATTAGACGCTAAATTCTCAGCTGAAATACCTCTAGTTAACAAATCTGCTGGGTTATCCTCTGACGGACAGTAACGCCAATCACTCGGATTTGTTTTCCCCTGTATTTCCGAAACGCGATTAGACACAAATTGCTTCCACCTTTTTGGGCTTCCCTTGACCCAACACAAAGCAACTAACGAATCACTCCAAAACATAACTTTCCCGACCAAATCAGCAAAAATACTTCTTACATAATTTCCTATTCTTGCACCTATCACAAGGGCCATTAATTCTAAACGAGGGAGCGTTAATTTCTTAATAGGGGCCACTCTGCTCTTTGACATTATAAATGACACTTTATAATTCCCACTTTTATCAGTATATCTAAAATATGCCACACATCCATAAGCAATTGGTGAAGCATCGCAAAACACATGCACCTCAACATTTGTATCCACACAATCCATAAAACTATACCTCGAAATGGAAATAACACTCAATTTCTCAACTTCACTGCACCACTTAGCCCATTTTTGATGCAAATCATCTGGTAACGCATCATCCCAATCGATTGCTCTTTCCCAAATTCCTGTAACAAACACTTAATCCGAATAACAAACGGAGAAATCAACTCAACTGGATCGAAAATGGTTGCAGCGGTCTGTAAAACACTTCGTTTGCTATTTGTCAACCGTTTCTGAGAATCCACCAAACCTCTCACATCCAACGACAACACATCTAACTCAGGGTTCCAATTCAAACCTAGAACTTTCGTCTGATAAGGGTCCACCGATTTATTCTCACTAAGTCCACTAATTATCTCTTCACTCTCACTAAGTCCATTCTCAACCCATAGCTCTTCTAGCTCTCTGCTATTAGACCTTAACTTCCTCAAATTAAAACCTCCTGTTTAAAGAATTGACACAGCATCTGACAATTCAAAGGC
Source organism: Latrodectus elegans (assembly GCA_030067965.1). Lineage (NCBI taxonomy): Eukaryota > Metazoa > Arthropoda > Arachnida > Araneae > Theridiidae > Latrodectus > Latrodectus elegans. The sequence goes on along the minus strand of CM057818.1, from coordinate 67,600,065 downwards.
CTCACTCACACAATATCCGCCATGATATAAGTCATCTACATAGAGAGCAGAATTCAGCATCTCAACTACTTTCAGATTAGAATTTTCAAATTGTTTGATATGATACTTTATTGTTGCGCTCAGGATAAATGGAGATGTTTTACAGCTAAAAGATAATCTCCTCATTCTCATAAATTTGTACTCATCACTAGGGTTATCTGAATACCACAGAAATTTTAAGTACTCTCTATCCTTTTCAGAAATGCCAATCATTAAAAATGCCTTTTCTATATCAGCACTAAACGCAATTTTGAATTTACAAAAGCTTAAAATCATATCAAGAATGTTAGGATTTAAATTTGGACCAGTTTTTAAACAATCATTTAAAGAATTATTACCTTTAGATTTAGAGCTACAGTTGAAAACCACACGAACCTTTGTTGTTTCTTTATCCTTTCTAACAACCGCTCTATGGGGCATAAAATATTCGCGCTTATACTATTCTCACATTCTTCAATAATACCCTTTGAAATTTGATCATTTATGATTTCCTTGTATTCTTCACCAACCCATTTATTTTTAGAAAAATCGGTTTTAAGCTCATCAAATCGTTTTTTAGCCAAAGAAAAATTATTTTTCAACTCACTCGGATCAACCCTCCTTAGTAAATTCGTTTCATATCTACCTTTAACGAATTTTAAACCACTCTCAAATTGATCTATATAATCGCTTTATCACTTAAACTTAGTTCTTCCTTCTCTTTTATTCCCAAAGCCTCTAGATTCCATAGCATTTGAATATCTGGAGTTGCTATACACAAATTAGCTGAGACTCCGCAATTATATTCGTTATTCTCATTCTCACCGTCGAAATTTCCGCTTACCACGTACCCAAAAACAGTGTTTTGCAAAGCCAAATTACTATTAGCCGGACAAATTTGACCTGGTGGTAACAATTTATAAAAGATCTCCGCACTTAACAGTAAATCCACTCGACCTGGCACATTAAAGCCTTCATCTGCAAGTTTTAAGTACTTTAATTCTGGAACATTTATTTCAAAAGTTCTTGACGGCATGAAATCCGTAATTTTAGGTACAATTAAAAAATCCAATTTTTGTTCAAAACTTTCCTCAAGATTAGAAATTGTCGCATTAACAACAGATTTAATCGTAGTAGATATATTTCCTATACCACAAACAGTCAAATTGGTTCTCGTTCTTTTCAAATTAAGGTTATTCGCACAGTCTATCGTCATAAAATTATTCATTGCTCCTTGATCTAAAATAGCTCTCACTCTGTATTTATTTCCTGTCTCATCTCTCAATAGGCAATTAACGGTACTCAGGAGCACGGTTTTTGACTGATTTATTACTACACGAGAAGAGAGTACGGAAGTAGTGTTTTGATTATTTGTTAGGCTGGCAGCTGTTTGAGATGCCGGCGCAACTGGCGACAATACAGAATCACTGGCTCTCACTATGGGGGTAGAAAATTGGTCGCCATTCGACACACTTGCACTTTCATTGCGCCATAGCTCAGAATTTCTCGGATAATGTAGTGATACATGATGACGCCTGGTTTTTCCCTCTCGCTTACACAAAGAACAAGAAAAGTGCGATTTACACTTATTAATTAAATTTCTATCTAGGCAATTAAAACAAAAATTATTTTTCTTAATTATCTCAACTCTTTCAAAAACAGGCATAGCTAAATAATTTCTACATTTGTACAAAGGGTGAAAATCAAAACACAAACTGCATTTTAAACTTTTAATATCAGTTAGAAAAATTCTAGACACATTTTTCGTGTTGGGGGATTTTTGATTTCTGATATCCGTAAGTGATTTTCCTCGCGACACATAGAACAAATCTGCCTCTTTCCCTAAGGTTACGGGATCAAACCAACTATCTGATTGTCTAATGCTGACATGACTCGCGGTTTCTTTATCTAATGTTTGAAACAATTTGTCTGATATAATTAATTGTTTTAACTTCTCAAAATCAGACACTTCTCTTAGTTTTAAATAGCATTCAAAACTAGTAGTTAACCTTGACACAAATTGTACATGCGTTTCATTAGCTTGCCTAATAGTTTTCCTAAACTGCTCCAAACACAACTGAGGGATCGGTTCGAATTCTCGAAGAACAATTTTCTTAACTTTTTCATAATTACTCAATTCATTATCACTGATGTAAGAAATTACATTTGAATCTTTCTCGCCAAGTAAATTCAAAAAAATTTCCGCTTTAAATGTATTGGGTACATTTTTAGTTATAAATGATCTCTCTAAAGAAGCAAAAAACAGACCCCATCCTTCAGGGCGACTTGGTATTCTAATGGTTAAAGTTTTTACACTTTTTATTAATGAATTCAAAGAATCGCAAATCTCAATTGTATTTTCTGAAACATCGTCTTTAGTTTTTGAAGCTGTTCTCAAGCGCGATAACTCTAATTCGGCTTTCGCTCTCTCTAATTTAATTTGTTCTAACTGTAGTTCTAACTGTTTATTTTTCTCATTTGTTTCTAATTCAGATTTCCTGTCCTCAATTATGCCCTCAATGAGATCAGACACAAATTCAGGTTCAGATTTGCATTTCTCAGTCTTTTTAATGATTTCTATCAGTTCTGAAACCGTCATTTTATCTGTTACTTTTTCACCTAGCTCGGTTGCAGCAAGCTGCAGATCAACTTTTCTAGCGTTTTTAAACATTATGAAAACAAATCTTAACTACAGAAACACAATTTAACTCTTAACAGGGATTTTGAGAACAAATCTTAATTACAAAACAAAAATAACTCTTTTTAAAAACTGTAAGAATAAATCTGAACTACACAACACAGTTCAGTCACAAATTATTTTTACTTTACCACATTCTAATATCAACATTATTTCAACACTATTACACTAAATCAACGACATTACCACATCAACTCTAAATCTACAATTTCCAACACTATAGTAAAAAAATTGACTACTGAACATCAAAATTACTCACCCCAAACTAAAACTACGCAACAACATCCGAAATTATTTCTTTCATCACAAAATCACTGTCTGGGACTCGCACCACACTTCCTGACACCAACAATGAACAGTAAACTCCTGGCCGATCTTAACTCTAAAACACTAATTAATAAATCCAAAAACTTGGAGACAAAGTGAGGAGCCATACTGTAGTTTCGCTTATGATTTATTCTACGCACATACCGCGTACACACTGCCTATTTTCAAAAAGTGAAAGAAAAATATAATAAACGACGCTCAGCGCCATCTCGTAGTAATGAATTCACAATTCAATGAATGGGAGCTTGAATAGTACAGGTTAAAAAACATCAATTTCGACCAAAAATGATAAATTTATTTTATTCTTTCGTTAAATAAGGAATTTAAATAGCTTTCTAAAACAGGTTTGTTTTTATCTCTACGTTAATTAGATTCCGAGATATAAAGGATTTTGTGAAGATTACGAAACCAAAAGTGGACACATTTAAAGGACCGGAAGTGGGCGTTTAAAGGGCCAGAATGATGTTAAAAATTATTTTAAACAGTGTTTAATTTTGAAATATAAATTTAGTAAGCTTTTTAAATATACATAAAATAATTACTGGTCCGGAAATCAATTAGAAAATCAAATAAAAAAATTAATCAGCAAATATGAGAATTTCTTATAGACACAACACTTTAATCTTTAAATGCGATTTTCTCAGAACTGTGGCTTTTTTTTACCTATAATTTGCATGCTTCAAAAACGATAACTCAAAATATTTTTATAATATCACTATGGAATTTCATGAGCGTGATCTGTATATTGTTTTCTAGGGAATATACTAAAAAAAGCTTTAATCACTAAAATATTTCCCAAATTACGGCCTATTATTCGAATATTGACATAGAAATTTTGGCTAAAATTTCAGTATAATTATACAATTGGCCGTAATTTTTTAACAAAAACATAAAATGTTAGTACATGCTCTAGATAACAGCACATAGATAATTTGGTATTACTTTTTTTCAAATACGTTTAATAGTTTTTGATGTAGCATTTTTTAAAGTTTTTAAAAAAATACTTAAAATTGTAATCATATTTAACATTTCTGAAGTATAATATTGGAATATATCAAATTTTAGTAGCTCAATATTAATGTTTTCTAAAGTGAAATAAGAAAAAATCATTACAATGTATGTATGGAGCGTATATTAAAAAAAAGTGCTCTGAACGTGTTCGGGTACCTTAAAAATGATTAATGTCATGAGAGGTATTTATGAAATGTTTTATGTAAATTTATGTAAATTTTTAGAAACCAATATTCAAAATTTTCTACACGAATTTTGAGTCACAAATTACATTAATCGAAATTTATTTATGTGCACAAGTGCACAATCTAAATGTACAGGTCCGAAAGAAAAATTACCGACAGTAATTTGATATGTTTATATTGATAAGAGAGAAATAATTTCATTTAAAGATATGTCAATTAGATCTAAAATTACGACAATTTAAAGAAACCAGAAATTCAGTTCTGCGAACCGGAAGTTGTGTAAAAATGAAGTTTTGTTTGCAGTTTTGGTTTCAATTTGTTTCTAAGTTCTAAACTTTTCATCTATAAACTCATATAATTATGGTGATGGTGACTCAAAAGGATTTTTGGAAGAGAAAGAGGCTTATGGCAATAATCTTATTCCTACTCATTTCTGAATATTGGCTATGTTCAGAAAAGAGTAGGATCAAACACACGAAAATTAAAAAATAAAGTATCAAGTGTCTCTCAGCGAAAGGAAAATTGACGGATTCCCTAAATAACTGATGAAATTCAAAAAAAATTATGCAATTGTGTAATCCGGAGTAATGTGGGGAGTTTAGAAACAATGCAACAAAATGATATTGCTTTACTGTTTCAGTGTGCTTCAAGTTCGAAGAAATCCTTGCACGAGCAGAGTGAGTCTGACCGGTGAAGATATCTGGTTCTATTATGAACGAGCCTTACGTTAAGGAAAAAAAACATGTTGGACTTTCTCGAAATGTACTGAATATTGGTAAGCCAGTTTACATGAAATTAAGAATGCGTCAAGATTTAGCAAAGCGCCTTCATAGTAAAACGCAAAATGCTAAGGTTGTCATTGAATGGTTTATCACATTCTGGATAAATGTCGCATCGCAGGTACAATTCTACTGAAATTCAAAAAAACAAAAAAAAAAAAAAAAAAAAAAAAAAAAGCTGAAAGATTTAAGAAATTTAAAAAAAAGTTATTTCTCATGAAAGTAAAGGAGGCTGCACACATATAAAGCAGGCGGGCGAATTTTAGGTTTCTGTGATTATTAAAAGCAAAAATTATTTCTAAATAGTGCTGTTCTTCTTATTTTCTCAAAATCATTTTTTGCGATGTTTCTCTGATCGCAAAACATAATAATTAAAAAATTTATTGTTTAATCTCTTTGAAATAGGATGTGTTTGTTATTTAGGCATAATTTTAGGGAGTATATGTACTACCAAACACTTATACGGATAATGTCATTTTCAGCCATTTAAAGAGCAGCCTTTTTTTTTTTTTTTTTAACAAATAATAATAATAATAATAATGATTCTTTTTCTGTTTGCAATGAAAGTAAAATAAATGTATACATTGATTTATAAAATATGAAAATTTCAACTATTGCAACTATTCATTTTCAGCCATTTAAAGAGCATCCTTTTCTTAAAAAAATTATTTTTTTTCAATTTTCAATGAAAATGTTATAAAAAAGCAAACGTTACATAATTAAATATCAAAATTTTATCGATTTCATAGTCAAATAGTAAATTTTGGTCAACAGTTTGGGGAAAATATATATATTAATTGGATATTGTGACAGAAAATTGTCTTAATATTCTATAAAAAAATTAATAAGTTAATGCAGTTAAATTTCGAACAGAGATTTTTGAAAATATATTTTCGAATATTTTTAAATAAGTAAATAAATATATGTATACATACATACTTATATATATATATATATATATATATATATATATATATATATATATATATTATATGTGTGTGTGTGTGTCATTGGAATTAACTTTTCTGGCTTATTATTTTAAGTAATGACTCCCTTGCTCTAAAATGTTATAATTAAATGTTATCGATGGATATAAAAGCAAGTAAATATTGTAGAAGAGATTGGGGAAAAATGTATTGATTGTTGAAGAAAATATTCGTGGCTTCCTAGAGAGAGGGAACAGTCGATACCAACATAAATAAGGCTCTCACTTTTTATTCGGGGATAAAACACTGCAGAGTTGGCAACGAGCGGTCAATCGACGGGTCACGCGAACTTGTCAGACTTTTGAAGGGAAACGTCAGTTCCATCTGGGAAAACGCCGGAGACAGTGGTCGTAGATTTCTTGGTAGGGAAAATTTGCCTTTGAAAATGGGTTTTCTTGGTTAGAAAGAGAGATTGCTTCATCAAATAATGTTTGCAAGATAAGTTTTGAGACGAAATAATCTAAAGAGTAAGCATATTTTCTAAACTATTTCATTGTTTATTGTGTAATAATTGTGTCTTTTTTTTTTTTTTTGCTAGATTCATTACTCAATCATTCGAAAATTATTGAAGTGCACATTAATCAAGATGAAATTTAATTATCTTTATGTTAATTTTATTAGCTTTATGTTTTCATGACAAATTTTTAAAGGAAATAACTTAAATATTAAATATGATTTTTTGTTATTATCCCAAAAAGTTCTGCATTATTTTATAGAGAAATTTTTGATTCAGATGTTACATTATATACGGAAATCACGTTGTAAAAGAAAAAAAAAATAATAATAACGTTTCTGGGATGGTTTTTTATTTATTAATTTTTTTATAGAAAGTGGAATTTAAATTTGTTTTGAATTTACTTTCTATAGTTTTGACTTTGTAGAAAGTAAGTTATCATTCATCGAAATTTTAAAATTACAGATGAATTCTAATAAGTTAAATTGTGTTGATTAATTGTATTCAATAATTTGATTTATAAGGTTTTTCTAGATAGATTTTTCAGGAAATGAACAGTGTAATAAATATCATTAGAACTATCTTTCCTGGATTATTGTTTTAAAAAGTGATTCCCTTGCTCTTAAATGTTATAATTTAATGCACAAATATTAATTTAGCACCTTATATAGAAGGGATCGGTTTAATTCTGCTGTGGATTTTTTGCATTAAATGTTAAATAAATAAATTCTTAATTTGTTTAAACGAAAGTGTTCATAACACTTTATTTTAATAATATTCAATTATTAAATAAAACTTTGAAAATTGCAATATATGTTAAAAATTAAATCTCTTTTAAAATAAAAATATTTTCTAATAGACTTTTATATGCAATGGTTTAAGAAAATAAATATATTATTTAATTATTTTAAAGGAATCATCTTTGTAATGATAATACATTAAACAAATATCTAAAGCTATTTCCTATCAAGACAGAAGATAGTTTTCGAATTATGTGAAAAGTATAATCTTTTCACCCAAATTTCTACCTAAGTTTTTCAACTTTTCATAACAGCCAAAATTCTATCGGTTTTGCATTTGTTTGCCTTTTTATCCATTGTTATATTGTCTTCAAAAATTTTATAATTAAAAAAACTACTTAGTAAGAAATAATTATTTTATATCTATTCATTTAAGTATTTTATTTTTTGCATGTTACATCTTAAAATTTTATTAGCAGGCTCATAATGGAAAGATAAAACAAATAAAATAACAATTTCACGCTAAACTAATGAACTGGAATTCGATGTCCTCAATTAATCGATAACACTTGCTTATTGTGTCACATTTTGTTGATGAACAAAAGAAAATGTCTCCAAATTTCATAACCATAGCTAATAAAAATCACTTTTTTTAAGTTAACAAAATGAATAAACTGGTGCGAATGAATGATAAAATGAAATTTTGAGATTTATATCTAAGAAGTAGGGGAATGAATTTCAAATAAATGTTCAGAAACGAATAAATGCAAATTTTAGAAATTAAAGTAAAATTTCTATTAGCATAAAAATCTCTCGATATATTTATTTGTTAAATACTGCATTGATTTAAATGCTCTTTTATTTTCACTAAAATATGCAATAAAAAGAAAAGTCTTTTAAATACCAATAAAATTGCTCTGCAAAAGCCAGATCAATTTTGCTCTCATAAATTAATAAATAAAAATTAAATATTAAAATATTTTGGTTATCGCCACTCACACACACATATAATAGAATAAAGTACCAATATAAACAGCGTCATCAGGGGGTGTTTATAAATAATCCGTAACTCGTATTGAGGAATGTGATAAATTCCAATTATTCTGCAATAAGACTATTACTGTGACTTAAAAAATGTAAGGCTATTACTTTTAAATAAGAAATAATAAAATCTTAATTATTCCTTACTAATATAAAACTAAGATTAAATTTTATTAGATATAGGGGAAATTTAAGTAAGAGATATTTACTAAAATTTAACCGAAGTCACTTCTTATCTGTAAATTGTATTGTACAAATGTAGTATTAAGCATAAACAATAAAATCTAAATTTTTGTTTAATGTTAATTATTATATATATTAATATTACAGAAATAATGTATTAAATTTAAGAAGAGAATGGTATACTTTTACTTAGAATTCAATTTTATTTAGCAAATAATATTTCAGAAAAGTATATAAAAATATATGCATAGATATTTATAAAATATAAGATAGTATAGATATTTGTAATTTATATATGTATAGATATTTATATATAGATATGTATAGATATTTATATATAGATATGTATAGATATTTATAATTTATGGGAATTTAATTTTATTTGGTAAATAATACTTTATATGGTATATTCTACTTGATATAAATTACGATTCCTATGTAAAAAATTTATTTATTTGATAGGTATATTTTTTATAAAAATGTATTTGATAGATAAATTGTTTTACATATTATTAAAATAACAGATTACAAAAACTTAGAAAAACAGTTAAAATATAAAAAGAGCTTCCATTTTGATACATAATCTTCGACTACTTTTTATTTCTTTAATATCCTTGTTCTTAAATATGTTAGTCGATAACGATGTATTTGAAATTTCTGAAAGATTTATTGATTTTTTTTCGACAGTTATTCTCGAAGATTTATTTATATATTTCTGAGAAAGAAAATAAATAAAATTATTTTTTTTTTGTTTTGTTGCTATGCTATTTGTTAATGTATTTTATAAGAACGTTTCTGATTTACAATGCATGCAGTTTGTAATTATCAGGATTCTATATATATTTTATAAAATATTAAGTTTACGCTATAGTTTTTAATACTCCATGCTTGTGTAAAATTTCATTTTTCAGTTGAAAAATATCGCTGCAAGCAACCCGATTTTTTGCCAAGTGTAGATAACTACTTCCTAAAATCATGATTTTTTAAAATCAAGCATTCTTTCAGTTGTTAAGGGTTGTTTCTCAGATTTACCTCACAAAATTATAAATATATGAGGCATACCTACTCTAGAATTGAATGCGACCCTTTAAAATTGTTGTTGTTCTCGTGTTCCTGGGTAGCTAGATCTTTCCGAGAGTCTTGATAATTGCTTCTGCAAGATGTGGGCTGTAGAGAATTTCCTGCAGGCAGCCTCTAATTGGGATCAATCCAATTTTCATTATGTTGGTCGTGGCTACCGGACATTCGCACGTATGGTTGGGTGTCATTTGGTGTCCGGGGCAGTAATTGCATGTGGCATATGTTCTTGAGTTGTCGGGATGGATCTTTATATTACGAAAATGTTCAGTTCTCAACCTAGCATTAGTTGTTGTAATGCTTCTCGGGCAATCATATTCCGTAAGCAAAGGTTTCTTGAAAGCCTGGGTCACTAACCTGTGGCGAGCTATTGCATTTGCATCTGCAAGTGTGACATTAGTACGTTTTTGGTCGAGTTCTCTGCCTTCTTTAGCCAATACGTCGGCACATTCGTTTCCTTCTATGTTTACATATGCCAGAACCCATTGAAGTATGCATGATTTTCCTTGAGAGTTCAATGTGTTCAAGGAGAGAAATAATATCTGATGTGATGGTAGTCTGCCCATTTTTGATGGCTTCGATAGCCGCTCGAGAATCGATAAAGATTATAATCTTTATCGATTCTCGAGCGGCTATCGAAGCCTTTTGGCCTTTTGTGGACGGTGAAGCTTGCGAGTCATTTAGGTAGGGGGTCAGAGCTTCCTCGATTGCTAGGATTTCACTGGAAAAATTGGAGGCGATTATTCCGGTATGGATCTTGATTTTATGGTTTTTCCTATCTGGAAAGAGAAGGGAAACACCAGCTCCTCCATTTTTGAGGAACTGGTCAGAGGAACCATCTGTAAAAGCAACTGCATGTACCCTTTAAAATTAGTAAATAATTTTAAAGATGTCGGAGTATAAATGTTATTAATTTTTTTCTTATCAAACCTGTATTTTTGTGTATCTAAAATATTATTTCACGGTTCGTTGTCATAAAACAATCTCGTGCAAATTCAACTTGGAAGGAAATTCCAGCTGTAGAAATCACTCAGCTCCAATTCAACTGATTACAATAAGGAATAGCTCGGGCAGCCAGGCACTAGACTAGCATTCAAGACTGGTCGTCGTCTTCTCTTCCCTTTTACTAACTCTTCTGTACCGGGCGGTGGTATTTATCTCAGACTTGGCATGAAATTATACGAGTTTTATCAAGTTTCTGGAAGATTCCAAGCTATCTCGCTTAGTATTGGTCCCAGGGCTTGGATAATGGATTTTTCCGAAACATATCTATTTCTCGCCCAGTTACCAAAGCTCGCCAAATATCGGTAAATCGCTGAAAATGGCTTTTTAACGTACAGTTCTCAAATTTTGACCAAAATTTCAGTATTTTCGATCTTTCCGACGTATTTTAAGACAAATACAAATAATTTTTATAAATTTGTAATAATAATTTATTTAAAATATAACCACAAAAATATAACAGTTTCAAATTAAAAAGAAGTAGCTTTATTTATTTATTTATTGATATAACGTAAAAGAAGTAAGTGCATAACATTTTTTTATTTATAGCAACAAACTAAAATATGAAAAATTGAACTTTATTATTTTTTTTAAGTAGGAGCAAAAAAGGAGTTGAAAAAAAATCGTAAACAATCTTAAGAAAAAATCAAAAAATTTCTTTATTATTTTAAAATCTAATATCTTAAATGAAAAACTTTATTTTAATAAATCTTCAAAATAAAGTAATATATTTAAATAAATGATTAGACGTGCGAGCGCGTATTTAGAATAAAATTATAAATATATAAGACTTAGTTTTTTAAAAATATTCGTTTAAATTTTCAAAGTGTCAAATAATTTCACATAGGAGAGAGCAAATGTAATGCTGGCATGGAACATGCTTGTGTAAAGGGAAAACTATAGAAAAAAAAATTCATTTCTTAATATATTTTATAATAATATATAAAAATATTTCTAGGTATTTCATTTGTTAGTTGTGAGCAATAAAAGTGTGATGATAGTCCCTCGTCAGTGTATTATTATCCGCACTCATGTCCGCAATGATATTCTTGTTTTCATTCATGCTTTAGTCCACTACTGGGAAATATTTCATTTGTAATTACAAGATATCTTTCAAGAATTGAAGAAATATGACAGATCACATTAGAACTGTTAACTCTCTTAATCTCTTATTCGAATGAAATAGTAGAAATTATAAAACTATTGAAAATTACAAATTATCAAATTTATCAAATATCTGAAAAACATTTCCCATGGATATACAACAATATGTAATATTTGCCAAAAAATGATAAACTTTATTGAGATTTTCATCTTATTCTTTTCTAGAGATAAATTATGAAAATTATTTTATGAGATGTATGTAGAATGTCAATCAGTAAGGCGTAAGAGTGCATTTCAGAAAGAATAATGTAGAATGTGAGGTCTTTCAATATTTGAAAAATAGCTCCAACCACCCAGCAGGTGCAAAGGTAGCACAGGTTTCGGGAATCAGTATATTGTCCAGATGCCTTTGCAGTGGAGGAAAAACGGAAGGGAAAGATGAATCATCTTATCTTGCACTAATGTTGAATTTGACGGGAACCCCATGAACTCATCCTGCCAGAAATGTTAAATGAATTGTCACACTTCGAAGAACAATTTCAGAACTGAATTTAAAATGTATTTATCTTTTTTAAACATTGTTAAAAGTTCTTTTTTTTATTTCAATTTATTGGTGATTTTATGTAAAAAAATTACAAAAGAACCATTAATTACGCAAAACATCGTCAAGAAAGTTCTAAAAAATACTTTTCAAATGTTTAAATTTTATATTTACTGGAATGGATCATTTTAAGGAATAGACTATGCATTTTACAAGAATAGACTATCTCGACAGCAATAGTTGAAATTTTCATATTTTATAAATCAATGCATACATTTATTTTACTTTCATTGCAAACAGAAAAAGAATCATTATTATTATTATTATTATTTGTTAAAAAAAAAAGGCTGCTCTTTAAATGGCTGAAAATGACATTATCCGTATAAGTGTTTGGTAGTACATATACTCCCTAAAATTATGCCTAAATAACAAACACATCCTATTTCAAAGAGATTAAACAATAAATTTTTTAATTATTATGTTTTGCGATCAGAGAAACATCGCAAAAAATGATTTTGAGAAAATAAGAAGAACAGCACTATTTAGAAATAATTTTTGCTTTTAATAATCACAGAAACCTAAAATTCGCCCGCCTGCTTTATATGTGTGCAGCCTCCTTTACTTTCATGAGAAATAACTTTTTTTTAAAATTTCTTAAATCTTTTAGCTTTTTTTTTTTGCCTTTTTGAATTTCAGTAGAATTGTACCAGCGATGCGACATTTATCCAGAATGTGATAAACCATTCAATGACAACCTTAGCATTTTGCGTTTTACTATGAAGGCGCTTTGCTAAATCTTGACGCATTCTTAATTTCATGTAAACTGGCTTACCAATATTCAGTACATTTCGAGAAAGTCCAACATGTTTTTTTTCCTTAACGTAAGGCTCGTTCATAATAGAACCAGATATCTTCACCGGTCAGACTCACTCTGCTCGTGCAAGGATTTCTTCGAACTTGAAGCACACTGAAACAGTAAAGCAATATCATTTTGTTGCATTGTTTCTAAACTCCCCACATTACTCCGGATTACACAATTGCATAATTTTTTTTGAATTTCATCAGTTATTTAGGGAATTCGTCAATTTTCCTTTCGCTGAGAGACACTTGATACTTTATTTTTTAATTTTCGTGAGTTTGATCCTACTCTTTTCTGAACATGGCCAATATTGCCATAAACTGCTATAAACATCTTTCATTTTCATAAATGCTTGTGAGTCACCATGACCATAATATTTCGTATATTTAAGGTTCCGCGTTTCATTGGAACATTTGGAAACACACACGTATTTATTTGTTTACAAATTAAATACTCAAAAATTTAATTTTTGCACAACTTCTAGTTTTTAGAACTGAATTTCCGGTTTCTGGAAATTATTGATATAGTTTCAGATCTAATTGAGATATCGACAAAATTCCAACTGTGTGTGTATAAGAAACTTTTTCTTCTTAAATAATTAGCAAAACACATTTTTTGATACTTTGGTCAAAGTTGCCATAAGGAAAGGTATTATTAATACCTAAAATGTTTGCTAAGTATGAAATGTGTTAATTTATTTTATGTATTGGGTGATGCGTCTGTAGAATATTAGCAAAAGTGAATGTGTAAATTGTGCATTTCAAGATATTTTTGTTTTTTGTCCTCTTGAACAGCCAAGCCAGATCAGGTCCATGAGCCGATTCACCCAGGAGGTGTACAATTACCAGCTGGATATTTTGAACCTGGTCCTATTTGGTGAGCTCCCCGACAAGATAAAATGCAAGCAAGGGTGCAGAAGAACATTTAGTGCAAATTTTGAAGTGTATGTTAAGACCAATAAAAGTCTGTGATGACCTCTAAGGAATTGGGTAAGGTTGGTTGGTTGGTTGGGTTTTATGGCCCAAAGTCCAAAATTGGACATGCTGCGCCAAGAAATATATTTCTGATGTTTTCTATTTGTTTTTTTTCTAGTTATTTATTTTTTAAACCCAAACAACATTAAAATTTTAAAAAACAAAAATCAGTATATATATATATACATATTAAAATCCGTGTATAAAATATAAAAGGAAAATCAAAAATCTATATATAATTTTAAATTTTAAAACATAAACTAAATATAATATAAAAAAACCTATTGCTCTTAAAAAGGCAAATAGGTTCCTGTGGGGTGGTTCCCCAAGTAAATCAAACAAGGTTAAAATATCACAGTTACAAAAGAGTAAACGATATTGGTTTAAACATGGGCATGAAATTAAAATATGATAGATAGTGAAAGGTTCATCACACGTTTCACACCAAGGATTTAATTCGTTTAGAAACAAATGTCTGTGTGAAACGTGTGTGCCCGATACGAAGGCGAGTCAATCTAATACCAGCACTTCGCAGCGGCGAAACTGATAATGAGATGAGATATGGAAAAATGGCGCACAATTTGTTAGTGACCTGCATGCTCCAAAACTCCTGGAAGAGGGAAAAGACAAGATTTTTAACACACTTCCTCACATCTGAAAGGGGGATGGATGATGGCATTGGCGTTGATGCTGCTTTAGCAGCCACATCTGCCTTTTCATTTCCCTCGAGACCTACGTGACCTGGGATCCAACAAAATTTTATATCAAACCCCTTGCCACCAAGGGAATCCAATATTTGCAAAATCTTGGACACAACCGGATGACAGTGAATATTCGAATTTCCCAACGCTTCCAATACACTCAAGCTGTCAATGTACGCGCTAAAGGAATGAGAATTTACAATACCCACGAGCCGCATTATAAATTGCAGTAGCTTCAGCTGTAAAGATGGTGCAAGAAGCATGAAGGCTGTAATTATATGTATTATTGTTCATAAAAATACCACAGCCGACATGTCCTGCAGTTTTTGAACCATCCGTGAATATTGGCGTGTAGGAAGAAAACTGACAGCGATGTGAATAATAGAGCTGTTGGAAAATTGCAGAGGTTGTGTCCGATTTCCTACAGTTGGCAAATGGATTAATTATCAATATTTGTGGATCATACCAAGGTGGATGCAATAATATGTCCGTTTTAATAAAACGAAAATACATAGGTCAAACAAGGATAGATGATTTTTTGTTCGAGTGTGGAAGGGTGGGATGCTGAATGGTCTAGCATCATAAATCCTCTTCAGAGTAGGAGTAAGATCAGAAGAATATAATGGATGATGAGGCTCAGACATAATTTTACAATAGTAATTGAGAGACAGCTGCATACGTCGCATGTCTAAAGGTAATTATTGGCATATTGCATAAGGACTATGGACGGGTGATGTGCGGAATGCGCCTGAACATATTCTCAAAGCAGAATGATGGACAGTGTCCAGTCTGCGTAAAACAGAAGATCTAGTGGATCCGTAAACAACACAACCATAGTCAAGTCGAGATAAAATTAATGATTGGTAAACTCGGAGGAGTGACGTGCGATCAGCACCCCAAGATGTATTTGAAAGCACTTTGAAGATATTGAGTGATCGCTCGCACTTCTTCCGCAAATGTAAAATATGCGGAAGAAAGGTTAATTTATGGTCAAAAATATTACTCCGAGGAATTTCATCTGACTGACAATTGGTAGGGGTGTGTTGTTTATACAAATAACAGGATCATTGTGGAGGCTAGTCTTCCTGCAGAAATGGACACATTTGTTCTTGCTAGGAGATAATGTATGGCCATTCTCAGCACACCATGCAGCTAATTTATTAACAGATATTTGTAGTTGTCTCTCTATTAAACGCATGTTTGACCCTTCACAAGATATTTGCAGGTCATCAACATATAATGTACCATGCACAGATGATGAAAGTTGATGAAGTATGCTACTTATATGAAGATTAAAAAGGGTGACACTTAAAATACTTCCCTGAGGAACACCTTCAGGTTGGTTAAAAGTATTAGACAAAACAGTACCAATACGAACTTTAAAACCACGGGAGAGTAAAAATTTTTGGATAAATATCGGTAAATTACCCCTAAAGCCAAAATCATACATCCTACGGAGAATTCCATAACGCCACGTACGGTCGTAAGCCTTCTCTATGTCGAAGAAAATGGAAACCAAATGATTCCTCCGCACAAATGCATTGCGGATCTGCGTTTCCAGAAGAGTAATATTATTAAGAGTGGATCTTCCTTTGCGGAAGCCACTCTGATTAATATAAATATGTATTTATTTATTTCTAAGATATATACGAGACGGGCGTTGACCATACTTTCAAGAGTCTTACATAAGCAACTCATCGGAGCTATTGGTTGATAATGTGAAGGAACAGAAGGATCCTTACCAGCCTTAAGGATCGGAATCACTATTGCTTCGCTCCAAAGTAATGGAAATTTATTTTCAGTCCAGATCATGTTGAATAAAAACAGCATGTTCAACAGTGAGTCTGGACTTAAATGGCGAAGCATTTGATAGCTGATTCCATCAGGTCTTGGGCTAGTATCACTGGCTTGCTGTAATGCTCTTTTCAATTCCAAAATCTGAAATTTACAGTTGCACGGAAAAGCTTGTCCATGGTTGAAACGAATTGGTGTTCGCTCAGCGCGACTCTTAGTCCTTAAAAACAAAGGACTGTAAGAGTTGTTGCTTGACACGCTAGCAAAAGTTTCACCAAGAACGTTAGAGATGTCCTTAGCAGAAGAGCACACAGCAGCTCCGGATTTTAATATAGGAATAGAGAATTCCCAATAGATTCCATTGGCTGCTTTCCACAACTGTTTACTGGATGTGGAAGAAGTTATTGATGATACATACAAGACCAAGATTCCTTCTGACTTCGACGACGAGGTCTGCGAGCTAATGCTTTTGCTCTCTTAAAGACGATCAAATTCTCCGTTGTGGGGTATCTTCTGAATAGCCCCCATAACTTCCTCTGTTTTTTATATGTCTCTTGGCATTCTTTGTTCCACCAAGGTTTGCAATGCATGTGTGATATGGAGGAACTTTTAGGTATTGATGCATCAGCTGCGCTCTTAATTGTTTCGGTGACTTTACAAACATCAATATCAATATCTTCGATCAAAACCATTTCATCATCAACGACTGCCAGTTGCGTAAATAATGTCCAATCTGCCCGACTGTACACGTAAGTAGGTAGACATTGTTCCACACTACTACCTCCAGTCTGGGAGATGACCAGAGGAAAATGATCACTATTATGCAGATCATTTCCTACATTTAAATTTAACAATGGCAGAAGAGATGGAGAACAAATGGCAAGATCGAGAGAATGAAATGTTCTCGTGGGTACATGGAAATATGTTTTCTCATCGGTATTAAGCAGACAGAGACTGTTATCTGAAACTAACCGTTCTATCTGCCGACCGCGAGAATTAGTATCATCATTTCCCCATAAAGAACTATGGCCGTTAAAGTCACCCAACAGTAGAAATGGTGTTGGCAGCTGATCTATTAATGTATCCAGTTCCTCTTGGCGGATGACATCATGTGTTGGTAGATATAAACTACAGACAGTTAATAAGCATGTAGTATGAATTCTTAAAGCAACTGCCTGTAGTATTTAATGCATGGGCAGTGCTGGGGTAATCATTAGATGTTAATATACAAACACCTCCAGACACTGCACCATCATCACCACAGTCTTTTCTAGAGCATGTAAACCCTCGCATGGAAAAAATATTCCTCGACTTCAGGAATGTCTCCTGAAGATCAACACATGCGGGGTTGTATGCTGAAATTATAGACTTGATGTCATCATGATGAGAACGCAAACCATGGCAGTTCTAAGAAACTAAGGAAGTTATTGTTGAGTTAGAAAAGCTCCTGTCCAGGAGCCGGAAGGCATGTCATCTGACATCTCCTCCGAAGAGAGATCTTCGTCAGAGGGATGTAGATATACAGCATCCGCTTCCAGGGATAAGGCTTTACGGGTGGATATGGAGGGCCTGGGATGGCCCTCCTTTGCAGAATTTAGTTTTAAAGCCTTTAAGGCTTTAGATCTAGCCGTTGGAGCTTTTCTACGGAGAGTAGCTGTGGATGTGGTTTTTGACTTTTTCTCAGAATTGGGGGGTAATTTAACTATTGGAAATGAAAGAGGATCCGTTTGCGTACTAACCGCTTTGGTGACCTTGGCGGCGACAGTTGCATGGCTAACTCTCGCTTGAGGTGTACGAGCAGTAACGGCACGTCTCGCTTCGGGATATGAACAATTATTCTTAACTTTGGGGGTTGTGATCTCCTTTTCCAGTATCCAGATAGGACAACTTCTAGCGTAAGAAGGGTGATCACCCTTACAATTGACACACTTTTCCTTTGCAGTACAAGATGAACTGTCGTGGCAAACTGCTGTGCAGCGAGCGCAAGTCAGTTTGCCCCTGCAAGTCGCTTTGGAGTGACCAAATCTCTGGCACTGGAAACAACGCAAAAGATTTGGAATAAACGGCCTGACGGATAGATGCATATACGCAGCTTTAATATTCTGCGGTAGATCTGGCGTCGCAAAAGTCAGTACGAGATGTTTAGTATTTATAATCTGCCCATCCCATCTGACTGTAATGCGTTTTACGGCACAGACCTTTTGATCTCTGAGATTTTCTAATATCTCGTCCGTAGGCGTATTTAGCAAATCCTTGGCGGATACCACACCACGCGAAAAGTTAAGGTTCATATGAGATTGGACTGACACCTCAAGGTTAGCAAGCTTGTTCAAGTTGCTTATGAGATGAGAGAGTTGCTGAGAGTTGCTTGTGCATCTGAAGCAACTTCTACCATTAAATCACCAGAACGAAGTTTACGAATGTTCTTTACTTCACCAATATTGCCACTGATACCTTTTTGGATTAGAAAAGGGGATGCATTATCAAATGTACCCTCTTTCCGTTTGACAATGTAAAATCTTGCATTTATTAAGTTCAATGTGTACTCCCGTGGAAGAGAAGAAAAAGTGCTTGTTTCCATACTAAACATGGAAAATTCAAGACCTGACGGCACCACCCATCACCGAGTCTAACAAGGGGATGCACACCAGATGCACCAGTGCTTGCCAGGTCCTGTACGCTCACAGTACATCCCTGAAGTGGCCTCCAGCCTTAACGAGTCACCCAGTATATGTACCGATCGCTTGATCCATAAAGCCGATTGATGTGCTGAGGACCATAACACACCTCCCGTTTACTTGAAGCAGAGGCCAAAGTAATGTGTTGGTCTCGGGGGGCCTCAATTACCAGGACCCTCCTTTCCAGGGACACGGTCTCCACGCACGGCAAACACGTGGGTGATTTTATCCCCAAGAGGAGCTAATAGCAACAGAGCGGCAAAAGCTACTCAAGGGGATCCCTCACCTCTTTCGAGACAACCACAACGAGGGAGAAAAGGAAGAAAAGCAGAAGAGTAGAGGAGAGAGAAAAAAAAAGAAGAGGACAGATCACTAGGGTACCTCGGGATTGTGACACCCGTGTTCACCTAAAGAAGGTAAAGACCGTGAGGGGAAGGTATTGGGTAAGACAGCTTGATTTTGTCTACTGCCACCTCGAATTAAGGAGTCACTTGTTCTATCACAATGGGTGTACCGGTCGGAGCACCCAAATGGCTTTATTCTTTGCTTTATAATTATGAGATAGTAAGAGAAGTGGCAGGGGCGCCTCACCATAGCTCCAGATCTATAGCTAAACTATTCGCAATTTCATTTCCAGGAACTTCGACGTGAAACGAAATTCACTTGAAGTGGATCCAATGGGAAAGTTGTTTCAACTTCCCGAGGACGTCTGCAACTTGACATTTACAAATTGGCCAAGTGCTGGAGGGCACTTCCACTATGCGAAATCATGCAGATATTTTATCGGAATGCATGAAACGACGATACGCAATGCCAGAAATTTTCAAAATTTACTCGCTAAATGTGTCTGATCTCCAATACTTCTCCTGACTGCCGCTGTTATATATGTATATATATACACACTACTGGCCATTAAAATTGATACACCAAAAAGAAATGCAAATAACAAAATGATATTTATTGGACAAATATATTATACTACAAATAACAAGTGATTAAATTTTCAAAAAATTTGGCTGGATAGATCCTGAGAAATCAGTACCCAGAACAACCACCTCTGGCAGTAATAACAGCAGTTATACGCCTGGGCATTGAGTCAAACAGAGATTGGATTGCATGTACTGGTACAGATGCCCATGCAGCTTCAACACGATGCCACACTTCAACAACCGTAGTGATTGGCGTTTGGTGACAAGTCAGTCGCTCGGCAACCATTGACCAGACATTTTCTATTGGTGAAAGATCTGGAGAACGTGCTGGCAGGGCAACAGTGGAACATGTTCTGTATCAAGGAAGGTCCGTACAATACCGGCAACATGCGGTCGGGCATTATCCTGCTGAAACGTAGGGTTTCACAGGGCTCGAATAAAGGGTAGAGACACGGGTCGTAACACAGCAGAAATGTAACGTGACTGTTCAAAGCACCGTCAATGCGAAGATGCCATTGGATACACGTCTCGTCAAGAGGTGACCGAGACGTGTATCCAATGGCACCCCATACCATCACACGCCAGGTGATGGGCCAGTATGACGATGACGAATGCACGCTGCCAATGTGCGTTCACCACGATGCCGCCAAACACCAATGCGACCATCATGATTTTGTACATAGAACCTGGATTCATCTGAAAACATGACCTCTCGCCATTCGTGTGCCCAGGTTCGTCGTTGATCATGCCATTGAAGGCGCTCTTGTCTATGACGCAGCGTCAAGGGAAGCCGCAGCCATGGTCTCCGAGCTAATAGTCCATGCTGCTGCAAACGTCGTCGAACTGTTCGTGCAGTTACTTGTTGTCTTCCAAACGACCCCGTTTCTTGACTCACGGCTCGTGACTTGGTTGCATGATCCAATACGGCCATGTGGATAATATGCCTGTCTTTTCGGCTGCTAGTGATAGGTGGCCGTTGAGATCCCTCATGGCCTTCCGTATTACCGTTCTGAACCCATCGATTCCATATTCTGCTAACAGTCATTGGATCTCGACCGACGCGAGTAGCAACACTGTGATAAAACAAACCGCAATCCCGGTACGCTACTATTCGACCTTTATCATAGTCAGAAACGTGCTGGTAAGCATTTTGCCTTCTTACACGAGGCATTACAACAATTTTTCACCAGGCAACAACGTTCAAGTGCAATTTGTGTATGAGGAACCGGCTGAACAATTTCCTCATTTAAACACAATGTAGGTGTCGTTACTGGCGCCTGCTTTGTCTGAATGCGCTGAAAAGCTAATCACTTGCATATCAGAGCACCTTCTTCCTTTCGTATAAATTTCACGTCTGTAGCATGTCGCCTTCTTCGTGTAGAAATTTTAATGGCCAGTAGTGTATATATATATATATATATATATATATATATATAAACTCCGTGGCATGACATCCCATGTGGACTTAGGCTACAGTGACCATAACTGTTTCATGACCGAGTTCCCTGGAGCGCGAAATATTCTCCAGTTAGGTAGTCAGCCTAATGTAAGACCCCCAGTGCTTAGTTCCCAAGCATGTTTGGTGTTCAATTTATCGACGCACTGAAGGATGAATGGTTGAGTTGACCTTGGCCAGCTCAAGGATCGAACCTTGAACCTGTGACTTGTGAGCTGCCACTAAGCCACCAGGCTTCACATGTATATACACTGGTGGAAATGCCATTAAAGACATTTAAAAATTCACTTATTTTTCATATAAAAGTGTATGATATTTTTTGAATTACCTTTTCTTAAATCACATTTTTAGTTTTCAATTATTTAGTGTAAAAAAATTGATAAGAAAACTTAATTTAGTGAGAATTTAAATATTTTAATAAAAAAACAGAAATTTTGAGTTAATATACAATTAAAGACACTTGTTGTTTTTCGATCAAATTAATTAATTAATAATGAGTGACAACTCCATTGCTTACAAGTACTTTGTGTATTCTATTTCGCATCGATTTTACAAAATTTAATGGCAAATTTGACCATACATCACGAATTTTGTCTTTTAAATCCATTATTGGCTCAAAGGGGCAATTTTCGTAAACTTTTCAATTCCCACATGTTTTCAATAGGGTTCAGATTGGGACTTCTTGCTGGCCAATCCATAACCCTGATGTTTCGCTCCATGAAAAAGGCTTTTGTTGCTTTATAGTTGTGAATGTCCTATTGAAATATCCAGGAATGTTCATTCGCATACTCGGTATAATTCAACAGAATGTTATCTAGGAGTTCAATATAATAGGAGGAATTCATTTTAGGTGATGGGGGTTACTCTTTAGCTCCAGAAAGCTCACCACACCATCAATCTGCCTTCACCATAATTGCGGTTATTTAAAATCTCCTTTTTGGTCCCTATGCGATGCCAGTAAGACTTGTGTCGTCCATCTAAATCAAAATTTTCTCATCACATTCTTTCATTCAGAGTCCCAGTTTGCAAATTCCAAACGAACCTTCTTATGCTGAATACTGAAGTGATGTTTGCGATGTTTTTTCGCCCATTTAACAACTCCTGATTGACTTATTGTTTGTCTGATTTTTGTAACAGATAGACGTAAATTTCTTCTCTTTTTAGTGGAATTTACGTCATGTCTTATAGCCTCGCGAATTATCATCCACTTTTGACGGTCCTTAATTTACCTCGACGCTTCATAACTCCATACATATCACCTTAATTTAAAAAATTGCTCACGACAGTAGGAGATTTTCTTTGAAATTGAGTATTTGAATAGCCCCTTTCCTTTAAAATTGGAATTTTTGCTCTCGCTTCTATCGAAAGCTCGATGTTACGTCCTATTCTATAACTGCCTTTGAATAATGAGTGTTTGAGTCAAGATGCTTTGAAATATTAAATATCTAACACACTAGAGATTTTGGATCTAATATATTTTTCGAAGTTTCGGCCTGCGTAGCAGGCACTTTACTTCTTCATTTGTATTAGCTCCTGAAGGAGAAAAATATGTCTTTACTCACAGAGAGCGCGAGCCTGAATGCGTATGATAGCCAATAAGCTATGAGGGTTTCAGTAATGGGGTGGTTAACAGAAATGAGAATTCGCAATATAGAAGAAAAAATAAAATAATAAAATATTTTCTTGAAAATTAATAAAGTTCAAAAATGAGAAATCTGGGATAAATATAATTCCGGATATATATATATGTTGGGAACTAGTTCGGTATCCCCATATATTGGCGAACGCAGCGAATTTTTTTCGTCGCCAATGTAATCGCGCCAAGCTAACACGAGAAATTTCCCGAAGTTCGATCGAAAAATAAGCATTTTAGAAAATTAAAAAAGGGAAATAAATATAAATGATGGACTTACTTGATACGAAGTTTAGCTGATATGCCGATTGGTATGTTTATTTCGACATTTTTTTCGCTGTCACCAGTGTCACATTTCATTTTTTTTTTTTTTTTTTTTTTAAGGCATGGCAAAAAATATTTTTCTAAATATTTACACTTTATAAAATTTTAAAAAAGCAAAAAAAAGGCATGCAAAAAATATTATTTTAAATATAAATTACTTTATAAAATTGAAAAAAAAAAAAGGATTCAAAAGACATTTTTCTAAATATATACACTTTATAAATTTTAAGGTACGCGTGCAAAGAATATTTTTTTAAATATATACACTTTTAAAGTAAATAAAGATAAAACACTAATAGAATAAAAAAAATGCATTCAAAATTTAAATAATAAATAATAATAAATTAAATTAATAAGATAATAATAAATTAAAATAATGTAAGATAATAATAAATTAAATTAATAAGATAATAATAAATATATATTAAATAAACCAAATAAAAAGAATTAATGTAAAAGAAATTGTAAAAAATAAAATTTTACGATGATTAGACGCTGGTGACAACGAAGCACATCCCTTAATTGCACCTACAGCAAACTAAAGACAAATGGCTTCCAATTCAAATAGAAACGTCGAAAAAACGTGGGACATAGAATGTTCTAGAACAATGAAAGTCGAAGTAAATTTAAAATAGCTTAAAAATTTATGTTAAACTCAAGAAAATTGAATAGTGGCAACAAAAAAAAGTAACTAAAACTGAATTTGGCAACACTAAAATAAAAACAAAAGCTGAAATCGGCAACACTACGCAGTAAACAAAGGGCGCCAGATTTGGCGAGAAATCTTATATAGGGATACCGAACTTGTACCATATCTTGTTGTTACTAATGACACTTGGACAAGCCAAGCTCGCTATGCCTTGGCCATGCGAATTTAAGTCAATTGGGAGCGTTTTTCGTTTAATTAGAGCACCATGAATGAGAAAGTACGCCTTTTTGCTCTTAAAATCCTCGGATAGATGGCAGCCCCAGAGGATCCACTCCATTAATTTTGGCATTGATATGAAGGGGGAGTAAATTTCTCCAGACCAGTGCACCCATAATAACGCTCAACGACCGACCACAGGAATTTCGATTCCGCAGATTTAACGAGCACGTATATCGCATGTACTCGGTGGGTCTTTGGCGGCATTGGGAATCTAACCCCACCCTTCCGGATGGAAAGCCGATTCCCTAACCACTAGACTACCACGGCCTATAAGTAAAATAAACTATATACACTATATACACAATTTACATCAGTCGCTTTCTTTTTCTTAAAGAAAATATTTCACAATTGGCCTATATTTACAGTCTTCTTCTAGATATTGATAATTAAATATTTCTTTGAAGTTTGCTGCTTCACAATTCCGGGCTTTTTCAAAGAGTTTCTTATTTAATTTACTTATATGATCAGCAAAGTCATAAATTTTTAAATCTTTAGCAATATTTTTATTTCTAATGAAATAGGGAAGCATTTGTGATTTTTCTAAGTTTCTGGTATTGGAAGAATTTAATTTTCTTTTGCCCTTTTTATTGTTAAAATTCCAGACTGGGAAGTTATAATTGGTCTTATCATGGAAAAGTAAAGTAGTCTATTAAAATTAAGTGATAAATTTGACTCTTTTGTCCAATAATTGATTTTAGGCAACCATATGCTTGTGTGGCTTTAGTAATAACATTATTGATGTGTTTCCACCATTTTAAGTCGCTAGTTAACATTATTCCTAGATATTTTGCAAAGTAAACTTTGGGTATTTCTTTGCCGACCATTTTTGTTCCTGTGTTTAAATTTATTCCTTTTGAACAGTATCAGTTGGGACTTTTCTGCATTTATTTTTATTCTCCAGCATGTACACCAGTTTTCAATAGCATAAAGTGTTGTTTGTAGTTTATGAATTGCATTATTTGGATTGCTTGGTTCTGCCAAGATGGCCGTATCATCTGCATAGAAGGCTATTTTCGTGGTTTCTTCCACGGGGAAGTCATGTGTGAAGAAGAGATAGAGGATAGGCCCCAGGATGCTTCTTTGGTGTACTCCAATATTTATTTTAAGTGTTAGTGAGTTTTGATTATTATGAATGACTTGAAAGTGCCTGTTAGTTAGATAAGAATTTAATAATAATATTAAGTCTGTCTCCATATTTATATTTATTAATATTTGGATGAGTCCTTTGTGACAAACTCTCTCAAAAGCTTTTGACACGTCTAGCATTACCATAGCTGTATAAAATTTTTTATGTAGATTGTCTCCAATAATTTCAGTTATTATAATTAATTGTTTAACAGTTGAAAGATTCTTTCTAAATCCATATTGTTGATTTGGTAACCTGTGGAAGTAAGGTTTAATTCTATTATAAATTATTATTTAGACGATTTTTTCCTATTGTAGGTATCAAGCTAATGGGTCTGTAATTTTCTGCTTCTCTGAGATCTTTGCCAGGTTTGGGAAATAAAATTAAGTCTGCAGTTTTCCAAATGGTGGAAAAGTAATAGTATTTCATGCAATCATTGAAAATATTAATAAGTTTTGCAAGATAATCTTTTGGAAGGTATTTGATCATGGAATTGGATATTTTATCACCTCTTGGTGTCTTTTTGGTTTTCAGCCCATTTACAATTTCAATTACTTCATCTATGTGAGTAGGAGTTATAGTTGCTCTAGGTTAGTTGTAGTTAATAAAATAGTCAACATTTTGTTCTACAATTTGATTAAATGATTTGTTAATATCAGGATTTGGAGTGAATTGGCTATACAATGAGTTTGAGAAAATTTCAAGTTTTTCTTCATTGGAGTAAACATAACCGTTTTGACCTTGAAGTCTGTTATTTGGTATTTTCTTCCTTTTTAATTGCTTGGCAAAAGTCCAAATCGAGTTGTTTTCTGTTGTTAATTTATTTACTTTACGTTTCCAGTTTTCATTTCTAATTTCAGCACAAGGTTTTTTAATTTGTTTATTCAATTTATTCACTTCAGTTTTGTATTGTGGGTTTATGATTTTTGAAATTTTTTTCTTGTTCTGTTTCTTTCTTTTGTAATTTCTCTTATATTGCTAGATAATTTTAGATAATTTTTATGATATTTAAGAGTATTTTTTGCCTTTACTATGTTTTTAGTAAAATATTCTTGTTTTCAGAAATTTTATTTTAAATGTTTTGATGTGTTTGTTGGTCTTCTGCATTGTTTTTCCATGCTTTGTCCTGTAGTATGTTGTAATATAATTGCCAGTTTGTTCTGTAGAGATATTTTTGTTCTATTATTTTGTCGATTCCCTCCCAGGCATCCAATTACTGGGAAGCGGTCTGAAAAAATCATTTAATGTATTTGCTGAGAGTGAATTTGACTTTTGCAGCAGCAATGGAGTTTAGGAAAATGTCTAAAATATCTACTTTATTTCTGTAATCAAAATTAATTGGTTCAAAAGGTACTATTATTTTATAATTATAATTTTATGCAGCATTTAAAATAGTGATTCCGTTTGGGTTAGTAGTATTACATCCCCAGTTTTTCTAATTAGATCACCTCCAATTATGGTTGGGAAATTTGTTGAGAAAATACCTATAACATATCCTGCGACGTTAATACACTACTGGCCATTAAAATTGCTACCCCAGGAAGAAATGCAGATAACAAAATGATATTTATTGGACAAATATATTATACTAGAAATAACAAGTGATTAAATTTTCAAAAAATTTGGCTGGATAGATCCTGAGAAATCAGTACCCAGAACAACCACCTCTGGCAGTAATAACAGCAGTTATACGCCTGGGCATTGAGTCAAACAGAGATTGGATTGCATGTACTGGTACAGATGCCCATGCAGCTTCAACACGATGCCACACTTCAACAACCGTAGTGATTGGCGTTTGGTGACAAGTCAGTCGCTCGGCAACCATTGACCAGACATTTTCTATTGGTGAAAGATCTGGAGAACGTGCTGGCCATGGAAACAGCCGAACATGTTCCGTATCAAGGAAGGTCTGTACAATACCGGTAACATGCGGTCGGGCATTATCCTGCTGAAACGTAGGGTTTCGCAGGGCTCGAATAAAGGGTAGAGACACGGGTCGTAACACAGCAGAAATGTAACGTGACTGTTCAAAGCACCGTCAATGCGAAGATGCCATTGGATACACGTCTCGTCAAGAGGTGACCGAGACGTGTATCCAATGGCACCCCATACCATCACACGCCAGGTGATGGGCCAGTATGACGATGACGAATGCACGCTGCCAATGTGCGTTCACCACGATGCCGCCAAACACGGATGCGACCATCATGATACTGTACACAGAACCTGGATTCATCTGAAAAGATGACGTCTCGCCTTCCATGCGCCCAGGTTCGTCGTTGATCACACCATTGAAGGCGCTCTTGTCTATGACGCAGCGTCAAGGGAAGCCGCAGCCATGGTGTCCGAGCTGAGAGTCCATGCTGCTGCAAACGTCGTCGAACTGTTCGTGCAGACACTTGTTGTCTTCTAAACGACCCCGTTTCTTGACTCACGGCTCGTGACGTGGTTGCACGATCCATTACGGCCATGCGGATAATATGCCTGTTTTCTCGGCTGCTAGTGATAGGTGGCCGTTGAGATCCCTCATGGCATTCCGTATTACCATCCTGAACCCATCGATTCTATATTCTGCTAACAGTCATTGGATCTCGACCGACGCGAGCAGCAATACTGCGATAAGATAAAGCGCAATCCCGGTACGCTACAATTTGACCTTTATCAAAGTCAGAAACGTGCTGGTACGCATTTCTCCTTCTTACACGAGGCATCACAACAACTTTTCACCAGGTAACAACGTTCAAATGCAATTT
This sequence comes from Latrodectus elegans, assembly GCA_030067965.1. Classification (NCBI taxonomy): domain Eukaryota; kingdom Metazoa; phylum Arthropoda; class Arachnida; order Araneae; family Theridiidae; genus Latrodectus; species Latrodectus elegans. The sequence continues at coordinate 67,571,764 of CM057818.1, read as the reverse complement.
GTGCATGAGGAACCGGCTGAACAATTTCCTCATTTAAACACAATGTAGGTGTCGCTACTGGCACCTGCTTTGTCTGAATGCGCTGAAAAGCTAATCATTTGCATATCACAGCATCTTCTTCCTTTCGTATAAATTTCACGTCTGTAGCATGTCGCCTTCTTGGTGTAGCAATTTCAATGGCCAGTAGTTTAATTGCTGGGGTCTATTGTAGATGCTGGTAAATTTGATATTTAATATTGATTTAAAATTGACAATTATTGAGGTTTCTTCATAACAATTTTTGTTGTTGTTGCTGAATATCGTAGAGTTAGTCAAATGATCTTTTAATAACTATGGCAGTGCCACCACCTTTGTGGTGAGCTCTATCAGTTCAATATACATTGTAGTTGGAATATAGAATTTGATTGCAGGCGTTAGGTGCGTCTCCGTTAGAAAGATAATATTTATATTATATTGATCCAGAAAGAGTTCATGAGTTCTGGGTTTGATACTTTGCGCATTCCAAGCGGCCATTTTTTTTGTGATTGGATTAAAATTTTGGTGTGTTACTCATTTTTAGATATTAATGTTCCATTCTTTTGTGCCCCCATGGCTTTATTAAAATTTTTCAGTTGTGCAGTTAATTCTAGAATTCCTGAATTTTGCACCTATGTAACAAGTATGTTAAGTTCAATTAAAATTGTTTTGGGGCCTCATTTATTGATTCTTTTGTTTTCACTATTATGTCATTTTCTTGGACCAAAAGTTTGCATAGGATAGCTCGGTATTCGAACTAGGCACAACTGTGATCTTTATTCGTGCAGTTAAATTTTGCTTTCCTTTTAATTTGGGGAATTTATTACAACTCCTAAAACTAGCAGGTTGCCGCAGTTGGCCCATTTTGCAGGTATATTTGTTGGTTTTGGACAATTTGAGTGGTGGTGGTCACCTGCACATTTTAAAATTGTGGTGACATGATGCTTGTGCTTGGTAGAAGCCTTGGCATTTAAAGCACGGTGTGATTCCTTTTCTGCCTTTATATGTTTCAATTTTAACTGCTTGGTTAAATATATGTGACACATTATAAATTTCTTTTGACTTGTCATTTCTTGGAAGTGTTACTATGTAAAGTGATAGATTGATTTTATTTCCGTCTACTTTTTTAGTGATTTGTGTGAATCCTTCTAATATTAATTCTTGTGTGATTTCTTCTGGTGTGTATTCTGGAGGGAGATCACGAGTAACTATTTTTATTTATGTTTTTGTCTTCAGGGAGGAAAAACGTGTGATAAGTGGTTTTAATCTCATCTAATTCTGATGTAACTTTCCTATGGGTTTCTGAGTTATCAATTCTTATAGTTAATATCTCAGTGCCTTTATAATCAGTTATGTTTTTGGATTTGAAAAGTTCTTATAGGTTTTTCCAATTTATTTTTTGATCTTTGACACACCAGAGAAAACAAATGGCTATTTCTAAGCACTTTAGAAACAAAAATGAAGTGGTAGATAGCTGAAATTCTAGATTTAAAGAAAGTGTCTTTAATTCCATTTCCATTCGAAGTATTGGATTTTTTTTAACTATATGGTGTAAATACTCACTAATATAGTTTTTCTTTGCAAGTTTTTTCCACAAAATGATAAATTTAATTCAAATGAAGTTAGTACAAAAAATATCACGGGCATTTATACAATGTAAGAATAAAAAGGATAGACAGTGTTAAAATTTTAGGTATAGTACTTGACAAAAAGTTCGAAAGTTCTGATATTTAAAACAATAAGGTCATCCTGTTATATGAAAAACTTTTCAAAATTGCAGGAAATACGCGTGGTATTACAATAAAGTCACTTTATATCTGACGGTTATAAAAGAATGTTTTCTTATGGTTCGGCTATTTGGGGAGACTCCTTTATCCAGAGAAATAAACACAAATTGGCATCAGTGTACGGAAGATTTCTCCTTAGTATTAAATTTGCCGACTCTTACGCTCGCTCTTTTAAAAGTATCAGGTATTTCCCCGCTTTATAGGTCAAATTAACCAGAGCGTCTCAGTCCCGTTTCTTCCTGATCCAAATCAGGTGGAAAACAAAACTCCTTCAGAAACTCTTCATCCGGGTTTTTTTTAATGAAAGCGAGGCAATGAGCTCTTCAAAAAACACCCACAATTACCGAAATGAGAAAATTGATGCTTACGCAGGTAGTTCGAAAGTGGGGAAAAGAACTGGCTGTATAACTTTCGTTGACTCCCAAACAATCACACAGAGCCAGAAACTAGGCAAAGAAAAATTCAACTTGTCAGGCAGAACTTAAAGCTCTAAAATTTGCAATTCAATGCGCTATTTGCAAAGGTACTCTCTGTTCCATTTGAACTGAAGTTAAGCGTGTCTGAAAGCTATCATGAATGCATTAAACAGAAACTCACTGGTTCGTGATATTCAGATACTTCTTTAAGACACAAACAATGTCAATATTAGTTAGGTAAAAGTCCATGTAAGAGTATATGACAATGAAAAGGCACATAAAATTGCTAAACATGCTGAAAAATCGAACGGTGCTCTTTTCACTTTACCTGTACCAAAGTCAACTCTAAAACCACTTCTTGAAGATTAAGTTCAAACTGCAGGCAGGCAGAATGGGGTGATGACACCACAGGGCGACGCATTTATCAGATGGTATCCAAAGTAAAGGCATTAGCTGGACTCGAAATTCTTTCCCTCGCACAAGTTCAATATTTCATTCTTGGAAAAAAAAAACCTGCGGCTCAGAAGGCAACACCATTCATTCCTGTCCATTAAGAGCTTCTTACCGCACCGAGTGAAAAGTAGAAAACAATTTGGTGAAAGAAGGTTATTAAAAACAAAACTCCTCGAAATTGAGTTAATGGAAAATAATGAAATTGCTGCTGCCTTACAGTTCAGAATTTATTTTCGTATTACAAAATCTGTATTAATTTCCGCTTGCTTTTGTATTAATATTTTATAAGTTTGCGTTTAAAGCATTATAATGCATATTTTTTGAGATATTTTTGTGTTTTCTCTCGTTTATCAGCATGAAAACTGTAATTCATTTAGTAAATATGCAACCCTTATTTTTATTATTTCCCGTTGATTGCATTTCTTGTTTAAATTATTGCAAATAATTTTCTTTTTGTAGTATGTGACATATGATTTTATGCATAACATCAATAGTTAAATATCCTTTAATGTGATAATCTCTTCTCTATTTTGGTAATACTGTATTATGTATGTATAATCCTCATATTTACACAATATCTTATTTAATTTATCATTGTTATATGACCTGTTACAATTTTGTGAAATTTAGTATTATATGTTCCATTCCTGTAATGTAACTTTTTCAGTTGTTCTGCAGTCTCTTCAATATTTTCCCAATCATTTTACATTTAAATTATTTCTGTAACTAATTTGTTTCTATAATTTTTTCCTCCTGTACTATTGGTCATTATCTTCTAATCAAACTGATGGAACTCCCATGGTACAGGGAAGCAAGCTCCCTGGAGTCCGCCTGCAGTAGACGCTTTGGCATCAGTATTATTTCTACAGATAAAAAAGAAAATTAATTTTTATTTGATAACAATTTATGTTTTGTAAAACTGTGGCAGAAATATTTGAAAATCTATCAAATTAAAACTAAATCTGTTTTGGATATTATTTCAGAAAAAAAAATTTGTTTTATCCTAATGACAGTAAATGTGCTTATGCATTAGAGAAAATAATAATATGAAAGTAAAAGAAGTGTAGGCTTAAAAAATGGACCACCCACTCACATCGCAGTAAGTTGGCAATCAGGGAATTTTAGTTATCTTGTTATTCAAATTGAAATCAGATATTTAAAAAAAATTCTACATTATTTTTAAATACATTTTTGCCTGGAAAAAGTTTATTATTTCATAAATTAATTTTATTTTTGACCTTTTGTTTATTAATTCATTTTTAATAATTGTAGTTGGTGAATTCGTTCATTTTTCTAAGCATTTTTTTATCCGTTTTTATCTTTAAAATTTGCATCTTTATTCATGAAATTGTTTTTATTCTTTTATTAAATGAATAAATAATATTTGCTTGAATTTGAGAATAAAATGGGCACAAAATTCAAACTTTAATTAATCAATTTTAAAATGCTACTATCCAACATTTAATTCACAAACTTATACATGTCAAGAAATATGTCTTATAAGATACCAGCATTATGAAGGTTTACAGAAATTGATTGTGTAAATGCTGATAGAAGGTGTTTAAAACTTTCGTACAATTTGTTTTCAAGACATACGTGTTCCTATCACTTCCAGAAGACGAATGGCAGATTCTGAGCGCTGGCGTGCTGTGGGGCGTATTGAAGCAGGACAGTCGATCTCAGATGTTGCTCTTTTCTTCGGCGTTCATCATTCTGTAATTCCACGTTTATGGAAGCAATTCCAAACCACATAGACAGTTGTTCGAAGGCCGGTCGCCCAACGGCAAGCGATCACAATTACATAATATTTAACATAGACAATATCAAACCAACAATAATAAACACGCGTTTTAAAACAAAATACGGCAACCATGGAAAATTTAAAAAACAAATAAAAGCCAAAACGTGGAAGCTAGATAAAGAATTAAGAAAAAACATCAACACCGACCAACTAGATAATCTAACAAATAAACTAATCGAAACAGTTCACACAATAGCGAAACAAAACTACAAATTAAAAAACAATAACTATAACACACAATTTAAATGGTTCACAAAAGAACTAGCGACACAGAGAAATAAGGTCAAGGCACTAAACCGCAGATTTAGAAACAGCGACGAAGAGGAAAAGACAAAATGGAGAACTCTGTTCTGCAAAGAACGCTCCAAATATAACAAAGCAATATTAAAAGCAAAAGCAAAAGCATGGAAAACATTCTGCACTAAACAAACAGAAACATATGGTACGGCCTTTAAAATGGCCCATAATAAAACATTCAAACCCACAGAACTAAAAATCAGCTGGGATGGAAACGTAGCTCCCAATAAAAAAGCAGCAATGGAAAAGATCACAGCACATCACTTTCCAAATATACTAGTGCCCTTTCAGCCTAGAACACCAGTGGACAACACAGACGAACAAATAATGCCAACAAGGGAGGAACGCAATTTACTCATTTAATACAAATAAGGCTCCAGGACCAGACGACCTGGATTATCTCATCTGGAGACGAGTCGTAGACGCGACACCACAATTAATAACACAATGGGCGATACAATGCTTCAAATTACACCATTTTCCAACACCACTAAGAACAGCAAAAGTAATCTACTTTGCAAAACCAGGAAAGGACCCAACACTCCCGGAGTCGTACAGACCGATCTGCCTACTCCCGACACTTGGCAAAATATTAGAAAAAATCATTTGTCAAAGACTGATACACTTCCTTGAGAAAGAAAACAAACTAAACAACAAACAATATGGATTTAGACAAGGTAAGTCATGTGAAATGGCACTCAAGGAAATCACAAAGGATATAAGACACAACTGGGATGACAAATTATACACACTCCTAATCTCAGTTGACATTAAGGGCGCATTTGATTAGGTCCACTGGCAGGACATAAACACAAAACTGATAGACCTAAACTGCCCAAAAGCAATAATTAAACTAATAAGCACATACCTAACAAACAGAACAGTCCAATATGACTGGGGTACTGGTAAGGCGACGCAAAACATATACAAAGGATGCCCACAAGCATCTTGCCTGGGACCAATACTCTGGACAGTCATAGCAAATGACTACCTAAACAAAACAACACCACCAGAAGTCAATATTACAGCCTTTGCTGATGACTTTCTGATAAGCGTTAGGGGAAAAACAAGAAAAATAATAGAAACAATAGGACAGAGGGCAGTAACAACCTTTGAGACATGGTGTAATGAACACGATTTACAAATATCTGTACACAAATGCAATAGAATCACGTTTGCCAAACCGCACAAACTACAAAGAGAACCTATCATCAGAATAGGAGGAACATCACTAAAAGCGGTCACAACAATTAAATACTTAGGTGTGACGTTAGACCAAAACTTAAATTGGCTCGCACACATCAACACACTAAGACAAAAGGCCATAACAGCACATGGACATCTAATTAGACTAGCACCGCGCGCCTGGGGAATAAAATCGAATCTTCTTAAAACCTGGTATCACACAGTAGCGGAGCGAATTTTCACATACGCCTCATCAGTATGGGGAACACAATTAGGTAAACAAGCCATACAAAAACTAAAGACGATACAGAGGCCATTCCTACTGTGAATTACGAGAGCCTACAAAACAACATCGAAAGCAGCGCTAAATGTCCTAGCGGGTGTGATACCACTTCATCTCCAGGTACTAAGGGAAGCGACCGTGGCAAACGTGCTCAGATACAATGAGGATGCACAGATAGGATCACAGACACTAAGAACAGAAGATTATTAGACTAAAGCTGCTATAAACCCACTTCACCCAGCTAATAAAACAATGGAGAATCACATAAACCTACCACCAAAACAACACACACTATCGCCACAAATCAACATATACACGGACGATTCAAAAACAGAATATGGTGTTGGCGCGGCAATATGCGTATATAATCAAACACAGCTAATAAATACCACTCATATGCCCATGAATAGAAACAACTCGTTCTTCCAAGCAGAAATATATGCAATAAATAAAGCACTAACATGGATCAAAGAAAAAAGCCCAGTTAGTACACACATACATACAGACAGTCTGTCTAGTCTGTATGCATTAGCAAAGCACAAACAAAGAAACAAGTTCATACAAAAGACACAAACATTACTCATCGAATTAGCAAAACAACACGAAGTTAAATTATACTGGGTACCTGCGCATACAGGAATCATAGGAAACGAGGAGGCCGATAAAGCAGCAAAAAGGGCGACACAAATGCCATAGGAGAATATAATAAAGCTACCCCAGTCGCACCTAAAGAAAATAGTATTAAAAGAAATCCTGGATCGATGGCAAGAAGAGTGGGACATAGCAGACACAGGCAGGTATACACATACCTTCTTCCCGAAAGTGAACACAAAGCGACTAGTGGGCAAGCAACAATTAGCCCAATTTTTCACAGGACATGGCCAATTCCCAACCTTTGTTCACAGGCTTGGAAAGGCCACAACAGGAGACTGCATTTGTGGGGAAGAAGGAAACCCACAACACTACGCATTTGATTGCCCGCTAACATCAACACTACATCTAAATAGGCCAACAGACGCCAACATACCCACGTGGAGCGACCGAATACTAAACAACAAAACAGCGCAAAACAAATTAATTGCAATAATTAAGAAATTAGAAATTATCAAACCGGTGGCGGTAAAAAACATTAATGACTAAGATTTCCTGTGCTTCACAAACACCAACACAATACAAACAACAAGGCAGGCCTCACCTTAATGAGGTTTACAGAGACAGCACAAACAAAATACACTACTGGCATCCCTCACCAACTTGAGGAAAAGGCATACCTCACCTCACTGAGGAGCACATCCACCAAGCAGTGGACACCAATGACAAACACCGGACGTGACAAAGACAACGCCTGGAGGCAAGCAGTTACAGCGGTTACCTCACCACAAACTATAGTGCAGTAATACCAAAGTGATTGTGAGTTCCCAGAGACGTTAAATACCAACAATACCATGGACATTGACCGGCCACAATAGTGGTTTCTCAGACGGTCAATGATCAATACCAGTGACAAATATCAGCAAGTGAGTGTGCGCAACTTCCTGTGATAAACTTTCGATCCAGAAGATAGCGGCATCGCTCGCTGGCACACAAGGTCGGCGAGAATGAAACCTGTCAACGTAGATACGAACTTTACTATCACGCTGCAGGACGAATTCAACGGTGACCATCAACCCAAAAACACCAAGGAAGAGGTCCCTGATTTGAACTTTAATTCCAGAGGCCAACTCCGTACTACAATGTACAAAGACCAACGTCGACAGAGCGTGCTGCAGCTCTTCCTGTAACGCAGCAGAGTTGCAAGCCAGCTCGGGATGGATTCTAGAGGTTTTCATGGTTTCCCTCTAGACTAGCGTAAATACGGTCCATCTTCCCACAAAGACCCCCATGAGGGCACACATTCCCCAGCCTGCAAATGTAAAGGTGCCGTCCACTGCGTGGGCCCCACCTCGCGTACAGGCTTTGTGATATGAAACATTTAAATAAACGTGGACTGGTGTAAACACGTTGGGTTGATGGATAGGCTTGTCTGGTTTGTTCCGGAATCGAGCCAAGAGACTTTAGAAGACAGACCAGAACATCGGTCAGGCAGAGCAATGACCCGTCTATTCAAATCGGCTACTGGAGCGGCTCTCTTTTCCAGGTCCGACAGGGGGGGGCTTATTGCCTCTCCGTGATGGGTTCTGCTACGCAGCGGACACTAACAGCCTTACACTCGCTTCGCGAGTAGGCTGTCCGCCTGCGGCGTCGAAACCCCACGGAAGATCGATATATTGCGATTTTAGCCAAGCGAAATCGCAAAACGACCTCCACACGAATGACATCCATGGTTACAGCGTCCATTGGTAAGGTAATATCTGCAGCTACAGTACGTTCGGGTACATCGAGTTTGTCTATCTATCCAATGCATGATTAAATGGTGCCGGCATCATGTCAATTGGATTGTGTCTGACTGGGGCAATGTCATCTTTACTGATAGTCAAGATTTGCTCTGGAGCCAGATGACGAGCGTAAAAGGATATGGCGAGAACAAGGAGAACGCTCATAGAGCATCACACATTCCGAGGCGGAAGCATTATGATGTGGACAGGGATTTCCTTAGGACACCGCACCGACTGCATTTCTTTAAACGGGGTTCTGTGATGGCTGTTCGGTATTGAGATGAAGTCCTAGAACCCATTGTGAGATTGTACGCTGCAGCAATTAGCCCTACTTTTGTTTTAATGGACGATAACACTTGACCCTATAGAGCTGACATCGTCGATGACTTCCTGGACAATGAAGGGATTGCGCGTATAGCATGACCAGCATATTCTCCCGACCTTAATCCCATTGACAATCTTTGGGATACTCTCGATTGTGCTGTATCTTCACGTTTCCCACCTCCAGCCACTTTTATTGAGCTGGAAACTGCTTTACAAGAAGAATGGCTATTGCTTAATTTTATGGTTGTTGACCACCTAATTGAAAGCATGATCACAACGTGTAAACTTTGGAAACAGGTGAGGGGTGATCACATACCCTATTAATGTCCTTTTTTATTTTATGCTGTTCATTTTTCACTTCATATATAATTCTGTTTAAATCTTCACACAGTCATTCAAAGCAGTATTTGTTGAATTTTTTTGCATTTTACATCTTCATGCTTAATTTTTGGAAGTGAGTGTAAATATATATATATATATATATATATATATATATATATATATATATATATATGTGTGTGTGTGTGTGTGTGTGTGTGTGTGTGTGCAAACACATATATAGGGCCGTCCAAAGTGGCTGACCTTCGACAGGTGGGACGTGTATGAGGAGAGAAGGGTGGTCACTCAGGTGTCGACCTCGTCAGCTGACCGTAATTCAAAATGACGTGCACTTTGCGATAGGCAAGTGCCACGTCAACCTTGGTGGCAACCTTGGATAAAGTTCGGGGACTCACCTGAGTCACTCCGTCATTATGAGCCATTTTTGCATGCTTCTGGTGGCCTTAATGATTGATGTATGGTGAAAGTACCAGTTTTTCTGGCCCTTGAAATAATTTAACAATTCTTCATTCCCTGTATCCGTGTTTGCGTCGATACTTGGTATAAAATCTCATTCATTGTGCTACTTACGGCTTCAGGGGTACGGATATTTGCCTTGTTCTCATTGTTTTCTTCAGTTTGCTTCAGTTCTTCAGTTCTTCATTGCTCTCATCAGTTTGCTGAGAGCTCCTTGCATTTGCATGCATTTGCTCCTTGCATAGCATGCATTTGCATGCTAAATATTCACGAGGTCTTTTAATAACTACGTTGCGATGAACAGAATGCCAGATTAGGTGACAGCCTCGTCTTTAGAGCATCGCTCAAAAGGAAGATTTTTAGCAATGGTAAGTCCACGATATACGAAAGGAATTGACTGAAATATTAATGTACCGATGCATTTCATCGCATAAGTTTCATGGATGAAAGAATGACACTTTATTTTAAATTAATTTCTTTGTGAAAAACTTTTTTTTAAACAAAAATAGATGTTTTATGTAAAGTCCTTTAAACTATTATGGAGGAATAATTATAGTACTTATCAAAAAAAGTTAGCCTTTTTTAATTGTTTAATAATATAAATTCTATAGACTCAATATGTATTTCAAAGAATTTGTTAATTATTTTCATTGAAATGACTAAATATTTTATTATATTTTGGAAGGCTGCCCAATAATCAGCATACCTGACTCTGTATCGAGTGGTCCTGGGTTCGAATTCCGGTTAGGGAATGGATATACATTCTCTTTATCTCCTGTCTTTCTCCTTTAATTGTATGAATGGTTGCCTACCCTGTAAACGGGTACCTATGGCTTGTGTGTGCTCAAGATGTCGGATTCCCCATCAAAATATGGTTTAGTTGGAAAAAAGGAGCATGCATCGCACCCCATAGTACCAGCTTAGCTGGCACAAGATAACAAGAATAATTCAGGAAAATGCGATGTTTTGTCTCCACCGAAGCTAATTAAACTGCGTTTCTGGAAGTGAAAGTCTCATTATGTTTACAAGATTTAATTGTTAAACTAGCAATAACAGAGTATAAGAAAAACGATACTTTAAATTAGTTTATCATAGATTTGTTTTTTTTGAGAATGGAAATTCGTTTTAAAATAGTCATCATTTTTTAAAATTAAATTAAATCATATTTAAGAAGAAACCACATGAGTAGTGCAAATGTTTTCACCGATTTCACACATTTAGAAAACAAAAAGATTAAAAATAAAATTCTTATATTAAATCTTGCAAATCTTATGACAAATCATTAGGAAAAATGCATAACTGTGATATAATTCTCAAAATTTAAGAGCAACGTAATAAAATTTTTTTGATGTGCACTTCAAAGTTCAGATTACAGTGTGGTATTTTTAATTTGCTAAGAAAAATAATTTGCATGTTACTATAATTATTAAAAAAATTCACATTATTTTTAATTATGAAATTTTTAGTGTGTGATTAGAGAAACAATTTTATTCTAACTTTTGATTTCGATTGTTAAAGGAAAACCACGTTGGGAAATTAAATGTGATATATTGCATGTCTAATCTAATGCTTGAAATTTCCTACGTTATTAATCAATTCTAGAAAATCACTTTATTAGTTTGCTTATGATTAATGAATAGTTTATTTGAGTTTGTTGTAGAATCGGCTCTCCTTAGTTTGGCGATACGTCTTAGCTATAAACTTTAATATCTGGTAACATTTTCTAAACTTTTTTTTAGTAGCGGCCATCTTGTAAGTCACATTTTGTTGTCAAAAAAATCGCCAAAGAATCAAGGAGTATCTGATTGTAAACTTTTACTGATTATTTTAAATTTCCGAACTACATTATAAGCTACCAATATGTCTTTACTTTGAGATTTTGGTGCATTTTAAATAATCTAAATCTTGTTTCCAATAGTCATATTTTTGAAACACCTTACAAAATAATAATAAAATAAACAATCGAAATATCTCGAATTAAAATACTTCAAAATTCTAGATACGATGGTTTGCTATGACACTGCGTTGAGTTGTACAAAATTGTGGCGCTGCATCGCTTTGTATAAATAGGATTCCGCTCAAAACCAAGCGTTAAAGAGAAACGGCTTTTCACTAAACTACAATAGATTCCAGGCATTCAAAGTAGCATTTTCTGGCAGGGTTGCATTATAGGCTGCATACTTGCAAGATAATTTCATGGTAAATTGGTTGTACATTTCAACTTTCCTAAATGCCTCCAAAGACCGTTTAATTCTTTTATACAGGACTCAACTCAAATTTATCCGTCAACAGGTTTGTTCTATGAAGAATGCTAGCAACTGCGACAGGTTGCAAAAGATTGCATCAAAAGTAATTCCGTTGATTTGACATTGTATGTTCTTCCTTTCAATACGATGTAAGTTAAATTGGGTATGTAGTTTTGCAAACCTAGCTGAAACCCATTGCGGGATTGTCTTGTTCTTTGATATAAATTATGTTTGGTGAAAAGAAAATGCTCAATACTTCCTGCTAAGTACATGCAAAAGAGTATGAATACAGGTGGGGGCTTTAGAGCTAAATGACTTGAAATAGATTAAAAGATATGTTGTGTGAAACTCTGCATGCTCAGAGATGGCTATTATGCGTTCATGAGCTACTGAAACTGACGATACTTTCACACTAAAAGAAGATGTTATGCTATCTGCAAATAGTACTGCTCGTCTTTTGTACCAATATCTATAGTATGAAACTGTAATTCGATTAGCAAGTTTTTGGACCACTCTCTTTGAATATGTGTCCTGTGCTGACGAAAACAGATTGCTTTCTTAACCATCCTCGTGAATCCACGTGGGCTTAGAACTATCTGACGTTATGAAGGAGCCACGCTGTCCATGAGTTAACTCCACAAGAGTCACAAGACATTAAGAAGAAACTTGTATTGATGTCGTCAAAATGATTGCCGATGCCTTTCTGCACATATTTCGGAAGTCAGAATTTGAAAAATTTAATATTCTTATTGATATGAGAGTCAATGTAAATAACTTATCTATAGTCTATGTACAGTTTTTTTTTTTTTTTTTTTTTTTTTTTTTTTTAATTTCTCTCAATTTTTCTTGAAAAGGATGTATTAAATATTACTATCAAATTCCAGCCAATTTGTTTGTTTGTTAACTTTTTGATTTATATGATCAGCTTTATCATTTTTTGTTTGTTTAATTATGGAAATAATGTCGTTAAGAGATAACTTTATTTTTAAATATTGGCATTTTAAATGAAAATTGTTCAATTTATTTCTAATATTTAAAACTTTTTAATTACCAAAATGTATAAAAATTATTTTGCAGTTTCAGAAAAATGGAAAAACAGTATAATTTTATGAATTTTATCAACACAAGTATAGTAATTAAAATTAAATTTTAAACAAAGTTTCATTTCATTAGAAAATCATGATTTTCATTTAAAAAAATAGAATAGATTTTTTTTAAATAGACAAATAATTTTTCCGACACACTTAATTTACATGTCAACATCAGACTACTCATTGCCATCAGTTGTTTTATTGTTTTAGTGAATGCTTTATTCTTAGCTTATATACATATAAATATATATCAGTGGTGTGTGATGCATAATATAATATGTGAAAACCCTGACAAAATTATGCGAGACAATAATTTTTGGCACCTATGTCTACCTATCTTTATATATGGTACATAATAAATATTATTCATAATATATTCAAATATTATGTCGATTCGCTTGCTTGTATTTCCGTAGTACTTGCGGTACTAGGTGCAGCACCACGTAGAGCGTTCAAAAGCAACCGAACATAGGGAGTTTTAATGTCCATGCACTATAGCACTGAGGCAAGTGCAGTTATTTTTGCTGCACTTGTCATTCAGAATAATCCGAAGATACGGTTTATTAAACGTTGTATAAGAGAGGGGACTCACGTGCTTTTGGTTTTTAACTGGCCTTTCCATTTTGCAGACGGTTAATGTATAAATTTATAGATTGTAAGACTTTGTTTTCAAGGAAATATGAAAGAAGTACTTTTCAAGGGAAACGTTTTACGGTGGCAGAGTAAGTTCGGTGATGTAATATATTTATAGAAGTAATTCGCTAAAAAACAATTTTGTTTTTTTATTACTAAAAAAAAAAAAAAAAAAAAAAAAAAAAAAAATTAAAAGAACAGTCCATATTTTACCATTCATTGCGGTCTTACAGACAGTATCTGTAGCACCACATCCCTGGTTCTGTTTTTAAAAATTGTCAAGATATTTTTCGCAGAATAGATGATTTCCAAATGTAAAAAGCAATTAATATTAATAATTTTGGATGTGGATTAAATTATACTTATTAATTTAATAAATATAATTTTATTCCCACTGATAAAAAAAAAAAATAAAAAAATAAAAAAATAAAAAAAAAAAATAAAAAAAAAAAAAAAAAAGTTCATTCTATTGCACCAGCATGCAGTGAAATCCTCTGCACGTGGAATAGACGTTCCGTTTGTCGACACCAATGAGCATCCTGATGAGGCACCGCAGTGGTGGGGGCGCCACGTGGTGCTAAGTTTGATGAAAACATAATATTTTCGTGAAGCGTTGCTTTTACGCCGTGTATGTAACACTATACAGCACAAGACATGATTTTTACTTCAGTGCAAGTAGAATTATCTTAAATTTATCTGTTACTATAGTTATACCTTCGCTACTCATAGGTAAATGTTTTATTTATTGAATTCTTTAAATTTATATTCATAATAAATAATCCATCTCAGAATGGAGAACTCAAATGTCTCAATAATTAAAGATTTATTGGAAAATCCATTTTCGAGATGAAATGTTACTACCAAAAAAGAAATAGTCAAATTAAGTAGACCGATGACCAAATATTATTCTACTGCAAAACTTTAAGATTACTGGACAACGGTGTTTACAACATTTTCAAAAATCTGTGTATGAAAAATTTAAATGATTAACCAGATGAAGTGAATTGAATAAGTTGTACTGTGTTGGCCATGTTTACTTTTAGTTGTAACTAAAAAGGATAAGAATATATTTGGACAAAACGAGACTACTGTGATTTATATTATCCCCACGAAGCGGCAAAGAAACATGGAAAAGCACAATCTCACATAAGTACCATAATATAATTAAAAACACTGGGTACAGTCAGGATAGATTTAATGGTAGATCAACAAAAGGCTTCATCAATTGTTCAACACAATGAAAATGTAACAAAAAATATAAATATTCTCAAGAGATTAATAGATGTAGTTTGTTACTTAGAAAAACAAAACGATGCATTTCGTGGACAGAATGAGAATATAAATTCCCTTAATCGATTAAATTATATAAAATTAATAATTTTAAATTAGTAAATATGACGACCTTTTAGCAATCGATGCAACTGTATTTTCTGGAACTTGTAATAGAATACAAAATGATATTGCATCGATAAAAAATATTGTAATTTCAAAAATGAGGTGAAAGAAATGCCATTCGTTGCTATTATGCTGGGTGAAACATCTCTGTCTGACACAGAGCTCACAAATCACAATTATCGGTTGTATTATGATATGTTAATAATTGTAGTGGAAAGATTTGTTTTCTAAAGATGTTAGTAGTGATCGCTCAGTGGAAGCTTTTTGTAATGTGCAAGAAACGATTTTGAGAACAAACTGATTGCTCAAATGTACAATGGGGTCATAGCAGGAACATTGAATGCGACGCAATAAAAAGTAAAAGGTATTTTCTCTTGTGCATTGTTGCTCATATGTACTTAATTTAGTTCTGTCGCAAGCTGTATAATTTATAAAAGATTGTTAGTTATTTTTTGCACCAACTTCTGGCATAGTCTACAAAAAGAAATCATGTTTTAAATGAAATTATTAAAGGAAAATTTCCAACACATTGGAATTATTAATCTCCTTTGGTAAATATCATAAAAAGCAAAAGTCAAGGCTTATATGATTTATTTGATAAAAACATTTAGAACCCAGAAGACTGGGATAACGATACAATTAATATTGCAAAGAGTTATCACATTTTTTTAACGGATTATGCACGCAATACAATGAGACAGGATAGATTAAGCAATTTGTCTCTAATAACAATAGAAAAAGAAATATTACTCTTATTACAATCAAAACTAGAGTTTTTGATCATGTAAAATTGATGATTTTGTTAGTAATACGGATAGACGCATGTATTTTGTGAACTAATGAATAATAAAAAGTTAGAGAAGTACTTGTTTATGGTTTTATTATGAATGTTTGCCTCTGCCCACCCTGCTTGAAAATCTACCACACGCTAATATATAGAAAGCAGCAGAAAGCTATACTTTGTGACAACGACCCCCTGAAAAAACTGGAGATATTGGTACTTCATTTCATTTGATTTATTGTGCGTTTCCAATTGTGCTGAATGTTTTCTTAAATTTTGTATTGGATATAGGTTTATTCTGTTTAATGTATGTAATCTTGCCTTTTCACTCCACTTTTCTTCATTTGGCATTTGTTCATTTAAAAAAATTTACAATTACTTTACAAAATTTGGCAATTGCATTTAAGCTATTTTCGTGCTGAATGTATTGATAAGCATGTTGCGCTTTTGTGTTTGTAATTCTTACATTTATTTCAAATTAGGCTAATGGTATTTCTAATCATGTTTTATATACATACATACGCTTAAATTGGTGATGATTTCTTTTTAGAGGTGTACATATTTCTATTCATTTTATCAAACACAAATCAGTATATTTATCGCTTAAAAATATTCTTTTCTTTTTTGTTTAATATTTTTTTATTCTGTTATTTAAAATTCTTTCCATAGATAAAGTGAAAATATCGTGATTAAGTATTTGAAGTTGCAGTTTACTGCGTAAAAGAGTGGTTTACTAAATTATATTACTCAGATGCCACATTTAATTGTTATTTTCTAAAAATAATATTTTTAACAGGAGATTTATTTATTTTATTACATTAAAAATAAATTTGTTAATTTAGCTATGTAAATAGAATAATATTAGATATATTTCAGTAATGTAAATAGAATAATATTTGAATAGTTAATTAAATAATATGCTTAAATTTATTCGTACGTAAGTAGTATAGATTTGGGGTTTCTGGAACAGGTGGAGCAGTGGATCCGCGGAGTGGGGGTGTGGTAGTAAGGCGGAGGTGTGTGGGGTGGAGCAGGTGGTTTCTGGGGTTAGAACCTTATCATGGCTAGCTCCACCTGATAGCAGTGATAAGAGATTCAGAATTATTGCCAAGTGAAAAATTTTGAGATGATAACGATTTATATGCTATTATATTTTTCGACTTTAAATAAGTATTGAGAATTTTTAAGAAGTGTATTAAATGGAGGTTTTGTAAAATAAATAAATTGTAAATATAAATGTCGGTATACTTGATTTTAAAAAATAAAAGTATTTTAAATAAGTATTGAGCATTTTAAACATACAATTGCTTAGTTAAATGGAGGTTTTGCATAATTATATATAAATTTTAAATATAAATGGCGCTATACTGATTTTTAAAATTACAAGTAGTTTAAATCAATAACATCTTATTTTAACGCTAAAAAAGAAAGAAGCATAATAGTGAGCATATACAAATTATATAGACAAAAAAATTCAATTAAACTTAGTGAATAAAACATGAGGACAAAAGATTAAAAGAAAAGCACTTTTGAGTGAGAGACTATTTAAAAATATATACATATTTATTTATTAATATACATATTTATACATATTTATTTACAATATTATACATTATACAAATATATACATATTTCCAGCCTATTACATAATTTTTTCAGATATTACAGTTTCTCTAAGCAAAGTCCTAATTCCGTCATCCAGAATATATCGTTTATTATCAAAACAGCACAAACCAATTTTCCTTTGTTTAACAGTATATAAGTTATGATTGAAATCTTTTATTTGATCAATCCTATTGTATTTACGTTGCATAAGACAATTGAAATAATCCTCGCGATGATGAAGAGTTCTCTTTACAACAATTTTACTTATTCCTGGCAGTTTTTTTGCCTCCATCACCAATTTTAATGCTATACATCTTTGATCTTAGACCAACAAATTGTTTGGCATCGTTCCATTTAACTCATCTTTCATTTTACATTACCTTTTATTTAAATTTGAATGAAGAAAGTGATCTGTGGGGTAATCTGAAAATCAAATTTATCTCGATGTTGTACTAAATCTTGATACAAATCTTCAGTCTCAATCTCATAGCATAGTGAATCTGTATCAGTGAATAAAAAGTTCAGCTTTATCACCATATATTTTCCTAATTGTATTGTAATGAAAATCGTACATGAGTATTTTACTTATATCTAACACAGAAAAACCACTGCATATATTGTCTGTTTAATATTGTTTTTGCTTTATACATCTGCATGACTAAGTCTGTAGAAGATTTGAAAAGAATAAAATAAGGAGAAGATATTAATTTTTAAATTTTTCTTCGATTGGATTAATTTAATATTCACTGCTTTCAAATTCTCCATCGTTTTACCAAAAACTGCATTATTCATTCACACTTAAACAGATCCTTCTCGAAAACCGTTTTGGAGAGTTTTCTTTTCTGTATTGAATTCAACATATGTTTTCAACCATGGAGTTTGATGAGAAATTTTAATATTCTGTGAGTTTTGTTATCCTCCTATACCAAGACTCAAATATAATTTCGTTACGATAGTGAAGAATATATTTCACTTTGCTGTAGGTTTGGTGCTAATTTTATTTGTTTTTCATTTGTAGTTGTTTATATCAACTGCAAGATCTAAACAATATTGTGACAGCATTAGATTTGTAATTTCTATTTTTTCAGCTGCTAAAGGATAGTCATTGTGTTCGATATGGAGGGCATCTGGATACTCAAATCTGCTTCAATGACATAACCAAACATATCGTTGTCACTTATTTCCATAGGCTAAAATTTTTTATTTCATCCTCATTTAACATTCAAAGTCAGACACTGGAAGTGGTTGACTTAACATAACCATACAAGTTATTGGCGTCAAGATATATGATAAATTTGCTAGGTTTTCAGTGGTTAAAATTGGGCAAAAATTTGTCTGTTGCTCACTAAATCTTTTGAAACACTGATGCCTCCTCTGATTCTCTTCAAAAATAAATACATATCTGGATCTGTTAGAAGTTCTAAAGTTATGGAAGTTTTCTTTAGGGCATTCCAAGCAAATGAAGGCAATGTAATTGAATGGGCGGATCTAAATCATAATAATCGAAGACATAACTTTCTAAAATTTTCAAATATGTCCGCTAGTAATAAAATATCTGTTTTTATATTCATGATAATCTCCCATTTTTGCATTTAATTCTACCTTCATGTTTAGCAGGTTCATAATCCTCATTTGATATATCCTCACATTTTATGTTGTCATAAAATGATTGTTTAGAAGAGTAAAGTACTTAAACTTCTCTGCTGATCAATGTAACTGTATGGATAAACCTTTCCTAGCTTAATAACTTTATTTCCTCATCCTGAAATGTTCTCTCATTATGTGAAACTTTCATTTCCAAATTACCTGCAAGTTTTCTAAAGAAGCCGGGAGAAACTGTAAAGAATCTATAAACTGCAAATCCCTATACTAAAGATATGTAACTTTGCATATTATTAGGAATACATTCTATGTCTTTATCTTTAAATTTCCCAATACTTTGCATTATTAGATGTGAATCATACCCTCTTAAGTTATGAAATATAACAGGTATCCTATTTCTTGAATTTTATAATTTTTACAATTCAGATGTGCTGCCCTCTATACCTCCCCGATATGTGACAATGATCTCTGACCCTTTCTAACGATAAAAACTCACCACAAATATAACAAGAAGTTGCATTATTAAATTATTTCTATCTTCATTTGTAAAAATCATCTCTTTGTTTACTTTTAACATATCTCTTATTTCATGTTCATCTATTAAAGATTGTAGAAAATGAGTGACAACATCACGCCCTCTGTAAATAACAGGTCCTTGTCTTACCATCATTTCCAATTATTATGTATGCATATCCGCAAGGAATGTGATGATGAGATAAGATATTTTCATGCGACACTGATGGGAAATTCTCACAATTATCAGTCTCTGACAAT
The DNA here is from genome assembly GCA_030067965.1 of Latrodectus elegans. Lineage (NCBI taxonomy): Eukaryota > Metazoa > Arthropoda > Arachnida > Araneae > Theridiidae > Latrodectus > Latrodectus elegans. The sequence continues at coordinate 67,551,906 of CM057818.1, read as the reverse complement.
GAATGATTCGAAATCTGCGTAGATAATAAACGGAACACGCATTTGCATAAAAATACTTAAAACGACACCATTTTGTTATCACTATTAGGATATATAACTCTCTGTGCATCATGCGACAAATTTCAGCATGTTTTCTAAAATAATATTAGAAGAAAATCGTTGTAAGCAAAAGTTGCAATAGTAACTTTTACCTTTGTGTTTAGTTAAATGATTTAAAAGACTACTCATACTTTTAATATAACAATAATGACTTTGAGTTTCGTTACTCAGTAACAATAAATTAATGTGTCTTTCGAAGTTAAATTTAGTTATGGTTGATGGTGCTTATTATGAGGGTTATTTTCAACGGGAATAAACCTGCTAAAATCGACCATAAGAAGCACTTATTATCTGTATTTTTCACATTTATAACTGCATGCTTTAAAGTTAATTCTTTAGGCAGAGGAATATAGCTAGAGGGTGATAAAGGTGAAAAATACAGATAATAAGTGCTTCTTATGGTCGATTTTAGCAGGTTTATTCCCCGTTGATAATAACCCTCATAATAAGTACCATCATACATAAGTAAATTTAATTTCGAAAGACACATTAATTTATTGTTACTGAGTAACGAAACTCAAAGTCATTATTGTTATATTAAAAGTATGAGTAGTCTTTTAAATCATTTAACTAAACACAAAGGTAAAAGTTACTATTGCAACTTTTGCTTACAACGATTTTCTTCTAATATTATTTTAGAAAAACATGCTGAAATTTGTCGAAAACATGATGCACAGAGAGTTATATATCCTAATAGTGATAACAAATGGTGTCGTTTTAAAAGTATTTTTATGCAAATGCGTGTTCCGTTTATTATCTACGCAGATTTCGAATCATTCATTGTCAAGACTGATAATTGTAGAAAATTCCCCATCAGTGTCGCATGAAAATATCTTATCTCATCACATTCCTTGCGTGATATGCATACATAATTGGAAATGATGGTAAGACTTTAAAGGACCTGTTATTTACAGAGGGCGTGATGTTGTCACTCATTTTCTACAATCTTTAATAGATGAACATGAAATAAGAGATATGTTAAAAGTAAACAAAGAGATGATTTTTACAAATGAAGATAGAAATAATTTTAATAATGCAACTTCTTGTTATATTTGTGGTGAGTTTTTATCGTTAGAAAGGGTTAGAGATCATTGTCACCTATCGGGGAGGTATAGAGGGCAGCACATCTGAATTGTAAATTTAAATTATAAAATTCAAAATAGGATACTCTGTTATATTTCATAACTTAAGAGGGTATGATTCACATCTAATAATGCAAAGTATTGGGAAATTTAAAGATAAAGACATAGAATGTATTCCTAATAATATGCAAAGTTACATATCTTTTAGTATAGGGATTTGCAGTTTATAGATTCTTTACAGTTTCTCCGGCTCTTTAGAAAAACTTGCAGGTAATTTGGAAATGAAAAAGTTTCACATAATGAGAGAACATTTCAGGGATGAGGAAATAAAGTTATTAGCTAGGAAAGGGGTTTATCCATACAGTTACATTGACTGTGAGGAGAAGTTTAAGGAAATTACTTTACCTCCTAAACAATCATTTTATGACAACATAAAATGTGAGGATATATCAAATGAGGATTATGAACCTGCTAAACGTGTATGGGAAAAATTAAATATACAAAATTTGGGAGATTATCATGATTTATATATAAAAACAGATATTTTATTACTAGCGGACATATTTGAAAATTTTAGAAAGTTATGTCTCGATTATTATGATTTAGATCCTGCCCATTCAATTACATTGCCTTCATTTGCTTGGAATGCTGCGCTAAAAGAAAACTTCCATAACTTTAGAACTTCTAACAGATCCAGATATGTATTTATTTTTGAAGAGGGAATCAGAGGAGGCATCAGTGTTATTTCAAAAGATTTAGTGAAGCAAATAACAAATTTTACCCAATTTTAACCCTGAAAACCTAGCAAATTTATCATATATCTTGACGCCAATAACTTGTATGGTTATGGGCGTTAAGTCAACCACTTCCAGTGTCTGACTTTGAATGGTTAAATGAGGATGAAATAAAAAGTATTAAGCTTTTTGAAATAAGTGACGACGATATGTTTGGTTATGTCATTTAAGCAGATTAGGAGTATCCAAAAGCCATCCACATCGAACACAATGGCTATCCTTTAGCAGCTGAAAAATTGAAATTACAAATTCAATGCTGTCACAAAATTGTTTAGATCTTGCAGTTGATATAAACATAACTACAAATGAAAAACAAACAAAATTAGCACCAAACCTAAGCAGCAAAGTGAAATATATTCTTCACTATCGTAACCTTAAATTATATTTGAATAATGGTATGAGGATAACAAAACTTCACAGAATATTAAAATTTCGTCAAACTCCATGGTTAAAACCATATGTTGAATTCAATACAGAGAAAGAAAACTCGCCATAAACGGTTTTCGAGAAGGATCTGTTTAAGTTAATGAATAATGCAGTTTTTGGTAAAACGATGGAGAATTTGAGAAAGCAGTGAATATTAAATTAATCCAATCAGAGAAAAATTTAAAAATTAATATCTTCTCCTTATTTTATTCTTTTTCAAATCTTCAATTCAGACTTAGTCGCTGTGCAGATGTATAAAGCAAAAACAATATTAAACAGACCAATATATGCAGGTTTTTCTGTGTTAGATATAAGTAAAATACTCATGTACGATTTTCATTACAATACAATTAGGAAAATATATGGTGATAAAGCTGAACTTTTATTCACTGATACAGATTCACTATGCTATGAGATTGAGACTGAAGATTTGTATCAAGATTTAGTACAACATCGAGATAAATTTGATTTTTCAGATTACCCCACAGATCACTTTCTTCATTCAAATTTAAATAAAAAGGTAATGGGTAAAATGAAAGATGAGTTAAATGGAACGGTTGCCAAACAATTTGTTGGTCTAAGATCAAAGATGTATAGCATTAAAATTGGTGATGGAGGAAAAAACTGCCAAGGGAATAAGTAAAATTGTTGTAAAGAGAACTCTTCATCACGAGGATTATTTCAATTGTCTTATGCAACGTAAATACAATAGGATTGATCAAATAAAAATATCAAATTTCAATCATAACTTATATACTGTTAAACAAAGGAAAATTGGTTTGTGCTGTTTTGATAATAAACGATATATTCTGGATGACGGAATTAGGACTTTAGCTACGGAAACTGTAATATCTGAAAAAATTATGTAATAAATAAATATGTATATATTTGTATAATGTATAATATTGTAAATAAATATGTATAAATATGTATATATTAATAAATAAATATGTATATATTTTTAAATAGTCTACTCAATAAAAGTGCTTTTCTTTTAATCTTTTGTCCTCATGTTTTATTCACTAAGTTTAATTGAATTTTTTTGTCTATATAATTTGTATATGTTTACTTTATTATGCTTCTTTCTTTTTAGCGTTAAAATAAGATGTTATTGATTTAAACTACTTGTAATTTTAAAAATCAGTATAGCGCCATTTATATTTAAAATTTATATATAATTATGCAAAACCCTCCATTTAACTAAGCAATTGTATGTTTAAAAATGCTCAATACTTATTTAAAATACTTTTATTTTTTAAAAATCAAGTATACCGACATTTATATTTACAATTTATTTATTTATGCAAAACTCTCCATTTAACTAAGCAATTGTATGTTTTAAAAATTCTCAATACTTATTTAAAGTCGAAAAATATAATAGTATGGAAATCGTTATCATCTCAAAAATTTTCACTTGGCAATAATTCTGGAATCTCTTATCACTTTTCATATCAGGTGGAGCTAACCATGATAAGGTTCTAACCCCAAGAAACCACCCGCTCCACCTTACTAACACACCCCCTCCGCCTTACTACCACACCCCCACTCCGCGGATCCACTGCTCCACCTGTTCCAGAAACCCCAAATCTATACTACTTACGTAATCGCTTAAATCTCTTCATGTTTGTGTAATGTTTGCGTGCGTCTACATTGAAGTGCTGCAAATGGCTGCCATTCAATACAATAGAAATTTACATCTTTTGTTGATGTCGCCGTTTTCAAATATTAACAAAACTTACAGTTGGATGTCGCATTCAACCAATTGCATATCTCTAGGATACACTTTTCTCCCTTTCTACTTTACACGCACTTTAAATGGCATACTTTAAATGGAGCACTTTGTACACAACTGCAAGCGAAAAAGAAACAAGTTTTATTGACTCGTTTATCAATCCATTCTTTGAAGACACGAGATGAATTCGAGGAAGAGTAGAAAGAGCGTGTGTCACCAAGCGGCACGATATACATCAGTAAACTGTCACATAAATACAAGTGCGCAGTGAGTTATGCACAAGACAGATACTTAATTCGAATCCAAGTGAATTCTGCCGAACAGTTATAACGATCATTTATGGACGAGCAGGTGGGCTAAATGCATTTCTCGTGCAAAAGCACTCATTGTTCCGATCACTGATCGATGTGAACAGCAGTGGGAGTAACAAACTGCAAACGAACACCTGTTCGAAAGCCCATCAACAATTGCCCCGTACAGGTTACGGAGGGAAAAAGATCAATAGCTGTGTTCCGATTATCTATTTCGTGATTGTTATTATTATGCATCTACTTCCATTCTTCCGATGGTGAAATAATATTTCAGCCAGTGTAAAAGCCCTAAGACAAATATTGAAGAAGTATTGACAAAGTGGAGAACATTCTTTCGCCAATAGGAAGAGTTAAAAAGGAAAGAAGGATCATTTTAGATGGAAAGAGAAAAATTTTCATCTTCTTTATAACATTTTAAATGTAGCAATGCAAACAGATGTTTGTGTCTTTATTTATAAAAAAAAAAAATTCATTGTGACATAAATTGAATGCCTTTTCTGGAAATTTATGAGAAACTTTTACCTTTCCTGTTTTCCGCATATGATTATTAATAGTTATAATTTATTTATATATGATTGTATTCCTTTTACGCATTCCGTTTCCTTCCAACACGAAATGTTTTCCTTACACTTTTAGGGCTGCTTCGTATTATTTGCATTGTAATTTTAATTTGATATGCTTTTGCTTGACATTGAGAAAGGATATAAAAAACCAAATAGTTTGATATTCAGTGGTTTTATTAAACGCATTTGTTCTTCATCACTAGTTATGACCGAAAAGATTATCAAGGTTTGTTTTTAGCACGAAATCGCTTGTTTAATAATGGAAGAGGACTCTTGCGTCATTGCACGCACAATCATTATCGGGGTTGTTTGTTTTTTCTGGGTTTCCTAGCTTGACACAGCCCGCTACAATTTCCTTTGAAGACAGAGACACATGGTGGTTTAAGCAATAACTCTGGGGTTGTCATTGAGGATCTTCTGCCCTCCTTCTACATTATGAAGACCCTGCTGCTTCTGCCTAACAGACAGAGACCAACTCTAGGCTAGGTACAGGGAAGCATGCTGTTGCAACAATAAAACGCTGCGGCTGTACACTTTGATATCAGTAAGCATCCATATTAAAGGATATATCCTTCCAAAATCACAATTCTGTATTGTGGATATATCATATCATATTAGTGGAGAAAAATGTTCTTGCCATGTGTTCTCATAACTGTTATGTTCTCGACTTGATAATTGTGCAGTAATTTATAATTGAAATACCAACAATTTCAGGAAGATAGAACACCCATTCTAGAACCTGGAAGATAGAACACAGAAGATATTTTGAATATCTTTCTTTCGATGATACATGTGTCTGATAAGAAATGAATTTAATGATATATTCGTATTAGCAACATAACAAATACAAACATTGTTATTAAAGGATTTTTCAATTTATCCTAACTTGAAAATTTAAATTTGTAAGCACTATAATACGTATATATATATATATATATATATATATATATATATATATATATATATATATATAATAAAGACACAATTTCGATACACTTACAGCCTCCAGCCATTGTGTATGTATGACAGAAATGGAAGGAAAATTTCTAAAAACTGCTGAGGCACTGCCCGCGGAAAACAATAGCCAAGTTCAAACACTTTTGTTTACAGGCACAAACTTTTCAAAAATTTTGAATCTCAATAAGAGTCATCGAACATATTGCAATTCTTGCGTAAATAGACCCCTCCTAATACGATGGATCAAGCGTAGAACTTGCCCACTTGAGGGAGCCCAAATGATATCATTTTCGTATTCGGTATGATATCTTACATTTATATCTGTATGGGTATGAGATGTATTACTAAACTCTAAATGCCTGATAGTCGTGTAGGTTGTCTGCGATGAGATACGCACTATGCAAAGTGAAGTTCGTTTCGTTATTTCTCTTTACGCTCGCAATAACGCCCGTGATGTAAGACACTCCAACAGACACTGTCTGCGACATGATTCATTAATTTATTGAGCAATGGAATCTTATTTCAACGTGAATATATTTAAATAACGCATTATTTGATCGAAACAAATATCAAAACAGTTTTCGACTGGTTTTTCATCGACTAATTCCCAAAATGGTTCATAAAATTTCTACATATAATCTTCCAAAGTAATTTTAATTTTTATGTCATGAACTAAATTTATAAATTATATTTTACTCATTATTTAAAGGAATCGGTCTTGCATTCAGACACCCAGATTGACTCAGCGCAGCACAACAGCCAAAGTTATTTTGAAGAGATTTTTGCATTTCTGTAGGTCCTCTTATAGATAGTGATAGGTAATCACTTGCCACAAGGGATTAAGCACTGAAAAATCACCCCTGCATATCACAAGGCTCAACTGTGATTGAGGATAAATCCAAGGCCTTCTACTCTGAAGACCACTTATGCAATCGCTTTAGTCACACTCCTCATCTGTTATTGAATTATTTTTACAAATTAATGCTAGATGTTAATAATAAATTTATTTTATTACAATTAACATTAAATAATTTTTAAAATGGTTTTGTTTTGCCAGTGGGAAGAGCAAATTTCGCTTTTATTTATCTAATATGATCACGTGGTTGCACCAAATAAGATGCTTTAACTCTTCCCTAGAGTGAAAAACTGGAAAATGGAGCTGCGTCAGTTGACTAAATATGAGGATAGAAGCCTAACCACGGAAGAAGAACTGAAAGTTGAGGAAGAGACTCGAATTCAAGAATTTGCGGAGAAGCGTTCTCACCAGGAAGTGAAGAAAATTGAGGAGGACGTGGCAACTCTGGAGTCGCAGACCGAGGAATTTCTTGAGAATTCCAAGGAAAACGGACAAAGCGTGAGAGAACATAAGCTTATCCAGACAGCAGATATTGGTGACCACATTCAAACGGCTGATTTTAGTAAATCTAGAGAAGTCCTTGCACCTCCCGAGGTCGTTGTGGTCCCCTTGGAATTAGCTCATGCCTCGGCAACTCGAAAGCAAACTTTTTTAGCTCAAAAGTAAGTATTTAACGCTTTTACAAATTTTATAAAATATATTGATGAAAAGGATTAACAGTTAAAATTTTGATAACTGTAAGAACGGTTGTACTGTCTGTTTATCAGAAGAACAGCTTCTGTAATTTGTCTATGCCTGTATGTTGATATCTTAACAAGACACATTCTATTTTGGACAGAAAGAGCTATAAGAAGGAAACTGACTTCGCCTTATTGAAAATCTTGACTATAACATGAAATACTTATACTGAATAACGTCATTTCGTAACACTGTTAAAATGGATAGTTCTCATTACTACGGCAACCATCGTGTATCAGAATCTTTTGCGTGAACAGTGTATGATAAACAGACAATACTCAACCTAAATCGCTTATTTGGCTTCAGAAATCATTGATTTTTTTTTTGAATAACATCTTTATCATGATGACATTCCATTGAAAATTGATCGCTAACATTTTATATTTTTTATAAAGTGAATATTCTCATCTTATCTGCAGTTATCAGAAAAATCAGAATTATATATTAAGATTCAGTAGGATAATTTTGATCTTTGATGTGAAAGGTACCAAATTCAAATCCAGTCACTATTGACCAACATATGATAAATGATGTACTTTTGATTTATGAGTGTGTGTACCTATATGTGTTATTATTTGAGTTCATAAAGATTTTTGAGAGTTTATAAAAAATGTAAAAATTTCAGAAATTTGTGTCCAGTTTTACTTATCAATTTCTTTTGTCTTTTATGACACCTAAATACGAAGCATTTCCATGGAAAATTTCTCTTTGAAACTGGGACGATGTATGATTTACCACAGCATTAAACTATAATTTTAATCCGTTATGTGAAGACAATTAAAGTGCTTACAAAACTAGCTATAATTGTGTGATTGAACAAAACTTCACTGAATAGAAATTGTATTATGAACTTAATAAATTCTAACTACTCGGGACTGTCTGATTAGTCCTTGTGTGCAAAAAACTGACCGTTGAGAAACAAGCAAACTAAACTGAACTATCGTTGGGAAGTGGGATTATTTCTGCGGGCACTTTTATCAGACTTAGAGATTTCCGAGTTTTCTTTTTCTGATTCTCTCAGTGTATGGAAATCTGTTTTCGGTAGGCAAAATGTATAATAAAAATGCTTAACATATAATTTAAAAATCACTAAATGTCTTAGAACATCGACTACATTACGTTAAATTTACGATGTTTTATCGACATTAATAAATTATGATATTACAAATAAAAACATTAGTAAAAGTTTATAACCGGATACTGGCATTTCTTGAGGCCAAGACGGTGAGCATAATGGGTGCCCGGGTACGATACCTTTTCGGCGCCTCCTTCAAAAATAATGCAAATAATACAATATAAATATGGGAATAAAATATATTAAGCAAAAAGAGTATACTTTAATATAACTATATGTATTATTAATACTACTATAACAAATAGAGTATACTTGTAATAAGAATACAATATAAATAATAACATACTATATTGTACTTACTATAAAATAATCGAAAATATATTAGTTTAAAGTCTCAGGGTAAGCTTTAAATTTGAAACAAAATTCAATTCTTATTTAAAAAAATGATATTTATAACGGATTCAGAAAAGAGTCAAAAGAATAATCGAACTTATGTGATTTAGAATTAATTATAGAAAGATATTATTTATTTTATATACTAATATTATTTTAAAAAACAAAACAAAATTTTTAAACATGGAATAATTCGTTACCTATTATATAGTTATAAGTAGACGTAATTATTTGTAATCTAATATAAATGCAATATTCATATTTTTCTTACCTTTGCTGAAGCGAATTGATCAATTATTTTATCAAAGTTTATTCTTACAAATTTTACTTTTTCTGTTCTTAAAAATCTTAAATCACTTAGACGGTTTTGACGCATGGTGGATCATAAATACGCCAAAATTAATTTTTATTTGCTGAATGAACGTTGACAGCTTGCAAATGATGTAGAAATAATTAAAAATATTGGAATTGCCATCTCCTCTCTCTATCTTCACCATATGAGATAAAGAAGTTCTAAGGGAATGATAAGTTTAATTTCTTTTCAACTGCAGAATAACAGCTTTCAGTCCGACATTTCTCTAAAGAGTTCTTTTCTCAAAATCTGCTGACCACATTTGGAGTGGGTTATTTTTAAGGGTGCCATTTTTCAACATTTATTGCTTTTTGCTTAAAATGTGTGCCTTGTAAATGGAAATCGAAAATCGTCAAAAATTTCAATCATTTAAAAGAGTTTTTCCGTCACTTTTATGACTTGAAGTATTTATGTGTTCTGTTTAGTTTTTATTGTTGTACTCATTTGTCTGCTTGTAACGTCTGCCATTAAATGTTATTCATAGTAAGTTAAGTAACATGAGTAAATTAGGCACAGAAGTATTTTCGGATGTTGCTTTGGACTGTGATGATGGTAAAAAGAAAATAAACACTAAAAAAAGAAATGTGCAAAAAATTGGTTGCCCTAGCATGAAACACTTTCACATCTAAATTTGATTACAGAAATACAGTCGGAAGATAAAGATTTCTTTAATTACATGAGGGTGAATGAAAATTGTATGCAACGTTGTGAGATAAGGTAACACCTTTCGTTATAACGAAAGGTACATCCATGCTCTTATCTTTAAGCTCTCATGAACCATTAAGTGCAACTTAGCGCTTTCTTACAAGTGGTGTTAATTAAAGGCACACATTAGTACATCAAAAAGTTTATCTATCGAGTATTAATTATTATTATTTATTAGTAGATATTGTGAATCAATTATTAATTTGTTATCTAATTTCCAAGTATTCTTAGATTTTATAATATTTTCTTAAATGATTTATAAATAAAAGGGAAACAAATTAACTTTTGCCAAATGATAAATCATTACTGAAAGTGCATTTAATTTCAATTTCGCTTAAAGGTAAATAATTTCCGTTTGTTGTTATTAATCAATAAATTATTTTTAATTATCTTATTTTATTATTGTTTAATTGTATGAAGAATATTTAAAGAAAACAACAGAATAAAAAACAAAACAATAAAAACAACAGAATAAGAATTTAAAGAAAAACAATAGAATATTAAAGAAAACAGAAGAATAATTCATAATTAAAAATATGGAAAATTAAAATTTTAAAAAGTTCATTTTGCAGAGTTGTAAGCATTCTGAAATGAAACATATATTGTTTTCTAATAAAGCTTATTATAAAATTTCGTAGTTGAATTTTACGTTAAATGTGCAATTATATATATTCATTCAGATCAAGAATAATTTTATAAAATTAATTAATGTAACTTATTTCATCACCATTCTCAACAAAACTTGTGTCCGAATTCATGGAAGATACTTCAGAACGTGGAATTGAGTTTCGTCCAGAAATGATAAATATTCAAAGAACCATAAAGTCGGCACACATATGCATCCTCCGCGCTTTTTTTCGATTCATTGATTTTTCTCTTTTATAGGTTCTACGGAGGGCATTAATTTTTATCTTTACTTTGTTAATTGAAACCTTTTCATCTATCTTTTCATATATTTCTAATAATTTTTTGTAAGCTAACTTTCTTTTTATTTTATTTGTGTAATCGACACTCATTATTTGCCTCAAACAAGGCTCTTCTTTATAGACTTCAATAAATTCCTGCAATGTTTGCTTCATGGACATTTTTAAAAAAGGATCTCATGTTCGTGTCGTATTGTAAAACGTGATTCTAAGTTTCAGTAATTGAGAAATTTCCCAAGTGTCGCCAAGAAATAATTTGCAACACTGTGGGACAGACACGGGAAGCAATTGCTTGTGTTGGAAGAAAAATCAGAGCTTGTTTGAATTTTCTTGAAATTATCCTACTTCCCCACACACAGTACAACTTGTTCACCGTACAACAAATCCTATCGTGTGTGGAACCCCCTAAAGTTGAAATTTCTCCTTCGCCTGCTCGACGACTCATTTTAGTCTCCGTACGGAGTTGATTTTGCACGTGTGTGTGATATATATATAAACCTTGTCTTAAAATATTCATTAAAAGAATTATATTATTAAAAGAAATTTTATAAAAAATGCCATTCAAGTGTTCAATTGTCTACTACCGATCGCACTACGATGGAGAACCAAAGGTATGAAGAATGCTAAAGAAGTGGCTGGCTGTTATTCCTCAAAAAAATCCATAAGTGACGAAAAATTCTAGGGTAAGTCTTCTTTTATTTATTTCAAATAACAATAATTAAATCGTTAATGAAATACATTTTTCTAAAATTGAAAACGCATGCTTGTGGCATGGATAAGAAATATTAAAGTTAATGCTATTTCCATCAAACATAATTGCATGTTTTTCATTTTAAAAAATAATTCTCATTCTTTTGTTAATTTGGCTCTAATTTGTAAAACTTTTAATACATTTAACAATTACTAAAAATATTCCCCATTTAATTAATCAAAATAATTATTTTTTAATTATATATGATTATTGGTATATTAAGTTTTCTGTATTTATTAAGACATTTTTGTTGCATCTGAATAATTATAATATAAATTAATAATTATTTTAGGAGAATGAAAAATTTGAGAATTTATTTCACATTTTTCATATTAGGAAATAAAATAATAGTGCTAGCAGTAATTATTCAATATACTTGAGGAAATAATTATTATTTACGTTTTCATTATGTTAATCTATAATATGAAGTAGAAAAATGAATTAGATAAAATTTTAAATACATGATATTCATAATTTAAATTGTAAAACAAATCACAAATTCTACCTCTTAGATAATTTTAATTAAAGTTTAACATTTTCTAACCAGTTAAAATAGTGATTATAAATATTGGTTGAACTTTATCAGAATGAAATATATGATGTAATCAAAACAGCTTTTAAAAGTGTCTTAGAGAATTCAACTAAATATATATATATAGTTTACATTTATCTTAATAGTGTTTTTCTTTTTTTTTTCAGGTTTGGGAGCATCACTTTGCAGGGAGTGATATCCTGAGATGTTCAGAGTTATATAGAAAACTGGTTAAAATCTTAGCGCTCCCTTACGATACCCACGATTGAAGTTGGATGCCATTACCTTAATAATCCCAAACGTTTAACGACAACCAAGAATCATCGAGAGAAGCCAGATCTAAAGAAGATAAGAATTGAAAATCAGAACTTTGCTTGTGCCTTAGAAGTATAAAAAGTGAAAAGGACTACAGAGATAAATTTTGCTTTTAGGATTTAAGTGAACTCAAGAACGGGTTAAACTAAGTATTACGGTCTCACCTCGTAAAGCGCAGAAAGTCGTCACGGTCTCAGCTAAAGGTCGCCAAATCTGTTAAAATTTGGCAATTATTTTCCTCACCAAATTATTTCGCCAAAACATCACCAAAAACGATTAGTTGCCAATTGTGTCACCTCATATCCCGGAAACGCTAGACATTTTTATTTTGGATTTTTTTTTTATCGGATGTAAAGCGCGGTAATTTAAATCCTGTTTTTTGATATATATATTTTATTTCACTTTGGATGCAGCGCGGGATATAGATATTGTCTTTTATATTATATTTCGGTTTGGATATAGTGCCAGAATTTCAATGCTGTCTTTTATATTCGTTTTATATTTCACTGTGGATATAGCCCTGGATTTTCAATCCCGTCTTTTCAATTTTGAGGTATAAGTTCAGTATCCCCATGTATGATTTCTCGCCAAATCTGGCACCCTTTGTTTAAATCGTAGTATTGCCGATTTCAGCTTTTTTTTTTTTTGTGTGTGTTGCCAAATTCAGTTTTAGTCACTATTCTTTTTATTTTTGTTGCCACTATTCGTTTTTCTCGTGTTTTACATAAATTTTACAGTTATTTAAATTTCACTTCGACTTTCTTTGTTCTACGTTTCTACTGGAATTGGAAGCCATTTGTCTTTTGTTTGCTTTTGGTGCAATTAGGGGATTTTCCCTCAATTGTGTTTCGTTGTCGCCAGCGTCCAATCATCGTAAATTTTTTTTTTTTTTTTTTTTTACAATTTCTTTTACATTATTTCTTTTTGTTTGGTTTATTTATTCTATATATTTATTATTATCGTATTAATTTAATTTATTATATTATCTTACACATTTTTGTTAATTTATTATTATATTTTCATAATGTCTCATGGTCATAGTGTTGTTGAGAAATTTGAACAGATTATTTTAGCTAAAATTAAAGAAACCAATGATGGGTATTTTACTTTTTCAAGCTGTAGGCCAACAGTTGGAAAACCCGGAATTGTTAATATAATTTTTTTAGATAAATTGTATCAAGATCCGCAGTTATTAATTAATTTTCTAATGGAAATAATCTTATTAAAATACGCGAATTGTAGAAATAGTGGATCTGAAATAAAGATTACCCCAAAGAAAGGCTATTCCGATGGTTTCGCTTTTGTATGTAAGAAAAGTATTGATGGCAACACTGAAAGGCATGGTTCTTGGTTTTCAAATTCTAAATTAAAATTGTTTGAAATATAATGTATTACTTACGAAATTTTAAGGGGATTCAAAACGGAACTCATAATTGAAGAGTATTCCTACTTTGGCCGATTGGAGGCAATTTATTAATGAAACTATTTTAGATTTGATTGAACTTTCTTCAGAAAAATAGGGGGAAGGGCAAAACTGTTGAAATAGATTAATCCAAATCGGCAAGCAAAAATATTATAAGGGGCATAAGTTTGACGATCAGTGGGTGTTTGGGAGGGTTGAGAGGGATTCCGGAAAGAGTTTTTTGGTTGCCGTCCACGATAAAACACAGGAAACATTAATACACGTTATTAAAGATTGGATTTTGCCAGGCAGTTCCGTGTATTCCGACTGTTGGAAGATCTATGATTGTTTAACAGAGGAGGGATTCCAACATTTAAAAGTCAACCATAAGTTAAGATTTGTTGATCCAGAAACTGGATGTCACACGAATACAATTGAAAGTACGTGGAGGCATGTAAAAGCGTCTTTACCTACATATAATCGTAAGGCAGATTTCAAATTTTACCTTGCAATGTATATGTTTCATAAAGCTTACATAGCTGCAAACGAAAATTGTTTTAATAAATTTGTTGAAATCGTTTCGGGAATTAGTTGGGATGAGTACCAAATTTCGGAGAAAGTGTAATTATTTTATTTAAATTTTATTGATGACGTGTATTTTTTACTGTATTCGTGTTTCATCTTTATTTATTTAAAAAGCGTATATTTAAGAAAATATTTTTTCATGATTTTTTTTAAATTTAAAAAAATGTATATATTTGAAAAAATAGTTTTTGCATGCTTTTTTTAAATTTTATAAAGTGAATATATTTAGAAAAATATTTTTTGCATGCTCTTTTTTATTTTTTAATGAAATGGGACACTGGTGACAACGAATAAAATGACGAAATAAATATACCAATCGGCATATCAGCTGAACTTCATATCAAATATAAGTCCATCATTTATAATTATTTCCCTTTTTAAATTTTCTAAAATGCTTATTTTTCGATCGAACTTCCGGAAATTTCCCGTGTTACACGCGTGATTAGCTTGGCGATTTGGCAACGAAAAAAATTTGCCAATATATAGGGATACTATACTAGTCCCAAATTATTCTAGATTTGTGTACTTTTATGTAGTAATAATTTGCAACATTCTATCTTTAATAGCTGAAATTCATTATTTATTTATTTTGAACTAGATATTATTAAATGTGATTATTTTACTACTTTATTTACTTTAATTTTAATTCTGAATGATTTTTAAATATAATCTTTAATCAATTCTTATTATGATTACTGTTTTCTTGCGTGCGGTTAGGCTTAGCAATTTGAAATCTGGGGGAAACCCCGCTTTATTTACATGGTTGTTGTTATTGTTTTCTTATTTAGTGTTAGGAGAGGGGAGGGGAATTTCAAGTTGGATGAAACTTCCGCTGTTTATTCACGCCAATTCCAGGCTGATTGGCACCCTCTTTGGGTTGCCAATCAATTTCTAAACCGCCTGTCTCAGGCACTTGGCGAAAAAAAAGTTCGCCAAAGTGAGACCCTAATATTCAGTTTTACCAATTTTTCAAAATTTATTGTTCTTGAATCATCTGTAACAGTTGTTGAAAATTTGAATTTGGTAAGTTCAATTATAAGTTTTCATATTAATAAATAATTTAAAATTTCTTATGATTGTAAATGATATTCATAACTTAGATAATATATTACAAGCATTAGAAAATTTTGAAAAAGTTAATGATAAGAATAACTTAGTTGATTTGTGTAAATGTGTTATTAATTAATTGAAAATTGTTTGTGAGAGTAATGAAAATTTATTTGATTGCTTAGAAGAACAGATTTTTCTGTTTCAATATTCTTTAAATCATAAGAAATATTCTGCTAACTTTTTTATTTTATGCTCCATGCTTTTTTCTATATCATTCCATTGTTATAAATTTTTACGTAAAAGCTTATATTTAATTCTTCCACTTCCAGCAACATTTAAACATTTATTTGTCAATTATATAGCAAATCCTTTAAAAGAGCTGAACAGAAATCATTTTCTTTTATATATTAAAGACAAATATTCTCACCTTAATGAAAATGACAAAAAAGTACTTTTATTAATGGATGAAATTCACATAAAAGCTTCATTGGATTATAAGGGTGGTAATTTAATCAGGAGAAGAAGCCTTATTCCTTCAACATTAAACTCTGCTGTTCATGGAAATATTGAAATTAATTTAAATGATGATGTTGATGAAATTCTCGACCTTAAAGACTCAATCTTGATATTCTCGACCCTAAGGAATCAAAGCTTAATTTGAGAATAAACTCAAATGATTTTTAAAAATATTCTCATTTGTTAACTATTTTAATATACATAGCAGGTTATTGTGTGCATTCCATCTTGAAAAAATTAAATGTGAAAGGTGCTGCTTAATTAATAAGCAAAGTTAACGATGAATGTGAAAATTATCTTTTAATTAAAAATATAGATAAGGGTGGTTTAAAATATCCTTGTGATGAAATCGTCAAAATAGTTAATCTAAATTATACTGTTATTTCTAAACTATCATCTTCTGAATATGAAAATGATTTTTTGAAGTGTAACAATCATGGATTGATCCCAAGCAATGTAACATTAAAAAAACCCTTCGATTAGCTGAAATAAATTTAACTTTAGAATGTGTTGCAAACATGACAGGGATGATTTAGTAATAAAATATTGTCTTAACTTCTACTAACATTTTACTCAAATATTATTGTTAAAAATGAATGATGAGTTAATGAACAAAAAAACTCCTTAATTCAAAATCAAAAAGAAAATTGCAAACATTAGGAAAATGTAAATTTCAGAGAAGAGTTTTCTGTAGGTAAATATAATTATTAAACTGATGTTCCTAAACATAAATCGTTATTTATATTTTGCTTATTTCAAAAAATTATTTTGCATATCAAAACAAGTAAATTACATTTTGATACTAACTTATGATACATTTTAATGTGGAATTGAAGTGTTTAATAAAGTTATTTTAAGCATATTGTGTGTGTTGTTGTCCTTACTCTATTTTTAATATCTGAGTAAGTAATAAATTTTGCTATTTTTATGTGATATTTAATAAAAAAATTAATAATGCAATAAAAGCAAATGTTTTATTTACTCCAGTTATTTGTATAGTGAAAAACATGAATGTTTTTATTTGGCCACAAATTTAATTTAAATTTTTTTTATATATTTTTGATATCAATGATTTAATATATGCTTATATATTCAATACTAATACAATAAGTAATGTTGATATTATCAGATTTAAATGATAAAAATTATAATTAAATGATCATTGTGAAAAACTTTATAATGTACCATCATTGTGTTATGTGATATCATAATAAATTAATTCTGAATTAGGAGCAAAATATAGCAGGAATATATTTCACAAACATCATCCAATTTCATAAATTTTGTCTACAAGTTACTTAGAAATCATACCAAACTACAAATAATGGTTGATAAATTAAAAAATTATAAAACTAGAAATTTAGAAAAAACAAATGAAACAAAATGCATATCGTTTTAAAATAATTA
Source organism: Latrodectus elegans (assembly GCA_030067965.1). Classification (NCBI taxonomy): domain Eukaryota; kingdom Metazoa; phylum Arthropoda; class Arachnida; order Araneae; family Theridiidae; genus Latrodectus; species Latrodectus elegans. The sequence goes on along the minus strand of CM057818.1, from coordinate 67,534,342 downwards.
TGAAAAACCTTTTTACAACCTAAGGATTACAAACTCAATTGTTAAAGTAATATTTATTATTCTCTAATCACTTATTTTGGCAAATTAAGTATTTTGTTTTGTTCAGTTCTAAAATTTTTATAAGTGTACTATTATAATAAACTGAAACATTTTTTTAAATTGAATCATTGAAATAAAGGAATGAGCTTGGAAAAAATTCTGTTCAATTTTTATTTATTACAATAATATCGCTTAGATCATTTAACGCAAATATATTAAAATTTTCCAAACAATTATCAAGCACAGATTTATCAGACAGTTATATAATTCCCTGTGGCATGATTCAATTAATTGAACATTTGTCGTAATACATAGTAAAAAGTGAGTTACTTTAGATCGCCATAAAGGAGGCGAAACAACCGGCCTCAAGTGTATGACTCATCATAGCAGTGCGCAGGCCTTGTATTTAGGGGGTGTTGACAATGTCTTAATATTTTTTAAATGTTTTTCTATCGTGTTAACCAAATGAAACAATTAAAAAATTTTATTCTCTATTAATTGTGCATTATCTTATTTATGAAAGACTCAACAAATTGTGGATCATTAGATGTTGAACATTTGCTATATCTTATTTTAACAAATTTTAAAAAATTCTATAATATTATCAACTTTACAAACATTCGCTATATTTATTGGAAGAAAAAATAATAATTGAGTTAGACCTTACACTCCTAATTTAGAATCGACTCACCTGATTTTTCACAATGATACTTTTTTAAACAATTCATTTACCACAGATTAAACTCAAAATTTTATTTTCTTTTTTTTATCTCAGAAAATTCCAGTGAAAAACAACTTTAACTTCATGGAAAATTTCGCATTTAAAATAGCTTTTTAAATCATATCATTCAGATCATTAATGTAAACCAAAACTATTTTTATTGTAAACAACATTAATCACAAAATGTAATGTTGATAATTTATGAATTTTTTTCTAGCTTTTCATTGATTCAAATTATTATCAAGATTTACAAGTGCTGAGATAATATATAGTTAAAATATTTTTTAACTTCACATCGCCTAATTTTATTTAAAGAAATTTACTCAATTTGTGATCACAAATGAAAAAATTTTCTTTGCATTTTTAAGGCATGTAATAATACTGTTTTCTTAAGATATTGAAATGTATTTTAGTATTAAAATAAGGGCTAATTATTACTGAAATCAAAATTTATTTCTATTAAGAATTATTTTTAAGTGGCATTATTTTAATGGCACAAAAATGTTTCTTTCAATAAATTTATATCATTTAAAGACGATTTTAATTTTTAAAATTTTAAAATATAAAATAGGAAATATATGTGTACAATTTCTTTATAAATTTCTTGAAACATTTTTCCAAGTTAAAGATTAACTTTTATATAAATTGAACTAATTAATTAAAAATATATTTTGTATATTTATGCATACAGAGAGGGGAAAAACATTTAAAATGAGAAAAAACATAATTTTTAAATTTTACCATTTGTAAAAAGAATTTTTCATTGTAAAGTGCTAATCTAAAGCCAGCAAAATTACGAATCAAATAAAATTATTTCCCCGAATAAAAACATTTAAACATTAAATAAATTACTATTACTTTTAAATGAATAGTTTTGTGTAATAAGTAATTCAATATTTAATTTTCAAAACTCTACAAGCATATGTTTGTAAATATTTATACCAGCAAAAATATAAAATAAATATTCAAATCGAAAGCATACATAGTAGACAGAAATGACAATTTTATTTTAAATAACAAAATTCCAAATTTCTAAAAGTTTACATTGTTTTTTTTTTTTGTTTTTTTTTCCAATGAAGCGATGTTTGTGAAGAAATGAAATACTAACCGTGTGAACAACAAAAAGTTTGTGTTTTCCTAGAATTTGGAAGTAATTAGTTCTCGTTTCCATTGTAGGAAGACAATTCCCTACGCGGCAAACTGTAGTGCTATTTTAAGAAAAATTTCCCCCCTTTCGACTCAATATTTTGGACAAAGAGAGCCTGTAATTGGAAACATGTTTCAGCAGGAATTTCCTCGTGACTCTAGACTAAAAGGATACTATAAGGCCTGAAATAAAAATATACTTTTATTTTTAGTTTGGGGCAATGGATAATATAATTTTACAAAGTCTCAACAACAACTGAAACTGATCTTTCTATATCGCTTCTATATAATTTAAGTACAATCTGATTTTTCTGTTATCTATATGAAAATTTCTTATTTGCAAATAATTTTTTATTACTTTATTATAGTCAAAATTAGATTAAATTTTTTCACATTTTTTTCATCATAAAAGAAAATCAAATATATTAACGAAATACTGCTTGTTAAATAAATATTTCTAAAGTCTAAAATTTCGTCAAAAAACATTTATGTTGTATTTTTGAGTGATTATTATCAGTGGAAATATTCATTGAACGTTTTATTATTTTATTTTGAGTAAAACAATCTTATTTGCTTTATTAATATTATTATTATTATTTTTAGTATATAACTTGACTTAGAAAACCTGTATAACAATTAGGAGTCATAAAGGGCACTGTGAACCTCGGTGTATTCACAAAATTAAGTAAGTGTATTCCGTGAGCTTACTTTCTGCAATCTGCCCGAGTTATTAGATGCAAAACTTACCTATAACATTAACACAAATAATTTGGTTAATAAGTTTATACTAAAATTAAAACTTCTCATACGCTTAAAACTGGAAAATCTAATAGTGCAGAAATTTTATATTAAAAAATGAAGATATTTTCACTATTTACAAGATACAAAACAAGGAAGAGTACCGCAAACTTAAAAAGGCAAGGATAAAAAAGTATGAAAACCGATAATCTAACTGATTAAGAAATAAAAACTAAAATCATGGTTAAATAAACACAATTTTTAAAAGGAACTAAACTATGAAAAAGTATTATTAATAATAGGCCGTGGGCTCAACACTCTTATCTTGCATGTTTGTCCCCGCAACTTGGGGGCAATTTAATTTCATTCGCATTTTATTATTCAATGTTAAATATTACTATTTACATAAAGTTCTGCGTTCGTAGAGTGCACATTATTTTAAGAATTTTAAAAAATTGTAGAACTACTTCCATACAAAAGCTATGTTCATCCGCAAATTAAGCCAATCAAATTTCTTCTACCATGTTCCTTGCTCCAAAGTTATCCAATGAGAAACGCGGTTACAAAAATAACGCGCTTTACACATGGTTCTGATTGTAAACAAACAAGTTTGTATGTTTTGTTGACAATTATAACGCTAAACTTAATCACTGTTAATACTTGAATTTTAACGATGACTTCAATTTTAAATTGTTGTTTACATTGTGGGAAGGAAAATCTAGGAATTGTCTCTCCTTTTTCTGAAAAAAAGTTGGAGCAAAGTAAAAGATTGCATTCACAAATGGATATTGCTTGATTGTTATGAGCGTACAATTTCTGAGAACTTAATGCTTCAGGAAGAAGACGAATGTTTCGGTTTACCTACTGATAAAACTCTGGATATCATAAAAATGTTACCAACTGTTTACCGATAAGACTAGAATTTGTGCTGCTTGAAAAGGATGTAAAAATTCATCAGAAGATAATGAAAAGATTGCTTTAGAAAACACACCTAACCGTGTAACACGAAGCAAAAGTAATCCTGCTTTTCAAAGTCGATCTCATATATTGCCAGAAATATGTATTATATGCCAAGGAGAAAAATTTGTGAAAGAGAAACATTCCGGGAAAAGGAAAAAGAGAAAACTAAGTAAATGTGAAACAAATACAAATAACTTGTTATCTGCAGCAATTGAAAAAATGATGAAAACTTGTTGCATCACTTAAGAAATCAGGATATTGTGGCCATAGAAGTAAGATACCATCGTTCATGTTACAAACATTATACAAAGTTTTTAACTGTAAAAACTTGTGAATCTGAAACTTCTGAAATTTTCTATGAAAAGTGCTTTAAAATTTTTGCAAGGAAATCATACAGGATAAAATTATAAATCAGCATGCAATTTATGAAATGACTAAACTTACAGATTTATTTGTAAAAATTGTTCTTAGGAGGAAGAAGAAGATATAAAAGGATATAGAAATGATAGATTAAAATATAGAATACAAAATTGTATCCACAAATTGAATTTGTCAAAAGATCAATAAAATACCTTTCTGAACTTGTTGTTTGTTCCTCTACATCAAATAATGTTATCGAATTAAATACCCATAGCTCTACTTGACAGTGAAGACAATGAATTTTCTTTATTTGAAAATCAATCATCTTCGTCAAATATTTTGCATGATTTGTTTATGGCAGCAAGTGTTATGAAAAACATTATTTATGATGCAACTGAATATGTCCTGTGAATGGCCACCAAAGGAGAAGATTTGACAGTTGAAGCATCATGTAATACTGTTCCAATACAACTATTTAACTTCTTAGCTTGGTGCATTGGTGCTTCAAATGATGTCACTCTTGATTATTTTGTAGAAGTAACTCAAGATACGAAGCTTAAAATTTTGTCTATTTCTCAAGATATTCTTTATTTAGCATCCAATGGTAGGAGACAAACACCAAAACATTTAGCTTTAGCCATGACCATTCGCCATTTAACTGGTTCTGCCAAACTAGTGGGATTACTAAATGGATTTGGCCATAGTATATCTCACAGTTGTGTTTTAGAATATGACACTGCTTTAGCATATCAACAGCAAAAAAAAACAATGCTCTTTTTGCCAGACGGTTTTCAAAAAGGCATTTTTACTACTTTAGTGTGGGATAATAATGACTTTGGAGAGGAAACTTTAACAGGTTCAGGTACAACCCATAATACTAATGGTATTATTTTACAATGGGAGGATATGCAGAAAAAAATAGTTACACTGCCTGAAACTAACATATCTGGCTTTCAGAAAAAGTTTAAGAAACGTACCTTAAACCCACCTGCAACAAAATTGGAATGTTTTACTGGTAAAAAAAAATATGGTCCATCTATGTATAAAACACTACCTTTAGTTACAGAAGAAGAAAATAGAATTCAACAGAATCCTTGAAGAAGAATTGGTTGAATTTCTTTTTCAGTTTTGGAAAAATCAAAATCCAAATTTATTGGAGGATATTATAATTTATTTCACACATCGTGACAATTGTCATAAAATGTTTAATGATGCTGGGACACTAGTTGTAGAAAGTGTCCCTGAATTAGAATGTGACCACGAGGAAGCTGATACACGTATATTTTTACATGCTGCTCATGCTTCAGCCTCCCTTAAAACTATAATTATTAAAAGTTCTGACACTGATGTATTAGTATTAGGTATTTCCTTGGCTCAAAATTTAAATTCTCAATTGTTTTTTGCCTCAGGAACAACATCTGAATTGAAATTTTTAAATATAAATTTAATTAGTGAAAATTTAGGAACTAATGTTTCTAATGCTTTGATAGCTTTACATGTATTTACCGGGTGTGATTCTGTGAGTTCATTTCGTGGAAAAAGCAAAGTAAAAGCACTGAAAAACATGATGAAATCAGACGACTATACATTAGCTTTTCAAAATCTTGGTAAGTCGTGGAATCTAAAACCTGATATTATAGAAAAATTGGAAGAATTTACATGTGAACTCTATGGGCATGCTAACTGCAACGACATTGATAAATGCAGATATGATTGGTTGCGGTTAGGATATGTAACAGATAATATGCTACCACCAAATAAAGATTCTCTAATAAAGCATGCTTTACGTGCAAACTATCAAACTGCTATATTTCGCAGAAGTCTTTTTGAAAAATCAGCAAGCCATCTCCAACTGGTCATGGGTGGAATATACGAGACAACGTGTATTATACATTGATTGGATGTCATTAGAAGCTGTTCCTTCCAGTATCGTAGAGCACATATTCTGCAAATGTAAAAAGACTGCTTGTAAGTTGTAGCATCATGTTCATGCTACTGTTCTAAAGTGAAATGCACTGAAATTTGTGCTTGTTATGGATGCAAAAATTGTCAATTAGAAGCTGATATGGATTTTGAGGGTGATTAATCTTGATCAAAATTGTGTTTAACTAATGAGATTTTTCTTTCTTTTTATTCAAGAAATTATAAGAATTATTTCTGTAAGTACATAAAATTTCAATATTTTAATCAATGATTTTCAAATGCTGTTTTTATTTGTTTTATTATATTTATTTGTTTAATAGTAATTTGTTTTTTAGAGTAAAAAAATGCATGTTGAAGTAATTTATAATTTAAAATAATGTGTTATTCATTTAAATGTAATTCTGTTAGTCAAAATAATCATTATTTTAGAAAGTTGAATATTATATTGAAGTAAACTTGCATGGATTTGGGATAAATATTGTGTCTGCATTTCAATACTGTATATTTTCTCCTTCACTTTAAAAATATTTTATAAAATTATATATCTAATGTTTAATAAGTTATTAAATTACTTATTTATTCTATTGTACAGTGTCAATCATGTTGATATATAAATTAAGTAAAAAATATATATTTCTTGATTTGGATTATTAAATCCATGATATTCTATATTTTGCTGAACAGCATTGATTCAAACTTTTATTATTTTAAAGATAAACATTGAAATGTGTAAGACTTTTTCTGCCATCTTCCTTATTACTATAAAGACTATTTGTATGAATTTGTCCTATCTTATTTTTAACATGTAGCTATAAAAGAAAAGAACACATTAACAATGAAGTTTGGTCATTATGCATTATTTATTGAAACTTCAATTCCAATGTAATTTATCAATTTATGTTTTATAGTAATAAATATCATTGTAAATATTAGTTGAAATAATGATGTGTGATGAATAAATTCTACTTTTCTCATAAATATTTAATTTAAAAGGATGATTCTAAAGGTAGAATTTATTTTTATCTATCATTTTATCTACTTATGAATATTTGATTACTTATTTATTGCTGTGTAAACTGAAAAAAAAATCAAAATAACAGTTTTGGATTTTATTGCATTTATTGAACTAAAATGTTAAAATTACATACAATCAATATCCACGTTTTTGAATGAAATTTAAAAGTTGTTTGTGTTTGTTTTTAGTTTTGTTTTGGGCTAAAATGTGTGTATACATTTTATTTATCCAGTACTTTATTCTATGTTTATATTTTTATTATTATTTGTAATGAAATGATATAGTCATAATATTTATGATTATGGAAAAATTGAATCTTATTATATTGCATATTGTGTTACGGTGTATATACTTTTTTTCACCTAAAGGTAAATAAACAAGAGTGAAATACTCGCATGTGATTGGCTGAATGAATGTGTAACAATGCGCGTGTGTTCAAAGGCACAATGAAAAAAGTGCAATGAATTTTTTTTATTTATAAAAAAAAGGAGCAACTATTTCTTCCAGAACTTTTTGCATTTATGTTTGCCACATATAAATCAAGTATAATTTTATGTTTTTAAATTGCCCCCAAAGAAGTGGTACAAAACTCAATTTTTAAGCCCCTTAACTGGCTTCAGCCCACGGTCTATAAGGAAATATAAGTGTAAGAGTTTCGTTTATGGCAATCTCCAAAGCTCTTCCTCATCTTTCATCCACTACCTCTTCTCGTTTACAAATTTGATTCGTTCCTGGGCATGACACAGTAATTATAAAATGCAAAATTTCTTTCTCCGAATGAAATTGATATTATGATAAAACTAAGATTGAAACTTTTTGAAAAATTTTGTTTATCTTTGAAATAATTTGGTGCCCCTCTGTAATCTGCGCCCGGGGCATGAAAGTGCCCCATTGTTCCCTCCCCCGTCTCTACACCTCTGGGCCAAGATACGACTAACAAGATAGCCCTGCCGCTACACAAAAGTTAAAGTAAGATAGGATTATCAGGGTTACCAGAAATTAAAATTTGTTGCACATTTTCAGCCAAACCAAGGGGTACACAATTCTACATCAAACCCGGAACTATTTGTGATACTGAAAGCGTATTAAAAAGTAACTGTGAATAAATATCGTTATTACATTTCCATAATTATATTGATGCATAGCGCTCCCCTGACAGATGTGCATCCAAATACGGTATCTTTCGTAACTGCACTTATCGATTAGAAAGCTTTATTTTGCAAAGAAACTACTTTCAATACAATTTTTAAACTAGCAAAATCAAACACGTCAAATTGATTTGTCTCAAGTTCTTATATGATTGAGAATAAAGTTTATGAATGTTATATTTCACTGCAAATACTCAAGTGGTTCATTTACACACCTCTGAGTAATAATATTTTTTCGAATAATCAATTCGTGAGTTCGCTTCCCCTTCGACTTATGTATAGATGATTAATGTGGATCACACAAAACCCGTTTTAAGCTTGGTTCTTATGATCTGAGCTTCTTATGATCAATTTTAATGTCCACTAAAATTGATCATAAGAAACAACAAGCAAACAGTCATAGCTCAGTTACACGTCTGAGTAAATTTAAATGCTCTTACATTCTCCATGCAAAATAAAATTTATTCAGTAACTTTGTTCCTATATTTTAGGAGCTTCTTGCAGTTTTCCCTTTAATTTGTATTGATTAATAAACAAGTTATATTTGTTTGCTTTTGGGATATGTTGGCAACAGTCGGGACACTAACACAGCAGTTTAATAATTTTAGATGCGACTTTCTTAAAATATTTTCATATTCTGTCTTCAGTTTTTACTAGATTTTTATAATACGTACCGAAGTGGCAAGTCATTTGAAGAAAATTTCAACTTAATTTCATTTAATTTATTGATGAATATAAATTTTAAGTATACATAATTTTTACTATTTACACAAATTTTAATACAACTTTCAACTTAATCATGAAAATATCATTGGTGGACGCCACCACAAGCACACCTCCAGTGCGTCGTCTCTCTGAAGATACTCCAAACTAAAGTAAACAAAAACAATATAATCGAAAGGGAGGCAGGAACTAGCTTGAATGCGCAATATTGATCCTCGCTTGTTAGCTCGTTACAACTCCTCCGGAGGGACATTTACACGAGTAAATTTTACAATTACTTCAAACAAATAATTACAAAATATTATAAGCTTAAACACATAATTATAAAATGACAGGAAAAATATGTGTTACTTTTTTTTGGTATAATATATATGGTATAATAGAAACATTTTTATATTTGAAATTTAATATGATACAAAAGACAATATGAATGAAAAGAAATGTTTGTAAAAATAATAACTGAAAATTTTCTATTTACAAAAATTCTACTAAGAACATCAGCATTCTTATGAAAATCCCTTTTCGATGGATTAATTCAAAATTAAAGGGCTGCAATGTTAATGCCCAACGCATTAACCTAGGGTTTGAACTAGCATTGGAATTTAACCATACTAATGGGTTATGATCAGTTTCAGTTCAAAATTTATGGCCGTCTAAATAGCATTGTAGCTTTTTACTGCCCAGATGATTGCAGCACATTCTCTCTCTGTGGTTATTAAGTATATTTTTATTAAGTACTCTTAGTAAGTATTTTTTCTGTAAATTTCCGACTAAGGTATAAGAAAGGATTCTCTTTTTACTCTTCATCCAATTAAGAAAATACTACACCGATTCCTTCATTGGAGGCATCTGTTTGCAATATCAATTCGTTTTCATAGTCAGAGCATATAACACTGGTTTGTCACTCAGTTTAATTTTGAGTTCTTTAAATTTTGAGTTTTTTAAGTTTAATTTTGAGTTCTTTCGTTTCACATTACCCCCGACACACAATTTTTTCCTTTCTTGACTTTCCTTTTAATTTATCTGTCAAGGGAGCTGCAATAATGGAATAATTTGGAATATATCTTCCATAATAACCTGACAAACCTAGAAAAGCCCGAATTTCTGTTTTAGTTGTCGGAACTGGAAAATTTTTAAGGGTATCGATTTTTAATTCTGAGGGAGTTCTTTTACCTTGGCCAACCCTGATCTAAATATTTGACATATTTCTGAGCAAAAACACATTTAGAAGGTTTGATCTTTAAATTTGCTCTTTCAATTCGTCGAAAAACATTCCTAAACCCGAACATAAATTATTTTTCCCTCTTCTTCGTATATTTGTTCTATCAATAATTATTCTAATCCTTAGTGATAATCTAATTTTCATTCTTCTAGGATGAGATGGCTTAGGACTATCATCTTATATTTTAGTAATTTATTACCAAAATCACATCTAGATGCTTAAGGTGGCATTCCAAAGAATTAGAAAATATGACAATGTCATCTAAATATGGAATCGTAAAAGATTCCATTCCTTGTAACAATTCGGTTATCATTTTACAGAATAAATATGGTACATTCTTTAAACCAAATGGCATTCTAAGTGGTCTGTAACAACCAAAATTTGTTACAAAAGTCGCCAATTGTTGACCTTTCTTAGTAAGGGGAATCTGCCAGTAGCCTTTTGCTAAATCGATTATTGTAATAAATTTAGCACTTGAAACAGTTTCAATCCTTTCCTCAATATTAGGGAGTGGGAAATATTCAGTTTCTGTAATTTCATTCAATTTCCTGTAATCAATACAAGGCTTTGGTTCTGTACCAGGAACTTCTACTAATATCATGGGATAAGTATAATTAGACATTCCCGCCTCAATAATTTTATAAGCTATTTTATTTATTTCAGTTTTTAAATTTTCATTTTGTCGGGGTGACATTCTATATGGTCTGGCACGTACTGGTTTATTGGAAATCAATTCGTGCTCTACAATATTTGTTAATCCAGGTTCATTCAAAAAAAAGTCAGAATATTTACATAGCAATTCACTTAAGGTTCGAATCTGTTCTTTACTTAATCTCTCTACTAAATTATTTTTTTGAATTAATTCAGAACAATTAAAAATATTTGGGTTGTTTTCAATAAATGGGAATTCAATTTCTAAATCTGGAGGATCTTTCATTTCATCTAACTCAACAAGATTTATAACGTTGGATCTACTGTAATAGGGCTTTAGTAAATTCACATGATAAATTTGTGATTTCTCTTTCTTATTAGGCAAAGAGACAATGTAGTTAGTATCAGAGATTTTAGATTCAATTGTGTTCCTGGGTCATGCCATTGAACAGCTAATTCATTTGCAGGAGAAAGTGCCAAAACTAGAACTTGCTTTTTACCTTTTCCCAAGAATGACATAGTTAATGGTCAATCTAACACGTTTCTAATAAACCCAAATACTTAACTAACAATATTAATTATTTGAATTTCACATGAAATTTCAAAATTTAAAAATTATTTTTTGTTTTCAGTTGGAAAACAGAAGTAACCTACCATTGTTATACACGCAAAATATAACAATATTTCTAAAACAATGAAACAATATTTGACTTTAAATATTTCTTGTATTATATTCAAACTTAAGATAAAATTTAATACTTAATATAATAAATTTGTTTCACTTTTGCAAACACACAGAAATGGTTTAAACATATATATACCTTAAAATTTAATTTTTTTCTCTTAGTAAAAATTAATTCTACAAAAATTCGTACAAACTTCTACTGTTCTTCTACGATACACTTAGCACATGACCTAGACTAAAAAATTTGCATACAAGAATAAGAATAATTTAAATATACCAGTTTCTAGAAATAAACAAATTCGGTATCAAAATTTAAGAGCAATAGTATACAAATACGAGGGTAAATCTGAAATTTTTGAGATACGCGCAGGTGAGAATTTACAAAAGAAAAATAAAGGTTTAATTTTAAATTACAAAGTATTTTAACACAGAGGACGATTTTTTACTGACTTACTTCAACTTGTTTAGCGTAGAATAAATTTTAAACAGAAGAGAAAATGGAGTTGAAGCAAGAACATTTTCGCGCTATAATTTTCTATTATTTTAAAACAGGATTAAATCAAGAAGAGTGCATTCAACGGTTGCAATTAGCATTTGGTGATGAATCTCCAACTGGTGCTACTGTATTCAGATGGCTTAGAGAATTTAGAAGAGATCGCAATTTTCTTAAGGATGAAGAACACACAGGAAGGCCGCCGTCAGCAGTAATCATGGATAATGTGTCTGCCATACGAAAAATGTTAATGGATGATAATCGCTATACCTATCAAATGATATAAAAGGAACTTAAGATTGGATCTTCAGCCATACACAAAATCATTCTGATGAAGACTTACATATGAAAAAAGTAGTTTGCAGTTCGGTTCCCAATAATCTAACTGAGAACCAAAAAGAGAAGCGAATTGCTAAATGATGGTGACCACCACATCATATCTAAAATTATAACAGTTGATGAAACGTACATGCCGTATTTTGACGCTCCAACACGTCAAGAAAGCAAAGTATGGGTCTTTGAAGATGATCCCTCGCCGTCAATGGTGAAAAAACGACGCGCAGCGCACTGAAAAAAGTGATGTATGCCGTTTTCTTCAGAAGTACGGGATTAGTCAAAGCCATCAAGTAGGTAGGATAGAAGACAGTAACAGCAAACTGGTATACCACTAAATGTCTTCCAGAAATTTTACAAGAACTGAATGTTATGGGACTAATGCTTCACAATGACAATGTATCTTCAGATACAGCCGGATTAACAGCTGAGTTTCTTAAACATAAACAAATTTAAGTGATCGAACATTCGCCATATTCACCTGATCTAGCTATGTGCGACTTTTAGTTATTCTTTAATCTAAAAAAGAACTTACGTGGACGCCGTTTTCATTCAGAAGAAGATATTGATGTGGCTATAAATGCATTTTTTTCATCTATACCAAGAAATGAATGGCTTGAGGCATTTAATCTGTGGAAAATTCGTCTACAAAAGTGCATTGATGCTGGAGGAGACTACTTTGAACACACCTAAAATTTTGTAAGTATAACTTTAAAAACCTAGTTGTGTCTCAAAACTTTTAGAGTAACCCTCGTATGTTTTTGATAAATACCAATTATTATATTTACTCAAACTTATATGTCAATAAAACGAATATACTTTTAGGAGAGAAATTTTCATTTATAACATCACAAATCAAAACTAAACTTGGATAGGGTACCCAATAAGAAAATAATTCTAACCAAATATTTTTGCAAATGTGCAAGAAATTTTAAATAATATTTAAAATTAATTACATTATATGTCATATACACAACAGGATTCCTTGCAAACCCACAGCGATGCATTTTCTGTGGGAGGAGGAATTTTTCGAAATAAAAAAAGTAACTATTGTTATTTGTTTTGAAGAAAGTGAGAATGTAGGAAGGAGGTGAGCTTCAACACTGTACGTGTTTCTCTTTACAGTCAATGATTAGGTAACACTTTTCAAAGGGGTTAACGAATCGTCTGTCTTCGTTCTTGAAGCGAAAAAAGTTCCGAAGCTCAATACATCCAAACGAAATGCATATTCGCTTAAAGAATTATTTCACAGCCAAAGCAACTTTATAGTTAGTGTGTGAGTGGGTCGCTGCACCTATCCTTAAGTTGGGTTGACGAGTTCTGACGAAGACTGGGCGGACCCAATCTTCGTCAGAAGACCCGACATTCCTAGAGGTATCATTTCATTGCGTCTCCGATCTATTGAACGCCTTGAATGAGCATGACGTATATTCGGTTAAATCGGGAATGGAATTCACTACCTTCTGATCATCATCTAAACGAAGCTTTGAGTGGTCATGAAAACAACATCATAAAAAAAATTTCCTTCAAGCCTTTCTCGTCCAGTCAAAAACTCACAGGACAATAGACTCAGATTTCTACAATACAGCTATCTTTTTCTTTCTGCCCCTTTGTCATTTAATTTAAATTAGTTGTTTTGCAGATAGAAGAAATGCTTTCCATATGGCTAGGAACTCGTTGGATTTTAAACACAGCGATTCATTTTCTTAAATCTGTTTTGATATAAAAATAAATAAAAGCCTTTTTTATGCATATTCTTAACCATAAAATTAAAATATTTTCTGCTTAAATAATATTTCGATTTCACATTTAAATCGCTTTTGTTCTTTTGAACGTTAACTCAAAACAACAAACGTTCCTTTTTCAATAATGTTTCTCTAAGATTCGTAATGGTTGTAACTATAGTAATTCAATTAAATGAGTTCAGAAACATATTAAACGCATTGAAAAGAAATATCGCAGAGTTTGCCACGCAATGTTTAGTTCACTATTGGCTCTCTACGGGTTCCGTGGCACTTTGGGTTTGTTTACTAGAAATCACAAGTGACATTCATACTTTTTTTAATGTTTTACAAAAATCGATGTATGAGGAAAATGCATGGCAAGCGTCATCAGGCGGCGCACGCGATCCCATACATATTAGATTATCGATCATAGAGTATCCCTCACGTGACTCATGGCACAAATAAATAATTGAAATATATTGATACTGTGCTTCTTCTGTCTTCTGAACAATATTTCATAATTTAACCCAATTATGCAAAGATTTTTGTTTCCAATAATACTGCCATGAACATAGATTCCCAACCTTTATTTTGAACGAGTGCCCTTTTTTATAGTGATTATTTTAATACCAGCCCCTCCCACTATAGAAAAATAAGAGTGTGCTTAATACATGGTGAAAACGTGAATTAAATTTAAAAAAAATTACTATTAGAGAGAATATTGGTGGAATTGAAACACTACCGAGTTTATTCTTTATTTTAAAAAGAAAAAAAAAAAAAAGGAACATGAATAAAAACCTTAGCTAATCTTTTATAAGGACATGCAGTGATTTTGATGATATGAAGTAATCCCTAATAAATAACTGCCTTCTAAATAAAGAAATTGTCAGTTTCAGAAAACAATAAAAACGCACATACTTAATTATATAAAAAGTATTTTAATTAGAATTTAAAGACACATGGAATATCCAACATAAGTAATAAGAAGCCTGAATTTGATGCATTTTAAGGATTATAAATAATAATAGGCTCGATTTTACTTCAAAACAACCGTGTGTCGCCGCACTCAGTAACGTAACATGCAGCTGATTTTTCTATTTCGTTACCAACGTTGCCACAGCACCAAATCCATATTCTGCTAAATATGAAAAACCAATGCTATGAGAAATCGTTTAACAGTCGACCACAATTTTACAGTTGCGAAATCGACTTCTGCGGCCAAAATTCTTAGTATACATTCTTGAATTTAATTTTTAATTCTTCATTTGTTGTCAGTTCTATTCATTCTTCTTCTAACTGAGATGATCCTGCAATGTAGACATTGAAAAAAGGATAAATAAAATAAAATAAAAAAACAGTCTGGTATGTCCACGTTTAAAATGTCCTTTAATCGTTCTTTGAGGTCATTGCAGAGGTTTTCCAACTGACAGTAAGCAAGCTAGTCGCCGTGCTTAAATGATACTGCTGGCAAACATGAATCCACGTCTCTGCTTACGTTTCTTTTATACAATAGCAGTTAAGGCACGAAAGCAGATACGCTATTTTTAGTCTTAAGCAAATTTAAGCCGTCACCTTGAAGTTTGGTATTGAAATCATTAAGAAGTTTATACTGGGCTGAAAAGTACGCAATACCGTGTCACAGATTCAAACAGATGTAAAATCGAGTCAAAGAAGTACATTCTGGAAGAGAGCGCACCTTTGTGTAAAGCAGCAATCAGTTGAAATCTTCATCATTTGCAATACAAAGCTGACTGAATATTTCCCTATTCAATGAGTTGCTTCTGATTTTATTAACAGTTCTTACAACATATTGCAGTGATGTACGGAGGCGTTCGCACAAAGTTTTCCGCAACCAAATGTTGTTGAGGAATGACGCAATGCACAGGAAGCATGACAGGAACTTTGTTTTTTTATGCATGTTATGAAGCTTTTGTGACGCCCTGTGCACCATCCGTCGCAACTGACAAAATACTTATTAAAATGTATTTCTTTCTCATCAAATAATTTTTCCAGCGTATGAAATATGGTTTCCCATGTTCCTATCTGTTTCCAAATTGATAGCAAATGACATGTATTGACATATTTTTCATCTTTGATAATCCTTCCGCATGACAATAACAGTGCTTAATCGGTTAGTAGAATGCAGTAATCGAGCAGAATTGAAAATTTACAAGTCTGCTGATAATTGCACAATGATTTTCAGTGTTTTCAGTCATTTCATCAATGTCGTCTTTGCACAGAATTATTGCTCAAAAGAATTTTTTGAATAACATCTGCATCTGGTTTATGGATTGCGTGGTTATTACTTCTTTAACTGCTGCTAAAATTAAATCTTCCCCAATGGTATATAACTTGCCTGTTTCAGCAATCGAGAATTAACTACCCTGTTTAGAAGCTGGTGACAATCACTTTGATATAGTTGGCTTATTTTCAAACTCCTTTTTTTATGTCTAGAAAATAGGTCATATTTTTGTCTTTTTTATTTGGATGCTTTTTATTAAGATAATCTTGAAGCCTAGAAGGTGTCATCGTTTCATTCGAAAATGTTTTTTGACTAATAAGGCGAAATGGCAATGATGAAATTGTAGAATTTTTTATAAATCCGTATTGTATATAATCTACACTATACTGCCGCCATTTCTGTTTTGCTTCCGATATGGGATTTTCTTTACTTATACTCGATCCAAGTGAAGGAAGCTGCAAGAGATACTGCCTGTTTAAATAAGTTGAAGGAGAATGAGTCAAAAGTTTTCTGCGAGAGAGAAATAGGCTATCTTCAGGGTTGGGCGAGGAGTGTATCGCGTTAAAGTGGCATAAAGAAGTATATTTTTCTCTCAACAGGGAAGTCTTATATCTAAATATGCGAATTTTCGCACACGCCATCGAAATGAATTATCAGCGTGATTTTTAAGTCTTTTTTAGACTATATTTGGTTAATTTTCCAACATCCCTCCAGGCTATATTGAAGCCCCCTCATTTTCTCTGGATCTTTTATCACCCTCCTCAGCCCTCAAAAGGGCGTTACCACCCACGTCCAGAACCTATGGCCTAGTGAGTATTGTTTCATAAATTATGCAGAAATAGCTTTTGTTTTGTGTAGCGATTTTCTTTATTTGTGTATGTTGGTGAATGGTTCACACAATCTATGCGTCACTTTTCCACTGCATCGACATACTTTTCCATTGGTAGCAGGTGAAACTTCAGATATTTTTTTTCTTCGGAAGTTTATTTATTTATTTTTTTTTTTTCTAAAAATTAGAATTTGGTTTGCTTAAGCTATTGCGACGCACGTGTCGTTTTTGAAGACTAAAATTACTGAATAAAGCCAACACACTGGGAAAAGCAGTGTCTTCCTCGTGATTAGATTTTTAAAATATTAAGTTTTAATAATTAAGCCATCTGAAGGATGCCTATTATCTTTAAAATTTTAATGACTTTCGGTACTAAAATTTTTTTAATTCATTATAATTTACATTTGAAATGTTTTTTTTTATTTATTTTTTTTATAAAATGGCAACAATTTGTTCTTTATTTCATTTAATAAAGTGGAAAATGTGTGTTAACACTATAATGGTTGAGTGGAAATTTGAAATCATTTCATAACAAAAATGGAGAAAAAGAACTTTTATGTGAACTCGATAGATTTCACATTAATGATAGATTAATGAACTCGATAATCGATTGTGAGAGCATATCTTCAGCCACTTGAACACATTTTTATTTTACGACATCATTATTAGATACAACATTTTCCAATATTAAATGTCCTTTAAAAATTGCCTGACAGAAACCAAATGGTATAAAAACTTCAATAATTTAAATCATATCTTTTACTGTCAAACAATGATCATTGAGTATTAATTCGCTGATTGAACGATATGTTGAACATTAATGTGAAAATGAGTATTCTAACATAATCATTAACCATCTTAAATGTGGATTTCGTATTATTTTTTATATTTTTATGTTAATCAAATACCGCTGTATTTGTTAGATAGTTCTTTTTTAAGAATCTTTTCAACACTTCAAGCTCTTTTGTAGCAGGAATTTCATTGTGAAAATTTAATGATTTTCTTCTTAATAACTTTCCATATATTTCGGAAAATCATTTAGAAAAAGATTCTACAATTAAAATCAAATTTATTTTCAGATGCTGATTCTCTCTTTCCTCTCTTTCTCCTGATGTTCGCAAAAAGCCTTATCTAGCTGCTATAGAATTAGAAGAATTGTTTGATAACTGTTTGCAGATGATATTAACTATTAACAAATTTTAATAGAACAGACTAGTTACTTTTTTGCCACATTAGTATATTTAATTTAATATAATTTATTCATTAATTATAAAATGCGTCATATCATAGCCCCATCTGTAGTTAATCCATTACGAAACATAATTTTCATTTCATATAATACTTCATTTTCTATCTTATATTGTTATACAGCCATTTCTTGATCGATTCCTTCATACCGATTAAATACAAAACACATTAATTAGTCAAATGTTATTTTGTATTAATTATAATACAAGATGTAAATATAAAAAAATAAATGATTAATGAACACTTCGTTTTATTTAATGAACAGGAGAGTCAGTGACCAGGGCCGAAGCAGGAAGACAACGAAACGAAAACACCGCAGGAGCTCCAGGGAAAGCGTGACAGTGATACGCATTCTTCGAGAATTTTGCTTCACAGGATTGTTGATAGCTGCTGTATTTGCTTATGCTATACTTGGTGCCATTTTGTTTCTGAATTTGGAACAAGAACGAGACATCACCTACAATGAACACATTGACAAGTGGAAAAACGACACGGCGATCCTATTGGCGACAGAGCTTCGCCAAGTCATCCCTCACGAACAAGTGTGGGTGAAGAAAATATTTCACCATCTAGAAATTTTCGAGAAAGATCTCTTAAAGGCCAGCGCTCTAGGATACAAGGGAAAGGAAGACAGAGACGGCTGCCAGAGATGGAGTTTGGAGAGTGCCTTTGCCTTTTCCATGTCCTTGATGAGCACCACAGGTTCGTCACTCCTTTCACTCACTTGCTCTTGTGAAGTTCTTTTTTACGGGAGCTATTTGCAAGCATTTACACCTGTGCCTGACACTATAGAGGAATATTAATTACCTCATATGAATATTATAAGTATAATTCAATATAGTCATTAATGATATTCACTTACAGTTCATTAAAAAGAATGATACGTATACTTGAAACAACTTTGTCTTCCGTATATCACGTATTTATTATCTTTTATACTTAGTCACTTTTAATGATGGTGTGGGCTATTGTACTATTAAGATGTAATTTTTACTGTTGAAATGATCGTTATCGAGTATGCATGAAGAAATCGCATGCTCACCGATAATGTTATCATCTCTGGGCAATATTTTCAACAAATCACTGATTAGTGCTCCTTTTCTTATTTTGAAATATTTACGTGTTTCAAAGCTTTTTTCGCACCATTTTAAGACAAGTTAAACATGGTAAGGATGTATGGTAGTTCAGTTTCATTTAAAAGCTATGTATATATACATATATGTGTGTGTGTGTGTGTGTGTGTGTGTGTGTGTATTGTAGTGGGAATGTCTAGGGGTTTGTTGAATAAGGACTTCAAGTTAACTAACAAAGATATTTAATAATACAAAAGATTAGATTACATGAGTGTTTTTTACTATTTCCTGGCTGATCCATCTCCCCGCGCAATTTGTCGGTAGATGAGTGGCTCTAAAGTGGTCACTCTCTGGAGTATACAATACTCGTTCATCCTGATCCTCGTCCCCGACCAATTTGTTGATTATTAGATTAAAATATAAAAAGAAAGAATAATTAAAGGTAAAGAAAAAACAACATTGAAAGAGAAAATGCAAAAACTAAAGTTCAATTGTTCTTGTTTGGCTGAAAAGTAAAAGATAAAAGCCAATAGTTTTTTAATTAAAGTTCTTAGGAATTGTCCCATGGTTTCCTTAAATCTGCAGATGTGGAAGTCAGGTTTGGGTTTTCGTATCTTCTTGACATCATATCTGTCATTACACCGGACCTTCACGATTTCGTAGGGGCCGAAACATTTTGTAGGCACAGTTTCATTCCTACACCAAACTGTTTTTTTTTTTTTTTTGTGGTAACTTTGCCACCTATGTTATATTTCTTTGCTTCTTTTCGCTGTTTCTTGTATTGTTTTTTACTTTGTTCCTTAAAATGTTTATTTTGGCATCTTCTCTCGTTTGCTGCTTATTCTGTAGGTAATTCTGTGCTTATTTGATTGGTAATTTTCCTTTTCCAGAAGTTCTTTGATTTTGAAGTCATTTTTCATTTTGATGCCTGTTAAAAGCTCAAACGGTGTAAATTTGGTGGTTATTGATAACTCGTTGTAGTGATGATATGTACTTGTACTATTGATTAGAATTTTCAAGTGTTTGTTTTATTAAAACTGATATTAATGTTCCTTGAATTTTCTCAACTTGTCTATTGCCTCGTGATACTCCTATGGTGATTAAAATAATTTCGATGTCTTCCTCCTTGCAATATTTCTAAATTTTGTTGAAATAAAAGCTGGTCCTTTATCACAAATTATTCGTCGTGGGTTTCCGAAATTTACTTATTATAGTTTCAATTTTTCTAAGGCATCATGTGTTGAAGTGAATTTGACTGGATAAATCCAAACAAACTATTTTAAAAGAATCTACAATTGTAAAAATGTGCTTGCAGCTTTTGTTGGTGGACGGGAGTGGTCCTAGGAAATCTATGTGTCAAGCGGTAAGTCTCCTTTTGGTATTGGATGCAGAAATCCTTCTTTGCCAAGTTTTTTTGATGAAATGGATCAATTTGCATTTCATCAAAAAAACTTGCAGTGGATGCAATTTGGGATAACATTGTCTACAGTCTTCCGTATATTAGGGAAATAGAATTGTTATTTGACCAAATGTTCTGTTTTGCTTATGCCAAAACGTCCTTTAGAATGTTCAAGTTGTACGATTTGTTTTTGCAAATCCAGTAAAACTATTAAAAGTTCTTGATCATTCACCACTTTGTACAAAGTATCAATTTTTAATATAAAATCAGTTGAAGTAGATGTTTGAAGTAGTTGTTTACTGCTTGACGTATACTCATTTTTTACTTTGTCTTCTTTTATTTTTTGTGTCATTTCGTTGTATTGTATGACCATGATTGGGTAACAGCTGAGAGCATCAACATGTTGCATTTGTCGTGCTGGTCTGTGGAGTATCTCGTAATCAAAATCTTCCAAAAAGAGATCCCATCGTGCTATTTTGGGAGGTAACTCTTTTTTAGACATTGTTTTTTGGAAAGCAATTGTGTAATAACCATGTGTGTAAATTTGGAATTTTGTGCCTCGAGGTAGTTTCGAAATTTTTTCAATGTTGTGATTATCGCTAAAACTTCTAGTTCATAACTCGAGTATTTCTCTTCTTGTGGAGATGCTTTTCTGCTCATGTAGTGTATTAGATGGAAATTATTGTGAGAATCCATTTGAAGGAGTATGGCACCGAATCGTTTCGAACTGGCACCACAGTGTATTTGTAACGGGGCATTTTACTGAAAAAGATGCAGTACAGGTTCTGCTGACAGGATTTGTTTTAAAGTTAGGAAAGCTCGTTTTTGTTCAGGGCCAAAGCCGGCCAACTTGTCTAGTGGTCAGCGTGCCTGAAAACGGATAGGGAGGTCCTGGGTTCGAATCCCGGTTCACGCATGGATGTGCTTTCTCTCTCTATCCTGTCTTTGTCCTTTCCTTGTGTGTATGAATGAAGTATGAATGATGCCTACCCTATAAACGGGTCCCTATGGCATGTGTGAGGGTGCGATGGTGGCCCACTCCCTGTGGTGCACCCGGGTCAACATCTCGGCGGCTAAGAGGTAGCTGTGTTTGGCCGGTTCTTTGGTATCAGGGAACAATAGATTAATAGACTATGTTGCACTTGTAACTGTCTACAATCTGCCATTGGAAAAAAAAGTTCAGGGCCAAATGTAAACGGGATTTTTTTTCGTATATAGTCATTTAAAGAGTTTGCGATTAATGCATAGTCTTTAATAAGTTTTAGGAAATAACCAGTAAGTCCTAAGAAAGATGGAATGTGTTGAATTGTTTAAGGTTCAGTAAAATTCATAACTGCATTTGTTTTAGCTGTTGAAGGACGAATGATTCTTTCTCGATTATATGACCAAGAAAATTTATCTTACGCTGTAGAAAATTACACTTTTTAAAGTTGAACTCTAATCCATAATTGGGAGCAACTTGGAACACTTTTTCAAGCTTTGAAATTCCCCCAGATTCAGTTTTTGATGGGATTATGAAGTCATGTAAATAATAACAGTTTTGTCTTTAATGAGTTTTTTCAAGACAGTTTGAACGTAATTTTGAAATTATTGGGGAGAATCGCATAGACCAAAGGGAACTTTTATGAATTCAGATTGTCCGTTGTGTGCTATGAAGCTGGTATATTTACGACTATTAGGTTCAACGGATAAATGGTAAAAACTTGACTTGAGATCGAGATTCGGAAAAAAAATTCTTCCTTGTAGGTTATAAAAAATATCTTCGATGAGGGGTAGTGGAAATCTTTGTTTAATAGTCTTTGAATTAAGAGCACGGTAATCGACAAAGAGTCTGTCTTGTCTTTTTTCTTAACTAAGACTAATAGTGCGGCGAAATCTGAATTAGATTCACAAATGATATCATCTTTCAGCAAAGATGATATTTAATACTAACAATGTTCGCTCCAGAATCTATAAGTGTTTTACGATTTTACCATAAACAAAAATATTTTCATAGTGTAATTCATTTATCGATTTACTGAATGAGTTACCTTCCACTTTTCAAATGGGGTTATTCAAATGAACACTAGATCGAGGGTTTGAGGTAGTTTCATCTCTGTGTTGATATCCTCCACGTGAGCAGCATTTCGCGAGTGGTCTGTGAAATTTCTGTTGCGTGAGTAACGATTATAGTTTTGGAATGAGTTGCTTTTTTGTTTGTTCTTAAATGGTATTTGGCGGGTTTCAGTAAAAGATTTTCTTGAAAGAAACAAAATATATATCGCATTCTTTTACTAATTCAGTTGGTTTGAACCAGTTTTCGCTTTGACGTATCGAAATATGTTGCTGCATTTCACGGTCAAGGGTGAAAAATAATTTGTCCGCTATCATTAATTCGAATAAAGTTTTAGAATCAGTAACATTATGAAGTTTACAATAGTATTTGAAAGCACTAGTTAATCGGGACGAGAACTGCACATGAGATTCATTTGCAAGCAGAGCGGGTCCTACACATTTTGGCCCTCCGGGCAGCATTTTGCGCCCCCCCTTTTTTTAAGTATTCGATCATATCAGAATATCAAGAAAACATTGAAAAAATGAAAAACTTTTATTAAAAAAGCATCAAAGAACAAGATAAGCAATTTAGCACTTAAAGTAAAATAACAAAAATTAAAATTTAGTAATGCTAACTAAACTAATATCCCATATTATAAATAAATTCTAACTAATTAAAATGCCTTTTTTCTAACTTTTCTTTCAGCAAACTCACGAACAAGTGATTGCAAGTATAATTTGTCACTAATTTGGTGTTCTATAGCTATCATTGCCCATCTATTGAGACGATTTTGAGTCTGCATCGTTCTGAAATAATTTTTTTATTATTTTTGTTTTGAAAAGCTTCTTTCACCTGAATCTACAGTGACTGGCAATGCAAGTAGGATTCTTAAAGCTGTGGTGAGGTTTGGTACGAATTTAAGTGTAGCGATAAACTTGAGAACTTCAACAGGGGTTTCCTTTTTTGTTAATAATGACAAAGCAATGCTTATTTCCTCGGCTAGTTCCTGGGCGTTAAGATCGCTTGGATTTCCATCAGTTAAAACTACTTCCAAATCTTTGCAATGAGCCAGTAGCTCATTTCAGGGCATGTATTTTAGACCAAAAATATTATGCAAAATGTTGAAATAATTATTGTGAGTATTTAGCAAATTATATCTGGTTTCAAAGGCATTTATTGCTTGATCTATCGTGTGAAAAAAATCTATTTTATATTTTTGTTTGAGGTCTTGAACGTGTTCATCCGGGCCCTCGTACAAAATCATTCTTGTTTTGCTTCTGATACAATGACGTCGTATGGTGGTTTCCAAATTATATTCCACGTCAATCTCTGAAAGAAGCTCGATTGCTTCTAAAATGATTTTTTAAAAGTTTCATCTGATCTCAGGTTTTCAAAGAAGAGTTAGCAGTTGCTAAGCATATCAATAGCTTGTGACGTATCAAAATTTACAGTTTGCTGATTTTGTTAATATGACTCAAAATTTTGTACCAGATCACAACAGAGCATATAAATTTGAACTGCTTCAAATTATTTAACATTACGCTAGTCTCGTCTCTGTCTGTATTATCGATTTCTGAATCTTCATATATGCATTGTGAATTGGACCAATTTGAAACCGCAGAGCTTTTAATGAGTTGACTCGACTTTCCTATCCGTGTATCACTCAATGCTTTTAGGGTGTAAGTACCAATATATTTCAGTAATATTGTCTAACGAGAAAAAGAGAAAGAAAACAAATTTATGTAATTTTTTAACAATATTGAAGAAGTTGGCTGCCTCAAAACGAGGATTTTGTCATATCGCTTACAACCAAGCGATGGCTGCTGCCATAAAATGCACTGGGGTTTATATTCCTGATTCTTGCTTGCATTCCCGATTTTTCTGCTCTCATATTGTATGGTTTTCTCTTAGCATCGGACATTTTGTTTTCTGGAACAAATTAATTATAATAAAAAAATAATGATTGGTATTTTGTCTCTTGTTTGGTAGTTTAGTGTCGAATATATTTTTATTAGAAATTACGCCTGCGGCACGTTTTTAATTTTTTTAAAATTTTTGATCAAAATAAAATATTGTATAAAATTCGTGTCAAAACTATGCTTTTTAATACCCACTACTTCTAAGAGCATGCTGCGCTGTGCTTTTAAAACCGCTTGTATAAAACAGCTTGCTTTTTGATACTTTTTTATAAACTACTACTTCGTTAGTCCTCAAAAGAATGGTCACACCATAACAACCAAGTCACACTATGGAGCGACGGATTTGCAATTTATGTGGTCCTATGCTACATAATTTTAGAAGTCCCTACTCCCTACATTTTATTTTTATATTTGTAATATATAAGTACTCAGTTTTTTTAATACGAAAGACAAACTAAATGAAAGATACTCTGTCAATTTATGGGCACCTAAGCTCAACAAATCCCCTTTCCTTGTAGGCACCTCCACTGGGCAAAAAACATTGATACCACACAAGACATTTATTGATGCAAACTCTAATTTTGAAATCCCCCCCTAGTGCGCCACTGGCTTAAAAAAAATAAAATGCATTTTATTCAACTCCAGACTCAATTACTTTTTATTTGATACCACACAAGACATGTTTTGATCCTAATTTTTTTTAAATCTACCCCTAACCTTTTTTTGGCTTATGTCTGATGGATTTTATTAGCTTTTAAAAATGAAAACAAAAATTAAAACACGTACCTTCTCAGAAGCCAAACGCACTGGACAATTTGCACAAGCACTTTTTTAAAGGTTTTTTGCCTAACAATTTAAACAATCTGTTTTATTTCGCACCAGCCGAAGTCTAGTGGCAAATAATGCATTGATTTAAATCTATTTCCTTTTTATATGCAGTTAAAAAATAGATCTTATTTCGCTTGGTTTCGAAATCAAAATTAAAACTATCAGTCAAATCTTGCAGCACGTTTTTGCGAAAATTCCCGTGAACTGATTTCAATGAAATTTGGTATACTAACAATACAATGGCCGATGACAGTGCAATATTATGAAAAATAATTTATTGATATGATATCAGAATGAAAAATATTCTTTACTTTTTAGTACATTTTATAAAAGCCTGTAACTTAATTTTTTTATCAGTTTATTTTTATTTTCCATGATTTTGGCACCCCTAGATCATTACGCTCCGGGCGGCCGCCCGGATTGCCCTATCCTGGGGCCGGCCCTGTTGCTGGACGTTGAGCTCTACGGAAATTTATTAAGCATTCTTGGGGAGTTGGTTGAAATTCTCGTAAAATTATTTTAACTTCTTCGTAATCTTAAAATTTGTTTTCTGAGATGTAAAGTAATATGCTGTTGGCTTTTTCACCAAGAATATTAATTAATATCTCCGATTATAATTCATGAGGAACATTTTTAGTTGTGAAAGCACTTTCGAGGGAATAAAAGAATAAATTGAAATTTTCGTTTTTGCTCGGGACGGGCATACTAAGTGCTTTAACGGATTTAATGAGACTTTCGAGGTTTGTGTCGATTGCTGCGTACCTGGAATCGGGATGTTGACGATTTCTGCTAGAGTTAATTGTTGCTAGCTCTATTTCTTTTTTATTTGTATCAGTTTGCATTTTCTTTTGTTGATTGTTCGACTTCTTTTTTTTCGACAATAACCGAAATCATATCTTTGATGAACTCAGGTTCATTTTTAAATGAATCTGTTTTTTCAATTAATTATTTTAAGGATATAATTGTAGCATTATCAGGTACAGTTAGACCTAGTTCTTTGACGGTTTTAAATAAATCTTCTTTTTCGTGTTTCGCTACATGCTTAGTAAAAAAATTTGATCCTACGTGGTTTGAGGATGTTCGATGCCTATTTAAAATTGTTGGCTCTTTGATGGTGAGACGGTGGGATTGGATCTCAAAATGGAGGTATGTAGACTCGTATCCAATAAAGCTATGGATTTTGTTTTCCAGAGTGGTATTATTGACCCCTTACTGGTGGGACGGTGGGATTGGTCCATGGAGAAGTTTTATTGTCTCTTGTTGAAAAGATGAAGTTGAATCTTCAGAGGGTTGGTATTGGCTCTTGACTGGTGGTGTGGTTGAATTGATCCTCAGAGCGGTGGTATTGTTTCTTTTCCGATGAAGCGATGAATTTTGGTTTTCCAGAGCGGTAGTATTAACTCTGAGCTGGTTAGACGGTGGAATTGATCTTCGGAGCGGTTTTATTGTCTCTTTTCAGATGCGACGTTTGTGAAAGATGAAGTGAGGATGTTGACTGACATTACATGTGTGTCATTATACTCTGCGACTTTCTCTATGATTTCAAGTTTAAAAATAACTATAAAGATGAAGACCGGCAGGTCCTCATGTTGTAGTGGGGATGTCTAGATGTTTGTTGAATAAGGACTTCAAGTTAACTAAGAGAGATATTTAAAATAATATCAAAAGTTAGATTACAGGAGCGTTTTTACTACGTCCTGGCTGATCCATCTCCCCGCGCAATATGTCGGTAGATTAGTGGCTCTCAAGTGGGCAGTAGCGGTGGCGCTGCACTGTCTGGAGTATACAACACACTCACACGCACACACACACACACGAATATATATATATATATATAACAATGAAATTAAATTTCTATACTTGTTCAGACGATGCTATATCTACTAAAATTATTTTTAACCAATCACATATCATCAATTTAGAAACTTCAAAAAAAATTAAACTTTCGTAAAAAAAGAAAAAAATCGCTAACCAGACATGCAACAAATATATATATATATATTTATATATATATATATATATATATATATATATATATATATATATATATATATATATATATATATATATATATATATTTATATATATATATATTGTCTTTGAAATTGTCTCAATATTATATCTGGTCTTGTAATAAATCATAGAAGTTTAAGATGAAAATGTTGTTTTTATTTTTCAATTCAAAAGATAACAAATACACAGGAAAAAAGTAAAACATTAAATATATATTTATATTGCTTTCATTTGAATTTTATTAAAAAAGTGGAAGAAAAATATGCTGGCATTATAATTATATACGATTTAATATGGTTAGTGATGACATTCATTGCAGTTTAATAAATTGAGGGTTGATGTTAATTGCAACATATAATGTTTGAATCTTGTATTTTATAATCTAGCAACTTATACGGCAATATCTTGTTCTGCTCTTTAACCTAAAGATTGTGTTGTTATTTAAATCTGAAGACTCGCCCATCTCTACAAAAATGGAAGTCTTTCTTGTATTCCTGACAGAGGAATACAGTTGCAACTAGGCTGCAAGACAGGTTGCTGCTCATTTGAGGAGCATCTCTGCTGCGCACTTTGTGTTTCTGGTGGGGTTCTTCACTGTTCCACATGGGAGTCGAGATCACTCCCAAGTCACCGGACATCTCTGCATTATAACCTCTGTAATTGAATGGGCATTGGAAACAATAAAAAATATAAATTTTAGAATCTACCGTGATTCTTTTCCTTTATTTTAAATATTTATTCGTGATTAACTTGCCAGTTTAGAAAAAAATTACGTTATAGGATCCCTCTTGTTTCTACATTTCTATGGAAATTTTTTGAAAAAAAAAAAAGAATGATATTTATCATTTTTTGCAGTGTTTAAAAACACATTGACTTTGTCCCCATTATTATGCAGGTATTTACACTTTTTCTATCTTGTTTACACACATCGCCAATCAGAAATGCATTGGAACGAGTACGCAAAAGTCTCGATTTCAGCATTTAATAATTTCGTTATCAAAGTGAATTTTCAAATGTTCATTATCCTGTTCGATTTATTTTAGCTAATCATTACGTAAAACCTTTAATTCATGATGCAGAGATGATGTTGACGAAACTAGTGAATATCAAATATTTTTATGTTACTGAAATGTACAGACGTAAATTCTCCAAAAGCTATTGACACATTTTCCACTGGAATCATTTTAGTTATAGTCAAATACATTTCAAAAAATCTTCCGATTACCTTTCAAAAAAGTTTAAAGCGCTTAGAATTATGTAAATAGTTTGAATCATCATTTTATTAGAGCATGTGTTGCCGTTGATCAGATAAAACGTAAAGCATTCAGGAGATTGCATTAGAATTATTGTTCGAATAAAAGAAGAAATTTTCAGAAAATTGAATGAATTTATGTCAAATAAGCAAAAAGACACGTATAATTAAAAGAAAATAATAACTATGTAACATTTTGCCCATAAGAGAAAGCGCAATCATATATAATCAGCTATCTAAACAAAATTCCAAATTGACCTCAGAAGAATGCTGAAATGAGTTAAGAGAAAATTGCTTATTATTTAATAAATATCGAAAAGTTCAAACAATTTTTTTCTTATGCCAGCTAGGCTGACAATATGGGGTGCGCTGCTCCACTTTTTCATACTGAACCATATTTGGTGTGGAGTCCAACTACTTCAGTACACACATGTCATAGGGACCCATTTATAGGATAGGCAACCATTCACACCTCAATCATACACAGAAAGGACAAAGACAGGATAGATAGCGAGAGAAAGTACAAGAAGTAAAGAAATCTCCGAAGAACGCGAAGACGCTGATCATTGAAATTCCTTTCTTCTCCAAGGGACTCTTCGTTCCCACTGAGGACGATGTTTAGATGTATGTTATGATAAGATCAGAGCTCTACAACAAGGACTGCTTCTATATAAATCAACCCCTCCGACTATAAATAACAATGGGTGGATTGATTAATATAGATAAGCACTTAGATTTATAAATAAATGAATTGATTAATTAATAAATATAAACATATATTTAGCATAAATATATGTTTACTAGAGTGAGTGACCTGGAACTAGAGGTGACTTACGCAATGGCACTCTAAACAATGATGCCACCTTGTAGCGCGGTTCCCCCATTGCTGTAGGATTGGATTTCTCTCCACACGCACGACTATCTCTGAAGAAACAGAAGCGTGACTCATCTATCCTATGCCACATCGCTCTAATCCGGCATCATTCCAGTCTTCTTAATGGAAACCATGAGTGCTGACACTAGCAACCAATCGACAGTTCTACTCTATAAGGGATCACCCTGGTTGTCTTGAACATGCTACAACAACAACAACGAGAAGAAGAGGCCCTGGTATCACGTTCCACCCCTCTTTAAACTAGAAGAACAAACACTTCACACGAAGTGCCAGGTGCCAATTGAGATCCAGAACTCGACTAATTAGTTGAGAATTATTAATGAATACAATGTTGGACTTTCAAGCCTATAGCTGTAACACATGACAAAGAAACAGTTTCATTTGAACAAATTACATTTGGGTACATAAGAAGAGAGGAAAAAATGAAAATTAAAAATGAAGACTTAAGTAATGTAAATTAAAGCAGAGGAGATTAAGTAAGTATAAAAGGTGGTTGTGAGATTACTATTACCCACTGCATATATTTTAGTTTAAATTTGAGATTACAAATTTGCATTAAAGTGAAATTCTTAAAATAAAACATTTGATCACATATTACAGGAAAATGATACAGTAATTCCATGAAAAAGAAAATCGGCAAATGTAAACATTAAATAAAAAAAGATAGAGTAGGCGAAGAAGTAATTATATATATCAGATAGTGAATCATTCATAAAAGTTCAAAAAGTACAGAATTGGCATAACTAGTCTTATTAATTTGAGAAACCCACAGTTTAGAAAAGATATAATGAATCTTACTTATTAGAGAAAAAACATGAAAAGAAAATTCTAGGCTAAATACAGTAAGATGTGTAACAGACAAAATGAAAAATTAAATCAAAAATTTGCAAAATTAAGGAAGTGTACTGCATTTGTCCTTACTTTAATAAACATGTGAGAGGTTAAGTTCAGAGTCATTTTGTGTTTGTGCTGTGGTATGTACTGGCATGGTGCATAAGTCAAATCCTTTTGTTACCAGCATGGACATAATTTTCACCTCTCTTTTATCTCTAAATTTATCACCAATAACAAACTTGATGAATGCGACGCCTGATTGTGAGAAATGGTGAATTAGGTGGAGGCCCTCCGTATAGCTGCAGTGTACCACATAATGCAAAGCATTGCCTTCACTGCCGTTCGCGCAGCTGCAATGTGAGGAAGAGGTTTTACCTAATCGGTGGAAATATACTTTGAAGGATCCATGATTTGTTATAAGAAAGATTATCATTGGATTGGAGATGAGCCTGTCCGTTGTAACATGGGATATAATACTGTGTTTGAAGCGCCCAGTTGAAGAGTCGTCCTAGCTGGCTTGCCATTGCT
This sequence comes from Latrodectus elegans, assembly GCA_030067965.1. NCBI lineage: Eukaryota > Metazoa > Arthropoda > Arachnida > Araneae > Theridiidae > Latrodectus > Latrodectus elegans. The sequence continues at coordinate 67,503,366 of CM057818.1, read as the reverse complement.
GTTTGAGTCTTTGCTTAAGGAACTGCAGAAGGTGGGTTCATGGAAGTGGTAGGTCAATTTGTAATATATTCTCATTCACCGCTGCTTCCTTTGCTCTTTGATATGCCAGCTCGTTTCCTACATTTCCAGCATGTGCTTTTAGCCAGGAGAGACGGATTTGAGTAGATGATTGTTGGTGGAGTTTGCATTATATGGCATTGATGAGAGGGTATGTGTGAATTTTGTGGCATTAAAACAGACAAGCTATCTGTCCAAATGGTGGCTGGTGAAGGAGAGGTATCCAGTGCATGGCTTAAGGCCGATAATAAGCAATACATTAACAAAGTCAGTGCTTCAGCCTGAAAGACCGAGTTGCTTGTTCGCAATTTTAACTGTGTTGAATGTACCGCTGTGTCTCCCAGGAGAACCACAAACGCCGCTCGTGGGAGCGGCCACTGCAGTGGTGCAACGTCATGCTTGAAACCATCAGTGTAGTAATGCAGTTCTTCAGCTGGATGAACGATAGGATGCTGGCGTGAGGGGATGTTCGTCAAGTTGATAATTCGAGTATTTTTTAGCCTATACTGGGTGAACCGTGTCTTTGTGAACAGGCATCTCGAAACTTGGGGTGTAAACCACTGGCCGTCAATTGCAACATTCTTGCGAAGATGCAGAATATGAGTTTTTAATGTTTCTTTTTCAACTACCAAGTGAAGTGGTGGGAGACCTGCGATGCTAAGGCTGCTGTCGAGGTAGTCTTAAAGCCCCTGATGATAAGGAGAAGAAAGACTCTTTGAACGTTGCTAAGGATCTTAATTTTCCTGTTATTCATTGGAAATTCCCTTGCCGAACAACCATAAGTAACCATTTTTTTTTACTATGGCGAGGTAAATAATCTTTGTAATTCTTCTTTTAAGTCCCCATTGCAGTCTAATCATCGCTTTAAGCCTTTGTGCGATAAAAATAACTTTAGTTTCAATAGCTCGCAGATGTGGAAGGAACGACAGCTTAGTATCAATGTCCACACTGAGGTATTTGAGACAGCGAATATGCTTCAGGCTTTCAACATTAAGAGTTATTATGGGATTTGATTTAAGTCTTTTATTCCTTCTGCCGATTATCATAACTCTAGATTTGAATGAAGAGAAAGTAAGTTTAAACTGTTCACACATTGAAGAGAACAATTGCAATGATTCATTACAATTCTTTTTAATTTATTCTTTTGATTTACCATTAATGACAAGCATTAATGACAATGATTTACCATCAACGAAGGCAACGATTTCGGTGTGGGGGAGCTAATTTGTAGTAAGGATTTCGTTGTAATAGATGTTCCAAAGAATAGGGCCACCAATGGGTCCCTGGGGACATCCTCTTGTTTGCTCTATGCTGACTAATCCTGAGTCTCTAAGTGCCTGAAGTTTGCGTTGTTTTAAGAAACTGAAAAGACAGCTTATTATGTTAGGTGGGGCATCAGTTTTGGAAAGGGCATGCTTGAGGCCAGGCCACCACAAAGAGTCAAATGCCTGTAGTTTGTCCAGACTGACAAATGCGGTATATAATTCATTGTCCTGATTCAGTTTGATAAGGTCTATTGCTTGGTCTGTTGTTCTATTTGACCGGTAGCCAAATTGCCGTGAATCGTAATAATCAAATAATCGTGAATAAAATAATCAAATAATCGTGAAGAAAGTTTGTAGAAGTGAGTGTTTGAGGCGGTCAATCAAAACTTCTTTAGGACTTTACCAAATGTGGGCAGAAGATAAATTGGCTGGTATGAGGTGGCTAGCTATAGGTTTTCGTTTTTCTTTCTGGAGAAAATCATCTGCCCTTCTTTAAAGGGTGTAGGGAAATGAGCATGTTCTAAGCATGTGTTGTAAAAATCAAGCAAGAATGAGCGGTTGCAGCGAAAAACCAGCTTAACAATTATATTATCTAGGCCATCATTGCCAGGTGCCTTTGAGTTGACCAGTTTCTGAACAACATGCTGGAGCTCTTGGGATGTAATTAGTGGATCAATGGCACCTGTTGGTAGAAAAACGGTGGTTCTGATACTCTTGTGATGTGTTGTGTCAATGCTTTGATCATCTTGTGGAAAGTTGGTGTTTAATAGGTCTTGCAGTATAGTCACTGCTGTTTGATGAGTTGTGGTCTAATTTAAGGGTTCGAATTGCGTAGGAATGAAAATTTTGTCCGTTGCAATTTTATGCAGTATACCAAATTCGGTACTGTTTGAACTACAGAATTTCATCCAGCTGGTTAATTTAGCCTTTAAAATTAATCTTTTGTACAATGCGAGATGAGATTTGTAGGCTTTGTGCCATTTCTGTTTATCTGTTGAAGTGACACTGGCCTTGATCTGTCTTCGCAGAGCTCTAGTTTTGCTTCTAAGTTCCTCCAAAGCAGGCGTCCACCACTGAATATTGTAGGTTTTATCAAGGCTTTGCTGTTTAAAAACGTTCTCAGCAGTTTGTTGAACTATTTTAATGAAGTCCCGAGTGATGTTGTCAATGTCATGTTGGGTTCGAGCGTTTTGGAGCATGGAGTGTAAGCTGTTTATTTGAGGTTTGATTGCGTACAAAAATTACTTTTGATTGCTTAAGGATTTGAATCTGTGGTTAAAAGCAACAGAGATTGGTTGGTTGAGGCAGAACGTAATATAATTATGGTCGGAACAGCTTATCTCTGAACTTACTGTCAATTCTTGGACAAAGTGTAGTATGTTATCAGTGGCAAACGTGAGATCTGGCCAGCCAATACACACAGGACCTGAGAATGTTGGTGAGCTGTTATTGCCCTTGATAATATTAAGGAAATTGCTAGAAATAAAATCCTATAGTAAAGTGCCTCTGTTGTTATTCGAGGAATAGCCCCATATCAAATTATGTGCGTTAAAATCTCCGCAAATAATTGTAAGTGTGTTTTTATTTTTATTTAGAGTAATTAGTAGCAAGGTTAAGAGGCTTTGGAGAGATTCATAGGGTGAGGCATATAGGGAGATTATAATAAGCGTTTGTGAGTTTGAGTCGATTTGTATTGCAATGAAATCTTCATGCCTTTTCAGTATAATGGGGTTGAGATGTGCTTTGAGGACAATAGCTGCTCTTGGGTTTTTCCTAGATGCTGATGAAAACGTTTTCCAGGTAAAAGGAATTCCCCTAATGCTGCCAGAGGTTGCATAGGGTTCTTGGATGCAGGCAGTATCATGGCCATTGGTATTGAAACAGGAGACAAAGTGAGTTAATGCCGATCTGCTCTTTGGCAAATTTATCTGAAGTAACTGAAGCTTAGAGAAGTGGAGAGTAGCTAGATTTGAAGTCAAGGGCGAAATAGAAATCATAGAGTATCTGGGTTATGTGTAAATTTCGAAGTTATTTGTGCAAGTGGGATAAAATGAAATTAGGCTGATGAGTTAAGCAAAAATCTATATGTAGGACAGAGTGGTGAAAATGCGAACTTTCTTAATCAACTTATTTTTGGAAAGCTTGGAGCTGCAATGGATTTTGACCGCTGATTACCCCCATTTAATTTTTTTCAGGCAAACATCACAAACAAGAGTGGATAATTTCTCTTTTAATGATATGACATTGGTATCTTTTGTGGGTTTCACAATAATTGCTGTTTCCAAGTCTTCCGTGCTTTTTTGTAAGAAAGCGCTGTACGAAGGTTTTGAAGTGGGAGTTGTAGCTGTTGCAGATTCCCGGACAAGATCTGTAGTGTCTATCTGCTGTTAATTTATCTGCTTTAGGTTCTTATTCATTAGAGTTAGCTGATTCGCGATGCAGTCATTGGTAGTGGTTGCTGATGCACTTGTAGTAGAACGTGTTTCTTTTACCTTAAGGGTCTGAATTAGGGTATCTGCTGCCTGGCGTAAATGCGCTGGTAGATAGTATCTAGGACCTGTTTTCCGAAACCAAATAATACTGTGCAGCTTGTCCCAGAAGCTGGAAATAGTATCCTGTATTTCTAAAGCAAAATCTGAATGTGTTAAGTTATTTGGAGATATCGTTGTGAGACCAGTTGCGTTTGAGTCAACTTGGTGAGTAAGAATATTCTCTGAGCTTTCATCGCTAGAGCCACTGTTGGGGGTATTTAGATTCGAAGTAATGTAACAATTATTAGAATCATGTAATGGCAAGTTTGGTGACGAGAGGAATAGTCTGTTAAGAGAAGTTATATTACTAGTGTTATCCATAATGGCAGAGGATGGAGAGGCTGCACATGACATACAGATTAAAAAAAGCAGAAAAAAAGACAAAAAAGAGATAAAAATGATTCATTAAATTTCAAAAGGATAAATTTAATAAGTTTAATGTGTCAACGGACAGCGGGTCTGACCCTATGACTTTTGGCATATCCAATAGGTGTAAATCAACTGATGATTGATTAGAAGAAATTTAAGCGCAGGTTAATAATTAAGTATAGCACTAGGTTGATAATATTATAAGAATAGCATAAAATGATTATAGGGGAAAAATTAATTAATAAAATGTGGCTAACAACTGAACATAATGCTAATAACAGCATGTCCAATACTTGATTAGTGGCTGAGACACCTTAAATTAAAAAAAGCAAACAATAATAATAAATAAATAAATAAAAGGTCTGATTGTTAAGTTAACATATATCGATATCAATGAAACACAACCGAATGAAGGTTCATTTGGGGTGAAAAACATAAACATTTTAGGAATAATTTTGAGAATTAAATTATGGTTATTCCTTCCTTATAATGTCCTGCATTACCTTTATAAGCAAATCCGAGACATTAATTTACAAACTTTAGTTATAGAGTAAAAAGAAAACAGGAGTTATTAAAAGCAATTTTAGGGTGGGAATTAAGTGACCAAAGGGAATTGAACAGGGGAACGTGAAAAAGTTAAAAGCTAATACAGTATATATACATAGCAATGCGCAAACATAGGGAAGGAATGAAGAACCATTGGGGGGAAATGGAGAAAAATATCGTTTCTTTAAACACTAATTAAGCTGAATCTCTTAAACTAATAATTATTTTTTCAATTGTAAAACATATTTTAAACCACAGAAATCTGCTCCGAGTAAATATAAAAAGATTGGAGTGGATTGATTAAAGTTTAAAAAGTTACAGCAGTTTTTTAAGGAAGTTAGATACAATAGTATGCAAATATTCAAGAAAAAAGGCATCAAAATACCAATTTCAAAAAATTATAGAAAAAGTGTCATTGAACATACAAGTACAAAATTTATGTTTTTGGAAACGTTAGAGTATCCACTCCTATTTAAATATTATTCCCGGTCGATAGGATAATCAGAGCAAAGACTATTAATGAATAATTAAAAATGGAGGAGAAATTTTAGCGCAAAACTGCCGAAAAACATGTAATATTTACATTTATTAAAAGCTTAACAACCATTGATCCAATCATCCCATAGACACAATCTATATGTAGAGCTACTGAATATTTGATTCTATTAGAATCAACATACGAAACGAAGTAATGAGGCATCTGGGCACTTACTTTGTGATTTAACTAAACATCTTGTTGTTGAAGTCAGCAATAGTGTGTAATTCCATCAGTAAAGTGTAAAAGTTTCAAGTTTTGGGAAAATTTTGTCAACTTCTGTCTGTCACAGGTTTCTCAGAGTGCTGGTGGAAGTAAGTACAAATAACTATCTTTCTAAGGACAAAGGTTTCAGTTTGATCGGCGAGATAGATCCTTGGTTGGGGTCCAGAAATTATATCCACAAGTTTGCTAAACTGTCACTGTGACGGCGGGTCAACGTTTCTTCTTCCTCGCTTATAAGACTGATTTTCACGCCATATTTTGATATTAATTAATATTCGTAGATTTTGGCTGATAAAATAACTTCCAGTAGTTGATATTATTTGAAATTTTCACACTAGATGTAAAATTAGATTCCACGTCGATTGGTATAAAAGTTTTGTTGTTTTGTCAAATATTTACACGACTTAGATGGCAAAATACAGGAGCAAGGGGAAAATGTATCCCTCTAGATAGTCGGTCCTATTGGGATTTCTGCACATGCTACAGAATTTTGGAAGATATGATTTACGGCGCCGCTACCGACTTTCATCGGACCCATGCCTGCTGATGTCACTTTAGTTGCACCGGCACTCCGGATACGTTTCACAGTTCCTAGTTCCAACCATCTACACAGCAATTAACATGTGAACGCTTTCAAATGCCTGTAAGCTGTAATTGCCGGAAAAACCTGCCCTTTTCAGTCTGATCACCATGACCTTCGTAAACTTGTCTGTATGCTGGAACTGACTCCATCTACAATGGCCTGGCATTCTCTGAAGTTACAGGTGTCCTTTGCGACACGAACAAACTTTCAACGATAATTTCCCAAGCAACAATAGCTTCGCGAATATTACCTACTCTGCCGGTACCTCAATTTATATCTTAACCTTCGTACGCTGGAAAGCAACGCATTTCACATCATTTGCATAACTCAGTACGGTGCGTCTACCCTGAAATTTGCATAATTTCCTGCCCACTCCTTCTTTGTGTTGCATTTTCATCGTCGGACACAATGTAGTTTATAATATTTTGAAATATAAATTATAAAAAATATATTAGAAATATTAGAACCACTTATAGGATACAAAAGACAAGAATGATGTTATCGTCATTTGATTATTTGATTTGCAATTACTTTAGAAGAGCTTGATTGTTTGAAAAAGGAAGTTCCTATTTGTGTGTGTGAATCATTTTCATACTTGATGAAACTCCTACAATCTAATCGATAACGAATAGTTTGTTCGTATCTTCTTGTTATTCTACAGTCGATGGACGAGCAGGGTGTTAGAGCTATGTTTAAAATTTTACTATTGATATTTCAGTGGCCAGCAGTGTGTTAAATATTAGTTTGAGAAAATAGCTCGTTAGAACATTTACAAAATTGAAACAAGTTGCAATACATTGCAAAAAAGTTTGCATTACATTGCAACTTTTTTTAAAAAAATAACTCAGCCAGTACAGTTATAAAAATGAAGCAATTTGCATTGCATTGCAGTTATTTGAGAAAATAACTCAGTCAGTTCAGTTGCAAGACTGAAACAATTTGCGCTATATTGTAACATTTAGCGACATGTTTTTTTTTCTTTGAAATAATAATTATATTTTGTTATTGCATACTTCACTCGGTACGTAGCCCAGAGTTTGGCACAACCACTGAGGTGGAAGCCGCCGAGCGGGAATCTGCCGCATTCAGAAGCAGAAGGCTCCCGAATACTTGACTTGCAACCCCTGAAGTATCATTTCACTTGGGAGACATGGTGACCACGACTAATGAACGTGCCCCAGCAGCCTTTAGTAAACACGACAGATCTTCGGTTAGGTTGATTTTCGAACTCACTACCTTTCCAACGATGCTCTTACCGACTAGTCCACAGCGGCCTTGGTAATCAGACTTAAGTGACAACATGTAACATTGATGAAATGTTACAAATGTATAGAAAACCACGTTCATATTAGGAATTTATGCACTTGAAGAATTCGTAAGATATCAACTTTTCCATACGCTCAATAAAATAATTTCCTTTGCACATAAATAAATAAATAAACGTCACATGTGAGATATAGAAATAAATAATTTTTCAGTTGCTGACATTATAAAAACAAATAAGAAGACGTTTCTATTCGCTGAAAAGGGTACTTTTATCAATAAAGAACTATTGCTTTAAAACTTCGTTTTGTAAATATTTGAATCATTAAGTTTATCTTAGATAACATTGAAAGAGTACAACGCGTTAATAGATTCGTGATAAGGACGTCTCATATAATGTTACTAAAAATGCAAATAGTGTAAGTATTTGTATAAATGTATCATATTTCTGTTCAACGAATTATTTTTATTATAAAATAATTATTGTGTGAACATAGCCTATTCTTCGAACATAGCGGTTTCTAAACCTATAAATAAGTTTTGAGATAACTAAGTGACATTTGGCGTCAGTGACTTGGAACCGTTTGGAAAATACAAGTTAACATTTTTTCGAGTCAATGGGAGCCGAGATTGCTATAGAAGTGTTCTGGAAACTTCCAGAGCCTACACTGATGATACACTGACTTTGTAGTGAGAGAAGAAAGAGGCTCCGTTATTGGCCCTGATAGTTGCTCTTTTAATGTCTTGTACAGAAACTGCACCCAATCATAGCGACTGTTATTGCAGCCATTGCGACTCAATCAATGAAGTATTTGCTTGCGAAAAGCTGATCTTTGATCCTAACGAAGAAGTCATGGCAATAATTTCATCAGGGCATCTTCAAGTGCACTCATTACTACCAAACAAGAGTTAGCAAAAGAATAATGATAAGTTCGAACCACGACCGATTTCATTTCCTTGGCAGCGAATATTCTCAGAATTGTCTGATCAAGTTACCGAGCTAGTATCTCAATGGTTAGTGCTCTTGCCTTCAGTTCAACAACTGGTGGGTTCAAACCCCGCCTTGAACATCGTGTGCAAAAAATGACCGTTGAGTGACAAACAAATGAACTAAACTTCGAGGTCATTCTCCTCTCAACAAACTTGTCTCGAAGATATGGAGTCTGTACGATTAAAAAATCCAGGTATATAAGTGGCAGAAATATTCTGTTTCACAAATTTACTTGGTTACTATTTGTATTTTTTTTCAAAAAGAATATAACTAATTCTTTAATTAAATTTTCTGTTTCTTCAAATTAAGAGGGCTATCTATAAAATTAAAAAGTAAAATTTTATTTTGAAGAAAGATCTGATGTTTCTCAGCTTTACTGCACTTGTATGCAAATAAAGTCAGTAATACTACTTTTGTTCAGAGGGGAAGAAAATGTCTCTCGTAGTACGGAAGTTAACGGCCATTTATAAGAAATTTTGAATAAATTACCACCTAATGTAGGGCAGTATTCATTTATATTATATTGTGTCACGAGAGATAGTAAATTAGAATATGGCATGCAAGTTATCGAAAAATACTATAGCGAAATAACTGAAAATGCTTTTCTAGTTGTTTATTTGCTCATTGCTATTTGATGTCAGAAAATTCCTTGAACTGGGATTTGTTTTGTTTGAAATATTTTACTGCCTTCAGGAAGAAATTTTGAGATTCGTTCTACAGTTTAATCACAAGTATTCGTTTTTCGCTCAATATTTTAATACTAAAATTCCAAAGAATTCAGCGGATTATTTTAAAATACGGAATTAAGGTAGAATTTTGAGATTAATTCCAGAAATCCCATATTAAACTTAATCACATAAATAATCATTAATTATCTGCGCCTAAGAATTATTTGTTTATTATATGATCACGGACAATAGAATTGGAATAAGGATAGAATTTTAATAATAGTTTCACATTTAATTACATAAATAATTTGTGTTAAACGGTGTCCCAAAAATTAATCACATGTTACTATCTCTAGGCTAAATTTTAATAGAAAAATTCTCACTGTTTGTATTTAAAGTTATTTGATCTTCGTTAAACTTGACTGCATTGAATTCTTAAGAGCTTTTACGGAATCTCAAGCCAGTGTGTTACGAAAATGACTGATAATCTCGTTACAGGAGAATTTATTTTAGAAATATATAAAACCAAACTTAAAAAAAAAATGTTTTTCAGTCTAACTCCAAGAGATTGAAGTGTTAACTGCGATACTTCTTTTCATTCGTTCGCATAAAAATTCTAAAAAAATTAAAGAACAATTTTTAGTAATTGTTGCACGATTGTCCTAATTGTCAATAACAAATGAGATGCCTTATTTGTGTTTTTTTTTTTGACAGTGTAATATGTTTACTAAATTATTACATTTTATAGCAGCTTTTTTAAAAGTATATTAACGCGTATTTTACAATAATTATTTAAATTATTGAGTTTTAAATTCTTTTCAGCTTTGAATGTTAAAAGCATTTAATGACCTCGTATCATTTTCAGGGTAGTCACGATCTTGCCTTGTTGCACGCCATCACGATCACCAGGTGGTCTTCCTCTAATATGTTTACACACCTGGTGCTTCTCTTTCGAGCTGCATTGGCTTTCACTCTTTTGCTGTCTGTAGAGCCATCTTTTAACTGCTTATAGAATTTTTTTGTAAATCTCGAAAGTGTAAACGGTGCGCCACACGTATTTTTCGTTGACAACACTGAAAATCTTCTCATAATTCTCTTTTCAAACACCATTAATTTGTTTTCTTCCGATTTCGGGGGAATCTAGCTTCCCTCCCATTAGGTAGTCGTAAAAAAGACTTTTGTAGACCTTACAACTTAGTATGTGTGTGTTTTTTTTTCTTTGATAAATCGTAAAAATGATATTTTTATACATTCAAATGTTTTTGAAAAATAGAAGAGTTTTTCAATTATTATAATTACTTTTTTTTTTACTATTTTATTAATTATAAAGCGATTGCTTACTACATACAAATACGCTTTTTGTTCACATCACTTTAATTTATTTCTAATAGTTTTAAATATTATTGAGATTTTAAGCTGTTTTTAATGTTTATATATCAAAGAGATTCTGTGTGAAAACCTTAACGAAATTGCTCTTAAAATTTCCTGTTATACTGAATATGTTATTTTTTCTAAAATGAGTTTTTAACCTATTCCGGTTTTCTTGTCTGGCTGCCTAATTATTCCAGAATTATTTCATGTTCTTCTGAAATACATAAGAACTTCTCGAATAACATTCAGATTCACTCATTCCGTCTTCAAACACTTACACATCACGTTACATTTGAAGAATATCTTCCGACAGTGAACTTGATTATCTTTATTATCAAAATTTTCTTTTTCAAATCAATGGGCCTTCATCGAACGCCAAGAAGAAACCCGTCTCTTTTTTGTGAAAATGTCTACCAATGAGAATAGTTCGAATGGATTGGAGTCACCATGCATCAATGGCAATGCATGGTGACTCCAATCCATTCGGACTACTTTGGAAGCATATTTATGACATTCGGTCACATCACTGGATGATTTCCAGTAGCATTCATCCAGACAAGTTTGAATCGTACGAGAGAAATCAGCCGATTCACAATCCACATTGAATGAAATTTGTCCGAAATCAAGGCGCCACGATTCCACAGCTTGTGGTCGGATCTCCGAGGAAGAAATTATCCTGTTAGAAGCATATTGGGAAATGATGTAGACATTAATCCGTGTGTCACTTCAAGGTTGCATAAATCGTTAGCTAATGAAGCAGCTCATATGGTGCAGCCATTCAATGGCAGTTCCGAAATCAATTATTATGAAATTACCAAGCCAACCATTGATGCGAATAACAAAGCGTAAATGACTGTGTAACAGGTTTCTAAATACATTTTTCTTCCAGAAACTTTCTTAAGCTGAAATGCAATTATTTTCAAAATTATCTTCTCCCTTTGTCGATTCCATAGTATTATTAAAAAATTTGTTATAATTAATTAAAATATAATAATTTTGTGGTTTTTCTCTAGGATTTGGAACTATGTCGCTGAGATCAGATTGGGGTAGAACAGCGGCTGTCGGTTACACATTGTGCGGAGTGCCTTTGATGTTCTCCTGCCTCTACAAATGCGGACTGTATCTCTCAGTATTTTGGCTGTATTTATTCCATCTCCTTTGTCCAGCCACGGATTATTCTAGTGCAGCATACGCCACCAGTAATACACCGAGACTAAAGTTGAACAGTGTCTCTCCCGTTGCGAACGCTACAGTGTCGGGAGCCAAACGAAGCGCAAGGGACGATGAGACACGGAGGATGGCGGTGGCTGACACTCATCCGGAGCACTTTCCGCTCGTCGACATTCCATCTTTCATCGTACGAGACCACGTCGCAGATTCGTACGCTGCGGACGACCACAGGAAGAAGTGGTACCACAAGACTATAAAGTGCGCAGAAACTTTGCTTCAGTCTGCTGAGAAGCTGACCAAGCTAAACCACGCCATCGCCATTATTTTCGCTTTTCTTCTCCTCTCTGTGTACGCTGTGTTCGGATCCGTGGTGCACTTCGCAGCGGGTGTTGCCATCGAAGACGGCCTCTTCCTCAATTACCTGATGCTCGCGACGCTTGGATCGGGCTGCTATGAGCTGGATGACGACATTGCACGAATCACGACCTCGTGGAAGTTTACGTGGCCATGTTTTCTATTCTTCGGATACTGCATCCTGTCCATGATCCTTCATCTTTTATACAAAGCAAGAAGTTCTTAAGCTAAAATGCCATTCAAATTCTTAAAGATCAGGCTGAGGATAAAATGCTAAAACAAAAAAATGAAGCATTCAGACATTTACATAATCAAGTATTTTGATTTGTTTGTGATTTTAAGTTTACATGAAGCTGCCAATCTTCGTCTGATGCGATATATTCTAAAAATACTATAAAAAAAATCTTTGTAAATAACTTATTAATAGTTTTTATAAAAAATACTATATTAATTATTTGTTTTGATGTTTGGTCATGAAAATGTTATTTTATATTTCATAAATATTCTTTTGGCTTCTTATTCCTTAGCATTACTTCCCTATGAAAAAGAATATTCTTTTTATTGCCTATGAAATGTGAATAATGTAGAAAGACAATTACAATCTCAATTCTCTCTTATGTTCTGCCCAATTTAATTTTGCGATCTCATCCAATAAGCTGATTAAAACATTAATTGAAAGTAAAATAACTTGCTTTCCTTAAATATTCATTCATTCATAATTTTGATAATTAAATTAATTTTTACTATTTAAATTTACTACAATTTTTTTTTATTTATTATCAGACACGAATAATCTTTTATGAATTTAAGAAAAATTTATTTTAAATATTACTTTTTCAAAAGTATTTTGATTAGTCTGTATTAAAATTTTATGGAAAATAATTTGAACAATAAGAATTATATTAAAGTTTGAATTGTAAATATAATATTACAGAAATACTTAGAAAATTTTTGCTAAAAAACAATGCAAGAGAGAAAAGTATTTGTTTTGAATTTTTATGGCGCATAAGAATATGTCTCTGATTCTGTATATTCAATTATTTTTTAAATCTAACATGTACTTTCCTAAGTAAAACAGTAATCCAACTCTGCATTCAAATAATTCTCAGTAAAATTGTTTAAATGAAAAAAAATACACAACTCAAGAAATACTTTTTCCCTGTAAAATATCAGAAATTATTGCTTTTAAACAAAGAAATTTAAATGTAATTCTATGACGTAATTTTTTCAGAGAAAGTTTTCATTTATCTTTATTTACACAACTTTTGAATTTTTATAATATCGTCTTTTATTTAGAAATATCGAAGGGGACGAAAGCGAATCCATCATTAATAAAAATGGTGTAAATTCTTAAGTAAGTTCACTTTTGTGAGTTATAACTTCCTATATTTAAAAAAATTTTTATGCTTGTTTTAAAAGTTTTATTTGTTACCCTAACGAATGTAAGTGTCATATCCTCGAAATACTCCATACAAATGCAACACTTGCATGATTGACTGTTACATGAGCTAATGATGAAATCATATTTGTTAGGTCAAGCGCAATTCTCATTTATGTAAAGTTTCTTGCTTGTAATCTGTATATTTTTGTTTTTATTTTATTTTTGGTGCATGCAAAATATGAAATAAATAATAATTATTCATATTTTAAAAGTAACAAAAAAGAAAAACTTATTTATTTAATTTTTTATATTGCTAGTGATGGAAAACAAAGTATTTTCAGTTGCGTGTAAGATATAAGGTTGTATTTCTGCAATTGTTCTTTAAATTCTCATTTTAAAACGTACGGTATTTTAATGAAAATTAATCATTAGTTTTCTTCAGAATTTTATTATGTTTATATTATAATATTTTCATAAATATCGGGTCAAAGGCCTCATTGCTCGCAGATGTTGATCCAGTGTTTGGATAAGGTTCTTCAGTGAGAAAGGTCACGGGTTCGATCACAGTCATTGTTAAACAATGTAATGTGAATGTTGAATCATTGCACGCTTGCCTATCAAGGTGAGTGCTTGGGAATTTCCTCCATTGCGACACATGATTATGACCCATTTCATATGTAAATTCCTTTTAAAAAAGCAATTACATGGTGGCCTTACAACGGCCGGAACCTATAGGGTATAACGTCCGATTGGCGACCTATGCGACTTTTTTTCATCATCAAGCAATTCAAACGCTGTTGCCACTTAAAAAGCCATATGACACAAAAATGACGTAAGGCATAAGAAAAAAAATATAGCACCAAAAAAATTCCAAATAAACAACAAAAAGTGAAATTGGTAACACTGTAATCAGAACAAAGGATATTAGATTTGGCGAGAAATCTCTTGAGGTATACATCATACTTATTCCCAACTGGCTTAAGCTGTTAAGAAATTTATAACACGAGGTCAAAGTTTTGGAGTAAAAAATAATTTTCTTCCTTTGCTATTATTTTTCATAAAAATTCACATTTACGAAAATAATTATAATATAATAGTAATTTCATATTCTTTTAAGATCCTTTGCATTTCTTAAGAATCAATTATTCCTTTTTAACCGTAATATGTTTTTCTCTTCTTTTTTTTTTACTTTACAGATACTTTTTGAAGCGAGGGAGAATGTCTTAATGCTTCAATATTTATTACAATACTTTACAGATAAATTTTATTAAAATTGAATTGATTTTAAAACAATTAAAAAGTTACCTGAAATTTTATGCTTTCTATTGTTTTCTGAATATAAATTGGAAATTGCAAAGAGGCAAATATTAGTATAATAGATATAAAAGTATTGAAGAAAATAAGCGATTACAAATAAGATGTAGACCTCTTTTTATTTCTGATTATAAATGGACTTTTATAGAGATATAATAAGAAAAACCACTGGAAGAGTTTTTTGTTACTAGTTTCTTCTACAACTTTCTAATCTAAATCGAAAATAGCAAAAATGGTCAGACAAATTAAAAATAACTGAGAAAGGTATATGATGATGGAGACAAAAAAATATAGAAAAGACTATGAAATAAAATAAATTTGCGAAAAACTTTTTTATAGCTCTTTATTATTGATTATAAATGTTTTATCTCTCTCTCTCTCTCTCTTTTAATGAAATCACGTGAGAAATTCCTTCTTCTTTCAAACAATAAAAGCAATAAAGCACAAAAGTTTATAATTTAGTTTTAAAATATTGATATAGATAATTACAATATGTTAATTTACAATGTTCAACAATTCTTTTTAATTATATATTAATAATTAATTTATATTATATAATTACTAATATTTAAGTTTTGAATATTCAATAATTCGAATAGTATTTAATATATTCATAAATATTTGAGACATTTTCTTTAGAAAGAACCATTTCCCAATAGTTTTCTTTATCTCAAGCTTAAAGGCTTCTATTGTTTGCAACACTATGTAAATTATAACACTGTATCTATAAAATCAACAATAGATTTAACAACAAATATACTTCCAATTTCCCGAGAACTGATATAATGCATTATCACATGATTGATAGATGGTTTAAAGAAAATATTGTGTGCGTATATATCATTTTGCGTACTGTTGTTTATACTGTAGAGTGTCATTGAAGATGCTCTTCTGATCGCTACTGAATCGACATTTTCATACGTTTATAAATATTTTTATTTTAACTATGACTATTTTTAAAAGAATTCGTTACAAATTTATCTGCATCTAATATTCTCAAAATAATGTACTCGCTATAATTTTGTTCAGTCTAAAAATCCTTTAAACATAAATATTTGGCATAAAATTTTCCCAATGAAAAACAATAAATTATTTTTCATAATTAATTGAAATTTTTTAAGGCACATTTTCTAAAATATGATTACATTAAAAAAGAGTACTTCAAAATAAATTTCTCCAAATAAAAATGTTGTGAACATTAAAAATCTTTTCATTGTGTTTTTTAGTGATTTCTCTTGTAATGTTAATTAATTGAAACTTGGTAACTTACTTCTCTCACAAATTAGAATCTAATCTGACAACTAATAATGAAACTAGAAGAATTACTTTTTTCTAAATATGAGTGCTTTAAACATTTGAATAACCGGTTTTAAATTATATGATTTAATTAATTACATGTAATAATTATTCAGATTAATGTTGTATAGTACAAAATATAATCTGTTTAATTTGTTGGCATAAAATTTAAAAAAAAAGTTTCTAGCTTGTTTGAGTAAGCTTTTGCATTTGGAATTCGTTGTAATTGATATTCACCACTCTGCTTACTTCAAACAAGCAAATTTTGCTTTCTGGATTTTGGATAACTCTATCAGATTTTCTTACAGTTTTAACATAGAATGGATTCACACAAGCTTCTCGGTTAGGGCATTTGGTCAGTACTTTGAGAAACAGTCGGCCAGCTATGATAAATGCTCCGGGAAAAATGTCAGCATACCATTGGAAAGCACATATCAACTAGAGGCCATATACTTCCGCAACACTGGGAAACAATCTTTGCCTCGAGATTATCATTCATTTTTCTTTCTGTAGTTTTCGCTTGAATCCAGTAAGCCTCTCTTTAATCTTCAGTATATGAATATTACAGCCCAGAAGAGAAACATTCAAAGAATTTAGTTTTTCCAATATATATCGTAGAAGTATGCCACTTTAAGCAGGAAGTTGGAATGCGTGAAATTGTGAATCTAAGTCATGCCACAATTCTTTAAAGAACACTCCTCTGCTTAAAATATCAGACGGTTTTTTTCTCTCTGGGATAATGATTTTATTTCGATAGTTCAATCCATTTTTTAATTTCTTTTGCCCCATTTTTAATGAATGATCGAAAACAGAATTGTTTCCTATTTATCCAGGGGTAAGAGAATCTGTATGAAAACAACAGAACATCTAAAATTTTATCTCTTAACCTAGAAGAAAGCAGTGCTCCCATCAATCCAATCTCGGCAGAGAAATTAAAGGAACAACCCTATTTTTCGATTATCTTGAAATACAATACTGCATCATAGGCCTTTTTAGATGCAACCTAAAAGGAATGAAGTTGCACATCAGTTGAATCAAAATCTGTGAAATGATAAAAACAAGGAATTGTCACTAAATTATGTTCCTTCAGTTCAAGGAACCATTTTCTAAATGGCCTTTGAATATTCTGGGGCATTTCTTGATCCCAGAGAAGACATAATTCCCATACTTTCTGAATAAGAATCTTCAAACGAATCATATAGGGAGCCACAAATCCTATTGGATCAAAGATTCGACTCGCAATTTGCAGCAAAAATCATTTTGTTTGAGTCCCTTACGATACAAAGGATAATAGATTTCCTGTACCAAAGTAAAACAAATCTCAATCATTATCCTACGAAATGCCAAACACTTCATAATTTATCATATTTTGATCGTTGGGATTGATTTTGTATCAGCAGAGAAACTGATTTTCATCCAAAGCTCACGTAACTCTGCAGAATTTGTAGCCCATTTATGTAAAGACATATTTACTTTGCTAAAAGTCTGGACACAGTCAACAGTAGTTGTGTAGGCAGATAAAACAGTATTTTGTCCTCCGATGACATCATCAACCTAACAAGAGTTGTTCAAACGTTCATGAGTTTTTATGGAGGAAAGGGAAAAATATTTCTTCAAATGGTATTTGATCGTTGCATTGAAAAAGAAGGGCAAACTGTTTATTCCAAAAAAAACTTTATTGAATATTAGAACTTCATAAGACTTCGAAAAGAAAAAAGGATTATCAGTTCAAAAGAGCTTTGTTGCATTTGCGTCTGAATCATCTGTCTTTATATTATTTTTAAATATAAAGACAGATATAAGACAAACAAATATAAGTATATATTTAACAAATTTATATTTAAATATAAGACAAACAAGCATTTTTAGCTTGTTTAATATCTACTCTAAATGCGATCGAATGTTTTTGAAAGGACAGTAAAAATTCAAATATATAAATCGAGATACAAATTAGAACCTACATACTAACTATCATTTAATGAAAGCTTGCCTCTTTCATGTGATAAAGCATCCAAAACCATTATGAGTTTGCTAAGCACCTTATCATGACGAATAACTGCCCTATGCGTCAAATAAATTCTGCACTATCTACTACACTAGACTCTGGACTAGGTTGAACAATGTTTTGTTCTATACTATTATCTACAACATTTTTGTATTCACTGTATAAAGAGAGGTCTTTTTGAAAACCATAACACAATTTTGAAAATCTTTTATATACTATTTCATATTTCCTCTAAAGAAATTGAAATACTTCTCAAGCATCTCGAGAAACCGAACATTCTCTTCAAATTCTCGCAAAATTTTGTTGCCGTTACAACTTTAAATATCATTAGCTAGTTCTGTTCCAAGATTTTCTAACTGCCAAGATGTCTTTAACTGTTTTGAAATCTCTTCTCCAACACTTACTTTTGTAGCGAAAGCCTCCTCAGACTTTTTATTGGGAGGGGAGGGGGAGCTGGTACTTCAATCAAATGCCATCCATAGTGAGATTCAGCAACTGCAAGCTTCCGATCAATGCGCTTAATTTTACCCGTAATGATGTCGTATGGTTTTCAGAGCCGGATGAAACTGAAATCGCAACATTTTTGTTTGATGTATCAGCTAATTTTATGTTTTTCGAATGTTTGTTATAAATTGTTATAAGTATTCCTAACTGAATCACTGAATAAGTTTGCTATAAATGTTCGTTTCTACACTGCACGACCGCATTGTACAGATCAGACTTAATACAGAAAACCCTTCGTCTTTGGTCAGCTTATTTTTCATTAATAAAAAGGTTATTTCCAAGATAATGGCTCCTCACCATTTGTCAATCCCTATGGTTAATAAAATATATGGATGCATCTAGATGAGTACAAGCTTTTTCCCCCCAATAATTAACCGTATAAATATTGTTTTCGTTGCCAAAGACAACTGTTCTAGGTACTGATTTCAGAGAAAATTTATGATCCGAATTTGTTGTGAATTTAACCTCTTTTTATTTTTCACGCTAAGCTGTTTTTATGATACAATAAACTTTATGCTGTTTCGTGAATTTCTTCAACTTTAACGGGAAATGTGTATATACGTTTTTTTAGAGTATCTGGAAAAAGAGATGAACAACGCATATTTTTTGTAAGTATGAGTTATAAATATTCTATTTAAATTAGAAGTACATTTCCTATTACGTAAACTGTTTTTAAGAAAGATTTGAAAGAAAATGAATTATTAAATAGGAATTAAACTTTTAGTGTGATTCCATGTCCTAATGGCGGTATTTCGTACAGTATTTTCATATTACTGTAAAATTAAAATGCGTTGATTTTATAAACGCGTGAAGTAACAAATTAAACATTCAGTGGTCCGCAGATCTCCTTCTTCTTTGCTTGTTAATTATTTTCTCACAGAAAAGTTTTAAATTAAATGGAAAGTTTTAAATTACATAAAGTTTTTATTTGTACCTTAGTTTGAGTTACCTTTCGTTAAATTTATGAATATATTTACCTTCTTATTACTTTGTTACTCGCGTTTTTTAAAAAAATATTTTTCTCTGGAGCTGTAGTTCCCAAAGTGTGTGCCTTGGCACCCTGTGGTTCCACAAAAAGAGATCAAAGGTACCACAAAGAGGCCTCCAATCTAAGCAAGGGAAAGCTTTGTTAAAATCTCTCACCAAACATCTCTGTCAGAGGGTTCAAAGAACTTCCACCTCTTTTATATATTTTACACTAACCCTCTAGGCTTAATAATAGTAACGAACAGCCAATAATTCACGACGAATAGAGGGCAAACATTCCTTTCCGTCTTTCCACCGACTGCTCAGATTGTCTGAGTCAGTTACCTCGCTGCTAGTCGCTCTGTAGGTTGTGTTTTAGAAAGTTGTTCATCCGAATAGATAGGTTTTTGAAGAAAAAAACTGATAATGACAGTGTTAATAAAGATTATTAATCGACGTGTGAAAAGAGTTGAAAGAAGAGGAAATTCCTCAAATACGAAGACAACTACCTGGATTTTGGTATCACCTCAATGAAAGTCAACGATGAAGAAGACCGCAGTGTGCATTCTGTTCTAAAGTTTTGTCCCCAGAGAGTATGAATTCAAAACAGTTGAGAATCCCATGATCGCGCATCAGAACATTTTAGTAGAAAAATTAAATATTTGCACTAATTAAAGATTGTTTTCACTAAACAAGTATCAGCGCCAAAAGTGCCTTATTGTCGGCATTCAAGGTGTCCTACATGGTAGCAAAATGCGAAAAGGCTCACACTTTTGCTGAGAAATCAATTCTATTGACTGCTGGGGACAAGGCTAATATAATGGTAGAAGAGAATGCGGGATAACGTCTGGCAGATATCCTTTTGTTGAACATTACTTTCAGTTTATAAATACAGGGCATTGCTCCGGATCTCAACGATGAATTGTTCGAAAAATTGAAAGAAAATGAATTTGAACTGCAAATGGATAATGTCATAGATAGCAATAAGGGTGTATTAGCTATTAATGCTGCCTGTACAGAGTACTGCCTGTACATTGTACATAGCTCATTAGTTATGTAGATTTCATTGATGGTTGTATTAAGGTTGAAATCATTCTGTTTTGTAAAAGTAATACTGGAAGTGCAACGTTTAAATATGTATTCCGTATCTTTGCCACATTTATGACAGAAAACAATTTGTATTGGACAATGTGCATCGGTGTGTGCACAGATGGTGCTCGATCAATGTCTGATCAATGTGGAGGTTTGAAGATCCTGACTCGTCGGAAAGACTAGGATTGTTTGTGGTTTCAGTGCATCGTTCTCAGAGAAGTATTTACATCGAAATCTTTGATGATGATGTGAATGCCAACAATTTCGTGGATCCCGACTCCTTGATTAAAGTGGCATACTTGAGAGATATATTGAAAAACTAAATTCTTTGAATATTTCTCTTCTGTGCTTAAATATTCATATACTAAATTTTGAGGAGATGTTTCTACATTCAAGAGAAAACTACAAATGTGGGAAAAAATGAATGATAATCGAGGCAAAGATTGTTTCCCTGTGTTGCGGAAGTACATGGCCACTAGTTGAGATGTGCTTTCCAATGGTATGCTAACATTTATCACGGAGCATTTGTCATAGCTAGCCGACTGGTTATCAAAGTATTGCCCAAATGCCCAAACCAAGAAGTTTGCGTGAATATAAGGTCTTTTCCATGTAGAAGCTGAAAACGGATTTACACCACAAGAATAAATCTTCTTCTTTCTTCTTTGTATCCCCTGGTGTGAGTCAGACCAGATCTATGACATCCTTCACCTTCAAAAAATCGAGGACACCTCCAAGGCTGTAAGAAAGTTCACGCTTTGAAAAGCCAATGCAGTTTAGTAGCTGTCCGGGTCTGGCTTCGTTAGTATTGCACAAAGTGCAGGATGAAAAGAATTGTTTGCCCTGGGAGAACTGTAGAGTCCGAAGATGACCGGATCTGAGTCTGGATAAGGCAGTCTGATCACGTCTTTCACCATCAAAACTCATAGATACCCCAGGATCAGAGCCACAGTACCAAGGATGTTACGGCGGAATTTTCCAAGATGAGTTAGCAAGAGCCCTACTCCTAGAGAAAATTTCTTGGAAAGTCAGCGGATCAGCAGAACCAAGAGGCAGCGATAATCCATCCTTAGCAAGACCATCGGCGATATCGCTATATTTAAGATCGACATTTGATGAAATCTATTGAAATTGAATAATGGAGGACTCAGATAAAGCTTTAAGCTTTTTGAAAACACAACCCCCCATAGTCCACAATATCCCTCCAGTATTCAAGGTACTGAATAACGCTACGACTGTCAACTAAAATACAATTCAGGATGTTGAGAAGATTTATTTGTGTGTACCAGTAAATTTGTATGGAAGAACACTCATGGAAAAGAGTCAAGAGGGAAGGTGATAGGAATTATAGAGTTAGCGGACACAGAAGAGTTTAAAACATCCAACTTCTCTGCATGTTCAAGGGGACTATGCTTTTTCAGCCTCTGGTCATTCTTCCAGCCACACAGGAAGTTAACGGCTCGTTGTTGATCACGATAGTTATAAAGTTTACTTAAGTACTTCATCAGATTTGGGATACATCTTACCTACAATGGCTAGAAGTCTGCCTCATAAAGAACAATTTTTGTTGGTGTGCTCCTACGGAACCCTGTAATGACGTGCCGTGATGAGCTACACGCTCAAGTTTTTGTAGATTGGTAACAGATGCAGCATGGTACACTTGAAAGCCATATTCGAGGACTATGCGAATCAAAGAAATGTACGTTGTTCTTAGTGTTCTGGCGTCTGCACCCCAGTCGTACCCAGAAATATATTTCATAATATTAATTCGCTTCTTGGCTCGGATCACAAGTGAGTCGATATGTTTGTTGCATGTGACCTCAGGATTAAGAGTAAAGCCAAGATACCTGGGATTTCTTTCACAAATTAAAGGTTGAGAGTTCATAGTAATTTTAGGTCTATATTTAAACAGCTTCCTATTTGTCGTAAGGAATCCTGTAGTAGATTTATCAAGATTGGAGGGAAGTTTATGATCACGAGCAAAATCCAGTACACACCGAATAGAATGATTTAAGCTTGTCTCCATGACATAATCGTTAGAGCCACTACACCAAAGAACAACGTCATCAGCAAAAAACTCTATTTTGCAATCATTAGAAATAACCGATTCCCCCTCAAAGTCCTGTCTAACAGCCTCACCGTGGCGAGGGGGTGACCCTGGATGGAATGGGCGAAGTATACTCCTGGTAGGGCCATCTAAGACCATTCCACTTTATCCAGCTAAAGTTAGACAGGTAAACGAGCAAAGTCTGATTTCTGCCTTTCTTAGATGCTCAGAGTAACTGCTACATACAGAAGTCCTTTCATGTTCAAGAAATAAATCTAATTGAGTTAGCAAGTGACAAAATCCTGAAAACGAATTTCCGTTTTTTTGAAGTTTTAGTTATTTATCAAAAACTGCTCTAAGTGCTAAAGCAGTGAGAGGTCTTATTCCATCGGCAACTTCATATCTTTGACAAGCATGATTCTCAGCAGTTTCTTTATATAATCAGTTTTATAATCAATATTATTTTATATAATAGTTTATTTGCATAATCAGCAAGCATGATTTCTTTATAATAACTCTCGTTCGAAAATCAATGTTGAAGTTTCATTCCGCGGTTTGAAACACAGCGCAACTATAAACAGCAAGCGTCATTCTAAAAGAGAAAGTATTTGTAAAGTCATTTTAGTATTAATGAAATTTTATAAATATGTTTTCCTATTAATTTTAATTAAAGTGCTTGCATGATTGTTAAACGCAGTTTGTATTAATTATGTTTATATCCTTAGTATTTCTCTAATTTCTTCTTCCCAGTCATGTGTGTGTATTACACACAAGTAATATATATACTACGTAACAAAATACTTAAAAAGTAATTTTTATATGAGGAGAATGCCGCAAGAAAATTCTTTTAAGGATCCCACAACTGGAATAAGAGTTGAGTAACCCCTATTTTAGCCACTATTTGTTTTAGTCTCGTAGTGGTAAGAGAGCCTTGTCTCAGATCGGGTTGTTTAATTAATCAGCCACAAGAATTGGATATAATTTATTTTATGTTATTAAATTTTTTTTTAAAAATTTTCAACCGCATATTTATTTAAGAAACCAATTAACTTGAAACCAATTTAGTTTTAATTTTTTCATTCTTATCGGTTCCATTAATTTTAGGTTTAGGTTAATTCGAATTTTCCTCAAAATCTCTAAAAAAAACTATTAAAATTGTAAATTAACAAAATTATTTTTCTTTGAAATCTTTCCCCCATTGATTTTATTGTTTGTGAAGATGTTTCGTCCAAAGTCGCAAAGGCCTCGCCTTATGTCAACAGATCGCTTTTCGGAGCAGAAAGTCCCTCAGCCTCCATTTAACAAAAGGAGGTGAATTCTTTCAGTACTCACATTCACAGGATTGTGTGCTCGGAAGTTTTCTGGGCTTTCTTCTTTGCAATGGTTCACTATTTTTGAAAATTCCTTCCGAAAATCAATTTACGGGATGAATACTAAAATGTTTTTCAGTAATCTTTGCCCACATTTTTTTCAGTAAGCAAACAATTTTCAGTAAGTGCCATCGTTTTGTATTCCAAACAAAAGACCTTATACTCCAAAAATCAATGTCTTACCTCTAAGCCACAACTTAGCCCAAACAAGCAGGAAACAGCGAAATTAAAACTTCCACTTCGCTTAGAATATTAAATATATTAACTTAAAAAAATTGCATGCGATTTTATTTTTTTTAAATTTTCTTGTGCTACACGACATAAAATAATCTCTCACTTTTTATAGAATGTCATTTGTATACTTCAGTTAAAATTTTGTTTCATAATATATTTGGTA
Organism: Latrodectus elegans; assembly: GCA_030067965.1. Taxonomy (NCBI): domain Eukaryota; kingdom Metazoa; phylum Arthropoda; class Arachnida; order Araneae; family Theridiidae; genus Latrodectus; species Latrodectus elegans. The sequence continues at coordinate 67,479,069 of CM057818.1, read as the reverse complement.
TTATATTTTCCTTTCCTATATAATATTAGGCTTGTGCATATACGAAATGCATTATATTTATTTGCGCTACTTTTGATTCTATGTTATCGCTAAGCTCTGGCATTTGGCATAGCCTAGCTTTTAGACGCTCTGTGCATTGCCAAACTTGCATTTCATCAAAGAATTGTTTCTCGAAATTGTTCAATATTTGTTATTTGTTTTAATTTTCTATGTATTTATTGAGTACTTCGGAAAAAGTACATTGAAATAAATGAAACATGTTTCAATAAAATGAATTGTTTTTTAAAATCTATGTGAAGTTCTATTTACTCATTTAAGAATCCGACTCAGCAACTCTATTATCAGTGCTTATTCCTATGATATTTATGAAACATTTTTCCTTTAAAAGATCTAAACCTGTTGCACCACAAACCATATGGGCCAAGGACTACAGAGTAGATATCTGTTTTCCTGACCCTTGGGTGTGATGCATATGTCCTGTGTCAGTCTGACTCGAAACTCCTTGTATTCAGTTCCCAAGCATGTTTGGTACTCATTGAAATGATGAATGACTGAGCCGAGGAGTGATCCTTGGGAGAGCGAACAAAAGGGTTGAAGTAATCTGATTAACTCGAAATATTTTTGTAGGCTAATTAAATTTCTCTGGTAAGCACCCAAAAGTTTCTGTCATTATTTCATACCCCCTCGTTTTATATAGTCGAGCGTTTGCAAGAAATTAGAAGTCTTTCGTTATTTTCTGTGCAGGCAACACACAAAAGGAATTGTTCGTTGGAGGGAATACGAATTGAAATATTTGGTTGTAAATTGGGAAGAAAAAACAACAAATAAAATAAAGAAATTATGCATGCCAAGTAGTGAGAGGGCTTATAGTATAGATAGCAAAAAAAAAAAAAAAGGTTCAATATATTTATGAAACATGTGTTTTTCTGTAAATTATGCATTCGGAGTTTGCATTTTATCCAGTTTTATTCTAAATATCACTTTTCATATATTTGACTATATTGTGAAATTTTTCTTTCAGAAAACATAAAACAATGCATTGCAAAAATGTTCTCCTTTTTATTGTTGTTTTTGTCGCCTTCACTGCTGTCGGAGCTGAAAGGGAACCGAAATCCTATGAAGGGTGAGTATAACATTTCGTAAAGTGTTCACAAATGTAGTGAAATTTCTCTTAAGAACACAGCTCGTACCAGAACTTTACTCGTAAGGCGAGACATTCGTTCTGTGAAGCAATTTCTCTTATATATGTTAATGTAAAATACGCTCATTAGTTCCATACTGAAAAAATTACTCACAAAATGTTATGTGCAATGCTTATTCAAATAAATTAGTTACAAATGCGAGGAAATCATCATCTTTTCTTACACAATGGAAACCAACCAATTGGAATGTCAATTTAATTTGCAGAAATTAAAATAATCAATATAGCTGGGATATACTTACTTTGTATTACAAAGACGTTCATGCATTTGTTTCTTGGCGACGCTTCAAAACTTGGCGACTTTGTATTATCTCTCATTCAATAAATTTCTAACGGGCGCAACTACTTCCTTATGATTCTCAAGGTTCCCATGATTTCAGGTTTCATCTTATTTTTTCAGAGAAAAGTTGCATCTTTTTTTTTCCCCTCTGACACGCTTTCCTCCAAAACTTGTGACACACAACGCGACTCTCTTCGTCCGTCGATATTTCTGCACCCTACCTCTGATCCCGTGACACAATTTACAGGTTCCACAAAACCCTCAAAAACGCCTACGAAAACATTCTCATTTAGAATTATGTCCCATAACATTTTGATGAAAAACGAAGTTACCTATCAAAATTCTTTAAATTAAAAAAAACGAATAATTAATAAATATTTTCATCATTAAATTCCATATGAATCTGAATGGGTGGCAATTTAAGGGGCTTTGTCCGTTCTTAAATTTAATTATTTCGAATCCCAAAAATTAGCTACGAAACTAAAGACAATAGAATAGCATAAAATGAAATAAATCATTCGTCATTTTTTTATTTCCAATGGCACAAATAAAAATATAATTACAGAAAAAATGACAAGAAAAATGAAAAATAAAACAGCTGTAACAATAGTCTATGTATCTAAAAGGTTCCTGGCCTCCCAGTAGCGGTCCGCAATTGAGCATTTCGATAACACCTTACAATGGAGTAGATGTTCACGATCCATGTCCCGTCCCAGATTACAGAGGTTTCAGATAGGACTTGAAACTATACGAAGACGGTACAAGTGTTTAAGAAGGCAGTCGTGACCAGTGGTGAGCCTAAACTCAGCCACCATTTTATGTCTGGGCCCTTTTGAGACCGCAGAAAGTTGGTCTTTCCAAGACTTTTACTCTGATCGAGATTCGAGAATCTTTTTGAATCTTTCAGACAGTATATTTTTAATTAGACGTTTTATTATGCAAAAAGATATACTAGAAAAATATATTTGTAAAGTCATGGCCCCCTCTTTGCCAGTGTATCAGCAATTTCATTGCCATGGATTCCACAATGTCCGGGGATCCATAGAAGAACAATGTCTTTCTCATTGGAAGACAAACTCTGAAGTAGGCTCCAACATTCATGGACAACAGAGGATACATAATTTGAAGTAGGCATCAAAGATTGCAATGCGGCCCGGGAGTCACTAAGTAAAACTGCCTTGGAGAACCCATTAAGATGGCAAGTCAACTGAGAAAGAGAATCCTGATCACAAGCAGTTTCCCATCAAATGCTGATGCAAATGTGCCAGCTGGATTTGCAATTGAAAAAAAGGGAACAATAGACCCCTGATCCAGCGTTGGATACTTCCCGCAACCGGTATCCCCTCAGTATAAATTCTCAGCCTATCTGGCTCAGGATAATGAGTGTTTATGCTCTCATAGATGAGAACCCTTAGGATCTCCGTATCTGTGACTTTCTTGAAAATTCTCTCAGATAGATCAAGACACATACTAAAATTAGAAGATTCATTTGGGCAAGGTGGGACAGGCAGAGGCTCCAGTTCACACCACAACCCAATATCTCTCTTTAACAGGAGGACTCCCTGAATGAAACCCCACTGTGTTTTAAGGTTCCTTTCGAGATAAAGAGCGATATCATGATCATACCAGAGCTTAGAGCTCCTGGGATGCGTCCAATTTTTTCCCATAGCAAAAGGGCCTTTTCGTGTATAATCGATTTGATGGATGAGACCTGTATACAGGTATAATGCATCCACCGGAATAGTTTTAACAGACCCAGATATGAGGCGGAGTGCTTGATTAAAAATCAATTCCAGGGAACCCATATTGCGTACAGATGTAATAATAAGGGGCTCACAACAATAAGTCATCAGTGGAAGAATAAAGGATCTAAAAGTCAATAGAAGAGTCTGCGAAGAGCAACTCTATTTACACTCTGCAAGGCGTTTTAACATTGTCAGCTTATTTCCGTGACGAGCAATGATATTCTCAATGAATAGACACCAAAATAACTTCTGTCAAAAGACACTCTCAAATAGATGCAACATTCTGCCTGGCGCTCTGGAAGACCCTTGTTGGTTAGTTCCACTTGAATAGGTTGATGAGAGAGAGAAAAGGACACTGAGATAGTTTTCTCAATATTAACCATCATTTTATTTGAGTTGCATCAGTTCTCCAAAGTACTCACAGCATGATCGAGTCTCTTTTTGTTTTGTAGTTTGGCGACTTTCTTTGGGGAACTTGTAAAAATGACCAGATTATCTGCATATAATAAGCGTCATATGCCAGGTATAGAACTAAACATAAGAACAAGGTCATTGATGAAAATGTTGAAAAGACTTCAGCTTGAAATGGCTCCCTGAGAAAGTCCAATCTTAAGAAGCTTCCATTTCGAGAGAAAAGATCCGTATCTTACTATACACATCTTTGGCTGTGAAAGCCCTTAAAAAAGTTGATTATTAGGTGGGATATAAATAGCATAGACATTAAAATGTTTATTCCTCTTCCAAACATCTAATTTATAATCACCTCACTTTTATCGTCTCCACCAGTGTCCATGGTTTTAAGAATTTTAAAATAGGTGGTCAGTTCTGATCTAACACCCACGAGGATGCCGCTAGCGACTTTTCTGGATTAAGGAAGAACATGAAGAGTGTATCCCTTAAAAGGATAGAATTTCAATTTTTCAATGTCTAAGTTTGCCACCATAACTGTAAAAACGTCAAAAATAGTCAAGTTTCGCAAAAGTTCCATCTTCTTAGGCTGAGACATATCGCCAGCATTCCATTGAAGAATCCTCAAAGAGCACATGTCTCAGGAGATAAGGGCAAGCTAAAAATCGAGTTCTCTTAGCTACAATGTGTTTCCAGTGTGCACCACGAAGAGGTAGATCTACATCGCACCCCATAACCATTCGTCATTAATAAGCAAAAATATTCTTGAAATAGGATTATAAGTGGTTTCTCAGGCAGTTTTTGCTTTAAGAGTTAGTTCTATTGGAACCTGAACAAAATGTACTTGTTTGACACTAAACGGTCATTTTGGGACAAGAAGGCTAATGAGTACGGGATTTGTGTTTGAAAGAGGAGCATTACAAACATCGAAGTTCGAGAGGGGAATTAAACCCACTTGTTGTTCAGTCAAACTAATCATTCAGACCGACAGTCAGCAACATGAGGGAGAGGAACGAGATAGAGCCTGAAACTATCTCCTTCACAAATTTTTCCTGTGACCTGCCGCAGAAATTAATGTTGAGAATTCTATAATAAATTTATAAAAGCAGACTTCTCTCACCCGATTTCTTAGCGGTCATTTGTCATCAGTGACTTTTGTTGGTCGTAACAGACACTTCAAAAATTTTAAAAAAGTGTTTTTATGCACAAACCTCCCCTGATCACAATTTATCTTGTCCGGGAGCTCAACAGGCAGGACCTGGTTCAGGATGCCCTACTGGTAACGGTCTTCTTCAGCTGAATGGGCTCAGGTCCTAATCTAACTCTGCTGTTCGAGAAGATGAGAAACAACAATGACAACAACAGAGACGGTATTAAGCCACAGAGTAGTATAAATGGTAGGCATTCAAAATTTTATTTCACTTTCACGTGTATCTTACAAGAATTCAAATGTCTTATGATTAACGAAATACAATCTTTTCTTTAACTTTTGATCAAATATTCGTTAATTAAACTAATATAATAGGTTTTTAGTTGTAAACGGGCATTTTCATTAAGGGGATCATATTAAAATGTTTTATACTTTAAAGCCGCTGAAAAGAATTAATGTTCAAAATAAACAATAAATATAATCAACAATAATAAGTAATTATCCCATGTAATTTATCATTTTTTAAAATTTACTTGAATTTTAGAACAATAAATTTTTTCTTATAATTTTTTTAAGCAAATTTGACAAAATTGTACTCATATTTAAAATTACAAAGAAATGAAAGTAAAAGCCAATGAATAATGAATAACGAAAAACATTTTAATTTTCATTTGTAAAAAAAAAATTCTGAACTCTGTGTATAATGTTAAAGAATTAATGATGCTATAGTAAATTGAAAGGTTTATATATATTTTTTAAAAAAAATCACTTTTATATTTGATGGTGTAAGAGGTATAATTGAGATTGTAAAAGCAAATATAGTTTTTGTTCGATATCACATTGTTATGGCATTGTTGATTAGTCCGTTCGTTATCGGAAGTTCTAACCTCGACCTGAGTGAAAATCCACCTTGTCCAGCTGGGACATGTTAAATAAATCGTGATCGCAAATGATACCTTTGCTGTCACCCATGTTTAAAGTAAATTGTAATTATTTAACTGAACATGAGTTTAAATTCACACTAAATGATTACTTGACTTGAACATTTCACATTCTATTTTTGATAAAGCTTTGCTCTGAATCTAATAAGCCTATTGAAATTTAATGTTAATATATTTGACTTTTCCTTAAATAAGAATGCGGAAAACTCACCATAAATGCAATGATTCAATGATTTTTTTAATCATTTTCATTATTCATGGAGAACTCGGTAATTCCCCTCTCACTAGCCAGAAGAGATTATAAACAGAAAATTCACAAGAACTCTCCCTCATCCCACAGTGATTTCAAAATTTTGTTTTGCCTCAACGATTTCTGGACTCAATGATATTCTGATTTCCAGCTTCTCAAATGAAAAATGCAAAATCTAGTCCGAGATTTATAGGATTTGGGGCTCAACTTTTCATTCTAACAAAATATTTGGGCAAGGGATCTCCGTTGACTAATGGCGCTTTTCATAGCCCGGGTTCGATCCATTCACTGCTGGATAACGAAAGATGGAGGCTGCGATTCTGTTACCTGCAAGTGGACTGGAGTTCCATCCGCCCTGCGACACGGATGAAGGCACGCTCTCTATTCGGGTGTCCCTCTATATGTTGGAAATTGAAATGCCTAACACCAGCCGAAAGCTTCAGTCCTTTACAAGGTGCTAAGACAGATTTAAAAAAGTATTTTTGGATTCTCATCTAAATACAGCAAAAACACTTTGAATATTTTTAAGTAGCCTATGACAAAAATATTTGGATGGAAAGTTTTAAGGAGAATGAATAATCATTTGTGAGGTAATTCCATTTCTTAAGATCTGCATAGAACACTGAAGGTATCTGTTTCTTTGAAAAAAGAAGCAGAGTCAGTCACCGCCCATCTTTCAACATATCTCGGGTTTGATAACCTTGGTATTGAATTAAATAGTCCTGCATTACAATTTTTTAGGATCTGCATAGAACATTGAAGGTATATGTTTCTTTGAAAAAAGAAGCAGAGTCAGTCACCGCCCATTTTTCAACATCTCTCGGGTTTGATAACCTTGGTATTGAATTAAGTAGTCCTGCATTACAATATTTTAGGATCTGCATAGAACATTGAAGGTATCTGTTTCTTTGAAAAAAGAAGCAGAGTCAGTCACCGCCCATTTTTCAACATCTCTCGGGTTTGATAACCTTGGTATTGAATTAAGTAGTCCTGAATTACAATTTTTTAAGATCTGCATAGAACACTGAAGGTATCTGTTGCTTTGAAAAAAGAAGCAGAGTCAGTCACCGCCCATCTTTCAACATCTCTCGGGTTTGATAATTTTGGTATTAAATTAAATAGTCCTGCATTACAAAAAGGAGCGAAGGGACAACAAACAAAAACGATCTTTACGAACAAGAAAATATCTCACTAGTAAGCTTTTATAAAAATAAAATCGATAAAAAGTAAAATTTCATTTACCTTCGAAAAAATAAATCCTGACAGTTTGAAAATCTAAAAATGTTAATCTTTCTCTGCCCTTGTCTAAAGGTCTTTATTTAACCTTTGGACAACCTGAACAAATAAAGCACCGAAACTGCCTCGACTTTCTGGGTCGAAGATGTTTAGGAAATTTTAAAAATCCTTTGAGGACTTTTCTATGCATCTATAACAATGTTAACTGAAACCGGATGATAGTATTGCAGTAGTTAAATGAAGACTTCTTAAAGATATGTGTGTGCACTCTCGATGAACCACCTGCCACTGCTATTGCCAGCCACGTATCAGACTTCTACTGCAAGTATTGAAAGGCATTTGAACAGTTATGACACGGTGCAAATTGTCAGGTTTTAAGATTAGTTGACATAAGAATTTTGGACACCCACGCTAAGAGTGTTTGTTGAAGACAAGTCTGAGGACTGGAAAGGGTTCATTTAATTTGCCAGTTTTTCAACAGCATCTTTAAACACCTCTTACATATATGACGAGTGTGGCACCTGAACTTTCATGTCCTTTATTTTCAAATATCCTCCAATAAAAATGCACTTTAATAACAAAAGAAATCCAACTGTTCACAAAGTGTGCGCTTTTAAGACAATTGTTACCATCATTTTCTTTAGAAAATGGGATAAATAGAGCTTTTTACTCAATAAAACTTTAAAGAGTTAAGTTTCAAAGTAGTTTTAATTTGCAACATTTATAATCAACATACCGGATGCTGACGTCTATAACAAACAAGAATCATAATAATATGGCTTGAGCATGTATTTATACTCACGTTCATTTATAAAATATGATTTAGAGAAACGACTTTTGAAGATTTCATAGTCATTTAAGTTTTTTCTTATAATCAAAGATCGAGTACAAAATACTTAATATGAATTTTTAAATATGCTATTTTTGCCCATCGTCCGCAATAAGATAAGTCTTCGTATTTGAATGATCTAAATTTGATCCTAGCCACTACTAGGCAATGAGAAATAGATGTTGCATTTACACCTTTTGTAAGAACTTTTCTCAGAGAGAGTGACTGAGCTCCGTGAAAACTATCGATCCAGACCACGAAAGTACGTCCAAGAAAAGATTTTACATAAAAAGTAGCATTCAATATCCTCGTATTGCTTAACTCCTTAGTATGGCGTTGCTGCCTTCCCAACGTTTTGTAAAAGAAAGGAACGGAATGATAACCGCATGATTTTTATCTGCTAAAAGGACATGAAAGAAAAGTAATCTTGAATTTGTGACTTATCGTTGATTAGTAGAGGAATAACCTTTAGAAAATTCCAGATTCGAAATTAACCATTATTGAACTAGAGAGTGATTTGGTATTGCTATGTGAAAACCTCTCTGGATGACTGCTTAAAAGTTTTCCCTTTTGCGCACGTGAATACAGCAGACCCTAAATGAATAATCCCCCAGGAAGGTGTTATTACTCTGTTAAAAAGCATTTCAACAGCATTCCTATATTAGGCTCTATGTTAGATAAGATGTTAAGTGATGTTAAATAGTCGTTGTCATTACCGGAAGATAAAGGATTCGAATCCCGTCTAAACTGAAGATCCGGTGTGTTTTCTAATGGTGGCTTGGAGTAGGTGTGGTCGCAATGTTCTCCAAGTGAAATGATACCAATGGGGCTGTTAGGCTAAGTACTGAGGAGTCTTCTGCTTGCTTTAAAAGCTACTTCTATCTAACTGGTAGAGCCCAACTAGCTAGCTAGGTACAGGGACGCATGCTGTGCAGCGACATGATGTTGAATATTGCATTCACTTTTATTAAATAATATAAATAGTATGCCTTTATACTATAACCGTTACTGATAATAATTTAGTCTATTCCTGTCTTCGAATACCAATTAACAGAATAATCATTATTCATAACTGTTTATTTTATCATTCTATTTCAGGTACCAAGTAATCGAAGTGAGAGTGAAGACATTGGAAGACTTGAGAGCACTCTGGGATTTTGAAAAAAAATACCAGGTAATTCTTAATAAGAAATTCCTGACGGTAATTAGACTCGCATCACTTCTTACATATAAAGCTTATAGGCTAAGTTTTCACAGATACTCTACAATCACTTTTTGCAAATGAGAACTTATGAGACATAGTATTTAAAAACGATTAAGAACAACTACAAATATCTACACTCGAGGTAGGGATCAAACTCACAAACTGTTTAACAGAATAGCAAGTACTGACGCTATAAGTTTGGCCAGAAACATCTATATACTGATCAAACAGACTTAACTTTTGTATATTTAAGCAAGTAGAAAAATTTAATTTAAAGAAAATCCAATTTTGCTTTTTATATATTAATACTGTATAATATATGAAATTTTTACGCTCTAAAATATTTACCTCAATCTTTGTATTAGCAAATCGTATATTCACAGTTTCTATACTTTAAAAAAATTTTTTTTATATAAATCGTAATAAAATAATGAAATTCAATCATGTTCTTCGAATAGTAATATGAGGATTTATGAAGGCTACTTCAACAATCCAGCATGGCATTCTAGTTTTATTATACGAAAAATCTATCGCAACAGTTATTAAATAGTGGTTGATAGTGAACTTTATCCCTAAAAGTAAATAACAAACAAGAAATAGAAATAAAATAAAAATAATTTATCGAAACGCAATGAAATTTTCTCATGTTTTTGAACAGAATATTTAATGGCAGACAAAACAGCAAAATAAAACAAAAATTATTTTTCATATAAGCAACATATGAAACAATATAATTAATTTGTGCAACAAAGTGTCCTATTGAAAACATTAATCTTGTTGCAAATTTGTACAGTGTACAACCACTTACCAGAGAATGTTATCCTATCTCCAAGCTGGTCATCCACTCCATTTTGCAAAATATGTGCACATAAAAAAATATAAAAAATAAAAAAAAACATGCTGTCAAATCATTAAGGTTTCTACAAGGATTGGACATAACAGAACGACGTGTCCACAGCATGTTCTAGATATACTCTGTTGGTTCAAATCGTTAAAAATCTTTGGATTTTCCCTTCAAGACACAATGTTTTTATCAATTAACTGATGACGCGGTCTGTTTGTACCACCTATTAACCCGTCAGGGATCGAGGCCGTATACAAATGTAAGAATCGATGAGTGGGCATTCTGATAGATGATTTCTGTAGCTCAGTTGGAAAAGAAGACGGGGAGACTGGCCAAACGATGAAACCCTTCACTAATGATGTCAAATAAATTCTTGTGCTAGAATTCTGTGCTGAAATGGTTATGCAGACTGGACATCATCGTAAGCATTATCCCATTGCTTTCAAGTCAACCGTAAACGAGTTCCGGTGGTGCGAGATGCCATCAACGACGCACGAACTGACGGTGACCTGGAATGCAGATGACGTCAGCAAATAACTGTACTCGACTTCCTGCTGTGTCAACTTGACGGGTTGGATTCCTCTGATGATGCAGACACAAATACCGAGCCTCACGAGATTCCAAGAGGGGATTACGATCGAACATTCAATTTATGCGCCTACGTTCGAGTTAACTTTTTCTTAAAAGTTAATGCTAACTTTTTTCATCTTGCTTTCAAATTATGCGGTAAAAGATAAAATTAGCAAAACAAAAATTAATTACGTATGGCATACTTTTTGTGAAATTAGTTATTTTCTGGCTAACTTTAGTGAATTTTTAACAAAATGGCTTACATTCTACAGAAAATTATAATGAATCGATCTTAATTTAATTTGGTTATAAGCTTTATGTAACAGTGTTCTTTAAAATGAAGCAAAGTATAAAAAAAATATATTAAGGGATAAAGGAAATATTGTTAATAATATACAGCAATATATATATATATATATATATATATATATATATATATATATATATATATATATATATATATATAGATATATTTATATATATATATATATATGGATATTTTACGAAATTTTACTTTATCATTCCCTTTAAAAATACTGTAAATGAAAATATTCATCAAATACATTCAAACCTTTTTTTCATATCATAGACGATGACACTTAAAAAATTTTGGTCTAGTTTCATACAAGTATCTACCTTATTACTTGAGATATTTTCTTAACGGGCAGAGGAGTAGTAGATTTTGTGGAAAACACAGTTTTGAGAAAATCGTCTTTAAAGTGATAATTTCGCTTGGAATAACGGCGATGTTGCCACTTCTTTTAGTAGGTATAAGCAAAATAACAACTTCATATTATGCCTATTTATCAGCATATTATAAAAAATAAAAAGTTGAAGAAAGTATAACACTTTTTTTCTTTACGATTTCCGGTTTGAAAATGTAGCTTCGTGTTTCATTTTTCAAAACACGCGAACTATTTAAGAAAATTTCTTTAACTTGCTTTCTATTCGTTGTTCAAAAACGAAAAAATTGTCTTGAAAACTATAAAGGTCTACATAATAAAACTTTTACGAAGATCCACTTTTCAAAGCAGCAGATTTTTTTCTGCCACCGAATGTCGTTTACCAGAATAAATCCATCCGGTTACATATCAGCATTCTTCTACTTTATATACGTCGATGATCATTTTCAGAAATTTAAAATGAAGATATATGGAACTAATAAATACAACATCCAACTCAAACAAAGAAACAACAACATATTTTTACTCTGATCGCATTATATAGCCTCATGTGCGGTTAATCAGATGGAATGCTTTCGCATTTCACTGCAAAGTACACAAGGTAATTTTAGAACTTTATTATTACATCTTAAATTATGTTCATTTGAGTATATGTGTTACTTATTTTTTTAGATAGAATATATTTTATATAATATTAAACTTCTCTTGTGTGCATAAAATGAACTACACTAAAGTCCTTTGCCACCCTCTTAACTTCGGAAAGGCTGCTGCTATATTCATAAAAGTGGTGTCTAGGTGCAGTAAAGCAGCCATGTGCTACTGAATAAAACAGGCTACAGCGCCACCTGGTGGAAAACAGTGGAGTTAGCATTCCTATCTCGAAAACGGAACGAGAGAGAGAGAAAAAGGGATTTACAAAGTTGCAGAGCATCCTCGATTTAGTTCGAAACGATACCTTGTAGGCATGAATATGAAGAATACAACGGTTAAAACGCGCATTTATTGTTTCGGGCTGTGACGTCACAAAACGATCTAAGAAAGAAGAAAAAAAAAGAAATAATTATAACAATATATTTTATTTAAGATATTCAAACTTCTCACCGTCAGTTGCAATGCACATTTGGATCCTCGCTTGAAGATTACGTTGCACACGTTGGAGCATACTGTGTGACACGTTGGAACCCGTGACCGTAATGCATCGTTTAAGGTCCTGCAAATTTTGTAGAGGGGTCGCATACACCTGCTGTTCCAAGTATCCCCACAGGAAAAAGTCCAGTGGAGTCAGATCAGGAGAGCGTGGAGTCCACTTTTCGAAACCGCCATAACCTAGTATTTGGTTGCCAAATTCCTTGACGAGGTGCTGCTTCACTAGAGATGTCTTGTGAGCAGGCGCAACGTCATGTTGAAACCATAGATTTTTAAGATTAAACAACGGCAGTTTCTCCACAAAATCGGGTAATACATTCTGTAGCAATCGTAAATATTGTGCACCCGTTAGCGTGCCATTGTAGAATATTGGCCCTATCAGCTTGTTATTGTAAATTGCACACCAAACGTTAATAGCATACCACATTTGATGTTGAACGTCGACGAAACATTTAGGATTTTCCAGGGCCCAGTAATGGATGTTTTGCCTATTGTACACACCATTCCATGAAAAGCATGCCTCATCCGTCCACATTATATCTGCCAAGAATGTTTCCTGGACCTGTATCTGATTTATGACGAAGTTGCACCATGCATAGCGTCACTCGGCATCCTCGTCCATTAAAACCTGTTCATGCGTTGGTCGGTATGGATGAGCACCTGATTCGCTTAGGATTTTCCGAACCTGACTTTTGGAGAGACCACAGTGTTGACGATCTCTCTTACGCTGCATTTCGGATATGCGAATGCATATGCTAATACCACATCCGGTTGAACTTGCCGTCCTACCTTAGCTGGTATGCAACCTGTCTCCCTTAAATGTTTTACAACAGTTAGGATGGTTTGGTGAGAAGGAGATGCGGGCTTGCAGGGAAACGTTGGCGGTACAACTTTGCTGCTGATCGTGCCTTGTGTCGACGTTCACCGTACAGTAAAACCATCTCACAATACTCAACTTTGGAACACTCAGCCATGATCATGAGCATCAACACACTAAAGCCCCAAGAAGATGACTCTTTTATAGCTGTCTCAGGTGAACAGACGTGACATTTCTTACGTATTTGCATACTGCATTCAAAATGTTATAAATATTTTTAATACTTCCGTTCTTCCCATTTTGAAATAAAACTGAAAAATTTAAGTACGAAAAAGATTTTTTGTTTTTTTAACTATGCACACGTACGATGTGCTACGTCACAGCACGAAGCAACCAATGCGCGTTTTAACCGTCATATTCTTCATATTCATGCCTACAAGGTATCGTTTCGTACTAAATCGAGGATGCTCTACAACTTTATAAATCACTTTTTCTCTCTATCTCGTTCCGTTTACGAAATAGGAATGCTAACTCCACCGTTTTCCACCAGGTGGTGCTGTAGTCTGTTTTATTCAGTAGCGCATGGCTGCTTTATTATATCTAGACACCACTTTTATGAATATAACAGCAGCCGTTCCGAAGTTAAGAGGGTGGCAAGTGACTTTAGTGGACATCCTGTATAATCAGTTTGACTTTGCAAAACAGCTTCAAACAAAAAGTTTTTTAAATCCACTAATAAGAAACACTGAAAGCTATAAGTAAAGTATTATAAAGCAAATGTCCTTATCTTCAGATTCTATTAAAATGATATTTTTACACTAGTTTAGTCATTTAACAAATTGCATTGGATATTCGATATTTTTGCTCCTTTGTGGATGTATATGTACCTAGTATTTATTTTTCTCTAAATCTACTTTAATAAAATTTACATACTTTTAAAAAGCTTAAAAAGCTGTACATATATCAATGAATCAGTAGTAATATATTATTTTCAGTAATCAATGAGACCATAATAATCATTGTATCAAAACTTAATTATAGAGCAATCAGGTGAACACTGGATTAGACCTTAAAGCTAACGAATTAGGAATATTCGTTTTTCACCAAACGTTTCATAATTTTCATGGTCAGGTAATGAGGTCACCAATTAAATTGGCTCCCTTTATAAAAAAATAGGGATTGATGAGGCACCCAATAATTAAAGGAAATTTTCTTTATGGCTATTCTGATTATTCAATTACATAACATATCTTGTTGCGATGGAAACACTCCTCGTAAGAAATTAATAGTTAATTATTTTAATTGCGAGAGAGTTATAGAAGTAATAAAAAGTAATCGAAGTAAAATAGAAGTTCTTATCTAGAAACAAATTTGTTCTGAAATAAAACAAATTCCTTGTGGTCCATGGTTAAAAGAGCTAAAGTCTCAAGGAATTGAAATAAATAATTCAGAAAAAAAATACACACATTTAATGTTGATAAGGAAATTAAATTGCTAATTGGGGCAGATATTGCTGGTAAACTGTTAAATGGTGAAATTATTAATCTGAAGTCAGGATTTACAGCAGTTAATACTAAACTTGGCTGGACTATTATGGGAAAATTTGATTCTGATTCCGAACGACGCTCTGAAAGTTTAGCTTCTTTTATTATTTCATCTCTACTTGTAAATATATCTTCTTGATAGATTTATTGGTGAACTGTGGAAGTTGGATGTTTTGGGAATAACTAAGCCCTCTTCAGAAAAAAGTAAATATCAATTACAAGAAGACACTCAGAAATATTTTGAAGAGACTCTTACTATGACTCATGAGGGTAGATATGAGGTCGCGTTGCCTTGGGTACTTGAAAATTCTCTTTTATCTGATAATAAGGTGAGCACAGATAGATGTATTTTAAGTACAAAAAGAAAATTAATGATTTCAAGAAAATTTGAAGAATATTGTAGGGTTTTTAAGGATTGGTTGAATCTTGGTATTATTGAAAAGGTTTCTAGTGAAAAAGTAAAAAGAATTCATTATTTACCCCATCATGCTGTAATAAAAGAGAGCAGCACAACAAGTGTTAGACCGGTATTCAACGCTAGTAGTCACCCATCCGGTTCTCCGTCGTTGAACGATTGCTTGTCCTCAGGGCCAAATTTAATAGAACTAATTCCTTCAATTTTAAATCGGTTTCGTAAGAATTACGCTGGCATTACATCAGATATTGAGAAAGCTTTCTTACAAATCTCTATAAGAGAAAAAGATAGAGATTTTTTACGGTTTTTGTGGTACGATGATGAAATTGGAGAACATGTAGTGGAATATCGCCGAAGAGTGGTATTTGGTTTAACTTGTAGCCTTTATTTATTGGCTTCTACTTTAAATTATCATATAAACAAGGTTCCGGAAAACTTAAAGAACACCGCGGAAATTTTAAAAACAGCATTTTACGAAGATAACTGTTTAACGAGTCTAAATTCTGAGATAGAATTAAAAAGTTTTTCATGGAATCTAAAGTAATTATAGATTCTGGTTTATTTAGTCTAAGATGCTGGAATTCTAATATAAGTAGTGAAGTGTTCGAAAATAGTTACTCTATGAAAGATGATATTTATGCTTTAGGCCTTCTATGGCATACTGGTAAAGATACATTGACGTGCAAAATGGAGAAAGAAAAACAACCGCAAGAATCGGTTACGAAAAGAATGGTTTTAGCTGTAGCTAACCAAGTTTTTGACATAATAGGCTATACCGCACCAGTTATCTTAATTCCAAAATTAATTCTACAAGAAACATGAAAGTTAAAGCTCAAGTGGGATGATAATTTTCCGGATGATTTGTGTGTGATTAAAATATATAAAAAGTGACATCAAAAATTGCATTTACTTTCAGAAATAAGTATTCCCAGATGGTTTGAAATTCAAATGGTTGATGAATCCATAAATTTACATTTGTTTTGTGACGGAAGTCAAAAGGCGTATGGAGCATGCGTTTTTATATGAGTCGAAAATTACAACGGGGTCAGAATTAGTTTAGTTAATGCTACATCCAGGGTCGCTCCCTTGAAGCCCATGACGATTCCTCGCCTTGAACTTTTAGAATGCTATATAGGTGCTCGTCAATTATCGCCCATAATTAAAGATCTTAATCTAGCTAATGTTGATGTATATTGTTGAATTGATTCAACAACCACTTTATTTTGGATTCAACGTAATCAAAATTGGGGAATTTTCATACACAATCGGGTCATACAAATTCGTTCTTTGACTTCTCTTAATAACTGGCATCACATTTCAGGTACTCTCAATCCTGCCGATTTGTTATCCAGAAGTTGTTCCGCTGAACAGTTGATCAGAAAAAAATGGTGGGAGGGACCAAATTGGTTACTGGAAAGTAAAGATAATTGGCCTGAATCAAACAGTAAACCAAATGAAGAATTAGTGAATTCAGAAATTAGGAAAACAGTAATAACTATTTTAACGAGAAATGATAATGACATTAAAAGATTCTATAGTTATTTTTCTTCTTTTAAGAAATTTGTAAGATTGATAGGATGGATTTTTAGATTTTATAAAAAGTCAGAAAAGTTTATAAAAATCTCTCAAAGGACTTAACACTACAAGAAATTAAAAAGGGAGAAATTGGTTTAATGCTGATAGTTCAAAAAGAATCTTTTAAAAGTGAAAAGGATGATAAGTTAAAGCAACTTAGACCAATAGTAGATTCTTATGGTCTCATAAGAGTTAAATCAAATGTTGCCTTTAGCGATGATAAATATGATTTTAAGTATCCTATTATATTACCTTCTGATCACTGCGTTGTAAAATTATTGATAATGTATACACATAATGATTTTTAACATGCTGGGGGAGGCGCTACTGTATTAATGTCTCATTTAAGAGAAAAATACTAGATTTTAAAATCCCGTAAGACAGTAAAAATTGTATAAATAAACGTGTAAAATGTCAGAGATTCAAGGCTAAGAAATGTGAGACAATCCCAGGTATTTTACCAAATAGGATCCGAGATGATTGCGTTTTTGAAATTGTGGGATGTGATCTTGCAGGGCCATTGTATTTGAAAAATGTTAGAAAAGCTTATATTGTATTATACACCTGTGCACGATATAGAGCTGTCCACATTGAACTCGTTACATATTTAAGCACTGAATGTTTTATTCAGTCTTTAAGACGTTTTATTGCGCGTCGAGGACGTCCTTCAATCATCTATTCAGATAACGGAAATAATTTTATAGGGGCAGACAAGGTTCTACAAAATATTGACAGGGAAAATCTTCGTTTCAAAGCTGCTGAACAAAAGATACATTGATATTTTAATCCTCCTTCCGCAGCCTTGTGGGGTGGGTGGTGGGAGCGTCTGATTCAAATTATAAAACATTAAGAAAAATATTGGGTCACGCTTCGCTTGAGTATGAAGAGATACTTACTATATTATGTGACTGTGAACAATTAATAAACTCTAGGCATCTTAACTATGTGTCGGAAGACATAGATGATAAACCACCTTTAATTCCCGAACAATTCTTACACCAAACTAAAACGTGTGGAATGCCAGACCTTGATATTGTTGACAAAGTGAAATTGGGCAAACGAATTAAATATTTACAGCGTCTTCCAGATGCTTTAAAATCCCGTTTTCGTTCAGAATATTTAGGACAGTTACGACAGCAGTCGTTAAAGAATAATAAGGATATACTACTAAGTTTTGTAGAGATTGTTCTTGTAGAGGATGTTAATAAAAAGCGCTCCTTTTGGGATTTAGCAAAAATAATAAAAATAATTCCTGGTCGTGATGGTCAGATAAGACTCGCCGTCTTTAAACCAAAAATTCGGAACTTTTAAAACCTATTCAACGACTTTATAGGTTGGAAATAGAAAATCCAGTGTCTGAAAGAAATGACGAACTGCTACCAATAGTAACTAGTAGTGATCGAACTGTGAAACCAGTTAATAAATAAATTTTAAAGACCTATTTTCGTGTTGAGTTAGCTCAATTTCACTTCCTTATTATCTGTATCATGATTACTTTTATTTAGTTGAAATACATTACGATTTATGTGAAAGTAATATGTATATTTGTATTTTGCATTAAATTTATATTATAGTATTAATAAGCATTATATGCTTTGAGTGATAAGCTCAGGACACACTCAAAAGGTGCGAATATGTTGCCGAGAACGGCAATAGCAGGAGTTTTCGCCTCCTTTTCCTCCCACGCATGCGCAGTACATCAGCACCGCCGCTGCTGTCACTTAAAGCTTTAAGTGTTCTCTTTTTTAATTTTATATTTTACGCACACTTCTGTTTTTGGATATCTTTCTGTATGTGTTGTCTAATAAATGTTTTGTACTATGATGGCTTCTATTAATTTCTTTATCGCTTTGGATTAAGTATTCTTCACAAACATTAACATGAAGCAGATCCATGAATTGAGTTGCCTAATAGTTTCAATATTAGTTAGGGAAGGAAATAAGATTCTATTAGTGAATACTTAATTAATAGTGCTTCCGGTGCTGCTAAAATTTAGGCATTCCTCGTGTCCAATGCATCAAGTGAAATCATGAGTTGTGTGACTAATATTTCACTATATTTCAGCTAAATGAAACAAGAGTCTGTTCACAACTACAAGAGAAGAAATGGAGGTTGAGTTTTACTGTTAAAGAATTTAGACATTCTATATGTTCAATGCTTCAAATGGAACCACAAGTTGAGATGACAAACAGTTACCATATCAGTAATTGAATGAAACAGGAATTAATCTTGATTAGTCGATCATAACATGCAACTGCTAAAATGTATAGCAATTAAATTATTCCTTTTTCATAACGAAAATAAGTATATATGTTGTTAACACTTAAAAGTAGATCAAAAAAAATTATATATTATTCAGCGTTACATATAGTTATTTCAAGTACATAAAAAAAATATTTCATTAATTACTTCAAACAAAAATATTATACTTCATTTCAGGGGAAATTAATTGTCCTCCAAGGTGAAGGTCTTTATGGGAGACTTCTGATGGGTTTCCGAAAAAAATATGGAGATAAAATCATGAGATCCCTTTCATCACGTAAATTGAAACACACCCTTCATATTCGTGATTTAGGAGAGTGAGTAAGATTCATTTCTAATATCAATTTACAACTTAAAGATTTTTAAAAAAACTTTTACTTACTAAACAAACTAGACGCAAGTGTCAAATCTTTTAATTTCTTCTGATACTAAATTATATTTGTTATTTTTTGATAAACCACCTAATTAAACCAAGACGATTCATCTGATTATATTATTTTCTGTCACTTGGAAAACCACTGGCTTGCTCTCGAAACGAGGATGAGGCTATGCTGCGTAAGAAAGAACCCATCTCAAGGAGGCTAAAAGGCCAGCAAACCAAATCGTTCCAGCAGCTGATTTTCTGACCAGACGAATCATTGCTCAACATAGTATGACCAAGACCCTGCAGAAGACGATCGGTTCGTTACCATAACAAGCCAGGCAAACCACTCCACCAATCCAACGTATGTGCCACAACTCCCTGTACTTATTGATGTTAGAAGAAGTCACATGACAAAGCGGGACGCGTGGTGAGGCCTTCGAAGAGAGCGTCACCATTACAGGAAAGATATCACGTGCCCTCAAGAGGAATTTTGTAGGAGTGTGAGCTGTATTCACGAGCAGCTGGAGGGAAACCTAGAAAACGTTCTGCGGTCATCTCGAGCTGACCAGCAACTCTACTGCGTTTACAAAGAGAGCCTCAGTCTGCCTACTGACGTTTATCTTTAACTTTAGTTGATGCTGGATTCACCACCCACGCGGAAAACCTAGGAAAGTCATTCACCAAATGGATTCTGTTAACTGGAATAGGTGGTCATCGTGATTTGACGACGTTTTTACAATGTAGTAGAAAAGTTCGTACTGATACAGTTTGTGGCCTTTGTAGCTCCCAACTAGCAGAAGTGCTCTTTTCCGTTTTGACAATAGCTCTTGAAAGTTGAAGCTGAACACACACGCACTCATCCGTTACTTGCTTTCTTCCACTTATCGGTCCGCCCGTTTCTGTGAGCGTGATATTGCTGTAGATGACGTTTCCCATCGACATCAATGAGTGCTTTGGTAATTGCTGCTCTGCCGTAAGCGAAAGCATTTTCAATCAAAGTAAATTTTAACAATAATCATTTGAGAATGCAAACTCTGATTGAGCTCCACGGTCACTTTTGCATCAGGTTTTCACGTTTTAAACATTGTAATCCACTTCAATAATTTTTCGCTTCTCCCGTCTACAATTTTGATTTTACGAGCTTGTTTTGCCACGCTGTGTGTTACCTATCATGACTTTTGACACAGTGCCTCTAGAAACGTCTAAAAGTTGGTAAGCTTCGATTGAAGTTGTTTAGACGAGTTCCTACAGTTTTACACTTTTAAAAGAAAATTCCAAGACACTTACAGAATTTCTATAAAACATGCATAAATTAATAGAATATATGTGTATAGTGAATGTCGATGGATAAATAATAAAAACAAATGATGTTAAATCCAGACATAACTATTTAATTAATAAACTTCATAAAATACAATTAAATTTACATTAGACACCGCATTAGTAAGAAATTGAAAAATTAACAATATTTGACAAAGCAGCGAATGTTCCGCTGCTAACGCTCAGTTCAACGGCCGAGAGCAGACTGCCGAGAAGCGTCTCTGCCCAGTCACCTCTGTCGGCCACGAAGGTTTATTCTTCCGCGCGTCTTGTATTCATCCGCGTTGTTTACCTTTGGCGTTTGTTTACATTCTGCGGCGGTACCACTACAGTAGCCCCCCACCAGCGATAGCGATATTTCTACCAGTAGTCACAGGTACCGCCTGTTGAAATGCACACGGCGACCTGAGCGTGTAACTGTGGTAGTTGGAATGGTATTTGCAGATGTAGTTGTGTTCTCTCCTGTCGTTTTCGTCTCTTTTCGGAATGAGGCACAGGATAATCTTCATCTTTCGCAATGTAGGCGGGTTTAACACGGTCTATATTTACAGTACTTTCTCGTCCTCGAATGAGTAGCTTGAAGACTTTATCTCCTCTCTCAATAACCTGGAATGGGCCCTCATAGGGCGGTTGTAGACTCTTCTTTACAGTGTCTGACCGTAGGAACACATGAGAGCAGTTTGAAAGATCTTTGTTGACAAAAATTGTTCGATGCTCCTGTCGTCGTGGGTAGGATGGTAGCAATTTCTGCATGGTGTCCTTCAGCTTTCCGACGAAGGTGGCTGGATCCGCTGTTTCAGATGATGGACTTAGAAACTCTCCAGGTAGCCGGATAGTCGTTCCGTATAGCATCTCCGCTGCCGTTGCTTGTAGGTCTTCCTTCCATACTGCTCGGAACCCCAGCAGCATGGTAGGGAGAGTTGAGGTCCATTGAATCGTGCCGTGAGCTCTGATGGCTGCCTTTAATTGCCTGCGGAATCTTTTCACTTGGCCGTTTCCGGCTGGATGGTAAGGACTTGTGCGATGTCGAGCAGTACCCAAGAATTTGGTCAGGGCATCGAAAAGTGAAGCTTCAAATTGCGTACCCTGGTCTGTTGTAATCCGTAGAGGTGATCCGAATCTTGCAATCCATCCGGCGTAAAAGGTTGTAGCCACTGACTTAGCTGTGATGTCGACCATATGGTAGGCTTCTGGCCACTTTGAAAAACGGTCAACGCATGTGAGGCAGTATTGACGCCCTTCAGATGGAGGTAGTGGGCTGACTATATCAATATGTACATGTTCGAATCTAGAGTTGGGTTGCATGAAAGTTCCAAGCCTGCTTTGGGTATGACGTACAACCTTTGATCGTTGACAGTCTATGCATTGCTGAGCCCATGCTCTTACGTCTGCCTTCACTCCCGGCCAGACAAATCTCTCTTCCACTAGCCTGACAATAGCTTCAATCCCCGGGTGTGAAACAGAATGCAGACTGTGGAATATCTTTTTTCTATCCACTTCAGACACGAATGGTCTAATGTGGTTGATGGATGTGTCACAAAACAGCTCAACTTTAGGATCACCTATTGCAAAAGGTTGAAGAACTAGGGAGGATTTATCAGGATGTAACAATATCTGTGACAGTTCAATGTCACATTTTTGGTTATTAGCCATTTCCTGGAAGTCAATTTTTGATGGTGTTTCTATCGTTGCAATGTCTATCCAAGAAAGGGCATCTGCAACCACATTGTCAATTCCCTTCACATGCTGAATATCGGTGGAAAACTGACTGATATAATCCAAGTGGCGTAGTTGTCCTGGCGAGCACTTGTCCTCCTTCTGTCTGAAAGCGAATGTGAGGGGCTTGTGATCAGTAAATATGGTAAATGGGCGACCTTCTACCATATGACGGAAGTACTTCACAGCCATGTATGCAGCTAAGAGTTCTCTGTCATAAGCACTGTAATTGCGTTGGGATGGTGAGAGCTTCTTAGAATAAAATCCAAGTGGTTGCCACTCCTTGTTGATCTGTTGATGCAAGGCGGCCCCCACAGCTGTATCTGAAGCATCCACAACAATTGCCAATGGTGCATTTAATACAGGGTGATGAAGAATTGCTGCTTCTGCCAAGTCTTGTTTACACTTTTCAAAGGCAGTTTCAGCCTCAGTTGTCCAGTTTATTGTTGATTTGTCGTTCTTTTTGGCACCCCTTAGGTATTCATTTAGAACTGCTTGAGTTTGTGCAGCTCGAGATATAAATCTTCGATAAAAATTTATAATTGCCAGGAAACGACGTTAATTCTTTAACAGTAACAGGCTTTGGAAAATTTGCAATTGCTGCTACTTTTTCAGGGAGGGGAGTGATTCCTTTAGAAGTTGTCCCAGATGTCCCAGAAATTCTACCGAAGCTTGTCCTAAAACACATTTATTGACATTTAGGGTCACTCCATATTCTGAAAATCTCTGGAAGATCTGTTTCAAATGTGCTAAGTGTTCCTCATCATCTTTTGACGCAACCAGCACATCATCAAAGTAAGGCACACAAAAGTCAAATTCATTCAAAACTTTGTGAATAAATCGTTGGAATGTTGCTGCAGCATTAGACAAGCCAAATGGCACGAATAAGAACTCGAAAAGTCCAAATGGTGTTGTTACTGCAGTTTTTGGAACATCCTCTTTGCGAACAGGGATATGATAATATGCCTTTTCAAGATCTAAGGTAGAAAATACTGTTTTCCCTTCCAACACTTGTAAACAGTCTTGTATATGGGGTACAGGGTATCTGTCGGAAACGGTGACACTGTTAAGTCGACGAAAATCACCACAGAGTCGCCAGTCCCCATTTTTCTTAGGCACCATGTGGAGTTGGCTTGCCCAACAGCTTTTAGATGGTTGACAGACTCCAGAAGCTACAAGGAATTCAAACTCTTGTTTTGCAGCTTTCAGTTTATCTGGTGGTAAACGTCTAGGTTTTGAGAACACTGGAGGTCCAGTTGTTTGAATGCAATGCTCCACTTCATGAACAATTTTATTTGGCACAGTATTTGCTTAATTGATCATAGGATATTCTGCTAACAATTTGTGGAACTTAGACTCCTCAATGATTGCCTTAACCGCAGAATAATTACAAGCATTTAGACTGCAAGGAGGTTGAAGGGTCAATTAAAGCACCATTCTTGATGTCTACTACAAGTCCAAAATGGCGTAAAAAATCTGCGCCGATAATCGGCTGAGAAACAGCAGCGATGATGAAGGGCCAGTTGAATGCTCTTCTCAGACCAAGATCTAATTTCAGCAGGCGTTGACCGAATGTTGGAATCGCTGTCCCGTTTGCAGCAAAAAGTTGCAACCGCACAGGTTGATTGCTTGGCTTATGGACAGTATGAGGAACTACGGACACATCTGCTCCAGTATCCATGAGATATCGTGAAGATGTTTTATCCGCCAAATACAGACGTTGAATCATCGCCTCGCCTCCACCCTTTTGATTGGATGACGGCTTTAGCAGTTTTCCGCATGGAAGGAACAGGGCTCTCGGCATTTAATTGCTCTTTGCTGAAATCTTCTGTGGTACCAGCAGTGTGTTGGATTCTGCGATTGTCTATTTCAGCTTGTAGAACGTTGATTGCGGTTTTTGAAATGGCTGCATGAACGAGATTCCAAACGAGAGAGGCGGGTAGTTATTTCACACAGCATTGTCCGCAAATCCTGTTCAATTGTGGGAGTTGCGACGGTGTTAACTGAGGAAACAGTAGTTGTTGCCATAATGCCATCTGCCATTTTGGCAAGCTTATCCAAATTGTCCTTTGAAATCGCCAAAATTTGTTGCACATGTGTCGGGAGTCTGTAAAAATAAAGATTTTAGGAGGTCATCATTTATTTTCGTACCAGCCTTGCTTCTCATTTCCAATAGGATATGATAATATGCCTTTTCAAGATCTAAGGTAGAAAATACTGTTTTCCCTTCCAACACTTGTAAACAGTCTTGTATATGGGGTACAGGGTATCTGTCGGAAACGGTGACACTGTTAAGTCGACGAAAATCACCACAGAGTCGCCAGTCCCCATTTTTCTTAGGCACCATGTGGAGTTGGCTTGCCCAACAGCTTTTAGATGGTTGACAGACTCCAGAAGCTACAAGGAATTCAAACTCTTGTTTTGCAGCTTTCAGTTTATCTGGTGGTAAACGTCTAGGTTTTGAGAACACTGGAGGTCCAGTTGTTTGAATGCAATGCTCCACTTCATGAACAATTTTATTTGGCACAGTATTTGCTTAATTGATCATACAGTGAAGGGCGGCGATCCCCAAGTTGCATTCCAGATATTAAGTCTCTTAGTCGCTGTGATTACGAATCTGCATACAGATCACACAGCCGTTTTTTAATAGCGGAGTAAGGATTAACTGCCGGCGTATTAAGGATGATGTCACCGACCTCAGCTAACTCCTCTGGTTGTAACGCGGAGACCACGTGATGAAATTTTGTCACTTCCGTAGTGACTCCAGCAAGCGTGAATTGGCTCTCCATCTGCTTGAACCATATTTCTGGATTCGCTCTCCAAAATGGCGGTGGCTTTACGGCGACACGAGCAATCTGTTGATTTTCTGTTCCGTTAGGCATGTCGTTCTTTTAAGTAAAAATCCAAAAATAATATGTTATTTCAGAGAAACCATGGATGATGACAGCAGAAAAATACTCAAAAGTTCGTGAGAAAGCATAGTATCATGGATGCAATTCGAAAACAAAATGTCGATGATCAGAAGATTCACGTGTTAACCTTGTCCAAAGTCACCATTTATAGTGAATGTTGATGGATAAATAATAAAAACAAATGATGTTCAATCCAGACATAACTATTTAATTAATAAACTTCATAAAGTACAATTAAATTTACATTAGACACCGCATTAGTAAGAAATTGAAAAATTAACAATATTTGACAAGGCAGCGAATGTTTCGCTGCTAACGCTCAGTTCAACGGCCGAGAGCAGACTGCCGAGAAGCGTCTCTGCCCAATCACCTCTGTCGGCCACGAAGGTTTATTCTTCCGCGCGTCTTGTATTCATCCGCGTTGTTTACCTTTGGCGTTTGTTTACATTCTGCGGTGAAACCACTACATGTGTAATTTCATTTATAAAAATAACTGGTAACTATTTTCCTGATTACGAAGCATATCCAAAAATGTCACTTTTATTTGCAAATATTTCCATTAGTTTAATAACCACCTGCATATATATATATATATATATATATATATATATATATATATATATATATATATATATATATAGATATATATATATATATATTATGTGTGTGTGAGACGTGAGACTTGTGTCTCAAAATAGAGCCCTGATCGTGGGCTCCAGAAGATTTTGGCTATGATTCAATGACTTGGCAATAAATTTATCTTGTCAGCAAGTTTATCTTACTGAATATTTTTTACTCCTTTTTTTTTTAAACTTACCTTTCTAAAACTTAGCATATTTTTCTTGTACAAAATACTAACTTTCTTCTAAAATCTTTTGGACATATAACAGAGTAAATTTATGAACTCTGTATTATTTATAAATTTCCTCATTTATAAAAACTAAAATTTTCTTTTTTCAAATAAATAAGTTATACTTTGAATCGAATTACAGATATTTACTGTATTGGCAGCTTTTGATTTATCTTAGAATTTTTAATGTAAAAAATAGGCAATCTGCACACTAAATAAAAAAATATTTTAATTTTGTAGTTTTTTGTTTGAAGCTTGTTAAAACAACGGATGTATGCAAGAAAAGTTAAATAATTTTTAATTAAACATGACACAAATTTTAACTAAATTTAAAAAAAAACAATTTGAGCTAGTAATTTTATTTTTAAACCAAACGTAAAATGTAGTTTTGTGATATGAGCATGGTAAAGTGAAAAATAGAAAAATTACTACTTTAAATAATGAATTTTTAGGCATTTATCATGTAAGCATATTAGATGTGACAATTTATAAATGCCACTACCAGCGTGGTCATACAGTTTACTTCAGTCCGTTTACATTTTATGGCATTGTCGGAGACCTAAGGCCAACTGCCTAAGTTGAGGAAATCCTTCTTGTTGATGGGGGCAGTAAGGCTAAAATCGACTCTTTAAGGCAAGATTTCAAGGAGAGGGGCTCAACTTGATTATAAGGCAGATGCAGAAATTTAGCTTGACTGAAGGGGCTGTTCTTCTTAAGTCATTGATTGTTATTTCAGTTGTTTAAACATAGGGAGGTTCTATTATGCTGACCATAGCAGAAAAGTTTATTGAAATACTTGGTAAGGTTCGCCTTTCTTCTAGTTTGGAGTGGTTCCAAATTAGCTTCATAGAGAACAACTTCTCTAGGGCAGCTGCGTCTTTGTCCAGTGAAAATTCTATAGAAGCACTGAGTAGAACCCTCTCCAATTTAGCTAAGTTGATGGCTGAGGCACAGCTGTAAACAGGGAAGTCATACTCTAATATATAAATAAATATACCACATACATACATAAGGGTGAAGACTGCTTGTTAAGATGAATGGGTTTAAAATAATCACTGGTCACCAATAAACTCTTTTTTTCTTCTTGAACCATGATCAAGTGACAAGTTCACACCTGAGCTGGCACCCTCATATCCACATCCATGCTACATCAGCGGAAGGACTTAGGACATCACAGATGAACGTGGACATGTCCCCAATCAATGAGATTCTAGAGTGTGATTGTGTCAATCCCCCAAACATGTAGCTGATCTTACGGGAAGCGCCATGAAGCTTCTGGATCTCAATAAACATGCTTGATAAAAAATGACGCAGAGAAAAGAGATGTACATAAAAAGATTTCATTGCATCCGATTATCATAAAGTAAAGTAGTTACGTTAAAAACTTAAAGTTATACACACACACACACACACACACACACATATATTTATATATATATTGCCATTTTTAGATTTCACAATACCAACATTCCCAATTTTTTCCAGGATGATCTCAACGGAGCGATGTCCAGAAGAATTGCCGAAGCCAAAGGAATTGGGATATAGTTTTTATAAACATAACGATTTTGCTACGGTAAGTCATATTTATTTGTTTAAAATTATTTCGCTTTAAAAAACTTTAGTGTTTCTTTTCTATGTTTCTTATTAAAGTTTATTTTGTATAATAAGATAAATATCATTTCTAATAATAACGGTCAAAGTAATCACTTAGAGTTAGTTTATTTTCTCAACACAGTACTTTCAATTCGGTGGAGAAATCTGATAATAGATGGCGCTTTTGGGGATGCATTTCAATTTACCTTACTTCTCCAGATTTCATTCCTCAGGATTTTCTTTTTGTAGCAAAAGAAAATTAAAGTTTATATTTCAAACTGGTAGAGGATTGGAAAATAATTATTTATTTCTGGTTACATTCAAAAACATTTTATTGTAAAGTTATCGCAAGCTAAAAAACTTTTGAGCCTGCGTCACGTTATCAACGCCAAATCATAGTTATTTTAAAAGTGAAACTAGTGTTATAAATATTTACTTTGTGTAAAGCATCTATTACTGTGCAATATGATTAGGCTACTTCATATTTACCAGTCACACTTGTAATGAATTTTATAACTAAATTAGAAATTTGAAAAAATGACTAATACCATACATTTTTCCGAAACCAATGCAACTTACAGAAGAGTTTTATCGTGCATTTTTTAAAATTTTATCTTTCTCATTCATTTGCCCTTACAGGAATACCATACATGAAACTGGAGAAAGTCTGAAAATAACTGCACTTATGAAAAATAATCATGTTCCAAGTGCAGAACGCTTTTATTTTAAGACTTGATGAAAATTTTGGTTAAGAATGTGCTGACTTAAGACATAAAAGAAAAGAAAATTTTGAAAATATTGTAATAAAATGGAGATGTGATGGAGAAGGAAAATTAATTACCTTCAAAGCAATGTACATCATTAAACAATTTTGATAGCAACGAACTTTCTCGTACAAAACCGAAAAAAATCTTTATCTCTTAGTAATAGAGATCGTAATTTTAGCACACAATGATATAAAATGTTGCGTTAAAAATTCGTATGCAGGATGTGATAAAAAAACATGATAGAAAATATTTTAAATTCCTGCTATTTTAAGTGTATGGATATAAGTATGCAGGGATTCAGAAGGAGAACATTTCTTCATATTGTGGACAATAGCTCCTATTCAGGTTTAGATATCTGTTTGATTACCGAAGATAAATAATAAGCATGGCTTTGGCAAAGGGATTACTTATCGTAATAAAATAAGAATAACATCACCGTCTTACAGGCAATGCCACCCAGAAGAAAAAGAAAACCTGGTAGTGAGGTGATAATTGGCCCGATATTCATTGACTGTGAGGTGACCGAACAATTGCAAGAGTGTGAGCGTGTTTAGCTCTGAAGCTGAGTCTCATGCAGAATCTGCCTTGTCTCCATAGAGCTTCTGACATCTTCACGTGGCTTGGAACGACATCAGTTAACTGCACAGGAAGCAGAGACTTTTGAGAGACAGAGTGCACGCCCAACAGTCTGTCCAGACTGAAATTCGTACGACACCTTCTCACAGGATTACATCAAAGACAGAATCCCATTGACTCACTTCTTAGTGAGAGCTTGATTGCAATAGACTCTGGTGCGTTATGATAGAGTTATGGAACCGGGTTTGAAGCATTATAGACGGAAACACTAGACGTTTCATACCTTTGCTTAAAAAATAAATTTCATATTTTGATTTGTTGTCTTTTTCCCACCATGGTCGCTTACTTTCTTTCATGATTTTTGGACTACGTTGTAGAAAAGTTAAGTATGATTCTTAAAATTTATGTGAAAAAATTAGGAGAGGAACATAGAGTAGCTAAGTATGAATCTGTTAAGGTAATGAAGTTAATGCAGTTCAGTAAAGATCTTAGCTTTTGTGTTATGAAAACACGTGATCAGTTGCTGAGTTTGTTCCCGGAGTTACAGAAAATCAAATATAAGCAGTAGAATGCCGCAAATGTGGCTGATGTTTAGTATTTGTAATTTTTTCTAATGTCTCTTTTATTTTTTCTTGTATTAAATAAAATTGTTTATTTCAAGTTTTTAGGGCAGAGAAATAAATCTGAGACAGCTTAGCAATATTTTTGGTGACTTGGCGACATTTGCCTTCATTTTTGACGATTGCTAACATTTTCGTAGTTTGAATCCAATTTCTACAGTGAGCCTAAGGCAATGGGTGCCACATTATTTGAGCGTGGAGACGTTGTGCATCAGGGAAGCAATTGAGGGAAAGAGTCATCAACTCTGGAAATTGCATCTCGGTCTAGGTGTATAGAATAAAAATTTTATAGCCTATGTAAGAGTGTTAAGCTGCAATAATTGCAGTAGTTGCCTCTGAAAAAACTTGAAGAAGAAAATTAATCATCTTTATTTTGGATCCTTCCATCCTCACCACCATCAGAGCAAGTCTCAGTCTGATTGGGACCAGAGGCAAAAACTTTTTTGACAGCCCCTCTGCTGCACACCAACAATAAATATAAAATAATAAGGAATAACTTACAAAATTAGATTTAAACAATAGGCATAGATTTTAAATAATACACAGTAACATAATTTTTGCGTATCCTAGATTTGGGTGGAAACTATATTTTCACAATTATTATGGCTAAATTTGTCCATCGCAACTGCAAAGTTTGGGCGGAATCTCGCCCTGTAAAACCATGGTTTTGCGAAATATAGATATTTTTTGTTCATACGATAGATTTATGAATTAACTAATATAAAATGGACTGTACAAATATTTTATTTAAAAACTTATGTTAACGAAAAAAACATAAAATAAATTTTTCTATTAAATTTTAGACCCCTCTCTGATGTTGGGGTCCAGTTTTTAAAGGTTTAATTTGTTTCTTTAAAAGCAGAAATTGCACCTTCGAACTCAAATGCTGGTAAAAACATGGGAAAATATTGGCAGAGTTTGAAAATTACAAGGTGTAAAATTACATTAATTGTAAATTAAGTGATAAAAATATTATATTAGCACGGCAAAATTTCTGATTCCGACTATCCTACTTATCTACTTAATTAAGTAGGATAGTCGGATAAGTTATACTTAACTTCTTTGATGAAGTAGAGCAAAAAAACTGAGGAACAAATTTTGATGTAAAGTTATATTTAGCATAAATATTGCATGTCACATGGAACAGGCAGTTGCACAGCTTTCTTTAACAAAGATTGAGCATGGAATTGATGGTTTTCTGCTGGGACATTTAATTACTCATTATTGTTGGAACGAATGGATGGAAAACCTGCAATAAGAAATAAATTACTGTGAAATTTCTTTGCTATTTATTGGCAATTTAAACGACATTATGCGAGTGCCAAGGCACATACAAACTGCAATGAATATTGCCGATGGCTTTCGATGATGAAGACTGTGAAAATGAAAGTCGGGAAAAAGCCCGATTACCGAGCATAAAGTATTCCTGTTTGGATGACCACCGTAATTCCAATAATCTTATACAGTTCGGTAAATATGTACTTTCATCGCAGTACCTTTCGGCATCAAGCAAATAATTGTCTTCAATGATGGTCAAGAAAATAAAAGAATTCTAAAAGTTGACGATAAGTGCAAGCAATGCAATATTTCTGTTCAAATGGAAGATGCGATTACTTACAGAAACATATATAAATTCATTCATCCAATAAATATGGTGTTTATTAACTTTTTAAACAAAATGTTTATTAATTTCGATGACCCTAATATTAACAGCTCTTTTTCATAGGAATTGTGGTTTCATTCTTTAAATTAATTTTAGTACGTTGTTATTCTATGATTTTCCACTCATTTTAAAGGAGAGAGACTATATTACACTTTTTATCCAAGTGTATTCCATCTTTTCTACTTCTTCTGTGTCGCATCTCTTGCAGATCGAAAGATACCTGAAGGATATGGCGAAGAGACACGAGGACATTTCGAGTTTGTCGGTGGCTGGAGAAACATTTGAAGGAAGGCCGATATACACTTTCTTCGTAAGAAATCTCTGTTTATATTTGCAAACTTTAAAGATTGCTTAAATATTGCTTTCATATACTTGATCTCTTATAAGCCAAATGTTCTGTAAAATTCACTTGTTATTAATTTTTTTTAAACTATCTAACTATTACAATACTAATCTGAAATTTCAATTAGGGAGTTTAAGTTAATACATAAGAAAAAGAAAGTGAGCAATATATATATATATATGTGTGTGTGTGTGCGTGTGTGTGTGTGTGTGTGCGTGTGTGTGTGTGTGTGTGTGTGTGTGCGTGTGCGTGTGCGTGTGTGTGTGTGTAATAAGGGAGTATAGAGATTAAGTAGAAATCAAAACAGAATAATTTAATATTTAGCTTACTGAATTTCATTAATAGTGACAAATAGAAAAATTATTTGCAGATTAAAGTTAAATGCGAAATTTACAAAATTGAGAAAATAACAATTAGACATCTTCCGTAATCGTCTTCTATCAACGCGTTGGTCTTTATTGTTTCGAAACTCCTTCTCTCTCTCTCTCTCATGGCGAGGTCCCGTTTGGCCAAAACTTAGCGCTGTTACGTCATGTTTCATGTGCCTTCTTATAGGTGGTAAAGTAAGGAGAAAACACCGGCGCTGATTATAGCTCAAGTTTGCACCGTTTCCGATCACACTCGGGCATCCTGATGGCTTTGGGCCTCCAAAGCTTGCACAAAGAAAGCAAAAAAAAAAAATAATAATAATAATAATCTAGAAAAATTAAGAAAAGAATAAAATTATTCACAGGCGCCGTCTTCAATAGCCTGTTTGTTGTAGCCATTCGTCTTCTTTTTTAGCAATTTTCATCTTTCTTTTGCGTCATCTTGATTATAAAAAAACTCTAAAAAAGAAAAGAAACAATTAAAATATTTTTAAAAAAATTTGATAAGAGCATCCGTTTATCATAAGTCCGTTTTCCAGAAAAAGGGTGTTAAACTGACACTAAAATTGTCGTTGTCCATTTAGTTCCAGGGCTTCATATTTTCAGCGGCAGTTGATGTGTTGTTATTCGGGCCTTCATGATTTCTGACTTTCACAACTTAAAGATCTCGTTCTTTAACTGAAGTTATTTTGTACAAGCCGAAAAATTTTGGAACTTTAATCCTGTACCGAACTGGGTTCTTTGTATTGCAACTAAATCTCCGACTTTATATGTTCGAGGTGACTTCCGTTTCCGATTGAATTGGCGTTGGTTTTGTTGTTGTAATTTCAGGATATATATATTTTAGCTTCTTCTCGAAGTTCTTCTTTGTTTTTTTATCGTTCTTGCTTGGTACTCTTCCTCGAGTAGTTTCTTTATTCGATAATCTTTTTTATTTTTCATTTTCACTCCAATCATGAGTTCGAAAGGGGAATATTTTGTATTAGTGGTTGTAACACTGTTCAGTATTCGTTGGACATCTGTGACATATTTAAGCCATTTTGTGGGATCATCTGCAGTAAGCTTGGCATAATGATTCCATGGATGCGTTCTACTTGTCTATTACCTTGTGCAAGGCCAGTAGTTATAGTTACACGCTCAATTCCTTGTTCGGTACAATAATCGGTAAAATCTTTAGAAGTAAATAATAAACTTTTGTCAGAAATTATTCTAGATGGATTCCCAAGAGTTGTTTGAAGAATATTCAATTTTTCTATTGCATCATTTGCTGTTGTTGATTTTACGGGATAAAACCATGTAAACTTTGTGAATGCATCAATTACACAAAATATGTGTTGATACTTTTTATTTGAAGAGGGAAATGTACCAAGAAAATCTATGTGAAAAGTGTCTAAAGGAACGTTACCTTTAGGTATTGGGTGAAGATAACCTTCAGCTTTTCCTCGTTTCTTATTATATAAAATACAGTGTACACAATTAGTTATTATGTTTTCAATTTTAGGTCGCAGATTAGAAATATAAAAATCACGTTGTAAAATTGACTATGTTTGTGCAGGAGAAAAGTGTCCATTGTTATGAGCTTGTTTAATAATATCATTTTCCAAACCTTGGGGAACAACTTAAAGCTCGTTATCTTTTTCATATTTATATAGGTTATTTTTAATAATGTAATCATTCGTATTATTTGTTTGGCATGAAGTTTGAAATGTTTGAATGTTATCATCTAGAAATTGGGATCGTTCAATTTTTAATGTCATTTCTGCTTGAGGTGTAGTAAAATATACTGTGTTACGACTGAAGGCATCAACATGAAGAATTTGCTTACCAAATCTATGAATTATTTCGTAATCAAAACATTCAAGGATCATTGCCCATCTGGCATTTTTTGGAGTTAAATCTTTCTTTTCTATAGTCTGTTTAAACGCAGCACAATCTGTAACAATTTTAAATTTATTACCTAGTAAGTAAACGCGGAATTTTTTCAAAGCTTCTATAATCGCAAGGACTTCTGGTTCGTAGCTGGAATATTTGGATTGTTGATGAGAAGTCTTTCGGCTCATATAATAAATGGGGTGAAATTTTTCATTACTTCCTTTTGAAGTAGCACAGCTCCGAAACCTTGTGAGCTGGCGTCGGTATGCAATTCTAACTGTGAACCTGGCCGATAGATGTGTAAGACTGGTTTTTGAGACAGAATGTTTTTCAATTCTTGGTATGCGTTTATTTGTTCGGTATCAAATTTAAACTCTTGGTTGTTGCGAAGGATGTCACTTAAGGGTTTAGCGATACGTGAATAATTAGGAAAGAATTTTCGAAAATATCCAGTTAATCCAAGGAAACTCTGAATCTGTTTGAAATTAGTAGGTTTTGGAAAATTTCGAATGGCAAGGGATTTCAATGGAGAAGGTTGAATAGTTCTATTCTGAATAACGTAGCCAAGAAATACAATTTTGCGTTGAAGGTAACTGCATTTATCAAAATTAAGCTCCAAACCATACTCTGAAGTAACTTTAAGAACGCGATCTAATTTTTTAATACCTTCGGCATCATCTCGAGATGGTATTATGACATAATCTGGGTATACTATTATTGAGTCATCTTTCAAGAATTCACGAAATACTTTACTAATAAATCTTTGTGAAACAGAAGGACTGTTACACAATCCAAAAGGTATTTTGCGAAATTCAAATTGTCCGTCATGCGTAACAAAAGGAGTGTATTTGCTACTAACAGGACCTACGGGAACATGAAAAAAGTCGTTTTTTAAATCTAATGTTGTAAAACCTTGAGATTGTTCTAAGCGATCAAGTACATCTTCAATAAGGGGCAGGGGGAATCTAACCCGAATTAATTTTTTAATTAAATGTCTACAATCGATACATAATCTATGTTTACCGGTTTTCTTTTTGCCCAGAACCACTGGAGCTGCATAATCGGAAGTACTTTCTTTAATAATACCATCTTTTAACCATTGTTCTGTTTGTTCGTGGACGACTTTTTGTTCTGCATAAGGTAATCAGCGTGGACGCTGATTTACCAGTATTGAATCACAAAAAAGATTCAATGAAACATCGGTAGTCTTAGTTTTGTTTGATTTGTACTTGTTAATTATTTTCTTAATTTGTTCTCGATAAGTTGAGTTTTTAATATGTGATATTCGATTGTGTTCCTTCTCATTGAAAACATTAACTATATTAATAAGAAAGTTTTGATTATTGTTAAAGAAGTGAAAATCATTTTTACCTATGTGAAATTCACCTTGGTTGATGCAATCTGTTGCAATAATTGCACATTTACAGAAATACAATTATCTGGAATTACCTGAATCTTTATAGAGAATGAGGAATCCTCTATTTGAATTAAATCTGTAAATTATCCCATTGATTTAATTTTAATATTTCCTATTCCAGTAAAATCAAGAGAGGAACCGATTTGCTTATACATTGAATATTTTATCATAAAAGCTTCAATACCCTTATCTAATAGTGCATTTATTTTGATATTGCATAAAGTAATTGGAATGTGCATGGGTTTTATTTGAGGTGATACATCAAAATCTGTCTGAATATGCTGAACAGAATTTTTGGGTACTTTTGTGGTAGTTAACTGAGTATTAGGACAGTCCATGGCCTTATTACCAAAATTATTACGCTGGAAACATTTAAATCCTTTCTCTTTATGTAAACACTGCGAAGACTTATAACCTTTTTTGCCATAATTAAAATAAATTATTGGAGGTACATTCGACATATCTTGAGTATTATGAGTAACTTTAATATTGCCTTTATTTAAATCACGATTGCTGTGATTGTAATTTTTACGATCATAAAATTTAGTGGAAACATCGGAAAATATCTGTTTTTTAGAAATGTAAATTTTTTCATAAATTATTAATTTTTCTTTAAAATCAGAAATATTCTTAGTACCATATAACAAAATTTTGTTACTTGAGTTATCAGGTATACCATTTGTTATGTATTCAATTAAAGATTCTTCATCTATTGTACCTCGAGAAGTGATTTCGCTAATGCATTCAAAATATTCGAAAAGAGATTCACTTTTTCGTGATGTACGTTCTTAAAGCATAGCAATTTTTTTACTGTTAACTTTCGATTTGAATTCCAACAATAGAGTTTCTTTTAAAATTTTCCATGTAAACAAACCATGTATACTCTGAACAAAAGATTTTGCAGTACCAGTTAAAGATTTTTTAGCAAAAATAATTTTTTGTTGATCACTTGTAATATTAAATAAACAAAAGTTATCTTGTATATAATGTTCGACTGAATAATTGTCTGTACTCTTAAAGGAAGTGTCAGTTAGATCTTTCATAGAAAAAGGTCCGCCGCCATAACTATTGTTGTGTTAAAGGAAGTTAGTATTTTGCACCTCACCTGGTAGCAGACTGCCTTTGCGAGTCGGCTTCGAATGGAGAAAAAGTGCTGTCTATGATTGCTGTTTCATTTTGAAAACCACTGACACTGCGATTCTGGGAAGAGGAATTCTTAATTAAACTCGCTGGATTTCTGTATTATTAAAAGATTCTTCTCTAGTTCTGCTTCACTTTCGGAATCGGATTCGTCATTTCGAAATTTCTTAAATGTTCAAAAATGTAATCACAATTATCTCTGGATTTAGATGTAAAATCAATATAAAACACATTACATATAGAAATATAAAATCATTATCACTGAATAAACCTAATGCATTTGTTTTGGCTTCTTCAATAGGATAGTCAGAATAAAAACCAGTAAAATTTTGTAAATTATTTCTATTTCTTCGTCCTTCATCTGTACCAAATATTAATTTATGTAGATTTTTAATATTCTTAGTGCTACTGTTTGAGATTGAAATAGCAATTTTCGTAAAACCATTTAGGGAAGCCCTAATTCTTATAGTCTATAAATAAATTTAAAGCTGAGTCACCGTTTTGAAGAAGTCAATCATCGGCATTTGTAGTCTTAGTTGCTTAGAGTTAATAGGCTGTCAAGGTTATAATGTTGGAGGTAAAGGAAATTCCCTTAATCGGCCGGGCTCCCATGTAATGAGATAGTATAGAGATTAAGTAGAAAACAAAACAGAATAATTTAATACTTTGCTTACTGAATTTAATTACTAGTGACAAATAGGAACGTTATTTACAGATGAAAGTTAAAGGCAAAATTTACAAAATTGAGGAAATAACAATTAGACTTCCTTAATAACCGTCTTCTATCAACGCGTTCGTCTTTATTGTTTCCACACTCCTTCTCTCTCTCTCGGCGAGGTCCCGCTTGGCCAGAGCTTAGCGCTGGTACGTCATGTTTCATCTGACTTCTTATTGGTAGAAGAGTTAGGAGAAAACACTGGCGCTGGTTATAGCATCCCTTTGCATCGTTTCCGATCTCTTTCTCTCTCTCTCTCTCTCTCTTTCTCACACACACACACACACACACACACATATATATATATATAATATATATATATAATATATATATATATAATATATATAGATAATATATATATATATAATATATATATATATATATATATATATATATATATATATATATATATATATATATATATATATATATATATAGATAATATATATATATATAATATATATATATATAATATATATATATATAGTCTTGTAACTGTAGAAAAGGGTTTTTTTTCGTGATTAGTGGAGATGCAATTCAGTAGAAATATGATACGTATGCGAATATCAGAAACAAAGCGTCGCACAGACATATGCTTGCTTTCGGACGGCAAACACAGCTGAATACTACAATGAAATGGAGGGTGTAGACACAGTTAATAATACTGATTGGAACTGCAAGTGAGTTACTTCTTGAAATAGGGTTAGAAGGAATCATCTGGTGGAAACTTCACTTGGAAGAGTGATAAAAAAAGTTGGAGAAAAATGTACTGAAGCTAAAAAGTTCTGAATTTATTGAAAGAACGCGCTTCGCGCGATTGTAAAACCTTCCAAACAAATGTTAAAAAGGCTGGATATCATAAGTGCTGTGGGTGGCCGATGTGGCTTCCGGTTAACGGAAAGATCTTGAAACCAGTATTCGAGCGCCAATGCTCGGCAACTGTGAATGCAATATGAATGGCAGGATGAGAAGTGTTGCTGTTTATTGTGTCTGCTGGCCTTCATGAAGATGACATATTTATCGGCTGTCCTAAATGATGCATATCTGTAAAAGTTGACTCCGACATAAAAGGAGCACAAGAACTTGAAACTTCACAATTACTACAAGCAATAATATTTATGATAATGAGAGAGAAAGAGGATTGTCTCATTTTTACGAACTCATAGGGTCCGGTAAAACAGTTGATAAAATCAAAAGCTCATAAAGTAGGAAATTATGATTTAATAATTTACATATAGGGACAGTAAGTTTTTTTACTGCTGCCTCCCTTTATAAATAAAGTACTAATAGGAAATATTGCTTAGGAGCACTGTATAAAACCACAGGCAAACAAATTCACTCTAAAAAGTGACACTTACTTGCATTTTATTGATGAAAACACAAAGTAATCACTTTATTTAATGTTTCAAAACGATATTTCTAAAAGCACAAAACATTTCCATTTAATATTTTGTCAATCATTTTATCACTCGATACTTCTAACATACGTATTAAATCAAAGTCTTCGCACAAAAAGTCTTGTACTGATATTACAGTCAATAGTGAGATTTTTTTATCGAAGTTAAAGTCACACACATCTTAAGTCAAGTCTTGAGGTAAGCATTTTTAGTGTTCTCCGTTACAGTGGTTCCTGTTCAGTTAATAAAGCCTGTAAGTAAAGTTGATTGTTGTTTCTCATCCCCTTAAGCAGCAGATTAGATCAGGTCCATGAGTCCATTCACAATGAAAACCCGACAGGTGATCTTAAATCAGACTCTGCCTGGTGAGCCACAGACAAGATAAAATGTGGCCAGGGAAAACCTGTACAGGAGAAAAATATGTGCAAATGTTGAAGTGTTTATTTTTTATCAGCAAACGTCAGTGATGACAAATGACCGCTGAGGAATCGTATAAAAGGGTAATTTCATTTTGTCTGCTACCCTCCAGAATCAAGAAGCCACCAGATGCCATGGCTTATTCTTTGTCTTATATTTCAAAAATAGCTCCCTATAAGTAAGTGGGGTGGAGGGCGCTGTTGCCTTGACTGCAGCATCTCTCCGCAATTTCCTTTTCAGCAACTTCGAAGTGAGAAGCTGATTGGATCCATTAGAAGTGAATCCGAAGAGTTGTTTTAGTTTCCTGAGGACGTCTGCACCTTCGCGTTACGCAATTCATAGTCAAAATGAGGATCCCCACAGTGCCAAAAATGTCTTTTTCAAAAGGTGATTCCGGACTATCATCACTGCTGATTATACTCTGGTGCATGATGGAAGTTAGTTTAGAGGCGAGTAATATCATGTGAACTGCTTCAAAAATATGTAATTTTCATATTAGTGGTGCAGAAAGCTACGTATGAATCTCTAATGAAAATATCAGTTCACGTTTCCCAAACACAAGGTAAGAAAATAAAGCATAAAATATATGACAATAAATTCGCAAAAATGAAATATTTCAAATTTTAGTGCGTAAATAGGAATTAAAATGCATTTACTGGATTATGTTAGCGAATTTCCATCGGAATCGGGAATATTTTAGTAAATCTTCGTAGATGAGAATTTCTTAAAAATGAACATCTCTACTTTTTGTGTATACATATCTATATCCCCCTAGTTTTCTATACAGAAATTGATGTACATATATGTAATCCTAACAAAATCTTTGCATTATTAATGTAATATTCAATAATGTTAAAGCAAAATTTTTTATTAAATTATACATAAAATTCCGTAAAAACATTTTTTATTCACTTTAAGTTAATAATATTTCGATAGCAGACGTTGATGTCTTTTCCTTCCGCTTCAGGAAATGTATTGAGGTCATCAGTCGAAAGCATTCATTATGTTTTATTTATCACTCAACTGTCAGTTTTTAAGAATAAGGGCTAGTTGCATTGGAATCTACGGCTCAAAGTGAATTTCGAACCCCTACAAACATTCAAGTCCTATTGGAATTTGAAGACATGAATTGCAGAACCGAAAGCGCTAAACATTTGACTCTCAGCTCGGTAGAAGCTTCCGCAGATATTTTATTTCAAAACAGTCGAATACATCGATACATTTGTTATTTCGACAGAATAACACCTATGAGTACTTCTTCCGAAACAACCTTTATGTGCTTTTCTTGTTTTGATACCGCTTCAAATAGAAGTATCATTAGAAGTGCTCCATTCCATTTGCTGTTTTGATCCAGTCACACAAATGAGTTAATCTGTTTCTATGAAATCATCTGTTTTGATACAGCCATGCATGTACATTATCCTATCCATATGCCATTTCTACGCAGGCAGTTCATGTAAATGCATTGGTTTATAAGTTGTATTTCGATGCAATCAGATACATTTGATTACATTGTAATAACAAATGTATCAATGTATTTCATCATTTTGATGCAGCCATAACACGTGAATGCTTCCATGCATTTATAATTTCGGTGCACTGAATGCATTAATACATTTGCTGCTTCGATACAGCAATACGCGGGAGTGTTATGATAGTTGTTGCCTCCATGCATCTTATTTTAATGCAATTACATTACACTCATGTCCATAAATTAAGGATAATTCACAATTTCACAGAAATTGAACTTTAAAATAAAAATTTCACATGTAGAATTATCACGCATATCTTGAAGAAAAGTATACAAATTACAAGAAACCAGCAGATGGCGCCAATAGTACGTCACAATGACGAGAGTGTAAGAGAGAGGTATATAAGAAATGGTTGAAAAAAAAGTAAATTTCTTCACTAGCGCTTTAAAAGCCTTTCAGTGCAATAACCGCACAATTATGGCACAAAGGAATCATTTGGATGATGTTTTACATGGTATAATTATGGGCCTTCTGAAATGTGGACGTAGCCAGCTGGAATTATTCGAGGAACTTGGAATCACCCAGAGTGACATTTCCAGGCAACAGTTCCAAGATGGTATTAATGTGAGTAGACGTTACAGCACAGGTCGCCCCGGAGTTGCAACGAGGATCGGCATTTGGCAGTTACTGCCAAAAGACGGAGTACAGCTTCAGACCTGTCTCATCAGCTGTCTTCAGCTACCAGTTTTCAAGGCAGAGCGTGTAATGACGCTAAGGGCACAATGGTCTATATGCTCGTAGGCCTGTTAGATATACTCCACTTACCGCAATTCACTGTCACCTGCGGTTAGTAGAGAGCATGCACTGTGGACATCGCAACAGTGGTCTTGTGTGATGTTTCCCGACGAGTTCAGTCTGATTCGCGCTGGACTTTCATATAGAGAGGGCGATGTACCCGTTACTACTAAGAGAACACCATTGAACGACACTCTTACGGAGGTACTGAATTTCTAGTTTGGGGAGGAATTATTCTGGTTACCAGAAAAAACTTCCTTATTCAGAACGCAATTTTGATAGGACACTCCTATCGGGATGTCATTCTGGAACAACATGTATGTTTGTTTCGGAAAGGCATTGGTGCATAATTTCTGTTTATGGATGACTATGCCCATCCTCACCGTACAAACATTGGAGACGAATGCTTTCAATCGGTGGATATCACCCATATTTGACTGGCCAGTATATTCACTGGACTTGAATCCAATAGAGCATGTGAGGGACACGCTTGACCGACGAATAGCAGCCTGTCAAACCCCTTCTACTTGTCTACCAGAACTTCGAAGAGCGTTGCTTGAAGAGTGGTGTAATATTCCCCAAAATTAGATGAATAATATGGTACTCAGCATGTCTAGGCGTTGTACGGCTTGTATTGCATTATCTGGGGGCATACTATGTATTAACCATCATACCAGCCATGTTATATTGGTTTTTGTAATAGGTTATTTTTTAAAATTTGCTCCAGGGAATAAAAATCGCAATTTTTATTAATAATGTCAAACATATACTATTTTTTTTTTTTTTTTTTGCTCTTTACCTTTTCTTTAATAAATAGACTTTACAAATAAGTCACATTTGTTTTGCTTCTGTCTTTTTCTTAGCCTAAACTTGCATTATCTTTAATTTATGGACACGAGTGTAAATTGATTCCAATAAAGTCATAAGGCTGCATATTTTAATGCAATAATGCACGCGTAAATGCATTGATATATTTGTATTTCCACTGACATATATATTGTTTTGAATCAGTGATGAGCATTTATTACTCCGATACAAAACATGCAAATATGCAAACATACATTATATTACACAGATAGTTTTGTTGTTTTGACGTATTTAAACATGAAGTCATGCTTGAATACAATCA
Source organism: Latrodectus elegans (assembly GCA_030067965.1). NCBI lineage: Eukaryota > Metazoa > Arthropoda > Arachnida > Araneae > Theridiidae > Latrodectus > Latrodectus elegans. The sequence goes on along the minus strand of CM057818.1, from coordinate 67,436,523 downwards.
CCTTTTTGAAAATGTCACGTGAGTGTATCCACAGATTCATGTGTCATGTCAAATGCAAGGATGCATTTGCTGTTCCAATGCAGCAGAACGCCTTGACACATTCTCCATCAATGCATCCAGGAATGTGAATTATTTTCTCTCTCTCAATCGATTCAAACTACAATAATATTCTTGACCGGAAAATAGGGATGACTAATCTCTTTTGCTGAGTCAACTGGAAATCAAAGATCAAAATAAATAACTCAGTGTAATCAAAATTTTCCTTATGAATTTTCCAACATATATACCAAAATTTTAAGAAAAATATTTAATTTACATTTCATTTGTTCATAATCTATAAATAATTTAACATTTTTACTAAAATTATTTAATTATTTTTAAAAATTTCCCGTGTTTTTTATTGTTTATTGTTAAATTGGACATATATTCCAAGGCAAATAGATCCCAGAGCGTTGCGTTTCTTTGGCTTTAAGAGTTCTCTGAATGTTTTCTTTTGTGACTTCCAGCTGCTGTGCAGGGCAGGCAACTGCCTGCGTGAAGACGAGGACCCGCTGTGAAGAGAACAAAAGCATTCTTAAGCCAGCCACACACGATAAGATTTGTTAGATGGGTTGTTGTACGGTGAACAAGTTGTTATGTGTGTAGGACAGGTTCAAGAAAATTCAAACAAGCTCTGATTTTTCTACCAACACAAGAAGTAAGCAATTGATTCCCGTTGTCGCCTGTCTGCCCCAAAGGGTTGCAAATTATTTCTTGGCGACACTTGGGAAAATTAGTATTTGAAATTTCTTATTTCACGTTTTACAACACGTCACGAACATTGGATCGTTTTTTTAAAAATATCCATGAAGCAAACATTGCAGGAATTTATTGAAGTCTATAAAGATGAGCCTTGTTTGTGGCAAATAATGAGTGTCGATTACAAAAATAAAATAAAAAGAAATTTAGCTTACGAAAAATTATTAGAAATATATGAAAAGATAGATGAAAAGGATTCAATTAACGATGTAAAGGAAAAATTAATGCCTTCCGTAGAACCTATAAAAGAGAAAAATCAATGAATCGAAAAAAAGTGGTGTAAGCACGGAGGATGCATATGTGTGCCGACTTTATGGTACTTTGAATATTTATCATTTCTGGATGAAACTGCAATTCCACGTGCTAAAGTATCGTCCATGAACTCGGACACAAGTTTAGTTGAGAATGGTGATGAAATAAGTTACATTAATTTATTTTATAAAATTATTTTCGATCTGAATGAATATATATAATTACACATTTAATGTAAAATTCAACTACGATATTTTATAATAAGCTTTATTAGAAAACAATATAATTTTTATTTCAGAATGCTTACAAATCTTCAAAATGAACATTTTAAAATTTTAATTTTCTATATTTTGAAATATGAATTAAGTTTAAATAATAATATAAAGGTATTACTTGAGATTATTCTGTTGTTTTCTTTATATATATATATATATGTATATACAATTAAGCAATAATAAAGTTATATAAAATTTAAAATAATTAATTGATTAATAATAAGAAAAGTAAATTATTTACCTTTAAGCGAAATTGAAATTAAATGCACTTTCAGTTATGATTTATCATTTGGCAAATGTTAATTTGTTTCCCGTTTATTTAAAAATCATTTAAGAAAATATTATAAAATCTAAGAATACTTGGAAATTAGATAACAAATTAATAATTGATTCACAATATCTACTAATAAATAATAATAATTAATACTCGATATATATACTTTTTGATGTACTAATGAGTCTCTTTAATTAATACCACTTGTCAGAAAGCGTAAAGTTGCACTTAATGGTTCATGAGAACTTAAAGATAAGAGCATGGATGTACCTTTCCTTATAACGAAAGGTGTTACCTTATCTCACAACGTTGCATACAATTTTCATTCACCCTCATGCAAATAAAGAAATCTTTATCTTCCGACTGTATTTCTGTAATCAAATTTAGATGTGAAAGTGTTTCATGCTAGAGCAACCAATATTTTGCCCATTTCTTTCTTTTATTTTTTATTATTGTTTGTTTTCTTTTCACCATCATGACAGTGCAAAGCAACATCCGAAAATACTACTGTGCCTAATTTACTCATGTTACTTAACTTACTATGATAACATTTAATGGCGGACGTTACAAGCCGACAAATGAATACAACAATAAAAACTAAACAGAACACATAAATACTTCAAGTCATAAAAGTGACGGAAAAACTCTTTTAAATGATTGAAATTTTTGGCGATTTTCGATTTCCATTTACAAGGCACACATTTTAAGCAAAAAGCAATAAACGTTGAAAAATTGCACCCTTAAAAATAACTTCCCACTCCAGATGTACCTCCCCTACTGTGGTCAGCAGAATTTGAGGCAAGTGTGTGCTTAATTACTTGCTACCCCCTCCAACAAATCCTATCGTGAGTGGCGGACTTAACTTGCACAGCTGTACTTGGTCTGTGATGGATAAAATATGGATTCCACAGCGTCGAAAAATTTTCACAATAAAGTTTTTGTTTTTATCTTGATAAAATTTTGTTTTAGCCCTTTTGCAACAATTAAACGCATTTAAGAGATATCATACTACTATAGCAAAGCTGCTCCGTTTGTAAGAATGCACGTGGCCGAAGAAAGAATGCAAAATGAATGATGTCTGGTGTTTAGTGAATGCCGGAATGAAGTAGTTTATTTAAAATCGATCATTTTTTAATAAACACGTATTTCACAATGAATTTTCATTTAGAAAAATACAAATATTCAATCCTTACAATATGTGAAATGAATCGATTGTAACCAGTGCATAACCACATCTATTCCAAGGAGTTAGTAGAATGATTTTCCGTGCAGATACACAAGTTTTGCAATATTCTCCTATTTTTGAAATAAATTCAAATAGAGATCTGACATAATGGTAGGACACCACTATAATTAGAGAAAAGTTCCAGGTTTGTTCCCAACGTCTTCATGCACACATATGTTTTGATACTGATTAGTGCTAATAGACTAAGGCTGTCGTTTTAATCTCCTGATCGTTTTCCAGGAAGTCTTAGTTTCGAGAATGCGCTGTATTCACGCGCCGCAACCCTTAAAATTCTCCAGGTGCCCACCGCGTCTGCAGAGAGCAGAAAAGAGCTACAGCAGCAGTCATGATTAAACCTTCTCACGTGTCCTTCTATTCAGCCACGGTGGAAATTCTCGCGGTCTACGTGAATGCGGCTCTCTATGAAAAAGGAAAGCAATTTGCACGAAATAGATATTAAAAACATAAGACATTGGTTCGGCTACCCTCTCGTGGTGTTATATGAGATGCTTTGGAGCAACGAACTCAACCTGCACTCGAACTTTGAAGAAAAATGTCCCATTCCTTTTCTAAAGTCATCAATGATTATAAGAACGATTTAGGCCCACTTTCGAAATATCTAAACATGTGTTTGCGTATAATACCGGAGATTAATTCTGAGGGGGGGAAAAAATGCCTCTAACTGTTTAGCACCGAATGTCGTATGGAAGCCAAACTTACGTTTTATATCTTTTATTATGCTTGAACTCATGTTATATTTGTTTATTTTTTTATTAATTTCTCATGGATATTTTCAATTTACGAGCATAAAAGTAGAATATTATTTCTATGAGTATATATGTTAACTGATCAATTATTATCTTCTCAGTTTAAAAGTAAATATCAAAATTTCAATATTTGGTAACATTTTTTAAGAAAAATGACAGATGAGATATAATACCTATGTATCGAAACATTTTGTTCTTATTGCATAGTAATGCTTATTTTTGTGAACTCGTAGAGACAAATATTTCTTAAAACCAAAAGTTTGCAAAGTAGAAAAATAAGTGTTAAATCTTAAAAGTATGTCATTTTTTTTACCAAACTGTGTGCTTTTTTTTTATAAAAAAAAAAATACCATTAAAAGACCATTAGTGTGCACTCTATAAAAACACATTCAAATTAAAGTTTTTATTTAAAAAGCAACTTTACTTTAATTTTATCAATGAAATAATAAAAAAATTAATAATTTTTCCAAAACTTTATATGTAAAGGCACATTTTTCCCTTTTTAACCATAAAGTGGTTGTTTCTTTCGTTGCAGTTAAAATCATGGCTACAACCTTCTTATAATTCTCATTGATTTAAAATATCCATGATGTCAGATAACGTTTTATCAACCTGACACACAATCAATTACGACATCGTGTTGAGACATCGTCGTAAATCCAACTTGTCAACGAATTTGCTGTTTTCCTCGAGCAGCAGCAAAATAAGCGAAGTTCACCGTCTGAGAATATTGTCGATCTTCCTTTTTTAATAAAATGATTTCTTACGTAATAGCCAAAGCCATTGATTCAAGCCTTTTAACACGTTGACAATAGAAGGGAAGAAAAAGCAAAATGAAAAAGACATCAATAGTTTAAATAGCCAAGAACGATTTAAATACTTTAAAAATTTGGTAAAAGTTTACAATCGGGTAGGCCTTGTTTCTTAGATGATTTTTTTTTTTTTTTGATGCCAAGATAGGTGCCAAGGTGTGAGACTAACAAGATGGCCATTACACAAAAGCTATATCAAGATAGAATTACCAGGGTTACCAGAAATTTAAGTTTATAGCCATCATGTATCACCAAATATTTCGCCATACTAAGGGGCACCCGATTCTACACCGAACCTTAAAAATTTCATTAATTAATAGAATTCTAGGCACAGGTGCCGTATAATCCCTCATTCCAAATTCCGAATGTTTTTAGTGATGAAGAAATGTTGCCAAGATGACGTATGGTGACGTGCGCGATGTAGTAAATACTAGGGTTACCAAAATAGAATTTTCGGCATAATTCTTATAGGTCTCCATATGTATGACCTAATAAAAACGATGTTGACAGTTGAGTAAGAAAATCCATCAAAAAATTGCCAATCTCAGAATTTGGAATCATGGATTATAAGACACCTGTGCCGAATTCTAAATTAATGATTGCAATATTTGTAATCAATCTCTGTTAAACCTTAAGAATAATACCTTGCTTACGCCAACTATAATATTATTCATTTCTTATGTTCTTAATTATCCCGTGCTTCTTACGTACAAGTTGCATAAAAAGTCCTAAAATTAAATTATATTATAGAAAATCCTGAAATTAAATTTCGATCTATTGGGAAATAATATTGCATGTCGAGGGAGGATTCACAAATGCACAGCACCCAAAATGTTCATTTCATGAGTTGATTCCACGATCACCTTACTATATTTACACTTCAAGCCACTGATGCGTGGGCTGTAAGACGGAAGTTGGATTCGACGGGAGAAATCCTACACGGATTATTCTAAAAAAAAATCTGGTGTTTCAACATAGTCAGTGCACTAGTTATTCAAAATTTGGAAAGTTTACGGTTTTGGTGTCAGTGGGCTGGTTGGTTAGGGCGTTCATTCTCGTTATCGAAAAGTAGTGAATTCGAATCCTGATGCAACCGAAGATCCGTCATGTTCGCTCATGTCACGTGTGTTATTTTGTGGTCTCTGTGTCCTGCATGTAGTCAAGTTAAGTAAGTCATGCCTTTGGGGGATGGCAGCCTTTGGGGGGAGATCTTCTGCTCCTAATTTACACAGACTCACTCACTTTTGGAATCCACGATGCCAATGGGAGCTTCGCCAGATAAAATTCTATCACTTCTGCCCCTTGTAGCGCTGAAAATAGAATCCTAACAACTAAGCATATTAATAAGCTTACAATTCTCGAATAAAATCAATGATCTAAGTTTCTCAAGTATTAAATAAAAAAACACGTCATAAAAAATAAAAGAAACTAAACGGACGTAAAATTTTTGAAAATTTCATCGTGAAAAAGAAATTTTCAAAATTTTACTTCGTAAATGAGAATTAAAAACATCATTATGTCTTTGGGGCAAGTTCGATACCTGCCATACGTTCGTAAAATCGTGAATGTTTGTAAATTAAAGGCGCGTAAAAATAAGCGTCTACTGTATGTTGCATATATTTTTATGTTCAAAATAAAAATAGATTTTGACATTTACGTTAATTTCAGATTAAAAAAGACAAGCAGAAGCGGAAGAGCAGCGTGATGCTGGAGTGCGGTATGCACGCCAGGGAGTGGTCGCCCGTCGAAACTTGCGTCCGTCTCATCCACCTGGTGAGCATTTCTCAAGCAAACCTGTCATAAAGTAGGTGTTAAAACTGCTTCATCATAGTTGGAAATTTGAGGTCACGGTGGTCTGGTTGGTTAGGGATTCGTTTTTTTTTTTTTCGTCGTAAGTTTGGGAGTTCGAATTCCGACCCAACCGAAGATCTGTCGTGTTCTCTAATAACAGGTCAACTATTTTGAATAAGTTGTGATCTCAGTCTCCTCCATATGAAATGATACCTTTAGATGTGGCAGGCCAAGAGTTGATGTCTTCTGCTTGGTCCCTGCTTCTAAAAGACGATGACTCGCCCATTTTTCATTTCTCCGTTAGCACACCAATTGATTAGAAGTTCCACTAGGCAAAGGACCCTCACTTCCGCCCCTTGTAGTGTTGTAAAGGAGGATTTCAGGCACAGACGGACATGATGACACCAATCATTTCAAAATTTCGATTTGAAATTGCTATTAATTAGAATGCGGTAAATAATAATGAGCCAAAAATTTTGCAAGGAGATCATATTTAAAAATGATTTAGCTTACTGAAAAGTGAAAGCTTATAAGGTATCACTTTACACCACTGCAAATTAAAAAAAAGGGAATTTCATTCCTAAATGACTGCAATGTTCAACTTGAAATTGGGATTGCTTAGTAACGAAAAAATAAATAAATAAACATCATTCTACTGTCCGAAAATTACCAAGTTCGATCCCTTACTCAGTTGAAAACTATATAGGTAAAGGCACCCATGCAATATTGTCTGATGGTCCCCTCTGGCATTATTTTAAAGAAGAGTGAGGCAACTCCGGTTCTGATGTCTTCGCTTGACCAAATAGAAAATATGATTCGATCACATATTTCTTATCGATAGAAAAGGACAACCACAAACAATGACATAAATAATAATAAAGTGATACTGGATATCATTGTAGTCTATAGGTATTCTTTTATAATAAAGGGTCCCAGTTAGGATCTTAACTACATTGTTGAACAAAGCGATGCTACGTTTCTGTATAGAAGTCATAGCTTTAGAATTTTCTGAAATATCGCTCTTGCAACTTGTAAATGAAGTGCACCGTCTCAAGAACAGTGAGCACTGCACTAGACTGGATCAGAACAACTTCCAATTTTGAAATTCTTTATTATTATACTTTTCCTTTGGTAAAGCGCGCGTAACACTAATTGTATTTTGACAACATTGGTATTATTCTTTTTTAAACATCCGTGATGATATATTAATAAAAAAAATTTCACAACTCACAAAAATAAATTTTATATGTGATATTACATGAAAATTTACCATATATTCGCAAGTTTAATTCCTTTTTTGCAATCGTGAGTGAGAAAATTTATTTTATGAGAAACTGCGTTATGAGTTATTTCTCCAATGCAGTAGTATATTTCAATGAAATTGGAACCTATTCCAACATATGTTTACTGGAATGAAAAGTGCACATTTTTTTAAAATTTAGTCTTCAATATGGAAAATTTAGAAGTAATTTATTTTTAAGCAATTGAGAGTTTTGTGTGATACCTCATTAAGAACATTACTTACAATGAAATTAGCTAAACCAGGAAGGCAAACATGCACATGAAGTTTCCATTACACATTCCTCTGCTATGCAAATTATTACTTTTGCGACACATTATAAAAGTAAATAACACTAGAGTCAAATACAGTGCATGTTAAAAAATTTGTACTAGGTTTTTCTGCAAAGATTGATTTGATCGTCATGTGAAATGATAGGCCAAGTCTAAGAGGTCTTTTGCTTGTAAATTACGGAGTCCTTCTTTAAAGGTTACGTTAGCACACCCACTGGGTGCTTCACTGCCACCCCTTGTAATGCTGAAAGGTGAAAATCCTTGAAGCCGAACAATATTTGATCATCAACTGAGGAAACAAGATTAGTCAGAACGACATTGATTAAATTTGATGTGAAACATACCAAGATTATCCTACCCTGTTGTTGCTGGTGTTAGTACATTGTAGATGGAACCCACAGACATACAAAACTTCCTACTAACTGTCAGCCATCAACACCAGAGAAGACAATCATGTTGTCTGAATGGTCTTATACCTTGAATTAAGAAATGGGATTGCCTCACAAGTGTTTGCAGGGAAGCTTCGATGATGTTTTCAGCAACACAAACGTGACCACGGCTTTGGTTATCCCTTTAAAGCTTTAATCAATGACAAATTTATTTGCTTAAGTAATGTCTCGTAACTTTTTCTGACGAGTTCCAGTTATGTTATAGCATCATAATACAACGCCTCTAATTAGATAAAACACTGAACATATTGCTTAACAGATGTTAGATATTAAATAAAATTATAGCCTAAAATGAAAGCACATAATAATATTACCTCGTGTTCTCGTTCACTGGATAAAAATTGTTTTAAGCTATTTGACATTTATTGTGACGATCGACAATGTTTGAGAAGTTTTTACAAAGTTCCTGGAAATCAATTGCTATTACGTTCAACTTTTTTAAATTGGCTAGATATGTAGCTAACGTATCAGATTTAACTTACCTAAAAGTACCTTATAAATTAACCTTAAAGTAACTAGAAGAAGCTAATCAATCTAAAATCTAGAGAGTACGAACATAAGAGATCTTTGGTAGCTACAAATTTTCATTTCTTTTAATCCGAGCGAGAAATTTGTTCGCATGAAACTTTCAATTATCTTTCAGTTGCTCGAAAATTCAGGAAAAGGAACAAAAGAAGCAGAACTACTGAAGAAATATAACTTCCTCTTCATGCCTGTCGTCAACCCGGATGGCTACATTTATTCTTGGGAAGTAGTAAGTTTGCTCCTTACTGAATATTTTCTTCTTCGTTTATAATATGATTTAAAATCTCCCGTGATTAATTCCTGAAAAATATGAAAGGTCTTTACTTTGCAAATATTTTTGAATATACTTTAAAAAAGGTTTCTTTTCCCAAGGAGGAATATTTTTAATCTTGCTATAAACCAATACATATTAGGGAATTGATAACAGTAAATGTGTGATTCTCGCATTTCTTAAAGTGATCAATTCCTAAAAATAAAATGAAACTCATTCCGTAAAAACACTGCTATCAGCATCAAGCTTCATCATTAGAACGGCAGGAAATTTTTGAATTATGCGAAGAGAATAGCATGGATATCCAATGCGAAGTTCTTTTCCTAATCTGTGTTACTAATTTTGGTCTTCTGCAGCTGCTGCCTGCGAGCTCACTGTTAAAAGGGGGTCTAAGGAAAATAAAGGTTAATTTATATCAGGAATTTCATTGACTATCTCCGGTAGAATTTACATTACTATAATACTGCTAAAATGTTCACATGAATAATTTATTTTTTATTAAAAAAAACAAGAGATTGTTTATCAGCGAATCTGCTAAATTCCTATTTCCACTTTGCCCTTAGCGGACGGAAAATAATTATGAAAAAAATCTGTAATGTAAGACAAATATGCAAAACATGCGCAGTACGAAAAAAAATGAATCTGATATGCAATTGTGATTCTCGCATTTAATAATAAACCTTTTCTTTCCTTGAAACATTAATGGAAAATATATATTTTACTTTTAAAATGTGTGTAAAGCATTGTTTTAAAATTTATTTGTTTTACTATAATCTTCTCGGTATTTTTGCTCTTGGCGATGAATTGTGTCCTTCTTTTCGTGTTTTCACTCTTGGTGACGAAATAGGCACAAATAGGATCCTACTCAGCTTTTGATACATTAGACTAAAAAGGGGAATTAAGATGATCACGATCGAAGGTAAACTATCAAAACACTGGTGATTTCCGAAGCTAATTTTTATGACACCATATCTAACTACATATTTGTTATGCTCCAACCATCATTGAAGGTAATCACGCGACAAATAAAAATTTTAAAGTAGCCCCCCGTGATTCTGCGTTAGACTATTAAAATGAATGATTGGAAGAGATCTGTGTTTGGTTATCCAGTTCAAAATCTCCATTGCTTCACCTCTTCCCATATATATATATATATATATATATATATATATATATATATATATATATATATATATATATATATGTATATATATATATATATATGTATATATATATATATATATATATATATATATATAAGTAGTTTGTGATCAACCAGTTTTTATTCCACGTCATGGGATATTTCGACCCATTAACTACTTCAGAATCATTGTTACTTTCGAAGCATTGTCAATTCGTGCTGCATTCACATTTTTCATAAACAAAGATGCATCCAGTTATTTTCTTAAAGATTTATCAATGAAGAGAAAATATTTCCTTCGTATTTAAGTGTTTGTTCAAAACTCTTTCTTGCCATGACGTCTGGCGATCGATAGATTTTGAAGCCCTAGATAATTTCCTGGAAAATATATAGCATTAAATTAATTAAAAACACAGCAATTCAAATTTAGAAATGAAGCCTATGCTTTAGCTAAAACAGTAATATATATGCTGAGATAAACTGCATTATGTTACATTCTTAATTGGATCACGAGAAAAGATTTGACGGGAATATAGTATTATAATTACATATTATTTTTATAGCCTGTTTCAAAATGAACTCTGAAAGAATTGCAGAGTTGAAAGTTTCAATAAAGACAGCATGTTTTACAAATAGTGGGAATTTCAAAGTCATGCATGAGCTGAGCAGAGCCTCCTGGATTGTTGTTACAACCATATCGGCAGGGGTTGCATCAGCACTTGAAATATACAATGTGATTACCTGCTAAGCGTCCGTTATGCATCTTCTTCGAAAGAAGGTACCCACTTACAATGGAGGGGAGAATCATTGACTTTTATGACCTTCCTGTCGAACGATAGCAGATCATCTGTTGTGTAGGGCCCATAGAGCCAAGACGGGGTTAAATTCCGCATTCGGAGCGTAAATTTCCTCGTCGGATCCCATCCACTGTTGAACAACGGAAGATTGATAATGAGCTTCTGCTTGCACCTTTGTCGAGATAGATGCTTGAGCTTTTCAGGGTTTCCTCCTTTGGGACTCCCGAATAAAGCGTACAGCCTACAAAATGTTCTTCCAGAAGGAAAACTTACTCTGAGGCTATTGACTGCCATTTGCTGTTTGACGGTCCACCGCGCGGATTGCAGCGTAATGCCCGCCCACTAATGCAAATTTAAAACAGCATCCATTTGGCTAAAAATAAACAATTCGATCCAAATTTGAAAGTAGTCGACAAAAAGCATCGTGATGAATTACTGTTCCCCATGGAACTGACGAATCGTACATTTTCATCTTTAAAGTAAAAAGCCTTTTAGTTCCACTGCTACACATTTATCTGTGTTGTTTGGTCCGATCTTAGGTATCTGCTGCTTCATGGTGTCTGTTTGATTTATGCTGAATCACTTGACTGCATTTGTGCCATTTCTTTGTGTCATGAATTTAGGAAGTGATGTGTTTTTGCTGACTGCATCACTATGACAGCAATCATGCCATGAAATTCGAGTGTTTCTTCATAACGACACAATGTGCTACAGTGGATGAACACACTCAGAGTTGCAATCCCTTGGGTAATTCCAGGCTGTTCGCTGCGGGAGTCGCGCTCCTGAAATCAATGAGACTATGGAGGAAAACTTTGGAGCACTTTCTCCAATATTCGTCATTCAGCATCCGTCTCCAGCAGATCGATAACTTTGGCTCTAAGGTCCTGCCAATGATCTCATCTTCTGCAGATAAATTACGAAACAAAGAATGCTTTTCTCCAGGGAGTCTTTCAAAATCTCAGATGCGATGTCGTATAGCAGCACATGTGAAGAATCATGCAGACTACACCAAATGCTGCTTTTGTTGCGCTTAGTATTTTATTTTTGTAAATTTAATCCTTTGCTTGTATTAATGCAAATTTTTTGTGTAGAATTTCTACCAATTTTCTCGCGGTACTGCTATTTTTGCGAAAACAAACGTAGATCTGCAGAAAAACTACGAGAGTATATGAACAAAAGACACTCAAAATCTTCTTAGTTCTGTATAACGCTTCTGCTTATTCTGTATATATGTATGCTATTGGAGAGCGTAGAAGCGAACAGCAGTTCCCCTACCTGACTCCATGCAATTACTGATTTCCATCTCTGAGTGTCAACTACAGCGGCACGGCCTAGATGAAATGTGTAAACAGGGAGGGAAAATAAACGCTCTCCGACTAAGTGGAATACAAAAATTTGTTCACAATCAATCACCTGGCTGAAGTGGTTATCAATAATGTTAAAATAAAATAATTAAATGCCAGTACACACACATTTTGACTGACATTTAAAGTCCCCACGTTAATCAAGGTTTTCGTTCGTGAAAGAGCAACACTTAATAATATTTCTTTTATTCTTATATTTGTATTGATACAAATCTTCTTGTGCTTCAATTTTTACCTAATTCTTCATTTTATTCAATTTTTGCCAAGATATACATGTAATTGAATTCAATCTATTTTCTACTGAAACGTACCAGAGTGGCAATTAAAAGCGATATTAGTTTAAATTTTATCAATTTATTGAGGAGAATTTTAATATTTATATTGTTCACAAATTTCAAATGAACAAAAACAATGGTAACATAGAGACAAGCAGCCTGGCACGTACCTCAAATATATGCGTGTGCTGATTCTCTGAAAAAAATATAATCGGGAGGAGGAAAGCAACGCGCATGCGAAAACGTTGCCAGTTAGATTGCCTTATAAAAAGAGCTAAAAAAGTCTCATCATCATATACATTTACTTAATTTTTATGTTTGCTTTGAAAGATACTCGAATGTTTACTTTAATAAAATATTTGTCCATCCACCAAACGCTTGCCCAGGGCCTCTCGGGACAGCGAAGGGCATAAAATTTATAGTTGTGCGATGACCTTCTCTGGCTGATTTAAGACAGGTCGGGATTCGGCAAACTTTTCTGTTTCACGAGCTACTTTTAATATTTGTTTCGTTATCATCTTCAACATAGATATTTTTGTAAAACATGCATATTTAGTTTTATTATTAACATTAAACATGTATATTTTTGGTACGAGGATCGTGAGAATTAACATCGGCGATCTTCCGAATTGCAATGTGGTCGATCGTGGTCGCCTCAATGCTCGCTCCTAACTTAAACCCTATTTATAAATTTTGATTTAAGCAACGTTTGTACCCCGTATTGGGCGGCATATAAGACCCATTACCTTTTTTATACTCATTTTCGACAGATAAAATTTTATTTCTGATCATAATAACGAATTTATAATAGCTTAAATATTAAGTAATGCAAATACAAAATAACAGATTCTGTAAATACCCAATGAACCTGGGATGTTCTTTTCAAGAGTCAAATTCATCTCAAGAGTCATCTATTCATCTCAAGAGTCAAATGAAGAGTCATTTCAAACCTCTCCGGAATAAGCATCTTGTACCACCCAGTACATAGTTGCATAGGTCTGCACTCCTCGTGAAAACAAGAACTCCGAATATAGGAATTTTCCACAAATAAATGCGTAATCCAACCCAGAATGTCGAAGTGTAAGACACGCATGCCTGTTTTCAAAGAAAAAAGTGTGTCTTTTAGGTCGGCAAGTAATTTGAATCTAGATAACGTTTATGGTAAAGATGCTTAGGCCGCAAAATCATATAATTCGGGAAATTTGTGTTGTAAGAATGAATGCCTATACTTATTATCCCCTTTTAAAATTGACTTTTATTCTTAAACACTAGGGATGTTGAAAAAATATGTGCGGCATCGGATCTTTCCTTTTTACACTGCCACATAAAAAAACCGATTTTCAATTTTTGTATCGAGTCATCATTTCATAGATGGAACATTGGGAAATACGTAAAAATGTTTTCTACAATGCATTAAATATTACTTCAATGCATTGTAGAAAACATTTTTACGTATTTCCCAATGTTCCATCAAATCGAGATATATTGGATGAAAAGGATCAACATCTAACAATTCGTGGCTGAATTTTAAGAGAGAGATCCTGAATTATTCAGGAACGCTTGAAATTTAGGAGCCGCGTTCGATTTGTTCCAAGATTATCTTAATGAGACTCATTTTCATAGCATGAAACAGCATTTTGAAGACAAGTAAGTAAATACCGTTGAGAAACAGCAAATATAATTTTTCCGTGTCGCATTTTTTCTACATAAGCTAGTTACGCGAATTCCTGTAGATCCAGTATGACAAGCTTGTTATTGTAATTTTAAATTTAAGAACAACTGAACAAAAAAGATCATTGTTCTTCCTATTATTGTACTTTCAGGACAGACTCTGGAGAAAAAATCGTTCCAATAGAAATTCTAAGAACACGCCTTCAGAAGAGTGTCTGGGAGTTGACATCAACAGAAACTTTGACGTCAAATTTTGTTGTATGTTTTACTCTTTTTTCCTTTAACATGATTGAGTTGAATTATACTATTTTTACATTGTACTTAAAAAGCTCATTTTTTTCTATTAAAAGTGGGAACCAGATCATAAAACTTTATTCCCTCATTCCTCCTATAATAGTATCATCAAATACCGATGTCGATGCCTGGTACGGTTGATTTCCAGTTTCAGTGCCCTTTGCACCCCATTAAACGAGGCACGAACGACCTATTTTATAAGGGATGCAGTTTTCAGGAAGGCGGGTGGACAAGCCAACTTTTGAATGTGTTTGAGACAGTAAACTGTGACCCCTTAACTGTACACAGTTTTTGGGAAATGGCCCTTGCTATTGGATTTCGGGCTTTTTCTGCCTGCAGGATAATGTATTTATCACTCGCCGCAGTTGTTTTCCTGGCGCTGCCACCTCCTAGCTTTCTAACAGCTGGGTTGAAAGGATTTCGCTTTACGTCGGTTCCGAATTCTTCAGCTACATTGGACACATTTCCTCAGGCTTTCACGTGGGAAGTTATCTATATAATTCATTTTAACCAGTTTGTAAAAGAACTTACTTGCTGCGAAAGTCTTAGATGGCATGTCTATCATTCATTTCATAGTAATCTTAAACTTTGCCTACCAACCCAACAGCCCCCCCCCCTCTCCTAGAATAAAAGGCCAGAGCGCTTGAGTTATGAGTTACAAAGGAAAACCTATTGAAATCTTCACCATCGCTGCTGCATTAGCAAAAGTAAAAGTGCCAATATTTAAATACGTAAAACCACAACAAGTGTGTTATTTTAATTAAGTAAAATGTCACATTGAAAACGAACAAATAAAAAATTATTTTCGTTTGGCATAATAATTTCAGATTTGGTAAAGTAAAATTTTGAATTAACTTAAGAAATTCATTGGTTATTTAAAGACAGAATTATTGTAATATATTTGACATTTATTTTTTTTTTCATTAGAAAAATAGCAAAACTGGTATTTTTTGGTGTTTTTAATATAATTTTTAATGTTTCAAAATGGTATTTTTTAATTTTTACCCTGTAATAGGTTTCTAAAACAACTATATAAAATGCAATTGCATTTCTTCGATTTTAAAGCAAGAAATAAATTAAACCTGAGACAGGAACACAATTTAAAGTTCAAAATGTTTTATTTATATTTATTATATTTTTATACCGATTATTATATTGATATAGATGATCATGTTTACGAAATTGTTTCTTTTCAATAATGTTGTGTATGATTCTTAAAAGGGGAAACTGTTATTATCATAACAATTAAATAATAATTGTTATGATAATAACATTTTCTGTTATTATCATAACAAATAATAACAGAAAAATACTATAAGAATTCAACACATTAAAATTAGCAAATTAATATTTTAATATATCATATTAAGAAAAGGAGAGTTTAAAATTACGTTTATTTGCACAAAATAATTTTAAATTTGTTAAAGTAACATCTTAACTTATTTAATAACATTTTAACTTATTCGTTAAATCATTAAATAACTAAACGAATGAGTTCATTAATTAAAGGCAGAAGAATTTTACTATCCTTAATATTTATTTTCTAATATTTATTGAGAAATATTAAGACTTAAAAAAAGTGATATTTCAAAATTGCTTACTCTGTTAGTTATCTATTATAAAAAAAGTTTTAAGAAGTTTAACATTAGAATTTTAAAGGCATAATTATATCAAATGGCATATTCTTGATTTTGAATAATAAGTGAATTGCATTAAAAATAAATAGCTTTAAGTAAAAATATGTTTAATTCATAAAGATTTGAAAAAGTATACAGGTATATATTTTTTTATATTGATTATTCCTGCTATACAAATGGAGCAGAAATTTTCTCTCCAATATTGGAATCACACGCATATCTCAATGAAGTCTTTCAATTTCACTCTTAAAATATAATTCGCAGACCTAAAACAAAATTTCATGTTTTGATATTCTGATATGAATCAAGAATTTTTTTCCCATTTTGTTACCTATTATTTCAAATAAATGTTAATTTTATTAGTAAATTCCCTAATAACTATACCACAGTTTTCTGAAGCATGATGATGAAAGAATCCTACACAAGAAGTAAATTAAATAATTTATTTTTACTACTAAAGAAAATTACTGAAGTAAATAACATTCGTTAAAAAAATATTCATTTCCAAGCAAAGCTGAAACACACACACACACACACACACACATATATATATATATATATATATATATATATATATATATATATATATGTATATATATATATATATATATATATATATATATATATATATATATGTATATTATGTATATATATATATATATATTAATTTTATTAAAAGTTAAATTGTTAAAAGAAAATATTAAAACCTTTGCGTTTAAAAACTGAAAGAAATATATTCATTCGAATTTATAAATTAATTCTACCTTTTCTAGGATATTATAAAATTCTTATAATGACTTATAGCTTTGAAAAATCTAATCTCATTATATAAACCAATTAGTATTTAAAATTTATTTTTTGTAAATACTTTTATCGTATAAATAAAAATTATCTCTATTTATAAACTGAATGCAACAGTAAACAATTCGAATTCCCAAATCGAAAATTGTTTCAAATTTTTGTGATCTGTAAATTCATAAAATTTAATTGTATCATGAAAAAATTACATTATTTTTTATCAAAAGAATTTCAAACAATTTTTTTAATATTAGATTTGTATAATAGTTTTTAATTGGAAAATACCCACTGAACAATTATGTAAAATATTACTATGCAATTAAAAACACATTGAAATAAATTATAAAAGTAAAAAGCACATAAAATTAAATTACATCCAATTTCAACCGTAGATTTTTGACTAAATGTATATCTATGTTATGGTTATAAACCTGACTTCTCAATTATTTAATATTAATATGTAATAATATTCATGTATTTATAGACTTGACAAATATGCTAAAGGATTACACGTTCAGTATTCTCATAACACATTTATACAATTAAAAAAATTTCAACTATAAACCAATATTAGCTGGTTTCTCCTCTTAAAATATTGCTCCAACACTTATAATATTAACATGAAATTATTTCTAATATACACAAGTTCAATCGTTTACTCATGCATCATTAGTGAGTATGCTAACCAAATCCCATTCCCATTTCCCTGCTTGTCAGCCAGTCTTCATTTATTGACTCAATTTTCTAAGTATAACTAGTTTATGCTGGTTGCATAGTTTGTTTCAGAAATCCACAGATAAACCTGGATAAAAAAAGAAGAAAAACATCTTAACTAAACAGTTTCACATATAAGAAAACAATGTTTCATGTAGTGGTGCAAGCTAGAATTCGAAGCCTGAGGTATTTTGTTGCAGAGGGAATGAGATGAAGCTATTTTGTTTCACTGAACCTAGAGTCGACATTCATGGCCTAATAAATGGAAATATAACCTTTAATAAACAGCAATTCCGAAAAAGAATCGTTTTGTACCCGAAACTTTTGGAATTTTTGAATCAATTGGTGAGCTGTCAATCATACCTTGATGCTCATGAATGGACTGTGACTGAATTTTGTGCTCCTTAATTCAGCATTATTTGAAATGCCCTTGTTTTGTATAGGCTTCGTTTTTTCTTCACTTGGTTTTGATCTGCTCTGAAGTTTTCCGCTCTGCCATACTTTGTAAGCGACTGTGGAAAAAAATTAACCAATATAACATTTTTTCTTCCTTCAGCTGATGGACCGCACGATCCATGCTCCGAAATAAACTGTGGACCAAGTCCTTTCTCAGAAGAAGAATCGCAAACTGTGAGGAGAGTGATGCAAAGTCTTGGAAAGAGACTCAAGGCTTATTTCAGCGTCCATTCCTCCGGAAACCTGTGGATGTCACCCTACTGCTTCCAGAAGAAACTACCTCCGAATCACCGAGAGCTGGTCAGTAGTACAAAATAATTATTATTAATTAGCATGATAATTCGATGATGGATTCAAGATACATGTTTATTTTTACCGCTTCCACAGTTGGAATCGGGAAAATATCATTTCACTAGCCTTTAACAGTTGGTACTGACAAAACGGTATCTTGGATCGGACCTGTTAAACAAAATACTTTTCATTTCTTTACAGCCTTTGAGATTTTACTTCAAATGTATTCTTTTACTTTACAATTTCATTTTGCAGCCATTATGGATGATTAAAATTCTAGTTGAATGAGTTTTTTTAAAAAATGATGTAGAGCATCTTTTTTGTTGGTAAATTATAATTCATTTTAAAAAATCAAATAAATAGCTGATGAAACTGTTTTGGTAGTACGAGATTAAATGACGTCATTTCTTCTTTTGCCTTGGTTTGAGGAAATTTGTATAGTTTTAAGATTTATCTTAGGTACAGCTTATATAGAACTTTTCTTATTAGTGAGAACATTCTTTAAAAAATAACGAAGAGAAATAGAATTCGAATAAAATTAGTTTAATGAAATCAGAAGAGCGTAATTAAATGATATTTTTCCTCTTCAGTTTCAGTAAATATCGGGTTGTTCGGAAAGTAATTTTGTTTTTTACCGACAAAGGATTTAATAGTATTTTTTTTGCACCGAATTTCACACTTAAGTCATATAATTGTTATACGTTTTGAGAGCTCATATAGCAAGGCTTGTGTATAAAAAATTTCAATTAATTCTAAGCAAAAGGTTTCGGTTGGTGCCCTTTTAAATATGGAGAGTGATAAGCAGCATTTTCGACGTATCTTACTGTTTTACTACAGAAAGGGTAAAAATGCTGTTCAAGCCAAAAAGAAATTGACCAATGTGTATGGAAAAGGTGTGTTGACAGTAAGCCAGTGCCAGAACTGGTTCGCTAAATTTCGATCCTGCAATTTTGATGTTGAAGATGCACCATGTTCGGGAAGGCCGTTGAAGCTAATAAAGACGCGATAAAGGCATTAGTTGATGCGAACCGGCGAATAACAACAGTTCATGACCACTTGAAATTCCTGGGATTATCCTCCAAGTTCGATGCATGTGATCCCCTTGTTCTCACTGTGAGAAATCTGTGTCGCCTCATTGACGTCTGCAATTCGATTCTCAAACATCACGAAAGTGATCCGTTTTTGAAGCGTATCATCACTGGGGGTGAAAAATGGGTTATATACAACATCAAACGCAAGAGGTCTTGGAGCAAGAAAGATGAACCGGTTGAAACCCTTTACAAAGCCGATATTCACCAAAAAAAGGTGATGCTGTCTGTTTGGTAAAATTTTAAAGGAAACGGTTTTTTATTATTTTTATTTTATTATTTTTTTGGAGCTTTTACCAGTTAACACAACGATTAATTCGGAAGTCTAATGTCATCAGCTGGAAAAACTGAATGATACACTTGAACAGAAAAGGCCAGAACTAATCAACAGGAAAGGTGTAGTGTTTCACCAAAACAACACAAGATCTCATATAAGTTTGGTCACTTGCCAAAAGCTTTCCAGCTTGAATTGGATACAATGCCACACCCATCATATTCCCCAGACCTGGCACTTTCGGATTATTTGTTCTGGTCACTCCAAAATGTTTTAAACCTTCACCTCAAATGAGGAGGTCAAAAATCACCTCGATCATTTTGCCAGCAAAGACCAAAAAATTTATGAGCATGGAATTATGCTACTACCAGAAAGATGCCAGAAGATGTTGACCAGAACGGCCAATATGTAATTTAATAAATATTTGTTTATTAACGAAAACTGTCTTTCATTTCCACGAAAAAAAAATCTTTTCCGAACAACCCAATAATTATTCATATTTCTTGACAATTTTCATTGTGGAAACCTAAAATGAAACAAGTAATTGGTTTAATTTACTATTTTCTACAAGCTTGAATTTTTTATTTATCAAAATGCGTCATTTAATCTTAGGATAAAAAATAGCTTTTTAAATAATGTGCTGAATCAATTTTGATTTTGTACTTTTTCATAAACTTATCTGTGTGAAATAGCGTACTCTTTTCTTTTTATCGTATGAAATATGTGCTCATTTCTTCGATCACTGCTTGCAAATTAAGATTTATTCACGTAAGCCTGAATGTTACCCTCTGACTCTCTTCACTGACTTCCAGGAGCTCCAGCAATGTAAATTAATAAATATAGTGGAAATGCTTTATTTAATAATATCTAAATTAGCGTTAAATTTGCTCAAAATAATTGGAATGACCAAACAGATGTATCCTTTCTTCAGGGATCATTCAGATTAAGTTACTGCAATACTTTTCCAAATGGCAATTTTTACCGACTTTTAAAAACAACTCATCAACTCGTCATTTTTGATAATGGTCTGGAGACGAGATCAACACCTGAGCTGGTACTCTCTTTTCATTGGCACACTAACAAGTACCCTATGATATGCTTAGCGGGCCTAGAATATCTCAGCACAAAGGTCCTCGAAAATGTCAAGTACTGAACTCATTACCTCTCGGCCACCAGACCACTTCATGCCCTCTTTCAATGGAGATTTTCCCCTCGATTTTGAACAATGGATAATTTGTCAAAGTTTAAATCTGATCCGGTAGTGAACGAGGGACATCAAGTCACTCACGACACGCGACTCTTTTGCGGGGGCAAGTATCAAACCGGTCATTTCACTTTTACTGGTGCCTTTTCCCTTTCAGTTTCAAGAATTTAATTTAATTTGTGCTGCTACCTTTTGGACAGAAAAGAAATCAAGTAGTTCTTATAAAATTTATAGAAGTATTAAACGAATAATAAATAAATTTATTAAAAATTAAAAATTGATTTCATCGTGCATTATTTTATCTGATTCCTTGAAGTCCATTAAGTAATAAATCATTATCATTTATAAATAAGCATTAAATTAATTAATAAGCATTTAAATATCAATAAAATGAACTTGTAGGATAATTTTTGAAAAATATATCCTTTACATGTGCTGCATTTCGTTTTGATTATGTTTCTATTCTCTCGCGATGAACGAGCATTTCCGGCAGGAAAAAATTCGCGCATTGTTGTGTTGAAAACTCACAACTGTGTTTGTAGTTTTAATTTCTCTTCGCAATTTATATATGTACTTGTATAAGTATGATATGCCTTCCCTCCTCCAAAAGATTTCTCCCCAAATCCTTTGTTTTGATTAGAGTGTTGCCAATTTATACCTTTGCTGTTCCCAAATAGAGAGTAGCGCTTGAACTGCTTGACGGCGAAAAAAGAAGCAAAGATCCACCACCCCCCTACTGTGGGATAGATCTAACTAGTTCCATGTATTTGTTGTACTGAAGTAAATTTTGAAATTATTCAACAGAAATTTTTCAAAAATTATCAATTTTAATTGTAAAAAATGATAAGAAGAAGAAAATAATTTGTAATTTTCAACCCAATCAGAGTAATTTTTTATTTGAATTTATTAATTTCTAAGTAAAATTTTTTAATATTATAAAAAAGCTTATAATAAATAGGTAAATAATTTGCGGATAGTTGTAATCCAAGAGATTTCATCATTTTCAAAGAGATTCTTAAAATTTTGTTTAGAAAAATTGAGTAATTTATTACAATGTAGGAATTTTTTTTTAAACTTCGGTATACTTCGCTGGTGCAAGTGATAAAGTCACCAAATGGTACCACAGAAGAAAATATAATGAAATACTAGGTGTATAGCAAAAATTATATTCAATGTCAAAATGTTTAAACTTTCAAAGTAAAACATGTTGCACCGCTGCATTGCTAGTTCTTTTGTTTTTATTCAACTGCATTCTGCTGCCACCGAGATTTCCGCCCGTGAAATAAATATTCAGCTGACATACGAAAGAAAAAAACTAATATGAAGCTAATTTTTCTGTACCTTTAAAATTAGGGTAGGTTAATCCGATATATTTCTGGTTGTCTATTTCTGTCGACTGAAATCACTGAACAATGTAACTTGTTCATGATGTTTTCAAATGACGGCATCAGTACCTGTTTCCGAAAATCATCACCTTATCGGGCCATTTTGTCTGCGAAATGAAAATATATATTCTTAAAAAATTTTTATCAATTCAAAAAAAATGGTTAATGTAAAACACAAATATTAATCTTTAAAAATATTATAATACTATTTATGAAATTAAAATATAATAAAAAAATCCATTCATTTTTCTGCTCAAGTTGGGAAATATTTAATTAGAAATAGAATGAAATTATAAATATTTATAAGAAAGAGTAACATAAAAGTAAAAGGCGATAAAGGGGCTAAAAACACAAAGTAAACATTTTCTTACATTCCAGAACAAGTAATTGATTTGAAAAAAAGAGAAGATAAATATATGCATACCACAATTACATATATTAATCTTATTAATTCACTTATTTTAATAAGTAAGACGAGACGATGTTTATTTCATTCATGAAAACTACTTAATGAATTATTGATGCGAAATAGATATAAGTTCACTTAATTCCCCCGAAACGATCTTCCCAACCCACTCTCCTGTTTTCCAGATAAAGAGAGGCCTCTTGCTCTCTCAGCCTCTGAATTCATGCGTCTGTATTAATCAATATGTCGATGGCATCATACTACTGTCTGTCACAATGGTTCTCCTGTATCTGAATCTGGTACTTTCAGTAGAGTACCTGCTCTGATGACGACTTTACAACCGATGGCGAGATACATCAGCTTCTTTCACTCGAGTGCATAGTAACTCCTTTGATTACTTTGTATCTGGTACCAGTTTCTATTCACTTTACAACCGATAACAGGATACCCACAATGGATACTTTAAGTCGAGTACATTGTACGGACATTGATTACTTTGCCTGTTATAGATTAAATTATACAGATAGTTTTGGAGAAGTATGCTAAAATTGCTTAGAGCTCACGTTGAGGAGAAATATCTGGTTACAAAGACTATATTTTTCAGGATCCTGATGCTGCTGCTGATGCACACGCTGTTCATTTAGGTACCACATTCGAAAAAGTAAAGGTTACATTAAAATAGTGATTACTATATTATAATTACAAGAACGTTTACCCATCCCTAATAAGGTCCGTGGTGGTCTGGTTGCTGAAGGCATCGTTCTCGTCATTGGAAGGTAATGACTTCGAATCACGCCTTAACCGAAGATCCGTCGTGTTCTCTAAATAAAGGCGGAATGGGCGCATTAAAACTGTGCATAGTCGCAATGTCCTTTAAATGGGTGGCAGGTTAAGTATTGGGAATCTTCTGTTTTGCCCCTCCTATAAAAACACGAAGACTCCACCCGGGGGCTTCCATCTAAATAGTAGAGCCAAGCTCAGGGTTTGGCACAGAGAAACAACAACCCATATTTAACATGGATCACTGTCAATGTAAAAGGCTTCCAATAATAAGCTACGCGCGTTCAAAAAATCCTTACAACAGCTTAGAGCTATCCTTTCTACAGACTCATAGCAATATCAAACTGTAATTGTATGTTATTTCTCACATCGATCTGTCTCTGAGGCATTTCTCAACTGTTGCAGATGAGAATATCCAAGATTGCAGTGAGAGCCATTCGGCAAGTTAGAGGCACGGAGTTCAAAGTAGGCCCCATTGCCTCTTTATTGTGTAAGTACTTAATGTGCTAATATACTATGCTAAAAACATTCATAAATATTATAATTTTTATTGTATTTTTTATAGATGTGAATTGCGACTTATCAACACATAATGAAGGCAAAGAAAATGAAATTATCGTGTGTTGCTGTCATTTTTTTCGAGAAAAATAAAAAAAATTTCCACTGATGTTTAACTGAAAGAAATGAAATATTTTCAAAGAAAGCATTGTTGTATACATTTTCTTTTACTACTGCACTTGCTTTTGTTAATGCCTTTGTCACCATTGTCACACGTAGAACCCGTGTATTGACCACACTTCGGCACAATGTCTTAATGTGGTTATTTCCATTTTTCAATTTCTACCATTTATCTAAAATTATTCGCTTTCTTTGCATGCTTAAAAATAAAATTTTTAAGCAAAGGAATTCTAAATTTGCCATTAAACATTTGTTAGTTATCCGATTAAAATCGTTAAAAATGCCGTGATTAGCAAATCTTAACACTTGCTTATAATAAACATTGACAAATTTTTATGCCATAAATAGAGTGCTTTGTTAAAAGTAGAATCCTACGTTTGTAAAAGCAGATAATGGATTCAATTGGCTAAGCCAAGCCTGAATTTTTGTGACGTTATATATTTGTGGCTAATGGATGAAAAGAGGAGAGGAAAATTATTTTATTTTTTATTGCTGGGAGGAAAAAAATAGTAGAAAATATATTTCACTAGCAGAAAATTTACAACTGAAAATTATAATAAAATGAATTTTTAATTAAATATAAACTTGCAAAGCGAGTAAATTTATAAAAAAAATTTATTTATTCACATTTATAAAAAAATTTATTTAAATAATAACTAAAATTTTATAAAAAAAAAATCAAGAATTATCAGGATTTACTTTTAAAAATAGGGACATTTCAAAGTGTTTTTTTTTTTTTAAATGAGGAATGTCAAGACTTCTGACCCTTAAAATATATTATTTTATTTATTTACCATTACTATTTTTCTGCGGTCACCCGGAAATGAGACGAAATAGTAATTCACTTGGTTGAGTTCCACAGAAGCCCAATTAAAATGACAAAGTTTAAAGTAAGAAATAAAATATTACCTTTAACCATCAAAATCTGATTCATCACAATCGGAAATAAATAAACTAGCAACATTTCATTTAATGTATTATCACTAGATAAAAGGTCTTCATTGTTTGAGAGTCACTTTCATCTACAAAATTGAATTTTCTAAATGCGTTTCTTATTGCATCTTCTATGACCTCAAGACCCAGCTGGAGACATTTCCCTAAGAAACACGCTTTCCAATCTAGGTGAAATTTTTCTCCCTTCGGGCATCCCGTACTCAAATAATTACTTTCGATTTAAAGGCTCCATTCTGTGAGTCCTCCTCGAATGATAGCCTGCTTAACATTTTCATTTAAAGGAGCTTTCATTGTTAAAATACAGAGCTTTCATAGAATCTATAATTAAAAAGGCTTTCGGGTTGAAAAAGGAATTTTCATTAAAGTAATTCTGACATCATAATTCCTTCATCGAGCCTAACCATGATTCTCATGCCTTTAGGAAAATTTTCTTTCGGAAGCATCCTTCTTACCATTGACAGTAATTTCAAACTATTTGAGACTCAGCATGGAACTAATGTAAATGAATTTCTTTCATTTCCAGTTGTATAGGAGCGCCACTTGTTTCCTGAACATCGACGATCCTTGCAGAAGGTATAACAAATGATCCATATTAAAAATCAAATCCGATGTAAAATTGTTTTCTTCAATGACTTTTATACAAAATGTCCTGAAGTCATCCGATTACTTTTGCCAGTCTTCAGGTAGTTTTTGACCGAGCGATTACGTACAGCTAAATGTTTCCTCCAGAGAAGGCCACGTGGGCCCACCAGAGAAGTTTTCAATACCCATTTTACACGTGAAATAAGTTGAGCTTTCATTCTAATATTTATTGTTGAGACTGCTTTTCTATTTCGCTTAATATCCATTTCTGCAGTCCTTCATCCGTCTCAGGACAGTGAGTCTTTCTGCGGCGATTTGCCCTTTTACGTCGGTCGCAGATTTCAAAGCTCGACTTATTCTTTTCCCACAATGGAATACTTGATTCGTCGATGCCAAAAAATCTTGCAGCTTCCCTGTACAAAACTGCTTAGATCAAGGCAAAATGAGTATAACTGAATTAAAATTCGTTCAAGAATGATTTTCGACGAGCTTCTAATTACGATCAAGAACGAATCGTCCTTGAACATAATTGGACAAAGCTAAATATTATTGAACTATCTAAACTAAGTCGTGAAATTTTTGAGCGGCATCTGCTATCTATTTTATCAAACACAAACGGCATCTTTCAAAATCTGAATGTAAAATTTTCAGTTGGAGAAAGTTTTTTTATCAGTTTATCTACGGAGGCGTATAATACTCCCAACGGAACTTTTTAAACATATAATCTACGGATTATGTATACAGGAAAATAAAGTATTTCAAAAGCTGAACGTCATTAATTATAAATCTTAACAGCTTATTTTATGTGCTTACTTTCACATTTTAAATAAGTTTATTTTTTCAGGTTATATTAAATTAAAAAGCTTAAAGCTTATCTGCTAAAAGATTTGATCTCTTAGAATAATTAACTATATGTATTATTGCATGATAATTATATTTTTAATTACAGAATCAAGCTTTAAATTCGATTAGTTTTAACGACAAGGTAATACTGTAAGATTGTATGTAAATAAACATATGTACTGTATATATAGAAATGTAAAACAAATGCTTTCTGGCTCAATGATAGGATTCTGGTCTTTAAAATATTAAGCTTCACATTCGATTCTAACCGCTCTTAATCCAAGAAATTTCTGATCTCCTCTTGCACAACTTTTAAGTTGGATGTTCTGCAATTTACAATACTTCTTTTGTATGTTTACATTCAGAAGCAGAATAAGCATCAAAAGTTAGAAGAAAATGTGACTACATTTTGATACAAATATGTTGGGGGCTCTAAATTTAAGTTCATATTAAAAAAGAATGAATGCGGAGGTTGAAAGGATAGGAAAAAGAATAAAAGGTGCAAAGATAAGTGATTTATGCATTTGAAAATTAATATTTTTTATTTACATTAAAATAAAGTAACAGTTTAAAATATGATAACAATCTCGTTTTCATTTCCTTTTTAGAACTCATTTTTAAGATTTGAAATCAAAAGCAAATCTTGACTGGGATTTCATTGGTAACGTCAACAAGTAAAGATTACAGAGTTGTCTTATTCAAAAGCGTTTCCTGTTTTATAGTTTTGATATTCACACTTTTATAGTACTCCAAACATAAAAATCATTTTTTTTTTCATGAATAATATTAAAAGATTTTTTTGTTCTTCAAAAAATTTCATGTTTAAAGAAAGATAGATCTAAATAATCTTTATAATTTCAGCTTTTAATTCTGCTCAGAAAACTAAGTATACATGTATAAAATGTATGATTATATTGCATTTTTCAGATGAGTGCAGTGGGTCAAGCGTGGACTATGCTTATGTAAATCAAAAAGTCAAATATGCTTACGCTATAGAAATGGGTACGGCATTTGTTGTACCAGAAAAGGATGTCGTGTCATTAGTGAATGAAACGATACGAGGTCTAATAGCGGCTATGTTAGCACTAAAATAAATATTCTTAGAGATATGAATGAAATCAGCAGTTAATTATCATTAAATATGTATCTTTAAGAAGCAAGTGTATGAGTTTTAAATTTCTTTCATATTCAAATAAAAATTCCATTTTATTTAAGTTTGCATCCCAGTTTTCTTCTTCATTACACACATAATAACAAAAATAAAACTATAAGTAATCGTTCACACTGTAAATGCGCTTAAAAATTTCTGATCAAAACATTTTTGAGCATCGCGTATATATATATATATATATATATATATATTTTTTTTTTTTTTTTTTTAGTAAATATTTTTTTAAACTTAAAATTACTTTTTGTAAGGGTATGGAGCATACATCATTTCTGATACGAAATTCTGAACAGCAACTGCTAAACTAATCTTCACCGAACATGGGCAAAGGAATTTGGATTTGTATTGATGAAGTCATCTCTCGCCACCTTTTCAAACAATCACTTGATCATCTTGAGCTTTTCACACAATTTTTATTTCATTCATCCGTAGCTCAGACATCCTGTTGAGGTACATTCGTTTAGTTTTATTTGAATGCCTTTAAGAGGCTTTCCATTCTACACAATCCTCACAGAAACTTTAGACAACATATCTTTTCGGAGAATAGCCACAGATCGAGCAAAGTGATGACGACTTGTCAGCAAGTACAAATTACTGTTGTAAGCATCTCTCTTCGATTCTTCAACAACTTTGGATCGCAAGGTTACTGTAGAAAAAAATAATTATTGTTTCTCTCTCTTATTTAGCTTGGTATTGCCTATTTTTCCGCTTGATAATTTCATTGATTTTTAATAGATTTTTTTCATTTTATTACCACGTTCTATTTCTTGAGATAGAGCATGCTAAATCCTGGAAACATTTAGTGATCAGATAAATTAACTAAACCTCTTCTGTAGCTTAAACAGAGGGTGCTGTGCACTGATATGTTTCCAAATCTTGAGGCATTTTTTATTTTCATGACATTCTATCAAATGTTTACACTGAATGGGAAGTTTAGGTCAACCGAATATGCAATAAATGAAATTTCTTTTTCTGAATTATCTGTCAATACTCCATTAATTTTGACTTTGGGAACCTTGAAAATTATAAAATGTTTCCACTTGCATTTAGTACTCAAATAGATTTTGGTAAGAATGAGAATTATTTTTTTATTGCAAAGTACCTTTTTAGAGCTCAAAACTGGAATATGTTTTAGCTCACATTGAGAAATACAACATCAGTTTGTGATAAATTGCTATAAATATTTTGATCGATCTTCTATGAAACTTGATATATGATAGTCTTTCTTTAATAACATGTTGAGACGTTATGAAAGAAAGACTTTCCAAGGGCTGAATTCATTCACCTATGTACAAGGGCAGACATCAAATGCATTGATTCTTGAAGTTGAATTTCATTAACAAAAGATACTATGGGAATTACTATATAATCTTTGGTAGTGAAATGATCGAAATCTCAAAAAACTCTGATGTTGAATAAACCAAATATTATCTTTAGTGCCTAGTTTCCATCCCATAAGGGGAAAACATTTTAATTCGTTTTATGAAATTCATTCTATTCGAAGGATCCACAGATAGCTCAAACAACCAAGAGAAGGATAACGCTGTAATGCCTATTCTTTGGCTAAAGATCTCTCGCACCTGCTGGTATAGAGAGCATTCATGTGATCTATAGTTTCAGCCACTCCATATGTCAAAATTAAATTGTATTAAATAAATTGAATCGGGTCAATAACATTATAGTTGGAAATGACCTAAACATAGAAATCTTCAATGCGGGATACTTCTTGGTATAGGATAGAAATTGGAGTCCATATTCAGAGGCCAGTGGCATTTCGGAGCCCTGCATGATAAATGATATACAATATATATTGATCGCTTTTACTTGCACATGAAAATATGTAAGACGTAGTTGATGCTTCCAATAATGCAGGCATTTATGATTTTTTACAGATGGAAACTTCTCAAACCTGGTTTTAATGCAACAATAGCTTTTAACGCGTTACTTTTTTGAGGTACACCTTTTTCTTTTGCAGAAAATAGTATTTAAAGGACATGTTATGGGGAAAGCATATGCCAAAAACACGCATATGTTGCGAATATTTGATCAGTTGATTACCAGAGTTCAATTGAATGTCACCAAGGTCTTTCCAAAAAGAGAAGTTTATAAGAGAACATGTGTTTGTGTCAGTTGTCAATATCCCTTGATCACACCATTGAACATTGTGTACAGCCATTTGCATATTTTCTCTTAATGTATCAGATGTTAAAGCGGAGCAAAGAAAAACATCATCCGCGTAAATGAAGCATTAGACCCATTCTAGAATTAATCAAAAATATCAGCCAAGAAAATCATAAATAGGAAAGGCGATAAAATACTCCCCAGTGGAATACTACTGTAAGATCGTAGTTTATGTGAAAAAGTGTTCCTCTATTTCACTTTGAAATATTTGTTCTTGTATGAGGTTCGTATTCCATTTTGTGACCCTGAATGTGATATGGGCTTGCGTAAGTTTATAAGTTAAGCCATCATGCCAAGGAGAATCGTATGCTTTGGAAATATCAATAGATACACAAACAATCAATTTCTTTGTGATCTTGCAGACATTAGATGATGATTTATCATGCATAGAATACTGTCTCAGACCTCTATCATATATAACCTATGATAATGAGGATGAGAAACATTTTCCATTGTTAGGAGTAAAAATAGTCGTTATTTAACGTAACTGTTATTTTATAACAGTTATATGTTTATAAACGTTATTAGAATAACCAGTTATTTTAAAAATAGCGTTCTTTAATAACAAACCTTTAAATTATTTCGAGTGGTCCATGAGAAGGTGTATCACAGTTTGGCAATTTATCACTTTAGTTGGCAGATTAATTTTAAATTAAAATTGTTGTCCACTGAAACATCAGGAACAGCGCGTTGTCTGGAACAATTATGTGATAATGAAATGCTGTAGGGAAATTGTTCGTTATTCAAGTAACTGTCTGTTATGCAGTAACGATGAGAACACCTCGTTATTTTAAGAACGCCTGTTATGTCTAATAACGAAATGTTATTTGAAAACAGTTAATTTTCGTTATTTAAAGAACGTTATGTTATTAGACAACATTTCGTTACTTTGAAAGCACTATTCATTTGCGGATTTAAGAAAGGATCAACTGGTTTTTTTCTTCATTTTTGATATTTTTCGTATTTTCTGATGCGTTTACTATATATTCGGAATGTGGAAAATGTTAAGATATTTACTTTTAGAAGGAAGAACTATATCCCTTTTGAGTTTATTAAAGAAACAAATTTTCTGTGAAGGAAATATTATTCATAGATATAAATTATTTGATTTGGAAATGTTAATTTATTTAGAAATAATCTATAATTAAAATAATTCAGTTTGACTTTAGTTATAATTATAGAAGATTTAAAGCAAATATAAATAATAATACTTAATTTGTTAAACATTAAAAACTATTTTTGTCAAAATAATCTTGCCTCTAAATAAATTATTATTTTTGAAATAATCTGGAATTTTTAAAAAATTCCTTTTGCTATAATTATGGAAATTTTCGATGTAAATAAAAATTATAATTATGTGATTCTTCAAACATTATCAAAAAAATACTGACTAAATGAATTGTTATTTTTGAAAAAAAATCTGGAATTAAAAATTTCAACTTTCTTATAATTATAGAACTTTTAAAAGAATAATAAAATATATATAAGAATATATTTACATACAAGATTCCTTAAAGATTAAAATTTTCAGTTTCACTATAACTAGAAATTTTAAAAGCGTAAATAAAAATGTTATTCATCAAAAGATCTAATAATAAAAAATTATTTTTGTCAAATAAATCCTGAATAATGAGTTTGTTATTTTATAGAAATTCCAAATATTTACAAATATTATCAAATATTTCAAGTTTGATATATAAACAAAATATATAAATATTTAAAATATTTCATTTATTTTATTTTACTTTTGATTCAATATGATATTTCCACGAAAGTTGAAAATCAAAATCAACCATTTTAAGTATAATGTAATTAGCTTTTCAAACTGAAAAAAATATAATAAATATTAAGTTATGTATTTTTTTATTATTTATATACAAATAAAGGGCATAATAATTATTGTAATCATGGCAGTCATCATTTTTTTGGTAATTTTTCCTGTAGATATAATTTTAAAAAAATGTATATCACTTACTACAAATATTTTTACAACTATCAAAACTTTTAACAATCATATAATGGAATGTGACATACTTTCTAAAAAATGTAATTAGTTTCAAGTAAAAGTAATCGTTAAGTACTACCCGATTAGAGAGTAGCTAAGAAAAGATTAGGTAATATTTTTAAATATTTTATTTTGAATAAAGAAAAAAAGTCATAAGAAAATTTTAAATATATTTCTATAAAGATGTTTAGAATGTCTTCATATAAAAATTTACATACATAGTAGAAGATATAAATAAATATTGAAAAAAATAGAACCAAAACAGTTTTACTGAAAAAATGAATCTATAAATTCCATATTTTTTATTTACACTGATTCAAATTTGCCGTCATATTTATACGCATATAAAAATGATTTCCCTTCCTCAGAACGAAACATCAAAATATTAAAGGGCATATACATTTTCCTAAATATTGTTTTACTCTTAACTATATTTATTTCTCATTTTTCTTTTCACTTAATTAAATGTGAAACATCATAAAAATTCGTCTAATGTATAATATCAATAAAACAATAATTTTTTCAAGGTTGCACTAAAGGAGATTTCATTCTGAGGCGTTAATTTTTTTTATATATATAAAACTTGCACAAATATTTTATGCATTTTGATACATAAAAGTTATTATATATTGCTAATTTTTATGAAATAAAAGAAAACAAATCCATAAACATTGCAGATTGAGATTTTCTTATGAAACTAGATTCGCATCTTATACAATCAGCCATTCAGCAATAAACTGTTTATCGTTACTTTTAGGGTAACGAATGTTTTATGAATTTAAAAGTCATGTATTTAAATTTGATATATCGGATAATTTAAAATTAAACACTGTTCTAAATTAGTTGACCATACACCAAATAGAGGATTAGGGAAGGACTTTTCATCAATAGTGCAGAATATTAACATTTCAAATAGAATGAAATCCTAAAAACATTAAATCATCCAACTAACAAATATAAATATGAATGCAGGGATTGAAGAGTAACACACATTTCCTGTTTTTCAACAAGAGCAGAGATCGAACTCAGAGCCATTTGCTTCAAAAAACTTCAGTCTTACCAATTACACCAAGTTGAGATTTTGTGTATGTAAACTGTAAATGTTCGAGTACATAAATTTATTACAATAATTGATTTAATAATTAGTCGTCTTATTAAAATATTTACAAATTTTATCATGATGGTATAAGCAAATAGAAGGATAAGAAAACTGAGTTGTTTTTGTATATTCCATACTGTAGGAACCGTCCTACTAACTAATAAATTCAAGTGGACTGTATATTTTAATAAAAATAGCATTTATTCAAACATAACAAAAACATTAAAAAGGGATAGTGGAAGACCCGTCTGTCACCTTCTAATGTTACAGTGACTCTCTGACAAAATTACGTAAACAGCTCCCTTACTTGGGAGAGTAGGAGAGCCATCTATATCATAAGGGAGGTCTTAACATACTCCCCCGAGTTGAAATGTTAATTTCAAAACAATATCACGAATTTACATCGAAATATAATTAACATTATGCAATTAATAGTTCCAAATATTTGAAAAATTCAAACATTAAACACTTGATTACATAAACAATATACAATACAATAAACTCACATTACAATAAACATGAGAAATATATTAAATGTTTAATATATATGAATAATAAACAGATCATTTTGTTGCATTTTCAATAGTGATCAGTACTTTTTAATTTATAGGTAAAGTGCTTAAAATTCTGACGTTACGTTTTACAATTGTACCATTTGGTAAGATTACGTTTACAACTCTAATTTTAGAGTCATTACCTTGAAAAACCTGCTCTATTCTACCAATTAAATATTTATAAATAGGAAGATTATCTTCTTTAATTAAAACTAAAGAGCCTATCACTACATGGTTCTTTTGAAACTGTCATTTTGTTCTTTCATGCAAATTGCTTAAATAATCTTTTCTCCAGAAATCCCGTGTTTGTTGTATATTTCTATCTATTAAAATTACTTTGCTTTGTACTCGTTAAATGTAGTTCGTTAATGCTTTTTAATTGTCTGCCATTTAAAAAAATGACCTGGACTAAGTGTTTCGAAGTCATCGAAATCAGAACTTAATGGAGTAAGGGGTCTAACATTCCTTCTATTTGAATAACTATTGTTAAAAATTCTTCTAGAGTGAAGTTGTTGTTTCCTACTATGCGCTTTAAGTGATATTTAAAGGACTTTACACCTGATTCCCAAAGACCTACAAAATTAGGTGATCTAGGGGGTGTAAATTTGATATCAATATTTTCATCCAAGGAAAAATTACCTAATTTATTATCAGGATTTTTCAGCATAGCATTACATTTTTTCAGTTCTTTATTTGCCCCAATATATATTCTTGCATTGTCAGTGAATATTTTAGAACATTTGCCTCTTGTAGCGATGAATCGCTTGAAAGAAGCTATAAAGGCTTCCGACGACAAATCAGTTACGATTTCAAAATGAACTGTACGAGTAACTACAAAGATAAAAATTGCCACATATACTTTATTAAGAGTTTCTTTTCTTTGATTTTTAAATCTAACATAGAATGGACCGCAGAAATCAATACCTGTAACATTTAAGGGATAACTTTGTTCAATTCTTTCTTTAGGCAAATTGCCCATCATTTGATTCTGCATTTTCGGCTTATTTTTAAAACATATCAGACATTCATGCACTTTCCTACACAAATTTCTACCTTTAAGTGACTTAAATTTTTGTCTTACACAATACAATAAGGACTAGATTGACATGCAAATATTTCTCATGATAAAATTTTAGGATAATTATAGTTAGCTTATTAGACTTAGGAAGAATGATTTGATTTTTCTTATCTTGATCAACAAAATTTGAATTATTTAATCTACTTCCATCTCTAAGAATATTTTCTTCATTGATATATGGATTTAAAGATTTTAATTTACGATTACCGGAAATGGGCTCATCTTTGACAATTTTACTTATTTCTTCAGAAAAGTCTTCATGTTGTATGGCTCTTACCATAAACTTTTCTGCTCTCTCAACTTCTGAAGACTCTAATATACCTGATTTTTTCTCCGATGGAGATTTTAGATTGTGTAGAAATCTGAAACAAGAACTTAATACATGGATTAATTTTGTATAATTGTTAGAAATCTTCAACAAATCGGATACAAATGAATTTTGAGATATCAAATTTAAAAAATTAGAGTTCTTATTACAAAAATTGTCGGTTTTTCTTAGTTCGTTTCCAAATTCATCTTCATTCAATGGAGCAATGGAATCATTTGGAAAGTCAAAGGGACATTTATGTTACAAGAAATGTTGGCCCATGAAATCAAGTAGAATTCTGGATGGATATAAATGGTTTCCACTTTCTTGGTGAGCCTCTGATCCAGTGTAACACAATCTGCGAATCGGTCCAGAGGTAAACTTTGGTTGTAGCCTTTTCTTGAATGATCATTTTTATTTTGTTAGCTAAGCGTGATGCAAGAAGAGCTCCCATTGGCTCTAATCTAGGGAAGGTCAGTTTCTTGACAGATGAAACTCGACTTTTCGAAACAACAAGATTTACTTCTACCCCATTATGCTTATAAACTTTAAGGTAAATTGCTGAACCATTAGCTTTGTTGCTGCCATTGGAAAAGCAGTGTATTTCCACTTGTTTATTGAAGATATTGTCCAGGATAAATCTTGGAACTTTAAATTCTGCAAGTTGAGGAAGTTCCGTGCACCACTTAGTCCATCTGTTGGAAGCTTTTCATCCCAGGATACATTTACCCGCCACAATTCTTATAAGATGCGCTTAATTCTTATTGTAAATGGAACTAGGAGTCCTGTATGATCGAATATCTTCCCAGCAGCTCGTAAAATGAATCGTTTCGTATTATTCTTCATTTTAAGGAATTCTATTAGATTTCTAATTTTTACTGTCAGACAATCTTCTGCAGTATTCGAAGCGATTCCTAATATCTTCACTGAATTGGCATTCAATTCCACAGAAGAGGCTGGTAGGTGAGTATCAAAGTTTTCTTTCTTCCATTTGTTCATTAAGCTTGACTCGTTGAAATTCTAATTTTTTAACTTCCTACCAGCTTCCTGCATTATTTCCTTATCGTTAGAAGAAATTTGGAAGGCATCTTCATTACCATTTGCTCCAGTAATCAAATCATCAACGTAGAAACAAGTGTTTAATGAGTGAAATGTGGTGGGATATATATCACGATAACTTTCGATATGATGCTTTATTGTGGTGGCTAACAGGAAAGGATTCGAATGAATTCCTAAGACAACAGGCTTAAATCTGTAAATTTCAATTTCGTTATTTTTTTGAAGAGCTTTACAATTTTTCCAAAGGAATCTTGTTGCATCTCTATCGTCATTCGACAAGGATACTTGCAAAAACTCCTTTTTGATATCGGCTGTGAATTCTACTTTATTCAAGCGAAATTTAATTAAAAGGTCCATTAAATTTGGATTAAGATTTGGCCGAAAATCGCTTAAAAATATCTGACCATGATCATAAGAGCTCGCATCAAACACAATGCGAACTTTCGTAGTGAGTTTATAATTTTTGCAATAGGGTTGATGAGGAAGATAAAATATGTGATTACCTGAAGAGTAGTTCTCGGGTAGAACATTTTCTATGACACCTGTTTTCAAATAATCTTCTATTATTTCATTATACTGTTTATGTAAAGTGAAGTTTTTACTAAGTCGTTTTAAAAATTTCTTTTCTGTAATTGCATAGTTATTACTTAAATCAAATGAATTAAAAATCCATGGTAAACACACTTCGTAGCGATTATCCTTATATGTTATTGTTTCATTAAATATTTGTAAAACAACATCATGAGAATCCAGCTTTGGATCATTTCTTATACCTAAGGATACCAAAATATTTCTAAATCACCTTTCAAAGAATCATGATCATTTATTACCAAACAGCACTGCAACTTATTTGGAATTTCTGCTTCGTTTATTGAACAGTTTACTATCCAACCGAATACTGTTTCGCGTAAAATAATATTTTCATGTTTTAATTTCATTTCATTTGATTTTAATACGTGATAAAAAAAAGTTCCTCTCCAATTAAACCGTCGATTTTTTCTGACTCATTAAATTCAGGATCCATATAGTTTAAATTCTTGGGTAAATTAAATTTTGATATATCTATATGTTTTGAAGGAGTGAGATCTGTAATTTTTGGCACTATTAGAAATTCAATGTCTGTTTCGAAATCTTTATTGGGATTAGAAATTGTTGTATATATCATTCTTTTAACTGTTAAAGTAGATCCGTTAATCACTGCAATGGGTGCGTTAACGTATTTTTTCTTTATTCCTAGCAAGTCGGCAACTTCATTCGTACAAAAAGATGATTGCAAGCAAGAATCTAGTAAGGAGCGAAAAGAAAATAGAGTTCCGTTTTTTCCTTTTATTTGTATTTTGGTTGTTGAGAGTTTAACGTACTTGGGTGCAAGAGAAGCGGAGAGACAGCGGTTGGTTATCGTTAGTGAACTTGGAACCTCGGTAGTGTCACTTTGCCTCGAAATCAAACGTTTTTCTTTTATGGTTTCACCGTCCCTGTATATGAGGGTGTGGTACTTCCGGTGCTAATTTTTCTTTTCACATATTTGGCAAGTCTTTTGATTTTTACATTGTTGCTGTTGTTGTCGTGTGCCAAATAGGCTGGCATATTGAGGTGCACTGCTCCACTTTTACAACTGAACCGTATTTGGTGTGGAGTCCGACTTCTTCAGTACACACACATGCCATAGGGACCCGTTTATAGGGTAGGTAACCATTCACACATATTCATGCAAGGAAAGGACAAAGACAGTATAGAGAGTGAGAAAATACATCCATGCCAGAACCGAAAGCTTATGAGATTCGAAACAGTTGAAACAAAGATGTTTCCTTTTTACTTCGTTATAGCAATCATTAATAGACATTTCATGAAATTTTTTTGCATTTATAAAAATGGGATGAGAATTAATTGAGCATATCGGACAATTTGAATTTCATTTTATCATCAAACTTTTACTTTTAAAATAGTTTTCACTTTTAGGCTTTACGTATAAAGGTTGATTTCTTTGTATAATTTCCAATATTTGACTACGCTTTAACAAAAATTTAATAAATTCTTCCAAGTGTGGAAGCTTGTTTGTGACTTTAGTCACTGCGTATTGTTTACGCATTTTTTTATCTAGTTTTTGGGAAATGATATTGATTAGCATTAATTCCGATAATTTATTCAATTCTAAATATAACAATTTCAGCGCTCTTAAGTGATTTAAAATATTGTCCGTAAATTTTCTCAATTCTTTTGATGATTCATGAGTTAATTTCTCTAAAGATAAAATTGAATTTATATGTGAATCCGCAATTAATTTCTTGTTTTCATACCTTTCTTCGAGAGTTTTTAACAGAGAACAAAAAGTGTCATCTGTTATTTGAATGGATTTTGCTTCACCTTTTAAAGATGCTTGTAAATAATAAAGTTTCTGTGTTTCATTTACTTCATTATTTTCAACAATCAAAGAGTAAAATTGACTTTTGAAAACATTCCAATCACCATTAATTACCAAACAATATGGGTAAAAGTATTTCAGGGAGTGTAACCTTAGATGCATTTTGACATTCATTTTGTTTCTTATCTAATTCATTTGTACTTTTCAATTGAGAAAAAAGGAATTTCAGCCTTACCTCAATTTTATGTCATCGTCAATATTTACTTCTTCAGGTAAAGCACAATATTCCCTTCTCATTCCATCACTAGTCTTATTTATAACTTTAACATTATTCAATTTTTTTAAAAATTCACCTTTTAAAGATTATTATTAAAAGGACTTTCAGATGTTTCCTGACAGTCCCTTGCAAAGGTTTTTAACCTTACGATTTTTGTTTTGATGGCGCTGCCGATTCAAAACAGTTGTTTGTTGCTCTGCCATAATTTTATTATCTTGTTTGCGCTGATTGGCTCCCGGTTGCTAGGACCAAAATGTAGGAGCCGTCCTACTAACTAATGAATTCAAGTGGACTGTATACCTTGATAAAAACAGCATTTATTCAAACATAATAAACACATTAAAAAGGGATAGTAGAAGACCGACGGCAGGCCCTTCTGTCACCTTCCAATGTTACAACTACTCTCTGACAAAATTACGTAAACAACTCCCTCACTTCGGTGAGTAGGAGCGCCATCTATATCATAAGGTAGGTTTTATCATCACACTAAAAGTAATTTGGGAAATTTACTAAATAAAATTTGAGCTGATATCAGTAATTTTTAAAGTATTCCTGGCTATTTTATGATGGCGATATTGTTTTAGAGGACATTTTAATTAAAGTTAAAAACATATTATTTCATTTAGATAATTACCTGTCAATTTAAACAAGAAGAAACTATTGTAAATAAAAAAATCTTTTTTTAAATGAATAATATATTATTATTAAAAGGAAAAGCACGCAAGAAATTTCCCAAAATGCAATTAGCACGATCAGTTTCAGAGTTTCTGGTCCTAATATCTTCATAAGTATAAATTATAAAGAATATGAGTACAAGGAAAAAATAAATTCTTGATTTAATTTCAATAAGTAATAAAAACTTTAAAAATATTAATTCGTTATTATTGAAATATCATTCTTTTAATATTTAATTTACTTATGATTCACATTCACTTTTTCTTAAATCGTAATAATTAAATATATATATATATATATAAACATCAGTGGCATGTTCTATAACATAATGAAGGGTTCCTTGACAACAATTTATTGTTTTAACAACGATATGTTAAATGGAGGCAAAATATTACATTCCGATGTGTTTGGAATGGGATAAAAGAAAGGATACTTAATACCATTTCACTATTCTGAAAATAATATCACAGGAAGACACATTATATTTCACTTCTCAATTTGAAATTCTTCACATCGGCTATATTATTGTCTCGGGGTACTTCTTATTACAAGTGCTTACAAGAAAATGTAAAAAACACTCACCAAATATATACAAATAAAAGCTAATATCTGTGAAATACACTTAATTATTTAAAATAAATAAATTTTAGAATCTTATGAAATGAATATTTCTTTTGAAAAATTTTGGCACTTGTGTAAATACAGATTTGTTTTCTTGAAAATTATTAGAAAAAATAGAAAACTGCTATGGTACTTTGTAGAAAATTCTAACAACTAAAAGAAAACTATAAACAATTTGAAATTTTATACGGAGATAAAGTTGCAAAATTCTAAAAACATATATATTTAAAACTTTTTTAAGTAATTTTAATAAGAACAAAATAATTAGCGTTACCTATAAATATATATTATTTATTAAAATATTTATTTTATCAAAATATATTTTGTAAATCTTAATTTAACATGTCAATTTAATTTTGCACATTTTTCTTAGTCATAAAATTTCTATAAAGATTACTTTTTTTAAAAAACATTTTAAAAATTATGTTAAAAAACTCATTTGTTACTTGAATTTTAAAATTTTAACTGTAAAGAAATTAATTATAGATTTATAAAAGTAGAAGCAATAAAAAATAAATGTTTCTTTACAAATGTTGTTTTCATTGAAGATGTAGTTGGAGACATATAAGTAAATAATAATTTTTTCAATTATTTATTACATGTTTTTATCACACTCATACACACCTATAATCATTTCAATTTTAACAATAGCTGTGACGAAGAAAGTCCTTCTACAAATTTTTTAAAATTATTATACGTATGTTTTGATAAAATTCATTATGGAAAAGTATTAAAATTCTAAAGTCGTTCATAGGTCAACTAAAAACAGAATACTTCCAACAGGAAAAGGAAACTTTAGTTTAAAGTTCCCATGTAAACTCGTTTAATTTATTTACAAGAAAAGCGTGATTGATTTTCCCTTGCGAAGAAAAATCCTTAAAGTAGTTAAAAATACTTCCTGATGTAAATTTTGAGAAAAATGCTTAGAAATTTATGGCTAAAACATGATACAGCAATATTTCTAAGGAATGCTATTCTCCGGAATAACATTTCTACGATTCTCATAGAAAGGCACAACAAGAAATTTGGACGGTTAACTAATAATGCATCACTCAGTTTAAAATCAAATATTTTTCTACAAGCATTCCTACCAAAATAAATTTCAATACACTTCAATATCACTAATAACATCTCAATATGCCAATAACAGTTCGTTATTGGCAACATTGAAGTGTTCCTCAAATATTTCCCAACTAGTAATCCTATCAGTTGGCTCCCAAAATATTATTTAATACACTTCAATATCGCCAATAACATATCATCATTGCGAATAATAATTCATTATTGACGACATTGAGGTGTTGCTACATAAAAATGAATGGTTTTCTATTATTTTTAAACCATTCAGAATTCGCCAACTTCATTCATTATTTTATAACAGTATTTATAACAGGTATTTTATAACAGTAACTGTTATCATCTCAAAATATTATAGTAGTAAGAGGTTATTAAAAAATAACCGCTTGACACATCACTAGTTCAGACGCTTAAAAGAACCATTCTTTCCATTATTTTACATAAATTGCTAATGAGAGAAATATTCATGTAAGATGATACCTCGTTCAGATGTTTATTAGGTCTAAGAATGAGAACCAATGTTTCCACGTGCTGGGAATACTTCCTGAGGACCATGAAACATTGATAAGAAAGATAAGGTACTCAAGGGAGATAAACCACTAAACATTTTATTTGACAAGTAATCATGACCAACGGCTGAGTTTTTCTTACTGATAGCACTCTTAAGCCCTGCTAATGTAAAATCCAGATTATATTGGTAGGAAATATCTGAGCTTAAATATATAGGAATTCCTTCTGAGGCTTTGAATAGTAATTTGTGATAAGGTTAGCCTGCTCTTAGGAATGTCACCAACTTTTTCAAGTAAGTGGAAAAAGCATAGAATCTATTAGAGATTTGCCTAAGTATAATATCCTTAGATGAACAAGCAGAATTAATCGAATCTTCTCAATAGTTACGGTTAAGAAATACGATAAGTAGGTGTGGCTGAGCAACCACTCGCTTATACTTGATCCAAATATTCCTATTACAAGATTTTATTGCCAAACTCTATAAGCGTCTGTTCTTTTCCAAAAGAAAACTGCATTTTAAAAACCACCAAGGAGGGTATGATTTCTGCTTAATCAACTGCCATTTAAGATTATTACTTGTTTCTTAATTACAAAGGCTGTACAAACGCTGAAACGAGACAACTGTGAGGCATCCGCCCGATAATATTGGGA
The DNA here is from genome assembly GCA_030067965.1 of Latrodectus elegans. Lineage (NCBI taxonomy): Eukaryota > Metazoa > Arthropoda > Arachnida > Araneae > Theridiidae > Latrodectus > Latrodectus elegans. The sequence continues at coordinate 67,394,256 of CM057818.1, read as the reverse complement.
ATCATTTTTCGGTACAATAAAATTAAAGGAAATATGCGTTGGAAGACGATCATATCTATAGCTGTCTGGATGAATTTGGTGAGAACAGAGGCGAAATACTCGTAAAATATCAGGGGAAACTAAACAGTAGACATGAAGGTTGCTAATTATAACCAAAGTAAGTAGGAGTATCGTCACTTAGATGCATATGTTATCCTCTTGTAGCCAATTTAGAAATTCTGTGGATTAGAACAGCTACCTAAGGATGTATATTTTATATTCAAATCTCCAACGATGTTAAAGAAAGGTTCTATTGTTTGAAGGAGGTTTTGAATCCATTCAAGAGAAAATTTACTCGTGGGAATATACATGTTAGTTATAACGAGATTTGTATATCAAGAAACTCTATCAAGTGTTGAGATCATTCGAGACACCCAAAATCATATTACCTCCTCTTCCATTAGGTTATCAAATCTAAATATGATCTTATTTGATAAGCTTTAGAGATATCTTATTTGATAAGCTTTAGAAAAGATTCCTTTATTGCTATCACATTTGCACTGACAAAAAACTTGAATTTTAGAAAATTCCGTTTGTTGAGAATATTGCGAGAATTCCACGAAATCAGAAAAAAATATGCTTTAAAATAAGTGAAAGTTTTTAAACAATTCTAACTCTATTTTAAATTGCCGAATTGATATTTATTGACTAGTGTTCCGATGTAATTCTTCCACTTTATCACTTCCGAGTAAGAGAATTTCACTTTCTTTATAAAAATTTTTATTTTTGTGAGAAGCAGAATGATGAAACTTCTCTTTATCTGATGATTCGATTTTTTTGTATTTGCTTTATTACAACTAGTTTTCCGTCGTAGTGAAGAGGATAATTCACGCGAAGCTACCAGGGATTCGGCTAGCTTTTGAATAATCAGCATAACTTTTGACAACATTTCATCTTGTTTATTAGATAGGACTATTAATTTTTCTTCAAGTGTTTTGATTAATTCTTGAAATGTTGCCTTTTTAGTAGTCTGAACTTTCTGATTAATTAAATTTTCTATTTCTTTACGTGATAAGGATGGCTCAGTTGCCTTAGTTTTTGTCGCATTGGTATAACAAGGAGAAGTTTTAACTGACTGATATTGCCGCCAAGCTGTGAAAGTAAGGTGATTCTTACATTTAAATTTAAGAAACTTCTTTTCTTCTAATCTAACAGGAGAATTTATAAAGTAAGCAAAATGTGAACTTTTGCAATTAGGGTGATTATATCTGACACAACTGGTCAACATGAGATGCACCACATTGGCGACATATTGGGGTAGCGATTTAACATTTTTTAGGAGAATGTGTAAACTTAAAATATTTTGGAGACTGTCTTGGATTATCAATGAACTCGTAGATTTTTATTACACAGAAAAATAAAGTATTCTCTGAAGGCAAATTATGTACATACACATTTACTAAGACACTTTCTGTTAGTTCAGGAGAATTTTTCATCGTAAATCTTTGGAATACTTTTTACATTAAGACTATTTAGGGAAATTTCTTCTGCTAGGCTTACTAAAGATAAATCCGCAGGAATGTTTCTCAAAATAAATCACTATGAACTAAACTATGAAGTCTTGGTGAATCAAAGGTTGGACTTGTACATTTAAAATATTACTAATTTTACATATCTTCAAAACTGTTTTAACCTTGTTGGTTTTTATAAGTAGTTTTCTTAATCCACTATTGAGAGCTTCAATAATAAATACCACTATGATGCTCGATTAAATTTAGTAATTTGGATTTTAATATTACTGTTTTTTATTTTATTTTATTTATTATTTATTTATTTTAATATTAGAAATGTATGATGAAAATAATATAGTAAACTTGCTTATTCCGTTATCAGCAGATAACTAAATTTGACAGTCAATATCATCTTCATAAATTAGATTCTTTGTATCATTTAGTTTTGGTAAGCGATTAACACATCTTTATACCGAAAATCTGACTCTTTATCCATCATTCTTTCATCATCTTCCAAAAAAATAAAATAAATCTTAATTTTTGTAGCATTAAAAATGTTTTCTTTCTTTTGAAAAGTCTTGATAAAGACATTTTACTCTTCCAATGAATGCTCGAAATTTCTTTCAGGTTTGCTGTAAGAAAATAATTGTTTTACTTGATTTAATAATAGATCGCTTTTCTGGATAAGATTTTTGAGGTTGCCATAGCTTAACTAGTAGATTACAGATGTCATGATAAATTCTTATTTGGGAATTTGTTTGTAGACAAGATTTTAAAATGCTAATTCATTCATATGAACATCTAAATTGGATTTTCTTTGTTTTGTTTCAATCACTTCCACTCTTAAATTTTGATACTTTTCGTATGTCATTTTTGTAAAAATATATCAATATATTAAAATCAATGTAATGTAACGTATCAATGTAATTATTTTATCTAAGTATATCAATGTATTAAAAAATTTCCTTTTCTTCACAATTTATTAAGAAAATAAAATGAGTTCTTCCATATATTACTGTATTTATTTGCTAAATTTATTATCGTTTTATTATAATTTTTTGGAAATGTAAACATGTCCTTAAGTTAACATTATAATTGACTTTGCCAATTATTTTGTATTTTCTACTTCCTTTAGAATTATTTCATACAGACGGTGTATAAAATAATACTAAAGGAAGGAGAAGTAGACGATGAAATAATGTCATTATTTCATCTGACAGGATACGATTGTCGGAATGCACATTTTTTTTAAAAAGTAGAATTTGATCTGTCGGCGTTTAAGATTGATGTATCGGCGTTTAAGATATCTAACTATTGAGCATTTAGTACTTAATGAGACTTTTTAAATGTGTGTATTTCAAATTAAGCAATTTTTTGTAAATTTTAAGTTCTTAAAGAGGGTAAAAAATTAAGTATCTAATATGAATACCATTTAATGGAAGCATGTTTATGACTACCATTTAATGGAATAATACCATTTATACAGAAGTCTGATCAGTACAATGCTTTAATTTTATTTTAGTTATCCTGATTTCCATATCAAATATTAATATGGTTTTAAAGTAATTCTATTTAAAAGGATCTTTCAAAACTAAAAATGTCAGCAAAATCCAAAAAAATATAGTACATCTTTTATAAAACTGTTATTTTTTACGATTTTAAATTCTTAGGTTTCAAATTGTATAAAATTTAAATTAAGTTAATTAAAAATAATATGAAGTAACAAATATTCGATATTTTAATAATGCTAAATTTTGATATTTTCTTCATTATATTCGATAATAAAGCTTTAAATTTTGCAATGAGATTTTTATTATATAATAATACATCCTATTAAGAATATCTGCATAAATATTTGGAAATACTTTCAAATTATTTAATCAATAATTTCAATTATAAATTATTCGTTAAATGCAATCAAATTTTTAAAAGTTAAATTCTTTCATATTGAAATTAATATGTCCATTCTAAATCTAAATTTATTGTTTAAAAATTGACAATTTTAAGATATCTCAATAAGACAGAATTATGACAATAAAAATGAAAATAAACAACAATTTCCTGTACTATTTCCGCTTTGCAAAAAAAAATAAATAAATCAGTTTTTAAAACTATTGGCGATATGAATTGCTCGAGTTGCTTACTGCATGCTTAAAAAATTGGCTAATTTTCGGCAGCTTGTAACTCCAATAATTTTCATTTGGCATGAATCTTAGCGAAAACAAAAATAATGTACGAATTTCAACTGCGCAGCTGTTAAAAAAATCTGTAATATTATTGGACGAATAGAACGAATTACAAAAATTTGAACTGTGACGCTGCGTAATGTTAAGTTAACGGGAATCGCTCAAACTGAAATATCGGCAATTGTAATAGGAGCTTTACGCAAAATTTTTACAAATCCTTATAACGACGATCATTTAATCTTTTTCTGCTTCGATTGTAATTCAATGAGAATCGTTTTCTTGATTTAAAAAAATGGCATTAAAATTGATCACAGAATGCAACGCCGGTCATTAGTTGCTATCAATTATTTCTAATGTTGCTCAAGCATCATTCCACTCTTGTACCTAGGCAAGTGAAGTGTTGGGCTAAATGAAAAGCAAAACTGGATTCTTAATACCATCATGATAGAACTCAAGCGAACACTAGAAATTAAACGAAAATTGGATTCCTCACTAAAAACAAATGAGTTTCACTGAGTCACTGTCCAGTTTTTTATGATAGACATGTTAAGAAACAAAGCTTGAATCAAGCTTTTCTTGTGAGGTGATACACTGCTTATGCTATTATGAAGGCATTAATTAGTATTGACTTGAATTCATTTTGACATCTTTTTGCAGAGATCTAGTCATAAATATAGCCTATTCTTCTTGTTGCAACGGCCAAGTGATGGGCTTTGTGTCATCAGAAGCCCCTTTTGAACAAAACAGTATTGATTCCCACTCGGTAAGAATCTCACTGGAATGTTTGATTCCGTTTAAATCTTTGTATAAGGAGACTTGGAATATATGGAACACTAAGTTGAACACGTGTTTAGCTGATCTAAAGGTTAATCAGTACTGTTTTAAATCGAAAGTGATATCACGGGACACTGTACATCTCTACTGCAGAAACAAAATGATTTCTGAATTTCCATCAAAGTAATCATAATGAGGTTTTCGTTTCATCGGTTTATAAATTTCTTTATTGACAAATTGTTCATAAATTTTAATTTGAAGCATATAAATGAAACTAGCATGCTCATTGTTTTAAAAGTCCTTTTCGGTGGTGGTCAGCACATTAAAGCTCAAGTGCTTCCCAATTTTCAGATTCCTGCTCAAGTATTTTATTTAAAACCACATATAAGCGAGCTTTGAATCATGAAGATGTATGCATGATTATTCAATATTTCATAGAATCCATTCATTAATTGTACAGAATGCAATCTATTTCATGTGAAATCCGAAACTCATAAACATGGTGACGAATTTCTCTAATGTTCAACGCCGCGTTATTTGCATACGAATAATAATACTCAGTGCTTGACTCAGTTATATAATGCACGTCAGGTGAAGCCCTTCTCTCCCAAATGTGTTAATGTATCTTCCTTCTAAATGAATTATGAGCTTTAACCGATTGAACCGTTTTATGGTAAATACACTTGTCTTCAGAGTAAAGGTTAACAGGCTCAACTCCAACTCTATTATATAGATATTTATACTAATTAGAAATACGCTATAAAACATGGGTTCCTGCTAAACGAACCTGCATGTGCAAAAAATAATTACAAAGCAATATATCAAACCGAAAGAAATTAATAAAACACCAGTTATTTATTCTATATTATCAAGCATTTAATTTATTTAAAAAATTTTTTTAGAAAAGTTAAATTATATAGAGTATTAAATTAAGGTGTCATACCTAATCATCCAATTCCCATTCAGTGTTTATAAATTAGTAAAACTTCACAAAGTTAGAGTTATTTCTTGTGCTTCTTCCGACTTCCGCCAGCGAAAGTAATTGCAAAAATCGGTCTACGGATAGAGGAGTGGTTAATTCCAAATGACTCGCACATTTATACAGCACAAGTATAAATTCACAATTTCTGATCTCCTTTGAGGAAGAGTGATGCAGTGAAGTCAATTCCAATTATTTCGAACACAGATGCCGCTCTGAGACGATCTATTGGTAATAAAGCTGTTGGGGTTTCTGTTAGGCTCGAAACAAATTTACTGTAAACAAAGAAATTCCCGATAACCTGGCGCGTACGGTTTTCTTATATTTAAATAACCAGAATTCTTCTCTCAGATAGGTCATTGCTATCTGAATACCTGCATGACAAAGAGAATAGTGTTTCCATTGAATCAGCTTTCCAACAATCGGAAGCTCACCAGGTAATACGACAGAAAATTCAAAGTTATCTATATCTTCTTTCAGTGAGAGTCTTGCCTTAATCTGGAAAAGATTATTTTCGTCCACAAAGTTTGAAATTTCTGAAGTCCTGTGAGAGATTCTCCTTGCGTTAACTTTAGTAATGAAATCTCATATCCATTCTTTCACAGTTGTTTCGAAATTCCCTAAAATCTTTTTCCCCATACGATTATTAAAAAATCTATAAATCTATCCTACAACCAAGAGAAGTTTATGATAATAAAGAAAATGTTGTTAATTTTTTCTTCTTTACTTTCTGAATTTGTAAAGTTACTCTTTCTGTATTTTTTCTTTTTTCCAATACAGATAATATTTTCTCCAGGAAAATATCGGATTTATGACATTCTTCAGGAAGATAATTTATCCAAGCAGTCCCAAACCATCAATTACACTTGGCTAAGTTTTCAATGCTACATCTTCAAAATGATAAATCAACTGAAATCAGTTTACTAGAAATGTGATACCAATCATCTGGGTCACTCAAAAGACGAATTTCTTTGACACGATTGAAAACAAAAATACCCCAGTTTTCATTCTTTTTAATCCAGTATAAAGTATTACTGGACTCAGACCAATATTGTATAGTCACCTTCTCCATTCTTATGCTTTCTTTTCATAGATTGACAAAGTCTTGCTGATATATTGCATGCTAGGAGTTCTAGTCTAGATACCGATATAGATTTAATGGGAGCAACTCTTGACCTAGCTGGTATCAGTTGACAATCTGTATAATTTTCCCTTTCACTCCTTAAAAATATACAGGCAGCATACGCCTTTCTTGATGCATCACAAAATACGTGCAAGGTTATACATCTATTTCCTTCATTTCTGTCTAAGTATCTAGGTATTGAAATGCCATTCAAAATTTTGAGTTGATTTGACCACTATACTATTTTTTTTTTACCATCAAAGCTGGTAATCCCCAGATAATTTCAATTTCCAGCATTCTTGGGACATCAGTTTTGTTATTAAAGTTACCGGACAAAAGTATACAATGGGTTCAAAGAATTTATCAACAATTTATTGAATAATCCTTTTAGTAACTTAACTCTCAAACCAAAAGACAAAGTATCCTTTATATTTTCTCATTTTAAATCCCAAACAGGAGCAATTTTGTTTTCTGTTAAGTCACATCCACTTTGTTTGAAAAGTACATGCCCTACCCTCGTAAATTAAACTCGGCTGAATCAAGAATTTTTTTTTGGGGGGGGGGGGATTCCAGAATAAATTTCACTGATTATTTTTTCACAATTCACACTCTGAACACAATTGTATGCATAAAAGAACTTTAAAATCTTTTGAGCAATTTCTTTGTATTAAATAGGAACGTTAATCAAATGAAATTCTGAAGATACTTCTAACAAGAAATGTCTTGAATAAATCCCAAAAAAACTACCGGTTGATACTGAAAATTTTTTACTTATTCTTTCTGTCCATCCTGCCACCACAAAAACTTTAATATAGCCTTTAAATATAGCCAATCATGCTCATAGAGCTAAATCTGTAAAAATTCTTTTTCAATATCACAGCCACTTTATATTTTCTTATTCTAAATCTATTCTTGACATTAGGTAGTAATTCCATCGAATTGGCATTTTCTTAAGCAGTTATTAATTGAAGGTGAATTTTTGTTCTTAATAAAGCCATCAAATATTGGCCTAGCTTTCCTTGCTGTATTTTCCTTGAAAACAGGTTGATAGAGAAAATTGTGCTCTGGATCTGAACTACGCACTTCTGTTCCTTCCAGTACTTGAAGATACATTTGTATTCTGCAAGCTCATCTAATTTCTTGTTACAAGTCTTTTCACAGAAATGTCAATACAATTTGTCAAAAGGGGATGTTCTTCTAACTAGAATAATCAAAGTTTATACTACCCATCTGAGTTCTTAATGACAATTTGTAAACAATGATCTTTCACCGATTGTTCTAATTCTTCTCAAGTATTTCTTTCGGTTTTATTTCTTATACTTAGTGTTCTAATTTTTCCATAAATCGATGATGTTAGTATCAGTTACATCGCAAGATAAAGCAGAATTTATACTGTCAGGATTTTCTAAATTTCTACTCTTTCCCATCAGAATCCAAGTTTCTACACAAACCAATTCTGATCAACGTTCTTTTATGCCCCCACTGAGCTGCTATCGATATCAGCCCCAATTAACAATTGAATTTCTAAGGTAGAAAATTGACACAATAACTGTTTACATCAAAATGTATGCACAGTACCTGTTAAGAATATTTTATGAGAGTTACGTTTCTGTACATAACGGGACAATGTTACTATGGAAATATTAGAATAAATTATTTCTTGATCCTGTGGTGAAACACTTCTGCTCGGAAGTTGGCATCAGCAGCTAGAAAACTTTTCTACCTGAACATTGGCAACACCAACCTCTATAGAATAGCGCACGAGGAACAGGAAAGGAGAATTCACGTTTTTTTCCCTTAGAGATTTTGTACTCATAATGTTTTTAGGCATTTTCTTAAAATTCGATAAATAAAATTTAGTTAAGTTTTAATATATGGTGTGCATTTTTATTTATTCATAAAAGGATTAATGAGCACACTATATCTGGTGACCATAATTTGAATACGCATACTTCGACGCGAATTCCTTTGGATCAACATCTACAGTTCTATGAGAATAAGTAATGTCAGTGCTGATTTGTACTCATCCATAACTTCTAGGATGCAGGTAGGATCTTTTTATGATTTTCTTAAACGTAACGTTATGCGCTTTTTGGTTATTTACTGGGGTCAGTTTCTTGGAAAAATTGTGTATATTTTAACGCAAAGTTTTTTCACTTAAATAATTTGTACATATTTTTCTCCCATGAGCTACATTCTGTTAACTACTCCACAATTTTATCAATCCTTTCGCATCATGCTGAGTTTTATTATTTGATTTACTATATTGTATTATATAAATATTCATTACTTCTTTTATATTTCATAACCAATATTTTTGTGTTTATTGCATTTTTTCATTTATATATCTTGATATTCGAAACTATACTCATTTCCCTATTATTGATTTGTATACTTTGTAATTATTTTTCTGCTAAATTTTGACCACGCCTTTATCTGATGATTCTTCTGTTGCTCAAAATTCTCCCTCCGAAGACACATCTTCGCAGGTTGCGCACGTTTCGGTAAAAATACCACCTTTCTGGAAAACTAACCCTTCCCTGTGGTTTATTAGGTTGGAATCACAGTTTTTCCTAGCGAATATAACTTCCGATCTAACAAAATTCAATCATGTTGTCTTCTGCTTAGATCCCGATATACTAAATTCGGTACACGACATTTTAGAAAAACCACCTACTACCGAAAAATACGATGCCTTAAAAAACGTCTCATTTCTGTTCATTCCGAAAGTGAAGCATCTAGAATTCGAACGTTATTGCAGGGAGTAGAACTCGGTGACCAAAGACCCTCACAATTACTACATCGCATGCGTTCGTTAGCTGGAGATACCGTAGGTGAAGCACTTTTACACTCATTATGGCTCACAAGACTGCCATATAACACGCAGACTATTTTAGCCGCTTTCAGTGAGGATGATTTGAATAAAATAGCCGCAGTTGCTGACAAAATAAGCGATTTAGCTATCCCTTCGTATGTACATTCTATCACCCCTAACTCTCATGATTCTGTCACGGCTCGCTTGGAACTCCAGGTAGCGCAGTTAACTCAACAAGTTAGCGAATTAAGCACCGCTCTGGAACGCAGTTCCCGTAGCCCTAGGCGTAATTTCCGCCGATCATTTCAACGAAGCAGATCTCGCAATAGTTCCCGCTCTCGCACTAACTTCAATCACTACAAGGAACGTACGAATGAACTCTGTTTTTATCATGTCAATTTCGGTGATCAAGCGCGAAAGTGCCAAGCTCCATGTTCTTTTCATCAATCGGGAAACTAAACGGGCGATCGCTCACTGGCCAATGTAGCGACCGCCAAGTGAATCGTATCCTGCTGGCCGACCCGTTTTCAAAATTAAAATTTCTAATTGATACAGGAGCCGACATATCTGTTTTGCCTAAAAAATATGCTCCAAAAACCACACCCTCTGAAAATTTAGCTTTATATGCAGCAAATGGCACTAAAATTTCTACTTTTGGCAACAAACGCCTCATTATTGATCTAAATCTCCGCCGAAAATTTTCGTGGTTATTCGTAATTGCTGACGTAAGCCAACCAATTATAGGTGTTGATTTTCTTAAACATTTTGAGTTACTTGTCGATGTTAAAAATAACCGCCTGATCGACTCTCGGACGTCTCTCTCGTCAAACGGCATATCTTTTAAAAAATTTTCCCTAGATTCCAACATATCCGTACTTATCGGCGATTCCAAATTTGAAAAATTACTCGGTGAGTATCCTGAGCTTACAAACCCCTCTTTAGTAACAAATGAACTTAAAAGTTTTGAAATTTTCCATCACATTGAAACTAAGGGACCCCCTGTATTTTCCAGACCTCGCCGTTTGGCCCCAAACTTACTCAGAGCAGCACGTTTAGAGTTCGAATACCTAATGTCTCAAGGAATTATTCGACCTTCCAAAAGCCTTTGGGCCAGTCCTCTCCACATGGTCCGCAAATCTAACGGTGATTGGCGCCCTTGTGGCGACTATCGTCGCTTGAACGCTGTGACAACTCCTGACAGGTATCCTGTACCCCATATTCAGGATTGTACACAGGTTTTCTTTGGCAAAAATATTTTTTCTACCCTCGATCTGGCAAGAGCGTATCACCAGATTCCCGTCAATCCTGAGGACGTACCGAAAACTGCTGTAACCACCCCATTCGGTTTGTTCGAATACCTTAAAATGCCATTTGGACTTCGTAACGCCGGTCAAACTTTCCAAAGATTTATACATCAAGTGCTTTACGGATTGGATTTTTGCGTCCCTATTTCGATGATCTTTTTATAGCATCGGCAACCGAAGATGAACATGTTAAACACCTTCGCACCATTTTTGATAAACTCCGCGAATACGGATTAAAATTGAACACCTCTAAATGTGTGCTTGGAAAAACTTCAGTAACATTTCTTGGTTGCTTAATAACACCCACTGGCGTAAGCCCTCTTCCCGAAAAGACCACAGTAATTTCTAACTTCCCTAAGCCTGAAACACTGTCTGACCTTAAAAGATTTTTAGCTATGTTAAATTTTTATCGTCATTTCTTGCCTAAGGCCGCAGCTACTCAAGCCCCACTTCATTCACTTCTAAAAAACTCTAAAAAGAATGACAAACGACCTGTTCTTTGGACAGAGGAAACAACTGCCGCGTTTGAAAAAATCCAAAGCGAATTAAAGAATTCAGTCACCCTTGGTTTCCATTCCCCTGATCAGAAGCTATCATTAATGGTAGATGCTTCCGATATCGCCATAGGAGCAGTATTACACTCCCAAAGTGCCAATGGCTTACAGCCTTTAGCTTTTTACTCCAAGAAACTGACGCCAGCTGAAACCAAATACAGCACATATGATAGAGAATTATTGGCTATCTATTCTGCTGTAAAACATTTTCAGCACAACCTTGAGGGTCAAACCTTTTCTATATTTACTGATTATCGTCCACTTACATTTTTGTTTAAGAAAAATTCTAATTCTGCATCTCCTAGACAAATTCGACATATGAATTTTATTGCTCAATTCAGCACTGACATTCAACACGTCTCTGGATCCAACAATCCAGTTGCCGACGCCTTATCAAGGATTTTCGCCATTAATAGTAATGACGCCATCGATTTCGCACGTTTGGCTGAAATCCAGGAAAATGATGCAGAACTAACTCAATTACTATCAACTTCGGGTAGTTCCTTAAAGCTACAGAAGATGGAACTGTCCCCAGGACTTAAATTATTTTGCGATGTAACCAACGATCGAATCCGCCCTTTTGTTCCTTCCCCACTTCGAAAAACTCTGTTTGACTCCCTCCATGGACTTTCTCACCCAGGAGTACGAGCAACTAAAAGACTGATTCTCTCTCGTTTCGTCTGGCCTTCAATTTCAAAAGACTGTGTTGCATGGACTCGCGCATGCATTGATTACCAGAAATCAAAAGTTTCCAGACACAATCATAGCCCTTTGCGAGCCTTTTCTGTCCCCTCACAACGCTTTCAACATGTGCACCTGGACATTGTCGGACCTTTACCCCCATCGGAAGGATATTCTTATCTTTTAACAATGATGGACAGATTCTCTCGCTGGCCGGAAGCAATTCCGATACGTGACATTTCCGCAGAAACCATCGCCCGAACTTTTGTTACCAATTGGATAGCAAGATTCGGAATACCTACCACCAACACAACTGATCAAGGTCGTCAGTTCCAGTCGAACTTATTCACGAATCTCAACAAAATCCTTGGCATTCATCGAATTCGCACAACTCCATACAACCCTGCCGGGAACGGATTAATTGAGAGGTTTCACCGATCATTAAAACAATCATTAATGTGTCACAATGACGTCCAGTGGACATCAAGCCTGCCCATTACATTGCTAGGACTTCGATCAGCCTACAAGGAAGACCTTGGTGGTACATGTGCCGAGATGCTTTACGGTACAACAATACGGCTGCCTGCAGATTTCTTTCAGGCCACAAGTGTCTCTACTTCCCTGGATCCGGCTTCCTTCTTACAAAAGTTGTGCGAGTCCATGAGAAATGTTGCACCAGTGCCCACTTCAGCTCATATCAACCCCAAATGTTTCGTGCACCCAGCTTTGGATTTGTGCACTCATGTGTTTGTGAGGCAGGATGCAGTAAAACCTCCATTGACTCGTCCGTATGATGGTCCTTATCAAGTGCTTAAACGGCTTAATAAAACTTACACTCTCCTCATTAAAGGAAAAGAATCTGTCATCAATGTCGACCGACTAAAACCAGCATTTTTAATGTCTGAAACCTCTGATTCTTTAGTTCCTGTTCCCATTGCTACCCAAGCTTCACCGAACCCTCCGAAAGCTATGCCTGGTCAAGTGATTCAAGACTCTGCTGTAAACGAAGATCTCCCTGTGCAAACTACGCGATCCGGCAGAAGAGTCCGTTTCAACCCGCGATATCTCTAACTCCTCGTGATTAGGCACTTGGGGGGGGGGGAGTAATGTGGTGAAACACTTCTGCTCGGAAGTTGCCATCAGCAGCTAGAAAACTTTTCTACCTGAACATTGGCAACACCAACCTCTATAGAATAGCGCACGAGGAACAGAAAAGGAGAATTCACGTTTTTTTTTTTCCCTTAGAAATTTTGTACTCATAATGTTTTTAGGCATTTTCTTAAAATTCGATAAATAAAATTTAGTTAAGTTTTAATATATGGTGTGCATTCTTATTTATTCATAAAAGGATTAATGAGCACACTATAATCCAATACCTTAAAATTCCAATGATAGCTATTATCAACATGATTTAAGTGAGCCAAATATTTTTAATATTTTTCAGTTCTTTCAGTTCCCTCAAATAAATAGATTCTTTAGTATTAAAATCATATTCCATAAATTTTGCCGCATAATTCGAAATATATGATTGTTGCTAACAGTATCAACGAAAACTCGAATATATTAATTTTTATTACTTACACGAATTCGAATTACTGAAGTTTGTAAATAAACTTGTCACATACGTTAAAGGATTTTCTGCAGCAATTTTTTCTGCTGCTGCCTTTTCCTTACTTTTACTTTCATAAAATTCTTCACTCATTTAACACATTACTAATAGGTCTTGTTCAAGACATTTCATTTAACTTATTTTATGTTTGCACACACAAACAACAACATCCAATATCTCTAACTTTAAATGTTAAACAACGAAAGCAAATAAACTTTTTATAAGTATTTCTTTCCTTTTTTCATACAGCATAGCATATATAGATTTCAGACTCAAATGAGATTTACTAAAACCTCACACTCACTGCCCACCCACTCGACAACATAAGTGTTCTGATGTAGTAGTCCAGAGCAACTGCCTCCTATGCCCCTGCCTTAATCAGGCTCTGAATTTTTATTATTCACATAAAATTTAAATTCCCTATAAATTTTGAAACGAGAAAAAAATTTAAAAAATATTTCAACTCATACCCTGGGAATTTTTAAGTAAAAAATAAAATAATAAATTATTTTTTATAAAGAATCTTAGAACATTAAATTCATATCATTCAAAGGCAAAATTAAACTCAGTTTGTATTTTTAATTTTAAATAATGCACACAATTATAAAATATTTTAATATAAATTAATTGGGTATTGCACTTTATTACCACTGAAAAAATGTGCTTAAGAATGTAGCAAGAAAAAAATATCTATACACAATTAGTAAAAAAGCTCTACCCTATATTGGCTACTCGTGGTTTTGTCTAGGTCCAATATTGGCGGTCTGTATTGGGACAATCCTGGATGGTCTACATTATGTTACAAAACCAATATGGGTTGCCAAGATAGGTCAAAAATTGATAACCTACATTAAACCAATGTTGGTGGTGATGATAAGACTAATCTTGTCTGTCAAACTTGGTCCAATTTAGGCAGCCAAGTTAGGACCGTTATTGACTTATAGGTTTGTCTGCATTACATGCAGTTCATAATGATGACAAATGATATTATTTTGAATTACTTAATTAGAGAAGAAAGCTAGCTTAAATTACTGCGATAAATACGAATTTATCATTTATTGCATCTTACATGAGCAAAATAATTGTCATGCTTAAAATGAATTCTTTTGCATTCCATTTTTAAACTAAACACATGTGACGAATTTCTTATTCTTTTAAGCAATATTTAAATAATTTAGCAAAATTTACAAACTATATGATTAAAATGAAATTATGTTGAAATTAAGAAAGAGAAATGAAGTTAAAAATAAGTAAATATTTAGTACTTACCAATTATGAATATATGAACCATTTAGCACATAAATCTAAATACAGCGTATGCCATATTTTTAATAATCATAATAATAATATATTAATTTGATTTGTTTAATATTAAAAGAGAATCACGTTTCAGCATTGCTTAACACTCATTAAATCAAATTGTCAATTTTTGTGTAAAATCACATTTTTTATATTTTACACTATTTTTTCACTAAATAAATAATTATTTTCTATTAAGTAAATTCCAATTAAACTAAAATGTATATTTTGTTTTAAACAAAAAACTAAGTTGAGAATTAAAATGTTTCTACTTGTGTCTCTAATAAAGATGAATTTTATATTTCTAACTTATATTCAACTTCTGTGCATCTAACACAAAAGTACCAAAATTGGAATTACACTTTTTTAAAAATATTCAATTAGGTGTTGAATACATCTTCTGAATATTTTAACTTTAGTTCATCTCCTGCTGACAAACTGTCAAATATTATTTTTCCAATTTACATAAAAACAACATAAATGAAAACAAATTCATGCATTATTTGTTAAGAATTCAATCTTAATTTCGAACAAAAATTTTCATGTAGAAATATTCTTTCCTGAAAATATTAACTTGACAATTTATTTTAAAACTTTTATTTTACAAAATATAAATGCTTTTTCAATGTAGATAAAATATTTTATTTCTAAAATGTTGCTCTTCACTATAATCACTTAAGTTGCTTCATCACTATAATTGGACAAGAACAGAGCACCACCAATAAATGTAACAGTAAAAAATTATTATAATTAATAATTTTTCGTATATTATATTTAAAAGGTAATCAAAGCTCTTTTCAAACTCAACATATTTTTTTACTTTTAATAATTTAAAGATTAAATTAATTTTTCGAATATGCCATCATTTATTTAAACTTTCAACTAGAAGCACACTAAGCAGACATTAAGTCACATCATTGCAAATGTCCATTTCAATAGTCTTTGCTGCCATAAAAATTATTATTGAAATGAATGGTTGAAAGAAAAACATTCTATGAGGAAGATTTTTAAACAATTATAGCACTCTTCTGGAAACGGTCACTAACTAATATCCAACATTGGCATAAGATTTTTTTAATATTGCATTTTGACTAGTTGATTGATTAAAAGTTGTCATAAATGTTATGAAGGATCTAGGTTAATGTTTCACAAGCTCCATAATGTATAGAGCTTGTGTTCCTTTATTGTGTAACTAAACATAAAAAAAAAATAAATAAAAAGGTGAAATTTTTCATGTAGGTTTTAATAGGTTAAAACTTTAGGATATGTTTTATGAATACTAAACTTCCATTAATCATATCTTTAAGTAATAATTTTACACACATACACATGTGTGTGTGTGTGTGTGAGTGAGTGAGTGAATGAGTGAGTGATGAGGGAGTATAGAGATTAAGTAGAAATCAAAACAGAAATATTTAGCTTACTGAATTTAATTACTAGTGACAAATAGAAATGTTATTTACAGATGAAAGTTAAATGCGAAATTTATAAAATTGAGAAAATAACAATTAGATATCTTCCGTAATCGTCTTCTATCAACGCATTCGTCTTTATTGTTTCCAAACTCCTTCTCTCTCCCTCTCTCTCTCTCGGCGAGGTCCCGCTTGTCAAAAGCTTAGCGATGTTACGTCATGTTTCATCGGATTTCTTATGGGTGCAACAGTTAGATCAAAACACCGGTGCGCAGGTTATAGCTCTCCTTTGCACCGTTTCCGATCACATATGCGTATGTATGTAGGTATGTATATACATATATATATATATATATATATATATATATATATATATATATATATATATATATATATATATATATATATATATATATATATATTATAACGTCATCGTTATTGCTTGAAATCCCCAAGTTATTTCCAGACTTTCAATGGACGTTAACACCTGTGCAGCTGTCAACGAAATTGATTTCCCCCGTTGAATTCCAGGAACAACATAGTACCCAAAGTCAGTCAATTTTTCTGGGAATAGCAAACAGGATTCGTGAAGGGCCATTAAGTCTTTCCTGGCACATATAATTTTTCAAATTTAACTGAAGTCACCTGATGAATGGGCCATGTGTTTTCGAAGAATTTATTGCCTCTTCACAAGCTCTTATTCTAATCGGTTTAGTGGCTGGAAATAGAGGCCAAAAAGTGACATTAGAAGATGAATCTGGAGATTACTGGAGGACAGATGTTAGGGGGAAAGTTAATATAAATAATAAGCCCTTGTGGGGGACGGAGGAGGGCTTCCACATACGTGTGGTGTTCCTGATTCTTCTCTGAAACAGATCTTGGAGCGGACAAGTCCCAGCGAAAGAAAGAGGAGTCTGAGAAAGAATCCAGATCACTGAGAGAGTCCGGTCTCGAGTTTGATTACCCTAATGCTCCAGTGCTGTCCGGAGAGGATCGTCGACCTTATTGAGTGATTGTCCGAGACTGTTCCCAAGTAAGGAATTTAGGAGTCCGGCCCCAAGTACCAGAGAGGAGTTTTCTCCTATCGAATGTGTAGCGAACATTTCAGAAAGTGAGAAATTCATATACATATGTGTGTGTGCGTGTGCGTGTGCGCGTGTGTGCATGTGTGCATGTGCGTGTGTGCATGTGTGCATGTGCGTGTGTGCATGTGTGCATGTGCGTGTGTGCATGTGCGTGTGCGCATGTGCGTGTGTGCATGTGCGTGTGTGCATGTGCGTGTGAACATGTGCGTGTGAGCATGTGCGTGTGTGCGTGTGAGCATGTGCGTGTGAGCATGTGCGTGTGAGCATGTGCGTGTGCGTGTGTGTGTGCGCGTGCGTGTGCGTGTGCGCGTGTGCATGTGCATGCGCGTGTGCATGTGCGTGTGCGTGTGTGCATGTGCGTGTGTGCATGTGTGCGTGTGCGTGTGTGCATGTGCGTGTGTCCATGTGTGCGTGTGTGTGTGTGCATGTGCGTGTGTCCATGTGTGCGTGTGCGTGTGTGCATGTGCGTGTGTCCGTGTGTGCATGTGCGTGTGTCCATGTGTGCATGTGCGTGTGTCCATGTGTGCATGTGCGTGTGTGCGTGTGCGTGTGTGCATGTGTATTCATAAAAATTAAATTACATAATTGATCTATTGGGGTACTTTTAGGCATAGAATAGTGAGATTCATGCAATATCGGAAACATTTCATACAATTTGGAAAAGCGTAATTTTCTTTTCGCTTCAAATTTTTGTTGAAAATGTAAGAAAACCATTCTTTTTTTATAATTTTCAATGTAATTAATGATTAAAAATAATGAATAAATAAAACTTCAAATATTTGGTAATTATTATGAATATTTCAGAGTAATTTATAAATCAGACTGAAGCTTCTAAAACAATACTAAAATTAGTAAAAATTTGAATAGTAAATAATCTTTGTCTAAGTTATTATTCTTTATTAGTGTGTAAAAATTGTATCACAACTTTAAATTCAGACTGTACAAGAGGGAAATAAACTGAAATTTATGTTAAGAGTTACAAATATAAGGTATTTAGCAATATTCTGGAAACAGTTACTAATTGATACCCAACAAAAATGTTGTTGTTTCTAATCTCTGATGATGTAGTTAAGGTACACCATCTCCATAAAACCAAAACTGTCCAGAAGATCCAAGTGCAGGAGTCGGTCATGTACTCCTGGTAGGATCACCCTAAGCGTGAAGGCCATTCCATTATGTCCAGCTAAAGTAATCAGAGCTAAGTCAATCCTCTACCGTTGGTGCCCCAGGTCCTCGGACCTATTGATGCTGCTCCCTTCCCTTTACCATGAAACATATGTGTTGTTAAATAGATCACTAAGAGAGCATTTTTTTTAAATATTGTACTTTCATTGCGTAAATAGTTTATATAAATGTTAAATATGATGGATATAGATTATATTCAAGAGTTCCGTAATGCCCAAAGACAGAGTTCATTTAATCTGACATTAACATAAGACAAACTAACACTTTTTCAAGTAGGAACATTAAAGAGGATATTTTACGTTACATTATTAAAAATGTAAAAAGAAATGTAAAATTACCATTAATCGAACCTTTAATAAATCCTTCGTTTTTAAATAAATAATATTAATGCATTTTTAGACATATTGACTCTCAAGCTATATCAGAAATATGTTTATATAATTTAAAAAAGGAATCACTTTTACACAGGCTGCTGAATATGTATAACAAACTCTTCTATTCTTCAATGCAACTAATAATTACATAAATACAGCCTCAGATTTTTAAAGCTTCAGAGTAATTCATAAATTAGTATGCAATTTCTATAGCTATACATAGACTAGCAACAGTTTAAATACAGAGCATTAATCTATCCATCTTTATTTAAGAAAATTTTTTATGTAGTTGCAATTCAAAATATGATCCTGTTAACAGGGAAATTTTTAATTTAGTCATAATAAACTTAAATCTGGAATTGTTGTCTTATCCTGTAATGTATCGTAATGGAATCAAATTGATCCAAAAGAATCCAAGACAACTCTGGCCCCATCTATAACTTCCGAGGATTAGAGGAATTGAGGTGAATCCTGAAGAGCTTTGCCGATATGGCAGGGCAAAATATTACATTTTCAAAACAAATAAAGTACATTACTAGATGTAAATGATTTTATTTATTTTGAAAATGTAAAATATGATTCTAGAAAAGTATAATTTTAAATCACCGCTGTAGTCATGATCCATTAAATACAATGTTTTCTATACAATCATTCTCACTTTTAAATTTAAAGCTTTAGTATTTGTGAATGAGGATGTTAAAAGCTAAAAAAATTTTAAGCCTTATCACACATTTTAAAAACATTGTCTTTTTGATCAAATATGTTGAATGCTCATTTCCACGTAAGTAGTTTAGATAGAAGACATGTAAGTTTGCATTACTTATTTTTAATAATTGTGAAAAATATAGAAAAGATATATAATTTTGAAATAAAAAAAAAGAACTTACATTTTTATGTTTTTAAGTTATGAGTGATAATTTAGGGCCAAAATTTTAAAAGATTGTAGTACTTTAAGAATGAATGAAATATAATATCTCTTGAGTACTCAGAATTATGTAGTGACTAAATTCATTTACTTAGAAAATGCATGCGCAACAGGAATATTAAGATGAAAAACGAAAAAAAACTGGTTATATGAGCACATTATTTATAGCAACTCTGTAAACAAGACTTTTTTTTTAGTTTTAGTTAATTTTGCTTAAACAAATACTTTCTAATCAATCTCATTTGTTTTTAAGTAATAATAACGTTTTCGCTATTCAGTTAAAAATTAGCATTATGTTATTGTAGTCGTGTACCAGCTAGATTGGCATTATGGAATGCACTTATCCACTTTTACTACTGAACCATATTTAGGTGAGCATTATGTTAATCAAGCAATTTACTTATTTAAATGACTACTACATTTGTAAAACATTAAAGAATGGTAGTAAATAATGAATTAAGTACACTCGTGTCCATAAATTGAGGACAATTCAAGTTCAGGCAAAGAAAGAGACAGAAGCAAAACAAATGTCACTTATTTGTAAAGTCTATTTGTTAAACAAAAGGTAAATTGCAAAAAAGATGCTATATGTTTGACCTCAGTAATAAAATTTGATTTTTACTCCCTGGAGCAAATTTCAAAAAATTTCCTATTTACAAAAACCAATATAACATGATTGGTATGATGGTTAACACATAGTAATATCAATAGTAAGCATCTGACAGGCCTACGAGCATATGGACCAATGTGCCCTAAGCACCTGCACATGGTCTGTACCCCCCCCCCAGACGATGCAATACAGGCCGTACAAAATCTAGGCATGCTGAGTATCAAATTATCGATACCCTCTTGGGAAATATTACAACACTCATCAACCAATGCTCTTCGAAGTTCTGATAGACATGTGGGAGGGGTTGACGAACTGCAATTCGTCGATCAAGTATGTCCCACACATGTTCTATTGGATTCATTTCCGGTGAGTATGCTGGCCAGTAAATACGGGTGATATCCTCCGATTGAAGTCATTCGTCTCCAATGTTTGCAAGGTGAGGGTGGGCGTTGTCATCCATAAACAAAACTTCTGCACCCATGGCGCCCCGAAACAAATGTACATGATGTTCCAGAATGATATCAAGACAGATGTGGCCTTTCATGGTTACATTCTGAACATGTAAGTTAGTTCTGGATCCCCAAATTTTTTCCTCCCCAATCAAGCAATCCTGCACCACCATAACGGTGTCGTTCAGTAGTGTTTTCAGGGTAGTAACGGGTACTTGGCCTTCTCCACATGAAAGTCCGGCGAGAATCAGACTTAAAGCGGAACCAAAACTCGTCGGAAAACATTACACAAGACCACTATTGCGGTGTCCATATTACATGCTCCCTACTCCAGGTAAGTTGCGGTAAGGGGAACACATATAACAGGCCTACGAGCATATGGACCAATGTGCCCTAAGCATCTGTACTGGGTTTGCATTGAAACTGTCGTACCGGTAGCTGAAGAGAGCTGACCAGACAGGTCTGATTCTGTGCTCCGGCTGTTTCTTTTGGCAGTAACTGCCAAATACTGGTCCTGATTCGGCGTTGTAACTCGGGAGTGACCTGTACTGTAACGTCTATTCACATTACCATCGTCTTGAAACCGTTGCTAAAGCTTTGAGATGACATTTTGGCGATTCCAAGTTCCACTGACACTTCCGATGTCAACTATCCAGCCGGCCTATAATTCTAGCACGTAAACATTATCCAAATGATTCCTTTGTGCCATAACTGTGCGGTCATTGCACTGAAAGGCAGCGCTTGTGAACAATTTCACTTCTTTGCAACCATTCCTTATGTATTCCTATCTTACACTCTCATCATTGTGACGTACTATCGGCGTCATCCGGTAGTTTCTTGTATATTTTACTTCAAGATAATTCAACATGTAAATTTTAGAGTTCAAAAGTTTAAATGGTTTAAAGTTTTTCGTGATAACTAAAATTTGTTATTACAAATGTAAGAAAAATCAAACTTACCAACAGTGACATATTGAAATCTTCATGCTAAATTAATAAAATGGTCGTGATTAAACTTGAAAAATCAAATTTTCAAAATGATTATATTTCTGGAACATTTATTTCAATTAGTAGGAAAATACATGAAAAACAAAATCTCAATTAAACAGCTTAGAAAATTAGGTAGCCAAATTGGATTAACTATATTGGTAGCCATACCGATAACAATACATATTGTACCAAGCTTCGGGGTTCGTGTCGATTGAGAGTTGAATAAAGCAGTCACTCAATGAACACAAGACTTTTATTTGTAAAAATTCCACTAGATATACCAGCTGTAACATTCACAATTATACAGCTACAATTCGTCAGATACAATAATAGCTTCCAATCACAGGTCTCAAATACCTCAGGCAGAGAACAGCTTCTTTAGACTAGCAATCACGACTAATCGTCTTCACTCACTGACTGTCTTCACAAAAGCTAACTTCCTTCTATGTTGAGTTGCGGTATTTATACCTGACTTAGCGGGGAAATCTACCAGTTTCGCCAAGGTTCTGGAAGCTTCTAGGCTATCTCGCTAAATATTGGTCCTAGAACTTAGGTGAGGGATGTTTCCAGAAATATCTATTTCTCGCCATGTCACCAAGAATCTCGCCAACTGTTGCCAAGTTTTCTCGCCAAAACATCGCCAAATCACTAAATCACTAGGATAAAAAAAATGTGACAGTTTGACTATTGATCCTACAGAAACTAAGCGGCTCTTCAAACCCGGCAGGCAGTGACGAATTTCCGATGTCTCAACTAGAGGTACGTTTCTTCTTTTCTACGCGCTAGTTTTAAACATGCCAAATGAAAACGCTGCCGATGTTGTTTATGTTTCATTGCCTGAGTCGGCCCAAATCACACACGTCGCACTGCGTCTTACACGATTCTGGAGGAGTAACGTTCGCCTCTGGACTGCCCAGTGAGACAACTCATTCGCGTACAACGGCATCACCAGCGACGACATCAAATTCTCAGCATTAGTGGCTAACATCGACGCGGAAACCATGGAGAACGTGGCGGATGTTGTCCTCAATCCACCCTTGGAGAGAAGTACATGGCCCTTTCCACTCGCCTAATATCAGAATTCGCAGAGTCTAATCAACAAAAGATTAAGAAGCTGCTATGTGATCTCCAGTTGGAAGACGAAAACCAAGTCATCTCCTCAGGAAGATGCACGGCCTCGCTGGCATGCGATTGCAAGAAGACTTCTTGAACCTGTGGATGCAGCGGATGCCACCCTACATCCAGATGGTCCTTTCAGCGTCGTCCGATTCGTTGGACAAACTGGTGATCATTGCAGATAAGGTCGTGGAGATCGTGTCCCCTGCAGCTGTATGTGCTACCACAATTTAGTCGCCCACACGTTCAGCTACGGACATCTTAGCAAGTAAGCTGGATGAGCTATTCCTTCACGTCGTGGAGCTGTCTAGAAGCCGCCACTTCACATGAAACACATATCCGTCCCGACGATCGTCTCGCAGCCGATTGAACTCGAACAGACCACCCAGATTGAACAACAACAACAGAGAACTTTGTTTCTACCATAAGAAGTTTGGTGATCGTGCCTTGAATTGTAAACAGCCTTGTTTTTTTTCAAAAAAAACTGTTAGGCCCGTCACACTGCGTCTGGCACGGCGGAGGCTACAACCAAGACCAGCAGGCTCTTCATCCATGACTGTAAGAGAAGACTAAAGTTATTGATCGACTCTGGCTCGGAGATCTCGGTTCTTCCACCAGTATCAAACAAGAAAATATGGTCACAATCCAATTTTGCTCTTTATGCTGCTAACAATTCCAAAATTCCAGCATATGGCTTTGTAAATAAACAACTCGACCTTGGTTTGAGAAAGCCATTCTTATGGACTTTCATCGTTGTTGATGTTACATCACCAATCATAAGAGCTAATTTCCTTACGCCCTTTGACTTGGTGATCGACCTCAAACAAAAGAAACTGATCAAAAAACTAACATCCCTACACACATTCTGCTCAATGATGCCTGCATCTCAGACGTCGGTTACCACCATCTGTGCAGCCGTTAGTGACTTTGGAAACATCCTGAGGCACATCCTAGAGATTACAAATCTTACTGCATTTGGAGGATCAACTCCACACGACACAGTCCATCACATCATCACCAAAGGTTCTCCAATCACATCAAGGCCCCACCGACTACATCCCAAGGTGCATGACGCAGTCAAATCCGATTTTGAATTCCTCACTGTACAGGGCATCATTCGCCCATCAAAGAGCCCCAGGAGTTCTCTACATGTTGTCCCTAAACAGGATTCCACTGTCCGTCCGGTAAGAGATCCCGATAAGGTCGACAGTTAACCCATATCACACCTGCACGACTTCACTCATGCTCTACATGGAAAACAGATCTTTTCATAGCTGGATATCTTCAAAGCATTCCACCACATCCCAATTGCTGAAGAGGATATACCCAAGACTGTTGTTACCGTACCTTGGAGGCTATACGAATATACTCGCCTATGCTTCGGGTTAGTGAATGCCCCACGGACCTTTATGTGGTTCATGCATGAGGTTCTAAGAGGGTTACCCTTCTGCTGCATATACTTGGACAACATCCTCTGCTTTTCTGATAGCCCTGAGAAACATAAGAAGCACTTGGAAGACCATTCTTCAATGACTGAAATCCCATGGTCTCAAACTGAACATTTCGAAATGTGAATTTGGTGTAACCGAATTAACTTTTCTGGGACATCTTGTCACACCTCAATGTCTGAAACTGCTTCCAGAAAAGGTGAAAGCAGTACTCCTGTATAAACTACCGGAAACCGTCATAGCCTTAAGAAAATTCTTGGGTTTTACCAACTTTTACAGACAGTTCATACCCAACGCTGCGAAACACCAACGCCTGTTGCATGACTTCCTAAATGGATCTCGCGGCAAGAAAGATTCCCGACAGATCACCTGGACTCCTCAGACTGCTGAAGCCTTCGAAGCATGAAAACAAGCACTTTTCGAAGCGACACTTCTAATTCATCCTGCATCCTCATCTCCACTTGCTTTGCATGTGGATGCTTCGGATTACGCAATTGGAGGAGCCTTGCACCAACCACTGGGATTCTTTTCCAGAAAAGTGACCCCAGCTGAACTCTCCTACTCGGTATACGACAGAGAACTTCTGGCTGCATATGCTAGTGTCAGGCATTTCCGACACAGGTTGGAAGTTCGGGAATTCACTTTGTTCACTGACCATAAACCCCTGACGTTTGCCTTTCACCAAAAAGCGACAAGTGTTCACCTCGTCAAGCACACCAACTTGATTTCCTGTCCCAATTCACTATTAATATCTAGCGTGCCCCCGGGACCAGGAATATAGCTGCTGATATCATGTCTAGGATATAAAATATAACAGTGCCAAGTTCCATCGACTATCAAACCATTGCGGCATTCCAAATATCGAATCCTGAACTTGCTACCTTACTGACATCAGGAAGATGATTTGAGATAATATTGATTTTGAGATAATATGTGATTTCTCAACTGGAGTGGCACGACCATACATTCCAAAAGAGCACCGTCGGAATGTGTTTTCGGCCTTGCACAACTTGGCACACCCAGGTGTACGCTGGACCACTCACCTGTTGAAGTGCCATTTTGTATGGCCCTCGATATCCTATTCTGCCAAATGGTCAAAACACTATTTAGCTTGCCAGAAATCGAAGATCCACCGCCACACCAAATCACCCCTATCAACTTTCACCGAACCTTCTCAACGATTCGATCATGTTCATCTAGATTTAGTTGATCCACTTCTTACATTCAATGGGTACACTTATTCCATGACAATGATTGACAGGTTCAACAGTTTGCCTGAAGCACAACTTCTCTAGGACATCACCGCGGAGACTGTTGCCGAGGCATTCTTTACCTCTTGGGTGTCGTGATATGGAACCCCTGCCACAGTGTCTACAGATCAGGGTCGTCTATTTGAAGCTTCTTTGTTCTGGTCCCTCACCAAGTTCCTTGGCACACACCGTTCTTGAGCTACGAGTTTCCACCTTCAAGCCAATGGAATGATAAAAGAATTTCACTGTCCACTCACACTGCAATAAAGTGCCATGCCATTGAACTGACTGAGGTTTCCCCAACAATTCTTTTTAGCCTCCCTACGTCCCTGAAGGAAGATCTCTCGGTTGTATCCCAGCAGATTTGGTCTTTGGAAAGACCCTAGCACATCCAGGAGAATTTCTCCACAAAAGCAAACCCGACTGTGATCCTGCCAGCTTTGTGGGTAAGCTCCATGCCCACATGAATCTTGTACGACCACAGTCATCCAAGCACCATGGTAGGTGTCCAACGTTCGTCCATGGAGAGCTCTCAACTTCTCACGTTTCCCTCCGACGGGACTTCGTTAGGAAACCATTATAGCAACCCTACGATGGACCATTTCGTGCACTCCAGTGCAACAACAAGATGCTAAACTTGGACATCAAGGGAAAGTCTGTGACAGTGTCCGTGGATAGAGTGAAACCTGAATTCATCTATAGCTCAGAGGACATAGTTGCAAACAAGAGACCTCTCCTACCACAGCCACTAACTGAACTCGCATCAACTGATGATTCTACACCTCGGCAGTGGCAAGAACCACTCGTACAGGAAGAACTATACGGTTCCCAAGTCGGTATCGTTGACACTGGCAGGGGAGTATACAGCTATGTACAACTCAATCCCAATCGACAGACTTTGGCTGGGCGCAAATTTGGAAGAATTCGCAGGAGAACTGACGCCGGCAAAACTCCGGAGAACAAATGATGTGAGAAGAAGTCACAAAATGGGCGTTCCGAGAGAACTTTTAAGTTTTCCAGCCAGTTAGAAATATCTGGCAGGGTCCCGGCGGGACCGCGAATTTCATTAGTGCTTTTACCTCGTTTTTGTACGTACCTCGTGTAAATGACTTCAAATAAATTTCTTAATTTTTCATTCGATGAAGAGAAATTTTTAATAGATCAATACAGGAGTAAGTATATTTAATAAATTTTAAAGAATCTATAATCTTTTTTAAAATTAATTAATTTTTTAATTTATTAATTAATTTTATAAATCCTGCAAAGATGTCTACGAGACCCAACAGATAACAGTTATTATGATAAGCATAAAAAAGCACCCTCATGAAAGATATTCAACATTTGTTTTATGAAATATTTGGAAAATCTGTAATAGGTTATTATATTGAGTAATAAAAATTGAATTTTTATGCAAATGAAATAAATTAATCGCTCTTATTTTCTTATACTTAATTTGACTTTATATTCATTTAGATATAATTCTAAGCAAAATTAATTCCAAAATTGAATATATTTTATCTAATTAAAATAATTTATTCTTTTGCTTAAATTAAATAGAACTTGATTTTTTTATAATCAAGAAACATTTATATTTTTGTTGCGTTGATGTTGTTTAAATGTTATGAATTTTTATAATAAGTTTTATTTCTATTTTATTAAAGAAACATTATTCGAATATTTTATTAAAAATTATATTACTGAATAATATATTTTACTTATATAATAAACAAATTATTGTGCTTCGTATCAACACGATTGCCGCTGGTAGAAGCGGACAATACTAGAATCCAATGCTTTAAATTTGAGCAGAGAATATTTAATTTTACTTCCTCCTACTTGTCCTATAGATTATATGAATTTGAATATAAGCCTTGATCTTATTCAAAAAATTGTTAAAAAAGAAATGAGTGATTTACAACTAAGATCTTTCGCAATAGAGACTATTGATGTTCGCTGTCCTGGAAATGAGTGGTTGTATGTTTTCATTGATGGTTCTATGTTAGAAAGAGCACATGGTGCATGAGCAGGTATCCATTGTGAGCTTTTCAGTTTTTATTTACTAATGGGTTCTCTTTCCACAGTCTTTGATAGTGAAATTGAAACTCTTACAGTGGCTACCCAACAGCTATCGATTCGCAGTCACTTTTTTAAAAGAGCAGTCATTTTGGCAGATTCTAAGAGTGCGCTTCAATCTCTTTTGAATAATCAAAATAGTTCCCAAAGAGTTTTAGAATGTAGATCTCTGCTTAAGGCTCTGGCACATAGAATTTCTTTCCAGTGGATCCCTGCCTATTGTGGTGTTTTGGGCAATGAAATGGCTGATTCACTGGCTGAAAAGGGAGCCTTGATAGATCAACTCATGAATCACCCTCTTTCATTTCATTCAACTATAAATTGTTTGTTAACCTGACTCTCAAGAAGATTCTTAAACAAGATATGGTTCAACGTGCGACGCACAAGAGATGGAAGATTTTTGGGGAGGAAAGAGCTGTCCCCGTTTTTCCAAAAAGACTGCGGTGGCATTTTTTAGTGGTCTAACCGGACATGATTGTTTGCTGGACTATCTCTATAGGATTGGAGTGGTGGACTCCCCGAGTGTATTTTGTGTGACTCTGGTCAACCAATGCCTTTTGAACATTTAAATAATTGCGTGGTTCTTTCTCAGTATGAGGGCATTGTTGAAAAGTATTGGAGAGTCCGTGAACTAATGGCTTAGGCGCTAATGTTTGGCATTTGTAAAAAATAACACATAGAATAAAATATGAATGTCAATATTTCCTGCAAATTTTTAATTTTATTCATGGAATTCGATTCTTAGAAATCTGTATGAAGCCTGTCTAATTGCTTATAATTGATGAATCATTCTCTTCTGTAAAACAGGAATATTTTAAATTTAATTTATGAAATACACTGAAATTAATTAATAAAGATAAATTGTATAAAAAAATTTAATTATTTGTGTATGCGAAACAAATTTTAAATAACTAAATTTTTAAATATTCTGGAATGCATTACAATTTTCAGTTATTCAAAGAAATAAATTATACTACTAATTGTGGAATTATGCTGAGTATTATTTATAATACATTGCATTAAAAGTAATATTATTATGCAATGAGTTTGACCAAAATTTGATACATGATTTTTTTATGAAATATAAGCTTTTTTAGTTAGATAATTATAAGTTAATTAAGTTAAAAATTATTAAGAAATTATTAAAGGAGAGAAAAAATTGCATGCAATTACGTATTTTAAAATTTTATACAAATAAATTAAGAAATATATACATATAAATAACAGTTATAATTTAAAAAAATTAAGATTCTGCTTCAAAAAATTTATTTAATCTTTCAATAGAAATGTCAAATGGAAAAATAACGTCACAAATTCAATAGAAAAATAACGTCACATAATCATTTAACATCACGTCATCACTTCCTCTCCGTGAGTTCACGAGGAATTCTCCCAGCACAGAATTTTCGGAATTTCACCACAGAATTCTGCTGTAATTTGCGCCGGACCTTTACCTCACAAAACTTGTGCCGACGTTTCACTTCGCTCGTGCAGCTTGCCTCTTAATGACAGTGTTTTAAATCCATCTGATTCTGCTCCACTTAACTTGTAAACTTTTGTTAAAAACTAAAATTAAATATTGTTTATTCTTTATAAAGTGTGGTGCTAAGTACAACGTCCACTTATTGATGCAATGAACAATATGTCTACTGAGAGTGTATGACGTTAACTGGATATCTCTAACTTTATTTTGAAAAAAGAAAAAAATATTTGATACTGGCAGTTTATTTTCTCAACTCTACTCCACAGTGCCGTTTTGAATGAAATGTTTTTATAGATTTTATGAGAAAACTTTTAATAGTTTACCTCACCTACCTGTATTAATCGTTTGTCTATTATATCTTGGTCGTTGGTTCACCGGGGATATTTCCGTAAGCAGAACTGCTCCGATTCTACGCCAAATTCCTAGCCAAATAGGATGCCAAGAGGATGATAAGATTGCTTATTGATTACAGATTACGTCAAGCAAAGAGGAGGGGTTGATGACGTTGTGTTTACAGCTAGGCGGAGTTAATGATGTTTTGAAAGGGAATTTCTTATAAAATAATAGAATACTTTTTTCGACTTCAAGCTTGCTTTTGTTGGGCAATTTTTTTTAATTTTAATTGCTGAATTCTAGGTTTTTTTTAATTTCAATTCTTATTTTATAATTTTTCGTAATTATTTTTATTAGATTACAAGTAATTGGAACCAAGAAAAGAGCTTTCCAGTTTTGATAACTATTATTTCTGTTACAT
Organism: Latrodectus elegans; assembly: GCA_030067965.1. Taxonomy (NCBI): domain Eukaryota; kingdom Metazoa; phylum Arthropoda; class Arachnida; order Araneae; family Theridiidae; genus Latrodectus; species Latrodectus elegans. The sequence goes on along the minus strand of CM057818.1, from coordinate 67,364,289 downwards.
AATATATGTAGAATCTGTTACATATATTAATGACTGTTAGTTCTGCACAAATGAAAGTTTAAAAATTAATGTATATTTCACATCGTGCACATCTTCATTATTACATATAATGTAGACTTCAATAAAATATTGAGAATTTAAATCTTTATTTTTTTAAGTAATTTCATTATAAGACTTTTGTACTTTGTTTTCTATAAATGAGAGTTATACTTGTCTACATACATATCATAAATAAACCGGAATCATTATGTTATTTAAATGCACTTAACTAAATTACTCTTCATGTTCTGCAAATTAAAATTGGTACTAGTAATTTATAAACTAGTAAAAAGAGTTTCACAGTTAAATTCTTAAATATTTTTCAACAAGTTATTATTAAATTATTTAATAACAGCTTTAATTTTATATGATATTTAATTTTCATCATAAAAATTGAAGTTTTGTTTATTGTTTCCTTGAAAAGTTTCTTATTCAATTTAAATATTTGAGAGAATGAACGTCAATAAATAGTGTCTTTGCTTCATAATTTAATATACACTAATCTTACCTCAATAATAAAAAATCAATCAATAATTTAAAAAGTCGTAGTTTCGTATATGAATTCAAGAAACAAAATGAAATATGGGATTCATGATAAATTTCTTAGAGAAATTTTACTTTCAAATTTATGTTTACTAGCAAAATAAAATAAAATTAAAGTTAAAACATTTGATTTTATATTTTCTCTTAGAAAAGATTAGCCTTGTTTAGTCGTAAATTAGGAATTGTTCAATATGTTAGCATTTTTTAACTGTTTAGTTTAAGAAGTATTAGCCTAATGATTAGCGCTCTTGCCTTCGGTTCAACAGTGCGTGGGTTCGAATCTCACCTTGGGCATGGATGTTTGTAGTAGTTCGGAATCCACTTTAAACCGTAGGTCCCGGTCTAATTAGCCCTCGCGCGCAAAAAATGACCTTTGAGCGACAAACAAACCAACTTTAAGAAATATTTACATATTTAACAGAATGATACAATTGATTAACATTGCCGCTTTATAAAAATTTAACCTAAAGTTTGACATACTTTTATTACAAATACAGTTTGATAAATTTCAATGATATGAATGAAGATGTTCAAGGAAAAATTTAATTTATACTTGCTTAAAATTCTAAGAAAATTGTCCTGTAATAGGAATCCTCTGTTTTGTCACCACATAGTTGTGTTTCAACACTTACATTTGTTGCAAAGAAGAATGATATCTCACTGTTACATAAATTTTCTTATTTTTATATAAATAAGCATTCATATTTTTTTTATGAAATGTTTGTGTCCCTCAATGGTCATTTTTAGACACGACACCTAACCATATTTTTTATTGCAACATTAATCTTTCCTAAAACTGAATAAAATCTTCTCTTATTAGCTAACTGCTAAAGTTTCAAATTTATCTTAGAAGATAATACTATTTTATGACATTTTAGTCAATCATTATGAATTTTGTAACAGTTGCTGGAATTAAGAATAAAATTTTTATGTGCAAACTATTTTTACTTAATAAACTTAAAATTCAACGCATTTGTGCTTGTTGATATAATAGCTGATTAAAATGTGTTTTATAATATGTGATTACATTTAAAACTATTAAAAATGAGAAAATCCCCTTTTTACTTTAATATAACTTTTAAATAATTTTTGATGGGATTTTGAATTAATGAGAAATTTAAAAAATTGTATTGATTTAGCATTACTTAAAAATTTATATTAGACTGACGAAAAAAATTGCTGTTAATTATATTTTAAATTCGTTTTGTATGATTTCTTATTTTTTTATTTACAAATAGATAATTTTCCTGAATTTGCATGTTGAAAAAGTATTTTCAGCTTAAAGATACCAAATGTATTGATGGTTTATGGGAATGATATATTTTTCCTTCTGGCGGTAAAAGCAACATCCTGTGAAAGTCAATTCTCAGAACGCAGCTGTGGGACTGCAGTTGTACCAAGGGATTTCATCCCCCTTTCTAGCCCTCCACATTCTTCCGATCAGATTTTGTTCGCAGAGTTGAAGGAAACCGGACATTGGGGTCCGAAAGTAGTAAAATTTGAAAGTAACTAGTGTGAAGAATTTTGGCGAAAAACCGACCACACTGATTCTTTTTTTTTTTTTTTTTTTTTTTTTTTTAAGAAAAAAATTAGTTCTTTATTTCGAACAGATTTTTCTTTAAATTATATTCATATTAACTTTTTTGTCGAAAAAAATTTAATAACTCCATATTTTGAGGGTTTGACAGTTGAAAAAATCAGAAAACATCTGAATTATTAAAAAAAATACTTTACAAATAATAGTGGTGATTCCTATGACAAACTTGGATTAAATGATTCTTTTTTGTTGACAGTGAATATGTTAATTCATCAAAGTCATTCAACTTTGTTTGGCCATAAAGCTAATGCAGATAACAAATATATTAATTTTAAATTTAAAAACTTCAACTATAGAAACATATATAACATACTGAGTAAAATGTTTCATTTTTTTTTTTATCTATGGATATTTTTTTATACTTCTTTGCTTGCTGAAGAAACAGAAATGGTTTACAAATCTTCAAATTTAGGTCGAGAATTAAAAAAATAATAAAACAAAAAACTGTAAATCAAAATGGACTGGTATTGATTGATTGGAATTAAAACAGTATTTTGGTATCTCCCGTTTTACAAAAAAATTACGTTGTAGTGGCAGATTTTATTAAATTTTTGGTAAATAAATTTATCAAAAAATACTAGGTATGTGTGATAAGATATTACAAACATGACTATACGATAAATCTTTATTAGAATTACATAAAAAATGTAAGAATTGATAAAAATCTGATTTTTCAAAAGTCATTTTTAAAGTTTTCTTTGAAAAATTATAATCCTCCCGTAGAATTTAGCTATTCATATAGTGATATAATTCATTGGAAGTATGATATATTTAAGCAAAATGTTCCTAAAAAAAGAAGCAAAGTAGAATAAATCTTTCGCATTTGTAATGTATATGAAATGTTTAATTTCTATTGTAATAAAAATGTATGCAGCGATTATCACCGTGTGCATTTTTATTTCATAGAAAAATTTTAGTACACTATAAATAGCATTTAATTTCATTGCATTGATTACACATTAGAACAAAAAAAAAAGTAATATATCATGCATTTGATCAATTTTTCCTGGATTAATTTTCAAGCGACAACATTAATTATTATACGATTTCACCATCATAACATAGTTCTTTATAAATCAATATATCGAATATCTTCATAGAGAATCCACTATGATCTATAATTCTCTCTAAGGAATATTGTTTGATTTTTCGGATTATGATATTATTTATGTTTATACTGTCCTTAAAATGCGCAATATTTTCATGAAAGGATGTCCAATTCCTTTAATCCAATGTCGACAAAAATGTTCTGCTAGAATTAAATGAAAATAAAATTGAAAATATTATATGTTCTGAAGGGAATGGCAATGAATTTTGAAACTCACAGTTGCCTATTACTCGATATCAAAATGTTTATTTCACTTAAAATAAACAAGTTTTTGATATTGGAAATTTTACGCTATTTAGCTCATTAAATTTTTATTTTTCGAAAATTTCACAATTTTAAATTTAAAAGAATATTTTTCAAATTTTTTTTTATTTTATTTATATTTTTTAAAATATTTACCTTTTTCAAGAAATAAATACTGCATTAGAATATGTGTTTTTAAGTATTATAATTATAGATTATAGGTGTATTTCGAAATGTATTCAGAGAAAAAGATCTTGAATAAATGGTATAAGATATCGCCGAGTGATCCAGAAGGAACACAATTTTGCAATTCTATTCTACAACAAAAATTTTGATAGATTTTGCAACATTTTTTTCAACATGTCGACGAAAAATTTTTTTGCTTGATTAGTCACTGAACAACGAAGTGAAACTGGATTTATAAATCTAAATCAACAAGCTTTAAAATAAGTGATATCTTTAAGTAATAGAACATAGAATTTACTTTCAATGCAAAAATTTAGAGTATTAAAAACTAAAAGTCGTCATTATTTTTAAATGCGATTATTTTCAATTCTTTCTAAATTTCAAATATTTAAAGTTTTAATTACTGAATTTGGATATTTTAGATTTTCTTGCTTGCAAAATATTCTTACTTACATTTAGATTTTAACAACGAATATGTTGCTTTTCGAACTATTATTGTTCTCATTCAACTATTTTATTGCACATCAGGTCTCTTAAAAGCCAATTATATTTACTTAATTTTAAAAGTATCCTACATTTTCAAAACATTTTGATGGTTAAGGATTAAACTTACTCCAATGAAGTTTACCACATATATAATTCTTTCATTTATTTATCTTGAAAATTAATTTCAGGATGTTTTTCTTGGATAAATTTGCCATTTCAAGATTCAATGAATTCAAATTTATTCCGAAACCAAAATGAGTTTACGAATCAAACATCAAATAAAAAATAGTTTATACAATAAGTTATGAGAATTTTTAACTTAGCAAAAAGATTTAAATCTATGGATTTCGTAGACCAAAATTTGTCTTTAAATATATTATAAGGTTTATTAATGATGGCTAATATCATTATGATATTCTTGAAATTATTTAAAGTATAATGGAAGAAAAACAAAAGTTTTCTACATGAGAAACGTATAAAATTCCCATTGATTTAATTCTTAAAAATTATATGTAGCAAAGATTTTCTTTCAAATTTTATTAATATTTCAAAATTATGGATGTGAAAAAAATCAAATGTTCATCGAAAAGTTTAACATTTTATGGTAAACACTTGTTCCAGAAAGCTATGGCAGACTTCGCGCGGGAATTCATTCTCGGAAAATGTAGATTCGTCACGATGAAATCTTCGAGTGACAGTAGAGCGGGGAGCAAATGACACTCTTTCAGTAAGGAGGAAGAGGGGGGTTGAAATGTGTGTGCACTGTTCTCTCACGCGGGATTAGGAGCATTTTCCGAGCAAGAAATTGCGGGAATAAAAAGACTAACATTGTTCCAAAGATTTAATTTTCAAAATAAAGAGTTCTAGATTTAGTATAGGTTTTTTAATTTAGAAGAAGTAAATATATTTCTCGTAAATGCCAAGGAAAAAGTAGCACAAAATATGCCAAGGGAAATTTTGTTTCTTATTTAAATATGTTTCTTATTTGTTGTAATAATATATTTTATGCTTCAGAAAATTGAATTCGAAGATTTTGCACTCAAATTTTAAGTAATTAATTATGTTAAATTAATCAATTAGGTCACACACAATACTTGTTAATTACAAGTTATATGCTTATTATGAATATTTGAGACAGTAAACTCCCGATTATCCAGATATGTAAATGATAAAAAATTTTAGTTTTTAATATAAAAGCAATGTTACAATGCTTAAAAAAGGAAATTATGACTGATTTCTAAAAAAGCAAATTTTGAACAAATTTGAAAATAAGGAATAATTTTAATATTTCTCAATGAATAAGGGTGTTTATTCAAGTTGGTGAGTGCATAAATTGATCAAATGCATATTTCTGTTGATTTTTACCTTTTCCATACTTTTCAAGATCGTTTTCGATAGCCATGTTACTCGATTTCACTAACAATAGGTAGTTTAGCGAACTTACTTTTAATAAAGGGTTCCTTAAAGTAGATTTACAAAGAATCAAATTATTATTTTTTCAAATTCAATTCAAGATTAAACAACTATCAACTAAATTGAACACTGTCCTTTTTTGTAATTAATATTAGTATTAATAAATTCTAAATGAAATAATATAATCGTTTAGTAAAATAATTTTAATTTGAGTATCATTCAGTTCAATTCCATGAAAAGAAAAGAAAGGGCTTGTTGAGTTCTTTTCGTATTTCTTTACAAATTTCAAAATGGATCAAACAACAAATAATTCTTTGTTAAATATTTCTAATTTTATTGCTTTAAGATGAAAAACTATTAGATGATTTTTCAGTTTAGCTTTTAAATCATTAACTAGAATTATTTAATCACTATTTAATTTTTTTAAATATAAATTCTAACTCTTAGCAATGTTATTTCACAATATTTTTAGTTAACATATTTTTTTAACTTTCATTAGATATAGCTGCAAAAGTGTGCTCTAAATTGATACAAAAAATAAATAATTAGATATTGAAAAGATAACTATGTAAGCATTGTTGGGGAGGGGCAGCAATGTATAACTTAAAAAAAAAATCGTCGTTTGACAGCTTTGTTTTTAAAGGAAACATTTAAGTTGGAGTTTTAAAGTAATTGAAAGAATATAATGAGGAATATAGAATTCAGGGAAATCTAGGAGGTCTGCTCTCCTTGCATTTAAAATGAGCTAAAGTTCAATTTTTCCTACTTTCTCCTGAACAAAAAAAAAAAATAAATAAATAAATCAAATGTCCATTTTAAAATATTAAGAAAAGCGTCCAATGACCGTTTTAAACAGCCACAGCCAGTAGTTGAAATTAAGAGAAAGATAATTCCATATTCTATAGAAACTGTAGACATAAGAAAATTAATGTAACTCAAAATTTTAATCAAGATGAAATAAATAAATTAAATGGAATAAATCTTTACTTTTTTAAGTAACACACGCACACACCAATATATATATATATATATATATATATATATATATATATATATATATATATATATATATATATATATATATATATATATATATATAAATGTACGTTTCTTCTAGCTGTACAATATACGTTCCAACTTAGATTTACTTTATTTAATTCATCTATGTATATATTATGTCATAAAAGTTCAGTGAAAATTGAAGATGTATATATTATGTCATAAAAGTATATATTATGTCATAAAAGTTCAGTGAAAATTGAAGACCCCAACATAAAGCAAAAAATATTACAGTTAACCCCAACATAAAGCGAAAAATTACGAAATTTGATACATTTATCAATCGGATTTTAAAACATGAACAATAAGTGATCGAAAAATGGGTTTGTAGTAGTATAATAATGTAAAAATTGTTCACTTTAATATGCTTTCAACAATTTGGAAGCAGAAAATTCAATGAGTGAAATATGCATGTTTTGACAACAAATTAATAAAATTGAAAGGGAACAATAAAATTATTAAAATTTATCAGATGCATCAGGGTCATAATGTCACCATTTAAAAATAAACTTATTACATTTAGAATTAAAAATATCGTCTTTATCAAAAAGTACAAGTAAAATGCTGTTCGCATAAGTTACTTTTAGTTATAAATGAATTAAATTATGAATGAATTTAAATTATTTTGATAATGGTATTAAATTGTTATGCATAGTTTTCAAGGAATACAACTTTATTCGTCGTAAAGATATATTTTTTTTCATTTACGTAAAATAGTTGGATTTGTAAATGAATTCTTTTTTCTTTTTTGAATACGTTTTACAAGGATTTTAAGAATATCAAACATTTATACGCATTCATTCCGGAAAAAAAATTTATTTAAAATTGGAATATAGTTAAATTATTGAAGTCAAAGAGTTTTATAAATCACGCATCTTATAAATGGCGATGCGAAATCAGATTGAATTGCTTGTGAAAATAGGTTTTGAAAACAAAAGAGTGGAATTAGATATATCAAAATTATATAGAAAAATGTGATCAGGAAGAGCAGTCTAAAAGTCTAAGTTTATTTTTTATATCAATAACATAGCCCGAATAAGCGGTGTATCCTAGACTAGCCTTTAAACAGCGGTTATCTATGCGATGTCAAAGTACTCTGAAAAGGGTTCACAACGATAATTAAATAGCAAGACCATGTTTTTTGGAACAGAAGGTCTATGGCTCAATCCCTTCACTCTTAAAAAAAAAAAATTAAGGCCTTATTTTTAATCTTGGAATGCATGTTTTTCTTACGGTCAAATGAAATTTTTTCTGACATTTAGGAGTGTCAAAATAAAATTCCGAACCCGATACCATCAGATTTTGCTATGCCGTTGTCTAATTGGCAGGAATATGTACAAGAATGCTTCAAAAAATTATAGTGAATTTAGTTATATTCTATACGAGAACTTCACGACATTTTATATAACATTTCACTTATATATGACTGTTTAACCTAATTTTTGCTTTTACATATTAAAAAATTAATTTAGCTTATAATATGCACTGAAAAATAATGCACTACCGTGCTGTTATTGAAAATATATTAAAATATTGTCAAATACTTACTCGGGGATCTTTTAATTATAACAGAGTATTTTCGATCACTTCTTACATTTCCCTCCACAAAGCAAAAGTAAGCGATTACTTGAATCTCCATAGTTATTACTATACTAATTTAATAAATAATTACAACTTTTGTTTAAGAGTAAATAATTGCAACTTTATTTTGTTTAAGAGTAAGTAATGTTATGTAAACATGTTTATATTGCATAATAGGGACGAGACTCGTTTCCTAAGGTATAGCAGGAAGAATTGAGATTCTATCCATGCATAAAGCTTGAAAAATATTTGATAAAATAAAAAAAACAATACATAAAATGAATTCATAAAATAAAAAAGCCGTTATACTGATGATTTTTAATTCTCACAGAAATCACAAATTTCCAGCATAATTATTTTAATGGTCTAAGCTGTAATAAGATTTTCATTACATCGGAGATTACAAATGAAAATGATTAAAAATTATGTGATTGAAATATTCATGAGTAATAGTTTTTATATTTGGAGTAACACGATTGCCAAAAAATAATTATTAGAAAATGTCCTCTTCCCCATGAATTTTGAAGAATAATACTCATAATATAGCATCATGTCCTTTAAACCCCTTAGATCGATCAAGTTGATTGACGAAATTTTTTTCAGTATTTTTATTTTTGTAAAATTTATTTCTGCATTTTAAAATAACGTGAAAAAAATGGATTAATACAAAAGAGCAGTTCATAAATAATCTTATACTGAAGTTATTATTATTTATGGTGATCACAATATATTTCAATATACATTTTAATTATTGCATATACTATAAACTATAATAAAAAGTTTAAAAATTTAGATTTTCTACAATTTCTGGGAAATTTAAACATGAGATTTGTATTTTTCTTAGTTTTAACTGACAAATTTAATTCATATATGTTCTTATTTTATATGTAGTCTACATATACTTTGTAAGTGAATTAGAAAACATTAAAAATTATTGTTGTTTTTCACTAATTATTGAGATGATCCACTGTCAAACTTTTTATCTTAAATCATTCCATTATGATTACATCATTTAATAGCTAGTTATAAGTATTCCATTCCTTAATCACTGTAAAATGTTTCTTATAAGACAACTGCTTAGAAAATCATCTGATAGGGATTTAAATTTCCTTAAAAACAAAAATAATGAGTACCAATATTTGAGATGTGGAAAATGATAGTATTAACTATATAACGTTTGCGATTCATAATAAATTTAGTTGTAACTTCTGGTTTTATGACAAAATAAAGTATAAGTTTTATCTTACGCATTTAATACTTTTTAATTGTGTTGAACATTAACAATGTTGTGGTTTAGATTATCGTTGCTATCTTTCTAAAAAGAAATTAATCTACATCTTTATAAATGATTTGAATAATAAATCTAAGCTTGATTAATTTCAATTATTTAACAACAGGCATAAAGCTGGAATTGAATTTTAAAAATTTCAGAGATATGTTTTTTAATATAGCCATGATCTCCGGGAAAAGAATTTAATCTTATTGAAACAGGTAGCAAAACGAAAAAATATTCCACTGACAAAATGTTATGCATCATGAATTATTAACTGCTGAAACAGAAAAAATAATTTCTGATCCTCCTGTTTTAAAAGTAATTCCCAATAAAATTAGTCATGTATAATGGTGGTGATTTCATAAACCTTTAAGCTTACGTAAATCACTAATATTATATATGACGAAATTATTTGATTTATAAAAAATATAAAAATGTATACAATTTTTTATATGAATACAAAAAAATTAATATAAATTTTGGTTACATTAAAAAACTTGAAAAACGTGGGAAAAAAAACAATCTAACAAAAATTAGATAAAATGATATTTAAAATAAAAAAATAGATTTATATATGTGAGCATTTAAGAAAGATTAATTTGTTTTAATTTTTTCTCTCTCTCTTTAAAGTAATTCTCCGCTTTCCATTCCCGTAAACCTTTTACAAACCAGTTAAGATGAAAGGCTACTTTTAAGAGTTTAATATGACCACGCCTCTTTGAGTGCTTATCCAACAAGGAGGTGTTGAATAAGCTTAGGTTTACTATACATAGGTATCGGTAGTGAATATGCCAATAGTTCATCTTGGCGAAGCATTTTGCCCCACAGTTCTGCTTACGGAAATACGCACCTGTATGTCTTTCTCTCTTGATAATGTTATTTTTGAGTATCAAATTTTTAGATTGATTAATACTACTAGGATAATAAAATTTCTTGTTATTTCTATAATCTTGGTATGTGTATTTTATAAAATATATTCAAATTCTTATATGTTAAAATATATTTGAAGCAATCTTGAAGAATTCGTTTATCAAATCTAGATTTATATAAGAATTTTTCAATTAGTAATAAAAATTGATTCACATGTTCATTAATTTTAAACATATGCTTACTTTAAGAATGTAAAGTGTAATCTCTATTGAAAAGTTAGTTTTTGGTTCAATAGTTTCTGATTTAATTCTCACTGTGGGGTCTTTAATGTTCATAGTGCTTCAAAGTTTCTTAAAACTGTTGGTTATTGTCTAATGTGTACTAACAGTTTTCATAAAGTATCAAATCAATTAGGAATGCAAAGAAAAAAACCCCATCAAATTGATTCTAATTAATTTTACTTTTTTTAATTGTCTTGTATCCTATCAATATAAAAACTGGATCAGAATTACTGTACAGTCACCCTTGGCACGTTCTTTGGTGCCAAATTTGGCCCACATTTTTATTGGAAATTCGGCAAAATAGTATTTTAGCAAACCTATTTGTCATTAATTTCTCATGAATATTTATCGATTTAAATTCATTAATATAAAATTTTATGGATAATTTAACATTGTTATTTTACCAATGATGCTTGAAATGTATAAATCTGCGTTTTCTGTTAATTTTGTAAAATTAGTTGAGAATATTGTAGATACCTATAATGTATGAAATATTTGTCCATATTTCAGCCATTTTCCTCCCAGATCAGAAATTCGTCATACAATCACCTTTGGCGACTTTTTTAAAATTTCACTAAGGGTTACCGTACGGTAAAATTTTACCCAAAAAACCAGAATTATCTTATGTGTTCTGGTATTTTGTTTAATACTTCATGTATTTAAATCCTACTTTAGGTTTGAATGTTTACTGTACTTTGGAATTCTATTTAAATTGCAGGGGTCCCAGCATGATTAGCCTTTGTATACAAAATATTACCGCTAAGCAACCAGCAAATTTTAATGCATCATTTTTTAGGAAAATATATATTCAACACATGTTTGCACATTCTGGAATTGTGAAAGTAATTTCATTTTTATGTAATCAATCAAATAATCAGTGTCATTCACAATCTTAGTTTCTGTACTATTATTCAGAATTTGAAAGTGCTGTATTGTTAGTGTTTTGTAAATATTAATATCTAAAATAGTTTTGCTGAGTATTTTTTGTTACTTTAATTTTATATATTCAATAACGTTACAAATCTTGATTCATATATTATAAAAGAAGCTCTACTCATTAAAACATAATTAAAGTTCTTTTTTTCAAAGAATTTTTTTGATATTTTATTTTTTATTTCAAGCTTAATTTTCCTTCAGTAAATTATTGACTTTACTCAAGTTTATAAAAAATAGTTGAAATTGTATGTTGTCATATTTCAGGAAAGAAATTTTTTCCACTTTTCTTTGATGTTGCTCCCAATCAAATTAACTGTCATGAGAGAAAGTAACTAGAATGACAAACAAACCAATTCTGATTCTTTGTCCAATTGCTATTAATTAGACACATATAATTGGACCTTTATTCTCCATGAAACTTATTTTGGAAAACATATTTCAACTAACAGAGAAAAAAAATTTATGTTTTGAATTATTGACTATTAATTTCTATACATATGAAAATGTTTTTCAACACAAAAAATATGAGAAATTGTTGTTAGTATCAAATATATATGTATATGTAGGCATATATATATGTATCAAAACACAATAGAAATATTGTAGAGAAATATTGTAAAAAGAATTCTTTTTAAGTATAATGTATGACAGCTTTGGACTCATTGTATTCATCTAGAAATTGATTCATAAAAACGATGGATGAAGTTTAGGAAAATATTGTGCCATTCTTCATGAAGTTATTGTAAAAATTCTTAGATAAATGTCTTGGAGAAAATCAATTTGACATATAATACATATTGTATTTACTTAGGAATCAATTCATAAAAATACTGAATAATGCTTAGGGAAATATTGTATCATTCTTCATGAATTTATTGTGAAAGTTATTGGATAAATGAAAAAAATCAATTCTATATTTAATGCTCTAAAATAGACCATAAATGTTAAATTATTTCCTTCTACATGAGTAGGTGCATTATTAATCTGGAAAATGTTTCTTTTAAAAAATTAAGTTTTCATAATTGGATGGACTTGGTCTACTGAAATTTCTTTATAGTTCCTTTTAGGGATCCTTACTTTCAGGGTTGCAATTGGTTCAGCAGAAAATCATGACATGGTTTTCTGCTGAACCTATTGATTTCCCCATATCACAACATATCTGACTTCATGCTTGACAGTTTTTCTGAAACAATCACAATCAAAAAATGCTTGTGCAGATTCTTAAAAATATGTGCCCATCCTGTTGTAGCGAAAAATGTTTTGTCAGACTATATTGCTTTTTTTCCCTTATCAGTACTTTTGTAAGTGAAAAACCAGTGTATGTGTCGTATATCATTAACATATGTTACAAATAGTTTGGGAATTATTGCTCAACTGTTATGTTTTCTTTATGAATCTACTTTTTAACTATAAATCATTGATATTAGAGAATTCAAATGCTAATTGAGCTTTGGGGTTTCTTTTAATGCCGTCTTTGCTTTTTAGACATTTGCTTCAGTATTTATCAATTTCTTTCACACTGTTTCTCCATCTATAATTTTGCTTTAAAGAGCTTGTCATGCATTTCTGAATATGCTATAAGGGTTTTAGGGAGCTTACTTTGTAGCATTTTTAAATACCAAAAAGTTTGGATATTTTGCCTGAACTAGCTGAACTCTTATAATTTAGCTTTTGAAAATCTGAGATGTCTGACATATTATGCTCCTGAAAACCATTCAAGAGTTATGGAGTTTTAATAAATCTTTCATGTACTACCTGAATATATACATTTTTATTTATAAAAAAAGCTGGTAGCTATTATATGTATAGGGGCTTCTGCAATTTTATGTATTTCATAATTTTAACTGCTACTGATTTCTTAATCAGCATTTTCAAATTTATTACAAAATTTTAAAACTGATAACAATAAAAATTGGTTGCATTGAATTTTAAAAAGTTAGCTTATTAAATTACAACTCTAAGTTGTGAAGTTTAACAATAATTAGCTTTATTAGATTTTTAATAACTGAGTGTGTATCTTTTCTTATCAAGATTATATTTCCCTGTGAAACGACCTGTTCATTTTTTGGTACTGTTTTCAATACTGATTCACACACCAAGAGAATTCTGTTAACTTCAGAACCATAAGATTTTTTTACTTCTGATACCTATTTATAGATTAGTTTATGACTTCTTTATTTTACTTTAAGACTGAATACTAATTTTTGGAAAGAATGCTTGATTAAAATTATATTTATGATATTGTAAAAGACAGAAATCTGGCAGATCCAATGCTTGACTGGTAAAACCTAGCATTGACTAGAATGATTTGTAAAAGTTCAAGTTATCTTTGGGTGTGTTTCCATTTTAGATTTTTACCAAGCTTTTGCAGTAAAACCTTGGAGTTACCAAAGTCTTTTTGGAAAATTCTTAAATAAAGGATTATTATATGATCCTTTATGCTATGAAATTATTTTCCACATTTGCATAGATATATTGACTGAAATGTGTTCTGAAAAGGTTAAAATAATTTTTTAATCGATAATATAAATTATAACTTTAATTTCTTAATTGGTAATATAAATAGTAGAAGTTATCAAAATAAGGTAGGATTTAAAATTATGTTGATGGACCTGTCTTATGGCTGAAGACTAGGTATCAGTGTGAACAATAAAATGCACCAAACTTGATAATGACGTCAAAATGTGTATGATGTAACGTTATTGTGTACATGCTCAAAATTTGTTTTGTATTCTAGTAACCCTTGAAGCATTTTTGATTAGTAAATTGTTTTTATTTCATTACAAGTAAAGCTTAAGCAGTAGTATCAATTTTTCATTTGTTATGTTTTAAATGATTTTATTTTAAAGTTATCTTGCAAATTTATAAAGTTTAAATATTTTTTCAAATTGTTTTGTATAAAATTTGAGGTCTAAAATTTGTGTTTAGCATATGATAAAAATTTATGCAAAGTAACGAATTAAATCTGCATGTTTTAAAATACTGTTAAGTGTGATGATTAGGTAAGTATTTTTGCATTATTTGATATTCAGTTAAAATAGCTGTTGTAAGAAATAATTTGTGTAATTTATTGAAAGATACTTGATTTAGGTTTGCTGCGAATTGTTAGGCTTGAGTTTTTTTATAAATGTTGTTCCCTGTAGGAAGGTTTAAGTATATGTAGATAGATGTCTTATTATCCACAATTAGATTATCTACCAAAAATATTAGATGTGTTTCATTTATTGATATATATATATATATATATATATATATATATATATAATAAAAAATGTATATCCAATAAATAATTCATTATCATTGCTAACAAAAATAATCAATGTCACATATAAACCAAAAACTGTCAGAGTTCTATGAATAAGCTAACAACCTTTAGGTTTTCTGAGATGGCTGCTTTTAAACACCTGTGATATGCCCTTTTGATTAACTTGCATGTGTATCATTAATTGTGATTAAATACAGTAAATTAGTAATTTTATTTGAATACACCAGTATTGGAAATGAAAAATAATAAAGTTCTAGTTGCATTAGTAATACAAAAGTAGGATGACATTATACCAGTAAAGCATGTAGAAAAGGGCTTTTATAGGAAATCACACAAATAATTTAAATGAAGAATAAATATGGTGATAAGAAATTTTTTATAGAACAGTACTAAATTAAGAACTTAAAAACACTGGATATATAATTTTAGTTTGTACTACAGTTAACAAAAAGTGTATATTTAATAATGCAATTAAAATGACTTAATTTTTTTTAACTTATATTATTTCAAATTTATTGAAGGTATATTGTTTACAATTTTTAAAATATTGTTTTGAATTTTTGAAAGATGTATTGTTTGAGATTTTTTTTAAGTTATATTTTGAATTTTTGTTTGGTCTGCCATTAAAAGATCTGTATGAGGTACTAATCGTGTGCCTGGTCAGTTAGATTCATACATCCCAGAGTATGTATGGCAGAGAAACGATAAAGAAAATACAGTAGAAGCCCTTAAAACTGTACATTTTGGGCTAGCTGTGATGATTGTTAAAGCAGTGAAGATTAGATGAGTTATTTTATTTCCATTAAAATTTCATTAATAGTAATTTGAAACTCTAGTTTTCATAAAAAATGTATGTTTACATAAGTAAATATATTTTAAGTAAGTTTTATTGCGTGTTTCACATTAGTGTTAGATTTTTCCTTACTGAATTTTTTTAAGGTGGGAGTCACATGCCCGATTAATTAAAATTCGAGTTTGAGTAAAAAATGCAATTTGGTTATATTACAAATTTAGTTTTATTTCCTAGTTGTAGCTGTAGTAGGTATCATTACACTGAAGTTTTTATAAGGTGAGCGTCACTGCGCAGTTAATTGAATTTGAGTGTTAATAGAAAATTTGCTTTTAGTTATTAGAATATCAATACTTCTAAGGTACGTAATTGTCATGAAATATTCGAAAATTTGATATTTGGAATTCGAAATAGCACACAGTTCTAAAGTTGAAGTTCAAACATGATTGGTATTTAGTAAGCGAATATTGCGCATAGTGATGTAATTTAGGTTAGTGAGATATCCTTGCATTGCTTGCCGCGAAAATTGGAAATCATGTCAAACCTGTACAGTCCGTATTTTACCACTATTATTAGATAACACATTTTGTGTCTTTGTACCAAGTTTAGTAATTTAAAGTCATTATATTCAAGTAATTAATTTACCTTTTGTAAGTTTTTTTTTAAATATTGAAGTTTCTACTGAAGTAATAAGTGTGTGTTCAGTACTAAAATGTTTTCTTTAGTTGAGAAAAAGTTCTTGAACTGCAAATGTTCAAAGTTGCATTTATGTTAATCAGCTGATTTACTTCATAATTCAAAATGAAATAATAATCAAATTAGTTGTAACAGGTAGTAAGAAATAGTTGTTTTTAAATATTGAAATAGTTGAATATAAAAACATATTTTTCTTTCTTTATAAATTTCTTAATTTTTTTAAAGTATCAATTTAATTACTTTCCTCTGTTGACAAAATTACTTCTAAAACTATTGATATATTTTTATGTAGTTAAAAGGAGAATTATTTAATAATTCAGCTTTACATATAAAATTTTTCTCTTTGAAAAATAATTGTAACATGAAGCCATCAAAACAGTCTTGTACAATACCTTATTTTCATCACTTTTACAATTTATGTTACCAACTTAAATAATTTAAGTAAATGTTTTAACATTCATGAGACACTTCAAATACCAAACTTCACGCTTTTTTACTGAAATATATATGAATGTGTATATTTCATTTTGAAACCAATGTAGGTGTATTTCAAATTTGAAATGCAATTCATCTTTCACAGCCCAATTTTAAATTGAGTAAAGCAATTACATGTTTAGAAATACTAAATAGCAATTTATTATACATAAAAATTCATACTCAAATAAGCACAAATTATGGAACATGTGATTTTTTTTAAATAACATTTTAAGCATAATCAGTTTATGTGTATAAATGCTTACTAGAGTTTTAATGAACATTTTTTAATATTAAGGATACTAAATATTTCCAGAATTAATAACATAAATATTTTAAAATTATTACCCTAAAAATATATTGACTTTTATAAGACATGTTCATAGATTTTTAAAATTAAGAAAAGATTTTGTATCTCAATAAATTACAATTCTTGAATGTTTTATGCTAAAAATTTTAAAATATTGAAAACTAATCATAAACTGCATGTGATGTTTCATAATTTTCTGTTTCTATGTTTAATTTCATCTGACTCAATTTAATTTCACTAAAAAAATTTTTTTACATTCTCGTAACTTTTAATTAAAACTTGGGAAACCTTGTTTTAATCATTTTTAATATTTAGTGTTCATCCATTTTTGGTAGAAACACTAAAATTATTATTCATAAATTGAGAATTATTCTTATTAAATATACTTATAAAGATGTGTTAACTATTATAAAATAATTTGCTTTATTTCAGGTTATAACTATTGTAAAATGCTGATTCCAGAAGATGGCAGCTTACAACCAATTACTCGATCTGGTTTTACACCTTTTAACAATGTAATGGTTGTGAAAATTTCTAAAAATAGAGAAGAAAAAGCGAAGACAATATATAATCTTGTTACGTTAGATTCTAGTAAAAAAGGTGAGCGATGGCCTACAGAGAATTGCTGTGAAGAAACTAGTGAAATTATTAAAGACTCTACTGTTCCAGAATTAACTAAAAGTGAAATCGATTCTGCAAACATGAAGAAATTTAACATAAATGTAAAGAGTAAGCAACGAAGTATAACTGGAAGAAAAGCTATTCAAAGAAGACAAAGAAATATTAATAAACAAAAGTTTGTGAAGAAAAATGTGCCCAAGGAAACTTGGAATCATCACAATACTCCAATTGATGAAATTGATCCCTGGTTACCTAGAACTGCCTTGCCCATGGATGCTCATATTTTATCCCAAATGCAAAATGAAACTTTCCCCAATTCTTATAATCTATTCTTATTAGAGAATAAAGGCTTGCTTGGAAATGGACCAGAGGACATGATGAATAATATTTCCATGATTAGCACTTTGCAAAACAGGCTTTCGAGAAATTCTGTTCCTACAAGTTTACCAATAAGTGAGAATCACAGCAATAGAGAAATACCATCTATTAATAACACTTTTGCTAATGCTTATCATACTGATTTTAGAAATAAGCCATTACGAAATAACAAATATGATCGCCGATATAATGATTCATACAGTAATAACTCAGTTTTGCCAAAATACATTGGAAGTTATAATATTGCTGAAAGAGAGAAATCTCCTAATAACCCCCTTTTCATAAATCGATTTGAACCACAAGTAGGAAGCTCTTATGAAACCAACTACAAAACAAATACTGGAGATCCAGACTTCAGGAATTGTTCTTATGATAATTTTAATGTCCCTCTCATCAATGATCTCCCTGAAGATACCTTTAGTCGTTCTTGTAGAACAGATCACCCTTGTAAAGAAATTTTTATTGGAACTGAAAGAGACTTTCAAGCTTGTCCTAGGGATGATGGTCTAATTAGTTATCGAAAAAGTCACCCACCAAACACATTTGTTAGAGACTGCACCCCTGAAACATTTAATGGAACTAATGGTGCCTGTTATGGAAAAGATACTGCTTACAGTGCAGGTTATAATGAAATGCCTAGGAATAGTTTTGGAGAATTCAATTCTTTTAGAAACAATTTCAGAAATTCTGGTGATCAACCAAAAACAAACATGATTGAAAATAGTTTCATGGGGACTAATTTAGATTTTAGCAATAACCACAGACTTTCTGAAGGTAATTCTCCTTTGAATAAATCTTATGAAAATTATGCAGATGTCTGCAGAGGAAATCAAACTAATTTTTATGAACAATATGAAAATGATAGGACTTGGAACAATGGCTGCAAACTCAATTCAAGTTTCCATGGTAATTATAGCAGAAATCGAAATCAATTTCGTTCAAAAAATAAAAAATCCTGGAAAAATGGTTCATTTAAAAATTTTCAACAAAATAAACTTTTGAAGGTGAGAAACACCTAGTTAATTAATATTTTTATCATATTTTTGTTATGCATTATACTGTGTACAGTCTTTTCTTTTCCTCTTTTTCATTGTATGCTGTAAACTTCACAAATTTCCAATTTTCATGTTAAACATGTACAATTTTCTAATTATCCTAAATTAAAATTTTTTAGATAATTTCAGCTTTTGAATATTTTTCGTTTATTGGCTTATAACAGGAAAACTTCATGATTAAAATAATTGTCATTCTGAGCTTAATTCAACAGTTTGTAGATTCAGCATATATCTAATTTTTTATCATCAAAATGAAGATTAAAAACCAGAATTTTTCAAAGAACGGAATTTTTTAAATAAATTAAGTAAGAATATAATAAAAGGTACAGAAATTCAATAAAATATATTTGATCAACTGTAAATCCCCAATGTGTTTTAAAAATCTGAAGTATATAAAAGTTATATTTGTAAGTATAATTTTTATATTCTTGAGATTTTTAAAACACATTGGGACACACACATTTAAAACACACAGATTTTTAAAACACATCATAAAATCTGAAGTATATTAAATTTATTTGCAGTGAAAATTTGGTAACTTATTTTAAACCTTTAATTCCGTAAGAATATAACAAAACCAACAGTTGCTAAAGTTATTTTACTATCAAAGGATACTTCAATATAGGAAAAAAATTTCTAACTTCAAAAATTAAAAAAAATATTTTTAATTTTTAAACAACTTGTAAAAGACAACTTAGTTTAAAATTGTGAAGTGTTACAAAGTATATCACCATATTGAATATGATTCCTGGTTAATGGCTTGAAATTTTAACAATATATTTAGCACTGTAAATGTAATTAAGGATTTTTTACGCAGTGTGTTTATGTCTTCTGAGATAAGTTGGCTAAATTCTAGGCGCCAGCCCATTGATAAATGCACCAAACAAGTGCACTGCACTGGAATGTATTGGTACAATTTTATTATATAACCTAATGTAAGCATAGGTGAAATTTATTTGAAGATTTAGTAACTCTTGATATAATTTTTATTTGCAGTTAAAAGTGTGTCTTTGGAAAAATTAAAATATATTAATGTGTAGAAAAGTAAAAATTGTAGTAAATTGAATTTGTGATTTTTTTTAATTGTGTAAATGATAAATATTTTTCTTTTTATCTTATTTGATTAAAATCACTGTCATATGTAATAATGGTAAATGACGACCTGTACGGGATTGGCACAATTTCAAATTTTCCCGTCAAGCACTCTACAGCTCTGTTGCCAACCTAAATTACATCACTACATCAACTAGCTATCAACCAATAAAGATTGCGATCGACTTACAGCTTTGAAATTGCGTGTTTTCCGAATTCCAAAAATTTGAATATTTTATTATAATTAAATACTGTAGAAGTTTTAAGATTCTAATAAATAGAAACAGAATTTTGAGTATATCGAGCAATGGCGCCCACCTTAAAAAAAACATCAGTGTAGCGGTACCTACTAGTATCGACCGGGCAATAGAACTAAATTTCGAACGCTAACAACTTTTATTTTTTTTATTTAAACTCAATTTTTAATATACTGAGCAATGGTGCCCACCTTAAATAACATCAGTGTAGCGCTACCTACTACAGTGACAACCAAGCAATAAAGCTAAATTTCAAACGTTAACAAATTTCATTTTTTGTTTTAACTCAAATTTTAGTATAACGAGCAGTTATGCCCACATTAAAGAAATTTTAGTACGCGGCACATTTTAACACTAACATAAGAAACGCAATACACACAACTTAAACATTCATTTACTTATGAAAACATTCATTTTTATAAAAGCTTTAATTTCTAAATATGAATAAAATTGTAATGAAAAACAAAATAATTCACCTAATCTTTATCAATCTCTGAATCGTTACTTTTCGGCGAATATACTGTTTTTATCGCTTCTAAAAAATCATCTATTATATTTTCCTGATGATTCTTTCTCCATATGTATTCAGTGAAAACATAAAGTCAATATATCTTCATCAATACTTATTAATTTTCGCAAATAACATAAAACTTCAAAAATTGAATATCCAAACTCAATGCAATAAGATTATTCTCTAATAGTTTCAAGGGTTACATACAAAACGCGCTTGTAAAACGAAAAGCATGTCATACCTATGTAATCTGAACCGGTAAACCAGTCTGGCGCACTTTATCGCATTCTTGGTGCATACGCTTGGCGTATTTTACCCTCCCTATGCTTCTCTACGATTTAGCAGTAATAATCTATGTAGTTTATTGAATATTCTGTAAAAATATGTAACACATATTTAAATTCACAGTGCCATTGTAAGCCATAAAATCTCCTGCTGTAGACTGCATGGCATTTACTTTATTTTGTTTTTAATATGTAATCTTTATGAAATTAGTTTCTAGTTATCAATATTTTTAATACTTCTGTAGAAAGTAATTATAATGAAATATTTGGAATTTAAAATAGAGCAAGATCGCAGCCTTTAAGCTTAAGTGGGATCAGATATTTTGCTGACTTAATTTATGATGACAAGATAACTACACTGCTTGGCACAAAAATTGAAAATTGCTTCAAACCCATGCTGACTCTTTTTATAAGCTAAATGGTTCAGTATCAATAAACAGATCACAATTCATTTCTTCCCTTGGGCTTAGCCGAGCTGATAGCTGAATGGTTAGCGCTCTTACCTTCGGTTCAACAGTTTGTGGTTCGAATCCCACCTTGGGCATGGATGTTTGCAGTGGTTCAGAATCCACTTTAAGCCGTAGGTCCAGGTCTAATTAGCCCTCGTGTGCAAAAAATGACCGTTGAACGACAAACAAACTTCCCTTGGGCTTAAAATGTTTGGATTGAGAAATAACAAAACAAATCTAATAAAATTTATTTTCTTTATGATTTTAATATAGTTTATAAAATTGCTACACTTTCTGTTTTGTTGTTACTATCATTTATCCTGATTGAGGTTTTATTTTACTCTGAAATAAAAGTGACTGTTAAAATACTTCTGTATATGACAATTTATTTTTCTTAGCAGGAAAAGTTTTACAATTTTTTTTAACTTTTATTATTTTCTTCGAAAGTAATTTTTAAATTTTAATTGTTTTTGTAAGTATGAAGTATTGTTTGCATTTAATTTTAATGTATATACATTTCTCTTTTTCAGGGAAGAAATAATCACAGATTTGAAAAGAAGAAATCTTAAGTTAACTTTTCATATTTCTGTTATAATCAAAAACATTTGCTGCATTATCTTATTATAGAGCAAATTAAAATATTATGTTAATTCTTGTATCTTTAACCTACTGTTTCATCATTATTTTATTCATAATTATTTGAGTTCAGTCATTTGAATTGGTTTTTTGACTTTGAGCAAAGCAAAATTTTATTAACATATAATACACACATTGGTGACTTTTAAAGATTTTAATTTCAACCAGTAAGCAATGCAAAGTGTGTTAATATCAAAACAAAGTTTCACCTAAGTTATTTATTTTTTTCTTTATGAAAAATTTAATAGTTTATTCTCATACTTTAATTCAAATGAAAAAACAAATTTTAAAAATTCAATTCAGTATAATTTTCCTTCAAGAATGGCTTGAAGGAAAGTCATACTTCCCACCCTCATCTTTTCAAGTACATAATTTTTAAAATATAAGTATCTTTTTTATAATTTTATTTGTGAATACAATTCACACATAAGCATTTAAATATTTTGTTAAATGAGACATTAGTATTGAAAAATATTCCTAAAATTGTAGAATTTAAAGTAAATTAAAAATAAGTATATTAATTATACATTGAATTTAACTGAAAAAAGTCTTTTAAAATCTATTTTCAGAAATATACTGTGAAGATATTGAGACTAAACGATGAAAAGTTTTGGATGATAATTATCTCCTGTGCTGAATCATTCTGATATTTAAGAGATGTAACTTAAATTATATATTGCATACTCTTTTCTAAAGTTATATTAGTTTATTAATATCTAAATTGAAATTGCTTTTTTTATTTTCTCAAAAAATAGCAGTAAATTATAAAATATATTCAAATATATAAGTGTACAATGCCCTAGCTCAATATTTAAATGAGAACTATTCAGTGAAATTTCATTTGATTGCTACAAAACTGGTTCAAATATTTAAAATGATAGAATTACTAGCATAATCAGCAAAGGAAAAACTATTTTTTTGTCCTATAAACATGACTAAGCAACTAAAAACTAATATTCGTTAATATGTTCAAAAATAAAAGGATATGAAGATATTTATAGAACCTTTTTGAATTTCTATATTCTCCAGTCAGTGTATTATTAATGTAATAAAGATTTTAAAAAATGCTATTTTAATAAATTATTACATTACTTTAATAAATTAAAACATTAAGAGATTTTTTTATCATTCAAAGCTTTAAAATCAAATAAGATAGTTTAATGTACAAATGAGTAACTATTCATATATTGTTTTTTATTATTCAATTATTCTTAATACTACTAAAATATTAAGGAAGCTTGATTAATCTATAAATAAAAATCATTTTTTTTTTAATTTTCATATGTTAAAAACATTTTCTCTCATCATTCATTTCTTAAATATCCATTGTTTTTGTTTCTCAAAACTTTATTGAATGAATAAAATATTTTTCTCAGCACACATGCCGACATGAATTTGAACTTATAAAGCATAAAAACAGCGGTATATCAAAGATTATTCTGTAAAAGTACTCCTACGTAGAAAATAGAATTACTTTCAGAAAAAGATTAAAGCGAGTTACATAGAGGAAGAAAGATATCACAATATCAGATTGTAGTTTTGAGAAGGATAGATTGTTTTTGATTAATGATTTTGTCTTATATAGAATGGAAGCTTATTTCAGAAAAAAATTATTTCTAAAGAAAAACAATTATGAATACTAAGAAAAGATGTATTTGAACAATTATTGCTGTGCATCAACATAGTTATAAAAATGATACTTATGATTGTTGAAAAAATTTCATTTCTGTATCAGTTTAAGAAAAAAAAAAAAAAAAAGCAATGAAAACAGTACACTTTAAATTTTTTTGTTTAAATTTGAAAATTGTAACATTATTAAATTCTAATTAAAATTATTTAACAAAATTTAAAAGTGGATATACATTTTCAAAAAATTAGATATGCAAGTTTACATCCTCTCTGATTTAACTACTGAAATTATTTCCAACTTTTATATAGCACTAGCAATTTTAAAGACATTTTCTGATTTATTTAAAATATATGAATAAAACTTGCCTTGTGACATTCTGTAAGGCAAAATTATGTTCTTCTAACAACTTTTAAAAATAGTGGAAGATGATGTACCATATATGTGCTTATATTTCAAATTAAACTTTTGTACTCATATTTAAACTTATTTTTTATATTTATTATTTGTATTCCTGTGTTGTGAAGTAGTAAAGTCCTTAAGCTTCAATGTGGTATAAAATGCTTTATTTTCTTTTAAATAATTTTTTCAGTTTTTAAGGTAATTTCTAATTTTAAAGTATATTTCGGACTTGGGCACTCAATAAAATTTGTTCTTGTAAGCATTTTTATTCTTTTAATAGATGTGAATATTTCACAATAGAAAACATTCAACTAAAATGAGAAATTTGATTTTAATATTGACTGAATCAGGAAATAAAAATTCAAATCTTAAAATATTTTTGTAAGCAAATTCAGAATCTAAAATATGAAACTAAATGCAGGATAACTTATTGTAGAATTATTTGCTTGCCTAAAACTACTAATATTCAAAGTAAAGATATGTGTCATATTAAGACCTCACCATATTGGTATATACACTCAAAAATAAAATATATACTTATTTTTTTTATTTTAAAATACATGAAATAATATTTTTATTTATTACTATTTAAGGTACATAGAAAGTGCTGCTAAAGAAACAATTTTGTCATGATTACAATTAACAATGTTTTCATAAAGTTCTGTGGATTCTTCTTGATCTTAATTCGTAAAAATATTCTTCAAGTTTTTCATTTCCTGTAAGTTCTGGTCTATAGTAGTGTTTTGGAGGAGGTCCTTCAACAAGCCTAACAAAATAGTGACAATATCTATAATGCACAATACCATAACGCATACGAGCATGCTTTCTCATTCCTTTGATAATTTTTGCTTTCCCAACAAATGACTGAGCTGCAAAAAGTAAACATGTAAAATCAGAACAAGTGCAGTACACAAATTACATCAGGTATATTAGAAATATTCTAATTTGATAAAAAAAAAAATTAAAAGTCTTTTTTCATATAGGAAATAGATGTGAGAAAAATAACAAAGCTTGTCAAAAAATGTATGTTTGTATTGTTTGTGAACTATTACTAGAAGTGCAGTCTTTACCATTACTATAATTCTTAACTACAAAACATGATAAATATTCTCAATAAACAACCATAGTAACCTTTCTCATATAACCTTCTTAATATTTTAATATGAAGTTTTCTCTTTCTATACAAATGAAATTGTGAACAGTCTTTATTAACACCTAATGATGGCAAAACATATTGATGACTAAATAATATTGCATAAGCTTATTTCTCATACTTTATGCTAAGCGAGGCTTAATGTGAATTGTATGTTTGAAACACCTTCACAGTTGGAAGAATGACAACATTGATTATGAGGATTACATTATTCTGAATAGAATCAAATATCTACAGCTAAATCAAACTGAAGGCTAAACCATTCAGATATCAATTAGGTAGGCATTTAATATTTGCTTATTTGAAGCAAATATAACCTTAACAAATGTGAAAGCTACAAACATTTCTCATGTAACACTCACTATAAATTACTGAAAAGCAAAGTGACAAACTAGCATTCCAGAACCTAGCTTTTTTTCAAATACTGAAATATGTTTCATAAATAAAACTGTCCATATTCTTTAATGAACTGAGTATTGTTGGCTAATTTAATTTCATATATTTATAAAAATCAGCAAACAAATGAAGCTGCAACATACACCAACTATCACACTAGTACAGGGTGATCAATTACAAAAAATATCTATTGGTTTTTCTTATTACTCTTAAATCTGATAGTTGTAACTATTCTAACACTGTAGTATAAACGTTAGAGCCCTGTTTAAAAGTGAGAAACAATTTTAAACACCATTGGATCATTATAATTTTATTTATGCAAAATATAAAAAGATACAATGTTACTAAATTCGGTGTAAGTTTACCATAGGAAAAAATAAGCTTATATGTGCTATCCCTACTTAAACAAATGCTGAAAGTCAAGATTTTGACTCCAAATATGAACATAACGAGTCAAAAAATTTTTTACACACTTACAGTTTTCAATTAAGGTTTGTTTTAATTCATGGGTGTTTGAAACACTTCTCTAGAAAATCCTACCTTTGATGTAATCCCACAAAAATTTAACAGGGAAACCTTGGTGGGCAAATGCCTGCTGAAATTCAATGGTTATCAAAGAACTATTTAAGCACTTCATTTGTAAGGTTTAACTTGTGGGAGGTAGCTCTATCTTGCTGAAAGTAGCAATAACAGCTTGAAATGTATTCAAGTACTCTTTGAAATTGATAGTTTGGATAAAGAGGACTAACAAGTCATTTTCACTGAAATCAAAGAATTATTTCATGCAAATTCTACTGTAGCAAATTGATTAAAAAACGATTTTATGCATTTAGAAGGTGTAAAAAAATATAATGATATGCACAGGTTAAATAGAAATTATGTTACAGTAATAATGAATAGTCTTTTGAATTAACCACTCTGCATTTTGCATACATTTGTTTACTTCAGGAAATATTTTTACCATCTACTTCAATTGGATACATTTCTCAAACTTCATGACACATGTACTTCAGCAAAGTTGTTATAATGAATAATGGCATGAGCTGGTGGCATTTGTCAAAGATTGTATAAAAAAATAATAAACTGATAAACTTTTTTAAAATTTATTTGCATCCTTATTTTACAGTCTTCTTTTGCTCTGTTTCTTTTCTTACTTCTAATATGAATAACCATTCTACAAAGATAAAATACAAGTTCTAATAAAGCAGATATAATGAATTGATAATCTTTCAAGTCTGTAACTTACCAACCCATAAATTACTCTTATATTCAACATTATGTTCTTTTATAGCTAATTCTTGAGCTTCTTGAATTACCTAAGGAAAAATAATATAAACAGATGTATTTTAATTTATAAATTGAATAGTTATTTTTTGAATGAAAAGCTAATTTTAATAATTTTTGAGAAGACTAACATGAACTTTTAAATTTATTTTCATACAGATTTTTATATAGCTTGTATAAATTTATAAAACCACATGTTCAAACACATTTAGAAACATTAAAAAAAGAAAACTTTAAAGAACAGTAATTTAAAAAATGCTTATAATATTCACTTCTTTGGCAATAAATGCTCCTTTCTTTGGTATATAAGTTAATTGCTTAATAGCTTCATCCACTGACATACCTCTAACCTAAAAATAAAATCTAGCATTAATAATTTAAATTGATATTTATAATATTAGAATCAAAATGAATTGAAACTACACATTTATTTTAATTGCATTATATAAATTAACAGAAAACATTAAAATAGTTTTATATTAATAAAAGTATATGTGAAATAACTGCACCATTTTTAAATAAAGAAATAATACATGAACAAATGAAATATCTTACTCTATAATATCTACATTTGTTTTTATATTATTACCTAAAAATAATTTAAATGAAGCAGAGATAATTAGAAATGCTAACGATAATATAAAAAAAAATTATATTGGGACAAAAGTTTGTAATTTTTATTTTTTTAGCTGATCCTACACGTATCCCATTCCTGTATTTTTTATAATGTTATATTTTTAAATCTTTGAATAATAAATGAAATAAAAATATGATAAAAAGGTATATTCCTATTAAGATTCACAAATATTGGTTTTCAGATCTTGCCTTGGCAACTAAGAAAGGTCCCATAACTTCTAAGAAATTAGAAAAAGTGAATCTTGGATTTTCCAGCTATCTAGAGAAATCGAATTTAAAAAACATGATATTGAAATACAGAAATAAGTGAAATGCTGTAATTCAATGATTTTCCCAATCTTTTTTTAAATAAATTCTAATATGATGTATTGTTTATCATCATGAAAATAAATTATTAGAAATTACTTTTATTTCACTTCACATTTTGAAAAATAAATTAAGTTTCATCTTTCATTTGGAAAATAATTGTTCTAGATTTGATATTAGATATTACATATCCACTGCCAACGAATATACCATGCACTGATGTTCATTGAATTCCAGTGTATTTGCTGCAAAAACAAACTAATTAAAGTTCCATTTCAGTTGAAAAAGTCATTATATTATAAAATTAATGGACCATTTATTAAAAAGGATGAATATTTTCTCAAACCTACGAAGAACATTAAAAAAAATTGAAAAGCAATGGGTAATAATGTTTAATACCTATTAAAGAATAAATTAATTCATTTTGTGTGAGTGTGAAGTTTGGTACTTAGGCCTCTGAACTGAAAACTGGGTACTCAGTTAACAAAATAGATTTGCCTATATGAAACTTTTTTTTGTATACTTATGACAACTGTTATATTTTGAACTTTTATTTTTTTTTTTTAAGTTTACTTAGAACACTTAGAAAAATGTAAGTTCAAGCAGTTCAGAAAGTTATGTTCAGGTATTTTAGTATTGACTTAGACAAGTTTTGTAAAGAATATATATTCATTAAAATAAATAAATTTGGGAGCAAGTAACACTAGCTTTGATCTTGATAAAAATTAAACATTTCCCTAAAGTTAAACGTTTCTCTTTATAATTTTGCTAACACATAAAATAAATTTGCCAATATAAAACTTCAAGTTGTTAATCCAGGTTTAATTAGTTTATTCCCTATATGCATACTTGGGACAAGAAAGCTAACTTGACAGAGACATAAGATTTTAACATTAAAATAGCATTGAGGATGTGTCCAGAAATAAATGGCAATTCTCTACTAGAGGTTTTAAATAAATAATGATATACACATCTTTATATAATGCTAATATATTATCTTTATTAATACTTGAATGCTTATCAAATTTTCATTTGTTTTCAAAACTTGCCAAGACAGTACAACACATAAGCTTTTATTTATATCATGCATTTAAGGTATTTATTCATAATAACTAAAATTCTAAGGCTCAATTATTTCTTACAAATAGATATCTAAACACTCACCAGACAAGCAATATACCACATCTGTTTTGGAGAATATTTTATATTTTCTCTTACATGACACACCCACTAAAAGCAAAGAAAATATTAAATTTGTTTTTTATTTATGATAATTATTAAAACTTAATTAATTTTAGAAATTTGAAATTATTAATAATACACATATCATCAAAAACTTTGACACTAATTTAGTAACATTTTAAAAATACAATAAAATTGAAATCTTAAATAATTTTGGTACTTATCTATTATTACATTTATCATTTTAAGCAAAAATATTGACACACAGTGCTGTTTAATGCAAAAGATCTTTATCTTATTTAATGTTCAATAGCTCCTATATTACAATCATTAAATTGCAACATTTAATATGATATTGAAATTTTGGAGATATATTTTTTTCTCAAGGAAATGGTTATCAGGGCAGTACATAAGTATGTAAATTCCTTGCAAAATTATTGTGCACTATTTGGTTTTGTCTGTGATCACTATTTTAGGTGAAATAATATTAGCAAACATCTGAAATTAGATATGCTGGTTTGACAAAATACAGTAGATAACTCATATCAGAATACTGTTTTAAAGCATTCAAACATTTGCCATGTGTTGCTATCTCTAATAGCAAGTTTTAAAAAATAGAAGAGTATATTCATGTGTCACAAAAGAGGTTACTTCCAAGTAGCTACCTCTGGTTTTCAGAAAGGAACATTCTCTTCTCATAGTTTTATTGTAACCCAGATTGAAGTTAGTAATATATATTGGTTGAAAAATATCATGAAAATATTATACACTAAATACCCATAATTTGAAAAATCAAACTGCTTTTATGAAAAAATAATTTGCTACAGCCTTTTGAAACATAAAATATATTGTCTAAGATAAAAAAATTTTCTCAATTAAGCAGGATAAACATTCTTTTTCTTGTACGAAGTGCTGGAAAAGATTCCAGACTAAAATAATTTTCTGTTTAGTTAATTAATAACTTACCAGAGGGACAAGCTCACAAGTTTACAGTGAAAAATGTTGGCTATGGAAATGTATTTTAGTTTTTCTACTAAAATACATTTCCATAGCCAACATTCCATTAGTTATGTTGCCATCATTAAAATACTATGGTTTGGTTTGTTTGTCGCTTAACAGTCATTTTTTGCACACAAGGGGTAATTAGACCGGGACCTACAGTTTAAAGGTAATTCTGAACCTCTACAAACATCCATGTTTTAAGTGGGATTCGAACCCACAAACTGTTGAACCAAAGGCAAGAGCACTAACCATTCGGCTGCTAGCTTGGCTAAAATACTATGGAAAATGTATTTTAGTTTTTCACGAAGATTTGTACTTTGACTAAATAATGATATTTTCAATTTACTAATTTCAAGTTGAGACTAGTGTAAAAAAGAAGGCCTTCCTGTGAATCCTCAAAAAAACCGCTATGATTGCCTTCACAAAGAAAAAGAACCTTAATCTGAAAAATATAACTTTTTTTGGTCAAGAATTAACTTTCCCCAAGGAAGTTAAATTCCTAGGAGTATTTTTTGACATGAACTTAAGTTGGAACAAGTGCTTTAACTTTTGTATTGAAAGAGAAAAATAAGCTTTCTGGTCATGTAGAAATACATTTGGAAGAGCTTGGGGCTCAAATCCCAAAGTTATTCTTTGGAGATTTACACTATCATCTTTGTCCCATAATTACCTATAACTCAGTGGTCTGGTGGCCTAAAATCAAAAATGAAACTGCTAAGGCCAACATGCTCATTACATGCACATTGAAGCAGAAGCAATACATGAAAAGACTTATAAATACAGGTCAGTGGAAGGACTACTCTAGGTTTTTGTCTTGGGGAAAATTTAATGCTGATGTAACTAGTCATCCTTTTGTTAGTATGCCTATTGATTACACGATTGTTAAATATGTTTTTGATAAGCATTATACAATCAAATTCCCCTTAAGAGAAGAATGAAGTTATGTTGCCATCAGTGAAAACTGAACTTACTAGTATACTGATGGCTCAAAAATGAATTCCAATACTGAAACTGGTATTTGCTGTCCTGCTGATGGGATGAAGTTATCATTTCCTTTGGGTAAACATATAACTGTTTTCTAAGCAGAAGTCTTTGCCATTCTTATGTGCAATAGAATATGTTTGTGCAAAAACTATTTTTGTAAAAGAATAATTATCTGTTCTGACAGTCAAGCTGCATGTGCAAAAACAATTCTTGTGAAAGAATTATTATCTGTTCTGACAGTCAAGCTGCATTACTAGCTTTACAGAAGTCTATTGTAACTTCTGTCCTAGTCTGGGAATGTTATCTCACTCTGTGCAGATTGGCTAATAATAACTCCATTACTTTAATGTGGGTGCCTTGGCACTCTGAAGTTCCTGACAATGAATTAGTTGATGAATTGGCAAGGGCTAAATGAACAACCGATTTTTTTGGTCCTGAATCAGTGCTAGGTATTTCAAAAGAATTGATCAGAAACAGCATTTTTGATCTCTTCAGAAAACAACAGTTTATGAACTGGCACAATGCCAGTGATCAGAGACAAGTAAGGCTATTAAATAACATGTGCCCTAGTAAAAGGCAAAAATAATTATTAAAGGTCAATAGATGCAGTCTAAGGAAAGCAGTGGGACTACTTACAGGACACTGCCACCTTAAAAGATATCTCACGATAATGGGAGTTTCAGACAATCCCACTTGTAAAGGTTGCCATTATATGGAAAAAACTTCAATACACATCTTATGTGAAACTTTTTCTGCACATAGATTTGAATACTTGGGTCAGCACTTGATTGAACTTTATATGTTGCTGGAAATTCCAGTAAAATGCCTGCTGAATTTTGCTTCAGCCACTGATCCTTTTAAATTCGGCTTTCTGAGGGGCATAATACAATAGACCAATAGTTTACAATCAAACAAAGGCTGTTTTATGTTGCGAACAGATATCAACTGAAGAAATCAATTAAATTCATTTCATATTTTGTAGCATATTAGTATCATAAATCTTTTTTAAAAAACAGTTACACTGTGAAAATATAGATAATATGGGAATAAAAATAATGGCTAAACGGAGTATTACAGTCTTAGCTTGCAAAGCGTGAAAAGCTGCAGAATCTGGTAAAATTTAGTGATTTTTTTTTCCCCACACCAAGTTTATTGACTAAAATATCATCAAAAACAATTATTCAAAACTGTATTACCAAATACAACAGCAGAATGTCTCGCCAATGTATATCTCAGAAATGCTTGCCATTTCCATGTTGGGATTTTTTATCGGATTTAAAGTGCAATAATTTCCAGTTTTCACTTATATACATTTTATTTCACTTCAGATGTAGCACAGATTATAAATCCTGCCTATTTGTTTTGTATTCGTATGGATATAGCCCCAGACTTTCAATACTCTCTTTTATATTCATTTTGTATTTTGCTGTGGATATAGCACTGGAATTTCAATCCTCTCTTTTATATTCAATTTAGATTTTGTTATGCATATAGAGTGCTGTACAAAAATGTAGGTAAGAATTTTAATTATTTCCTGCAGGCATAGAAATCCTAGAATTATATGTTAAGTATTTAAATTTCCAATAATGGACAAAATTATAGATTCTATTTTTTAAAATTATTCTAGATTTGTGTACTTTTATGAGTAATGATTTTTAATATTCTATCTTAAATCTCTGAAATTCATTATTTTACTTGTAGATGATTATATTATTATTATAATACTAGATGTTATTAAATTTAATTATTTTTGCTATTTTATTCCCTTTAATTTTAATGCTGAAATATTTTCAAATAGAATCGAATCAATTCTTATTATGATTGTTTTCTCGCATGCCGTCAGGCTTAGCAATTTGAAATTTGTGGGAAACCCCGCTTATTTATATGGTTGTTATTATTTTCTTGTTAAGTGTTAGGTGGGGGAGGGTATCCCTGATTTCTTATGCCGATTGGTGCCCATTCTGGGTTGCCAACCAATTCCCAATATCCCTATCTCCTCTGCTTGGCAAAAAAATTTCACCAACTTTGCTATGCTGAGATCTTAATACTCAGTTTTATGAAAATAATTTTTACCTCTAGTAGTTATGTTTAGACAATTTTAAAAGGAAAGCAAGTTCTTGAAACAAGCAGAGTTATAAAATAATGTATATTACAACAAAAAGTTAAAATCAGAATTGATTGCAGTTTAAATTAATATAAATTGTATTCAAAATTTTGAAATGAAATATAGTTTTTGTTTAAAGTTAGTTAGATATTAACATCCTGATTTAAATTTCATTTCATCCCATGCAGCTGTTTTCAATTCAATTCTGGAAAAAAAAAATTGTCAAGTGAACTGAATAATGATTTTATTTGAATAGATTGTGTTTAATATGAATGTTATTGTTTTAAGCATTATATAAATTAGTAACATTCATCGAAAAATTTAGAAATTATATTTATTTTATATATTAAGCTAAAGGTCACACACATTTAAATTTTTTTATTAAAAAAAATAACAATGTAACATTCCAATATATATAGCAAATTCTCAAATTTTTTCTTGAATAATTTGTTTTCATGTATATGATTTTTTTTAACAAATAAGTTAATCATGGTTAATTCAGATTTCCAAGAATAAAATATATGGAGTTTTCCAGGAGGTTTCAACATTCATGTTTATAATGCATTATTGTTTTAAAACTGTTCTTAAACAAATATGCACATAATTATGTATATGCAACATTTTTCAATTATATTTGTAATTAATAGAAATAAATCATTGCAAAAATTAATGAGAATATTATTTATTTAAGTTAGAATTACATTTAATGATTACTTCAAAACCATTCAATGAATTTACATCTATAACAGATATTTTTATATGAATTTTCAGCAATAATATTTTTTTTATACAATTGGTTGAAATAATGATAATTTTAAAGTTTTTAAGCATATTCAATAGATTCTTATCTATTAATATATTAAGCATTTCAAAATGTATATAACAATCTCCTTACAAATATAACTTACTTAAAACAAATACAACTATTCAGTAAAGTGTCCAAGATTACTTTTTTCCCAATTACTATTTAAAAAAAAGCAATTCTAAATTTTTCTTAGGTTTACTTTCAAACTCATTTAAAACAATACAATTCTATATCCATATTCTAGGTTTTTCTATTCTTTTAATCATCCAATAGATTATTACATTTCTTGGTTATTTAAAGACAAAAAATATAGGAAATATATATATATATGTATGTATATATTAGATGCAACATGAAGCAGAGGTGTACAGTAGGTTTTCTAGGCGGGTGTGCTGAGAACAACAATAACAATAAAACCATAAAAATGTACATTAAGACTTCTTTAATTTTTTTATTCATTTGAACATAAAATCCATATGTCTATCCGTATTACTAACAAAATCAATTACATGATCAAAAAATTCTGATTTTGACTGTAATAAGAGTTCTTTTTCTATTGTTATTAGAGATAAATTGCTTAATCTTCTTGGCTCATTGTATTGCATTCCTAATTTTTTACTCTTTTCAATGCTGAAAATGATCTCTCCACTGAAGCAGATGAAAAT
The DNA here is from genome assembly GCA_030067965.1 of Latrodectus elegans. Classification (NCBI taxonomy): domain Eukaryota; kingdom Metazoa; phylum Arthropoda; class Arachnida; order Araneae; family Theridiidae; genus Latrodectus; species Latrodectus elegans. The sequence goes on along the minus strand of CM057818.1, from coordinate 67,329,310 downwards.
GGCACTGTACAAATATGTAAATGTGCCTATTTATTTACTTCACTTATTGCATCTGACAAATCATTCAGCATTATGTGCTGAATAAGTTTCATTAAATTCATTTTGTGGTATGACTCACTACGATAAAGAACGCATAATTCATTGGTTAGCTTTACAAAATCGAAATGTTTTGCATAAGCATTATTTAACCAATTAAAGCATTGATCGGGAAATTTACTTAGATATTTCTTAAAAATACTAAAATTCAATAATTAAAAAATTTGAGCATATTTGAATTGGACATCTAACTGAGAATAGTGTCCATTATTTCATAATATAAATTTTTAAAATGTTGGTCTACAATAGAGTTTTGTAAAATTAGACGACGTTTTTGTAAATTTGGGGGACCCACTACAGTGAATTGTATTTTTTACTTCCTCTACTTTTTGAATAGAATACGCTATATCTAAATTAGTTTTTTTTTTTTTAAATATCAAATAGAACATCAGTATAGCTAAACATTTTGGCAAAAATATTTAGGAGAAAATTACGATTAAATCATAACTGAATATGAAATCTTAATTGCCCATGATTTTGTTCCGAAAATAATCAGAAAGTTTACGAATTATATATTGTAACTTTTAAATAAAAATTTTGCATTAGAATATTTTTTTTAAAAAATCTTTAAAAGCAAAAACCTAACCTAGAATGGAAAAATGGCACTCATGTTAAATGTATATGCTTGTATCATATAAACGAGAAGCATTATTTGATGATACTTTTCATAATATTTAAACATGCATATTTAAAGAAATACATAGATCTTCTATAAGAAATTAGAGAAGATCTGTGTATTTCTTTAAATAATAAGTATGTAATTAAAAATAGCTTTAATGTTAACAGATACTTAATAACATAAAATTTTATAAATACTGGAACTTACTGCTGGTCGTCTAGGTTCCCCGAGCTTTACAGGAGGATAAACCCATTCATTCTGATCTGTCCATTTTTCAACATTGCAATTTAGATAGGTGGTGTGGATATCACATTTTCGTAAAGTTAATTGAGAAGAAAATATTCTCAAAAAAGGCATGCAAGTAAAATTTGAAATTTTCTGAAAGCCGGACATTAATTTCAAAGCCATGTCACCTAAACTAATACTAGCGTCTCGAGCCTGGGTCCTGAGCCTCGGCTCCCAGAAGATTTGGCTATGATTCAGTGACTTGGCGATCTAAAGAAAGCGATAAATTTGTCTGGCTAGGCAGTTTATCTCATTGTTAAACATGGCGGATTTCACAGCTACGCATTCCGTTTTACTTTTGAAAATGTATCGATTTAGTATTGTTGTATATTTATAAATATAACAACTTATTAGTTAATTAATTCATCGGAAATATAATTTCTCTATATTATAAAAACAATAGATGTGTGTGTATTGCATTTAAATGCTGTTTTCCTGTCTAAAGATTAAACGACTTAGTATTGTTATATTTTCGTAAAAATAACTAAGAATTTGTTTATTAATTCATTGTGAATGTGAATATAAATTGTACACATTATTAGAACAAATAATTATTTATTAATAGATAATTTATTATTGTTTATAAATATATAAGTTTCTATGTTTATTAAACAGATTATGCATAATCTAGCATAAACCTCTTTTGATATAATTACAAGCAAAGTAGCTGAAAAATATTTTATACAAAGTTTCTACTTAGGAAATAATTTTATGTTTTGAAAATTATTTACCGTGATATTTTGGATTTATCTAAAGGAATATAAGAATTGTAGTTAATATTATATGAATCATTGTTTATTTACAAAAATATTTCTCCTAATTCAGATTCTTTATTTTCATCACTGCCCAAATTCATCACCATCATGAGAACAGTATATTTTTTCATCAAGTACATCCTCACTGGGATCTTCTGCTGAAATAGTTTTCTTTGAAAACTCTCCTCTCTTTCATTATCAGTTAACTTTATGTTTGTACACTATTCATTAGAAGTAAAACAGATAACAAGAATATGAAAATATTCTGGAGCTCAAAATTGAGCTGCTTATGAAAAAAATTTTGAAGCAATATTTGTGGCTTTGGGCACCGAGTCATCCCAATGTTATATGAATTCTGAGAAACGTTTACTGCACATGAGGAAAGAAAAGACAGATAAGAATGCCCATTCTAAGGCGAGTGTCACATGGAAGGTTACTGAAAAGATTAATTATAGATAAATAGTTTTCTCTTGCTTTTTGATTTTCAAAACATTTGATGATGCTGTAGTCCACATGTTCTTCAATGAGTTAATAATCACATCTATTTTTGCGGATGATTCTTTGTATTTATGGCTTTTGAATATTCCAATGAGGGAGCAGCTCTTTCCATTAAAAACTATTTGTCAAGGCTTAAAGCTTGACTTCAGATGATTGAAAATAAAGATTAGTATGAGAAAATATGGTCATTTTACTTAATATCACAAAAAACTAAACTTAAAGAATGTTAATATTGTATATTCAAATAAGGTATGCCTATGATTATATCTGTGTTGTGCTTCAATCCTTCATCACTCAAATTTATTCGATATTTGTGAACTATTTATTTTAATAAAAATGACTTTGTAAAATATGCTAAATCTGCTGTGCACAAATTCCAGAAACTTATTTTATGAATGTAGTATTAAAAATATTAATGAGATTTATAATTAAAAAAAAAGATGTTTTGATGCATCATAAATTTTATTAATTAATTTTTTTTAAAGAGCTTTAAATAAAGTTAATTTCACTGACCTCACTTGGATAAATGAAAAACATGAGCAACTCATGTTAAAGAAACTATGCAAATAGCAAAGCCAAATTGTCTATCAATTAGTAGAAATTCAAAACTAAATGTAATAATTTTATAAGTCAATTATTTGCTATTTATACAAGCCAATATATGTTTCAGCTCTTGTTGTTAACAAACAAAATTAATTTTCAATTTTAATAACCTAAGTAATAAAATTAGATCTATATCTATTCTTATTGCCCTTAGTGCTCTAATGACCTCACTTTTCTTCCCTCAATCAATCATCTGTTTATCTGAAAAGCACCCTTCAGCCTATTTTCCTGTACACAAGGCAATCTATTATACTAATGTTCATCTCCCTCCCCCTACTTAATGAGTTCCCACAGTTACCATGTAGTAAACATCTGGGGGAAAATGATAAGTGGGAATAATAATGATAATGAGAAACATTTCCCTGGGAACAAAGAAAAGTAAAAATAAATTTCAAAAAATTGCCATCATAGCTTATATCATGTAACTTAATATATTTCATTATGAAAATAATTATAATTAATTAGCTTAGTTTGATTTTAAGGGAAAGTATGCAATAATTTAGAAATAAATCTCATCACATAAAACAACCAACCCTCTCTATTACAGTAATGCTTATAAGCATTATTTCAATATTTACATTGTTTATGTAAATTTTATATAATTTATAAGATCTGCCATTTTTAGAAAACCAGTTGGTATTACCTGGTATATTGAGTTATTAAGTAATGAAAAAGTTTTTTATGTAAGCAACATTATTTTACTACTGCTTATGATTCCAAAAATGTTTAACTCATCAGAAAGTACACTCAAGACACTGATGTTGGAAATCATGTGGGTGACTGCTTCACCCTAATGAATTTCATTAAAAAATTAACTATAAAAAATATAAGCACTAATTGTTCTATTTAATTGGGAATTTATAATATTCTTAAGAAAACATTTTAAATGTTTAAGGAGATAAAACATTCATAAATTATACAAGTAGAGTTATGTGCTTGTAATGGGGTTTCTGAAGCATAACATATACTATTCTAACAAAAGAATATTTTTGTAATAAAGTTATCTCATTTTGTGCTTGAAATTTTATTTTTAGTATCCTTGTATTTTGAACTTATAAGAACTGCTATTCACCATTGTTGTGTTTTTTACTTTTGTTGAATATTGAATAACTTTTTTTTTTACTAGATTTAATTTCATTGATTTCTTTTGACAGAGCTCTTGAGAAAGCATTTGTATAATTCCTATCTTGAGATGTGTCCCTATAAAATATATTGCTTAGTATTTAAAAAATTTCTTTTATTTTAAACATTGATTTGGAGGATACTTTATGTGTAATAACTTTAAAATAACTCCAGTGTATATATCTTTGACATTTTATGTGGAATAAAACAACCATTGTACATCTATTGGTTTTTTTAGCAGAGTGTGGACAGTCATTTCATTTACTGTAACTATCATTTCTTTTGTTGCTCTATTAAACTTGAATAATATCTTGTTTTATCTATGATTAAATTGTAAGATTTTTATATTTTGTTTTTCTTTATTTCAAACGGATTTTTGTTTATAAATATGTTTTCTCCTAATTTATATTCTTCACTACTTACATCACTGTAAACAAATTCACTGAAATTCAAAATGAGAACTGTATATTTATAAGCAGGTTCATCCTTATAGGTTTGTTCAATATTCTGCTGAAGATTCAACTTCATCAGATAGAATTTTACATCTCTTTTTCATATTCTATTGGTTTTCAGTTGTATACCATTATTTAGAAATGGCAAATAATTGTACAAAAACACTTGCAAATAAGAAACTTCTACTTATAAAAGAAATTTTGAAACAATATTGATCACATGGAGTACAAAATCATCTCCAATAAAATATAAATTCTAAAATTATCATTTCAAATAAACAAAGGAAAAACAGGTAAAAAAATAACAATATTCCTTTGTTATGATGTAATATGTGAGAATTAAGATGATATGAGATGTAATATTTGACACTCCCCTTGGACGGAACAATTTTACCTGTTCCGTCCAAGGGGAGGACAGTAAAATACTGAAAGGATGAATGATTGCAGACAAATAATTTTCCCAGGTTTTTCGATTTTTGAAGTATGGGGTGACAGCGCTTTACACAACTAGTGCGTTAAGATACCAACTGAGTGAGAGACATCCAGAAATCTTAATTTAGTTTTTAACAATAATTTGAAACATAAAGATATATACCTGTATATTCATAAAATTAAATTATCAGTTACATCCATGCATGTTAAGAAATATGTTTTAAACTTAAATTGGAGATGTGTTCTTGATACTGGAACTCTCAAAATCATAAAATTATTCTTTAGAGTTGCATACAGTTACAGTAAGAACTAGAAAAGAGAGCTGAAGTATGGCATTCTCCACCTTGACACATATTCTGTTGTCAGTTATATAGTAAAATATTTTAATCTATTACTAAACATAATTAAGAATCATGTTATATGGAAATCAGTATTAGTAAGTATAATTCATTAAAAGTATTAAGTATGTGAAGAATTTGATATATAAATGATGCATAGAAAGACTTTTTTTTTGTCTATTTAATCGGATATCCAATCTAACTTTATTAACAATGTGCAATCAAAAACTAAACAATAGAAAATATTATCAACATGCATACTTGCATTTAACATTTATAAACAACATTATAAACATGCATACTTTCTTTTAGATTCATAAATTTTTGGGGACACTTATCTCAATTTGGAAACAGTATTTCAAATGTTATGTTCAACAATCCTCTGAACTTTTTTTTTAAGCCAAATGTTGAGTAATTGTTATGTAGATTGCTTAGTTATATAATCCTATATAAACCAAAATTCTGTTTATAAAAATTGATAAATAAATATTTATTAAATATGCAAACAATTTCTCTTATAAGTTTTAGTTATCTGTTTTTATAAATTAATCTATAAAAAGTGAAAAAAAATTATTAAAGTTTAAAAAACGATGGATAAGTCATTTGTTTTTACAGTAAATTTAACTATAAACTGCAAATAATAAAATTAAAACTGTACAATCAATGCAAAACATTTTGAAATTAAAAATTTCTTTTTTATTTTCATATGAAAAATTTCTTGTATAGACAATGTTTTTAGTTTTAAATTTACATAATGATTTAAATAGGTGCATACAACAATAAACATACATAATGCCAAACAAGCATACATAAATGTTTCTTTTCAAGAATATAATATTTACAAGTTAACATATACATTTAGCTGTAGCTTTTAAAAACATTTTACAAAATTAGGTTCCTTTTAAATTTTGGTAAAACATGCAGATACTACAGTTAAAAAATGTTAATAGAATATTCCTGAACTTTATATCAAAGTTAAACATCTAAAAATATCTTTGTAATTTTATAAGTTAAATTATGTTTAACACAGTAATGAAATTTATTTTCTTACTTTATAATTTCAAAAAAAATGCTAAGTAGTATTTTTTAGTTCTTTTTGTATTTACATTAATAAATCTGATTACATGTACAAAAAATTTAAAAATAATAAAAAAAATATTTTCGAATGTAAAATAGGTTTAGCAATTTTTGAACAGTGAAATATTTTCTATAAATTAAAATTTATTTATAAAAAAAATTTTTTTTTCTGAATATTGCCTAAAAATGCTTAATGTAAAATCATATTTTAAAAGTCAAACCAATGAATTTAATCTTCAGTGTTATCAGGAGATTGCATAATTTGTTTTCTTTTTTGGGCCTTTTTTGATTGTAGTCTTCGCTGCATTTCAATTTTTTATTACTTGGTGAACATTCATTAGCTACTTGTAAGGATTTTTTGCCTGCTTTTAAAGCAATAAGTTTTGCTTTTAAATTTTTGCTCTCTTCAAGCAAAAATTTTAAATCTTCATTTGTTGTTGCAGTAGCCAGTAGCTCGTTGAAAATATCAGAAACTTTGTTTTTTACATTTTTATCTGATGAGAGCGTATTATTTTTTAATTTTCTATTAATTATATCTTTTTCCTCAACTCTATATTCATCTATGATTAAATTATCTGAATTGTTCATAGAAACAGATAAATTTTCCTATTTTAAAAAAATATAAATCATTTTGTTCTTAAAATAAATGAGTCATATTCTTAAATTGAACTAGAGATGTTCAGTATTTATACAACTTGTGATTTATCTTATTTAGAATTTTTAATTTAAAAAAATAAACAATATACACACTATTTAATAAAATATTTTTTATTCTACAGTTTTTTATTGAAATTTATATTGCATACAGTGTTTATTAAAACAAATCATGTGTGCAAAAAAATTTTGGGAACTACTTTGATATACCCCCCAAATCGTAAATTTGGCGACTTTTTTTCTCGCCAAGCAAAATACATGTTTCTAACGCTTTTTCTCGCCAAGATGAATTCTCGCTGAATACAAATAATTAATAAACAAAAATTACTTAATCGTTAAATAAAAAAAATTGAATACCTAAAAAATACAATGAATACATAAAAATTACAAATGAAGGAATGAAGCTGAGAAACAAATCTAAGAAAAAGAAGCCGCCGATCTAATAAGAAGAATTATTTATAAACAAATCTTGAAATCCTCCCAATTTACCCCAGCAACAATTTACATAAATTTATTAAAACAATCAACATCAGCCGCTAAACAAGAGTGCCAGATTTGGCGCGTAATTTTTGGGGGGGTATATCAAAGTAGCACCAAATTTTTAGATGTTAATTAATAATTAAACCATGATAAGGTGTCAAAAACAATTTAGTTGAATTAATTTTATCATGGCAATACAGAAGTAAGAAGGAACCGTGATAATGTGCAATTCACACTTCTTTGTTACTTGCATATTATCCCATCCACATTATCTGCAAAAAAATGTTTCTTCAGCACCATATAATATACAAATAAAAATATCTATTTCTGTTTTAAGTATGGTGTTAAGATAAAAGTAAATTCTATTCCGAATTTCCTTTATATTTCGAAAAAATATTAAAATTTCCAAATATAAATAAACAGACTGATATGAACGTCGTTTTAAATTAGACCGGGGAATAAGAAACCATAGGGTTGCTAAAATTAAGTCTGAACAATAGTCAAATTTTATGCCGCCAAATTATCGCAACTACTCTCCTCAAGTGCGCATGCGTTAAAATTCCCATTTGGAGCTGACGTTTCGGACCCGGGCTCGAGACGCTAGTGAAAATAATGTGGAGATATTTCCGCAAGCAGAACTGAGGCGCAAAATGCTTCGCCAAGATGAATTATTGGCAAGACTCAAGAATCACATAGGTATTCCAGAGCATACAACAGCCAACCTGTTTTTACTCTCTCATCTGAAATAAGACGTCGTGAAATAGGGAAACTAACGGATAAGCGAAGTAAACTTTTCTCCGAGAGAACTAGTCCTCGGAAACAGTCGGATAATCCGAACGGACGCCGGGGATATTTCCATAAGCAGAACTGTGGCGCAAAATGTTTCGCCAAGATGAAATATTGGCATATTCACTACCGATACCTATGCATAGTAAACCTAAGCTTATTCAACACCTCCTTGTTGGATAAGCACTCAAAGAGGCGTGGTCATATTAAACTCTTAAAAGTAGCCTTTCATCTTAACTGGTTTGTAAAAGGTTTACCGGAATGGAAAGAGGAGAATTACTTTAAAGAGAGAGAAAAAATTAAAACAAATTAATCTTTCTTAAATGCTCACATATATAACAGATGAGAGTAACACCGACCCACCCGAAGGTATACGGTGGTTGCTCACATATATAAATCTATTTTTTTTATTTTAAATATTATTTTATCTAATTTTTGTTAGATTGTTTTTTTTTTCCCACGTTTTTCAAGTTTTTTAATGTAATCAAAATTTATATTAAATTTTTTGTATTCATATAAAAATTTTTAAAAATTTTTATATTTTTTATAAATCAAATAATTTCGTCATATATAATATTAGTGATTTACGTAAGCTTAAAGGTTTATGAAATCACCACCATTATACATGACTAATTTTATTGGGAATTACTTTTAAAACAGGAGGATCAGAAATTATTTTTTCTGTTTCAGCAGTTAATAATTCATGATGCATAACATTTTGTCAGTGGAATATTTTTTCGTTTTGCTACCTGTTTCAATAAGATTAAATTCTTTTCCCGGAGATCATGGCTATATTAATAAACATATCTCTGAAATTTTTAAAATTCAATTCCAGCTTTATGCCTGCTGTTAAATAATTGAAATTAATCAAGCTTAGATTTATTATTCAAATCATTTATAAAGATGTAGATTAATTTCTTTTTAGAAAGATAGCAACGATAATCTAAACCACAACATTGTTAATGTTCAACACAATTAAAAAGTATTAAATGCGTAAGATAAAACTTATACTTTATTTTGTCATAAAACCAGAAGTTACAACTAAATTTATTATGAATCGCAAACATTATATAGTTAATACTATCATTTTCCACATCTCATTATTTTTGTTTTTAAGGAAATTTAAATCCCTATCAGATGATTTTCTAAGCAGTTGTCTTATAAGAAACATTTTACAGTGATTAAGGAATGGAATACTTATAACTAGCTATTAAATGATGTAATCATAATGGAATGATTTAAGATAAAAAGTTTGACAGTGGATCATCTCAATAATTAGTGAAAAACAACAATAATTTTTAATGTTTTCTAATTCACTTACAAAGTATATGTAGACTACATATAAAATAAGAACATATATGAATTAAATTTGTCAGTTAAAACTAAGAAAAATACAAATCTCATGTTTAAATTTCCCAGAAATTGTAGAAAATCTAAATTTTTAAACTTTTTATTATAGTTTATAGTATATGCAATAATTAAATGTATATTGAAATATATTGTGATCACCATAAATAATAATAATTTCAGTATAAGATTATTTATGAACTGCTCTTTTGTATTAATCCATTTTTTTCACGTTATTTTAAAATGCAGAAATAAATTTTACAAAAATAAAAATACTGAAAAAAATTTCTTCAATCAACTTGATTGATCTAAGGGGTTTAAAGGACATGATGGTATATTGTGACTATTATTCTTCAAAATTCATGGGGTAGGAGGACATTTTATAATAATTATTTGAAGGCAATTGTGTTACTCCAAATATAAAAACTACTACTCATGAATATTTCAATCACATAATTTTTAATCATTTTCATTTGTAATCTCCGATGTAATGAAAATCTTATTACAGCTTACACCATTAAAATAATTATGTTGGAAATTTGTAATTTCTGTGCGAATTAAAAATCATCAGTATAATGGCTTTTTTATTTTGTGAATTCATTTTATGTATTGTTCCTTTTTTATTTTATCAAATATTTCACAAGCCTTATGCATGGATAGAATCTCAATTATTCCTGCATACCTTAAGAAACGCGTCTCGTCCCTATTATTCAATATAAACATGTTTACATAACATTAATTACTCTTAAACAAAATAAAGTTGAAATTATTTACTCTTAAACAAAAGTTGCAATAATTTATTAAATTAGTATAGTAATAACTATGGAGATTCAAGTATTCGCTTATTTTTGCTTTGTGTAGGGAAATGTAAAAAGTGATCGAAAAAATACTCTGTTATAATTAAAAGATCCCCGAATAAGTATTTGACAACATTTTAATATATTTTCAATAACAGCACGGTAGTGCATTATTTTTCAATGCATATTTTAAGCTAAATTAATTTTTTAATATGTAAAAATAAAAATTAGGTTAAACAGTCATATATAAGTGAAATGTTAAATAAAAATTCGTGAAGTTCTTATATATAATATAACTTAATTCACTATAATTTTTTGAAGCATTCTTGTACATATTCCTGCCAATTAGGCATCGGCATAGCAAAATCTGATGGTATCGGGTTCGGAATTTTATTTTGACACTCCTAAATGTCAGAAAAAATTTCATTTGACCGTAAGAAAAACATGCATTCCAAGATTAAAAATAAGGCCTTAATTTTTTTTTAAGAGTGAAGGGATTGAGCCATAGACCTTCTGTTCCAAAAAACATGGTCTTGCCATTTAATTATCGTTGTGAACCCTTTTCAAAGTACTTTGACATCGCATAGATAACCGCTGTTTAAAGGCTAGTCTAGGATACACTGCTTATTCGGGCTATGTTATTGATATAAAAAATAAACTTAGACTGATCTTCCTGATCACATTTTTCTATATAATTTTGATATGTCTAATTACACTCTTTTGTTTTCAAAACCGATTTTCACAAGCAATTCAATCTGATTTCGCATCTCCATTTATAAGATGCGTATTTTTAGATTTTAATAACTTTTAAAACAAGGTTAGACATTTTAAAAATAAACTATATTTTTTCTTTAGTAGTTAAAGGAAAGAAATGGATTATTTTCTAACTGAGCACGTAAGTTTTTTTCTTTTGTACAGCACATGCTTTGTTTTTCACCTTACATTATGCGTTTGTCGACATTTTTTTTCGTTTGCCTTCCCTATAGCTTTCAGTTTAAAATTTGCTCTGTAACTTAATTTTCACTTCACTATATATGAATTTAAATTTTTTCAGAGTGAAACAGTTGAGGTCAAGACAAATTGCGAAATGATGTTAGTGAATTGCAACTTTAATATTAAAAGAAAATTTGTTCTTGGATTAATTGGACAATGCTAATTATTGTTAAAATAAGTCAACAGAGTTGCAGCACCATCTTTTATTTAATTTATGAAAAGTAAACGACATTTATTTCTTAAATTTACTGTAAGCTTTTCTGATGAAAATTATTTTTTTATAAGATTATCTGTAACAACGTATAATACGCCTAACAAAATTCGGAACTTTTTTAACATATAAACCATGGATTATGTATGGGAAAATGCAGTAAATTTAATTTAAGCTGAAAACATTTTATTAATTAGGAAGCAACAAGTAGGAAACGTTAAATTAACAATTCACTTCTGAGTTTATAATCTTTAAGTGCAACTTTAGTTCACTTCATGGAAGTTCAGATCACTAAGAGCTCAGTTAAAATATTATTTGGATAGTTATCGAGGTAGTTGCCTCTAGATCTATTGCTAGTGTTTAATCTGCAGGCCTCTCTTAACTATTTGCTGTAAAATATTGAAAGTTTAATTTTAAATCTTTTTTTCAATGAATTGCCATTATTTATTTATTTATTTTGCTGTTTAAACTTGCATTCTATGAATTTTTACTCTTTGACATCACTAATTTCACTATATTCCAATTTTAAATAAATTATCTTATTTTCCGGAATTAATGCGTATAAATGTTTGATATTCTTAAAATCCTTGAAAAACATATTCAAAAAAGAAAAAAGAATTCATTTACAAATCCATTTTAATGACGGAATTGAAAAAAAATATAAATTTACGGAAATGAAAAAAAATATATCTTTACGACGAATACTGTTGTATTCCTTAAAAAATAGGCATAAAAATTTAATACCATTATCAAAATAATCTAAATTCATTCATAATTTAATTCATTTATAATTAAAAGTAACTTATGCGAACAGCATTTTACTTGTACTTTATGATAAAGATGATATTTTTAATTTTAAATGTAATAAGTTTATTTTTAAATGGTGATATTATGACCCTGATACATCTGATAAATTTTAATAATTTTATTGTTCCCTTTCAATTTTAATAATTTGTTGTCAAAACATGCATATTTCACTCATTGAATTTTCTGCTTCCAAATTGTTTAAAGCATATTAAAGTGAGCAATTTTTACATTATTATACTGCTACAAACCCATTTTTCGATCACTTATTATTCATGTTTTAAAATCCGATTGATAAATATATCAAATTTCTTAATTTTTCGCTTTATGTTGGGGTTAACTGTAAAGTTTCGATTTTCACTGAACTTTTATGACATAATATATACATAGATGAATTAAATAAAGTAAATCTAAGTTGGAACGTATATTGTACAGCTAGAAGAAACGTACATTTATATTATACATATATATATTGGTGTGTGCGTGTGTGTTACTTAAAAAAGTAAAGATTTATTCCATTTAATTTATTTATTTCATCTTCATTAAAATTTGGAGTTACATTAATTTTCTTATGTCTACAGTTTCTAAAGAATTTGGAATTATCTTTCTCTTAATTTCAACTACTTGCTGTTTAAAACGGTCATTGGACGCTTTTCTTAACATTTTAAAATAAACATTTGATTTTTATTTATTTATTTATTATTATTATTATTATTATTTGGTTTAGGAGAAATCAGGAAAAAATTGAACTTTAGCTCATTTTAAATGCAAGGAGCGCAGACCTCCTAGATTTCCCTGAATTCTTTATTCCATATTATATTCTTTCAATTTATTTAAAGCTCCAATTTAAATTATACGTTAAAATTATATGTTTCCTTTAAAAACAAAGCTGTCAAACGACGATTTTTTTTAAGTTATACGTTGCTGCCCCCCCCCACAATGCTTACATAGTTATCTTTTTAATATCTAATTATTTATTATTTGTATAAATTTAGAACACACTTTAGCAGCTATATCTAATAAAAGTTAAAAAATATGTTAACTAAAAATATTGTGAAATAACATTGCTAAAAGTTAGAATTTATAAAAAAATATAAAAAAATTTAAATAGTGATTAAATAATCCTTGTTAATGATTTAAAAGCTAAACTGAAAAATTATCTAATAAATTTTCATCTTAAAGCAATAAAATTAGAAATATTTAAAAAAGAATTATTTGTTGCTTGATTTATTTTGAAATTTGTAAAGAAATACAAAGAGAACTCAACAAGCCCTTTCTTTTCTTTTCATGGTATTGAATTGAATGATAGTGAAATTTAAATTTTTTTTACTAAACGATTATATTATTGCATTTAGAATTTATTAATACTAATATTAATTACAAAAAAGGACAGTGTTCAATTTAGTTGATAGTTGTTTAATCTTGAACTGAATTTGAAAAAATAATAATTTGATTTTTTGTAAGTCTACTTTAAGGAATATCATAATAAGAGTAAAATCGCTAAACTACCTGTTGTTAATGAAATCGGGTAACATGGCTATAGAAAACGATCTTGAAAAGTATGGAAAAGGTAAAAATCAACAGAAATATGCATTTGATCAATTTATTCAGTCAACAACTTGAATAAACACCCTTATTCCTTGAGAAATATTAAAATTATTCCCTATTTTCAAATTTGTTCAAAATTTGCTTTTTCAAAAACCAGTCATAATTTCCTTTGTTAAGCATTGTAACATTGCTTTTATATTAAAAGCTAAAAATTTTTAACATTTACATATCTGGATAATCGGGAGTTTACTGTCTCAAATATTCATAATAAGCATATAACTTGTAATTAACAAGTATTGTGTGTGACCTAATTGATTAATTTAACCTAATTAATTACTTAAAATTTGAGTGCAAAATCTTCGAATTCAATTTTCTGAAGCATAAAATGTATTATTACAACAAATAAGAAACAAAATTTCACTTGGCATATTTTGTGCTGCCTTTTCCTTGGCATTTATGAGAAATTTATTTACTTCTACAAAATTAAAAAACCTATACTAAATCTAGAACTCAATTTTTTGAAAATTAAATCATTGGAACAATGTTAGCCTTTTTGTTCCCGCAATTTCTTGTTCGTAAAATGCTCCTACTCCTGCGTGAGAGAACAGTACACACATACATTTCTACCCCCACCCCCTTTCCTCCTTACTGAAAGAGTGTCATTTGCTCCCCGCTCTATTGTTACTCGAAGATTTCACCAAGACGAATCTATATTTTTCGAGAATGAATTCCCGCGCGAAGTCTGCCATAACTTTCTGGAACAAGTGCTTACCATAAAATATAAACTTTTCGATGAACATTTAATTTTTTTCATATGTATAATCTTGAAGTATTAATAAAACTGAAAGAAAATCTCTGCTACATATAATTTTTAACAATTAAATCTATCGAAAGCTTATACGTTTCTCATGTAGAAAACTTTTGTTTTTCTTCCATTATACTTTAAATAATTTCAAGAATATCATAATGATATTAGCCACATCATTAATAAACTTTATAATATATTTATAGAAAAATTTTAGTCTACCAACACCATTTATTTAAATCTTTTTGCTAAATTAAAAATTCTCATAACTTATTATATAAACTATTTTTTATTTCATGTTTGATTTGTAAGCTCATTTTGGTTTTGGAATAAATTTGAATTCATGGAATCTTGAAATGGCAAATTTATCCAAGGAATAATGACGATTTAGTGTTTAATACTATAAATTTTTGCATTGAAAGTAAATTCTATGTTCTATTACTTAAAGATATCACTTATTTTAAAGCTTGTTGACTTAGATTTATAAATCCAGTTTCACTTCGTGTGTTTTAGTGACTAATCAAGCAAAAAAACTTTTCATCGACATATTTGAAAAAAATGTTGCGAAATCAATCATAATTTGTGTTGTAGAATAGAATTGCAAAATTGTGTTCCATCTGGATCTCTCGGCGATTTCTTATACTATTTATTCAAGATCTTTTTCTCTGAATACATTTCGAAATACACCTATAACCTATAATTATAATAGTTAAAAACATATTCTAATGCAGTGTTTATTTTATGAAAAAGGGAAAAAATACTTTAAAAAATATAAATAAAATAAAAAAAAATCGTAAACATTCTTTTAAATTTAAAATTGTAAAATTTTTGAAAAATAAAAATTTAATGAGCTAAATAGCGTAAAATTTCCAATATCAAAAACTTGATTATTTTAAGTAAAATAAACATTTTGATATCGAGTAATAGGCAACTGTGAGTTTCAAAATCCATTGTCATTCCCTTCAGAACATATAATATTTTCATTTAATTCTAGCAGAACATTTTTGTTGACATTGGATTAAAGGAATTGCACATCGTTTCATGAAGTTATTTCACATTTTAAGGACAGTATAAACATAAATAATATCATAATCCGAAAAATCGAACAATATTCCTTAGAGAGAATTATAGATCATAGTGGATTCTCTATGAAGATACTATTCGATATATTGATTTATAAAGAACTATGTTATAATGGTGAAATCGTATAATAATTAATGTTGTCTCTTGAAAATTAATCCAGAAAAAAATTGATCAAATGCACTATGTATTACATTTTTTTTTGTTCTAGTATGTAATCAATGCAATGAAATTAAATGCTTATTTATAGTGTACTAAAAATTTTCTACGAAATAAAAATGCACACGGCGATAATCGCTGCATACATTTTTATAACAATACAAATTAAACATTTCACATACATTACAAATGCGAAAGATTTATTCTCCTTTGCTTCTTCTTTTTTTAGGAATATTTTGCTTAAATATATCATACTTCCAATGAATTATATCACTATATGAATAGCTAAATTCTACGGGAGGATTATAATTTTTCAAAGAAAACTATAAAAATGACTTTTGAAAAATCAGATTTTTATCAATTCTTACATTTTTTATGTAATTCTAATAAAGATTTATCGTATAGTCATGTTTGTAATATCTTATACCTAGTAATTTTTGATAAATTTATTTACCAAAAATTTAATAAAATCTACCACCACAACATAATTTTTTTGCAAAACGGGAGATCCCAAAATACTGTTTTAATTCCAATCAATCAACACCAGTCCATTTTGATTTACAGTTTTTTGTTTTATTATTTTTTTATTCTCGACCTAAATTTGAAGATTTGTAAGCCATTTCTGTTTCTTCAGCAAGCAAAGCAGAAAAAAAGATATCCATAGATAAAAAAAATTAAGCATTTTACTCAGTATTTTATTTATACTTCTATAGTTGAATTTTTTAAATTTAAAATTAATATATTTGTTATATATCTGCATTAGCATTATGGCCAAACAAAGTTAAGTGACTTTGATGAATCAACATCTTTATTGTCATCAAAAAAGAATCATTTAATCCAAATTTGTCATAGGAATCATCACTATTATTTGTAAAGTATTTTTTTTTAATAACTCAGACGTTTTCTGATTTTTTCAACTGTCAAATCCTCAAAATATGGAATCATTAAATTTTTTTTCGAAAAAAAAGTTAATATGAATATAATTTAAAAAAAAATGTGTTGGAAATAAAGGACTAATTTTTTTCTTTAAAAAAAAAAAAAAAAAAAAAAAATCACTGTGCTTGGTTTTTTTGCCAGAATTCTTCACATTAGTTACTTTCAAATTTTACTAATTTCTGACCCCAACGTCCGGTTTCCTTCAACTCTGCGAACGAAATCTGATCGGAAGAATGTGGAGGGCTAGAAAGAGGGATGAAATCCCTTGGTACAACTGCAGTCCCACAGCTGCGTTCTGAGAATTGACTTTCACAGGATGTTACTTTTACCGCCAGAAGGAAAAATATATCATTCCCATAAACCATCAATACATTTGGTATCTTTAAGCTAAAAATACTTTTTCAACATGCAATTTCAGGAAAATTATCTATTTGTAAATAAAAAAATAAGAAATCATACAGAACGAATTTAAAATATAATTAACAGCAATTTTTTTCGTCAGTCTAATATAAATTTTTAAGTAATGCTAAATCAATACAATTTTTTAAATTTCTCATTAATTCAAAATCCCATCAAAAATTATTTAAAAGTTATATAAAAGTAAAAAGGGGATTTTCTCATTTTTAATAGTTTTAAATGTAATCACATATTATAAAACACATTTTAATCAGCTATTATATCAACAAGCACAAATGCGTTGAATTTTAAGTTTATTAAAAAATAGTTTGCACATAAAAATTTTATTCTTAATTCCACAGCAACTGTTACAAAATTCATAATGATTGACTAAAATGACATAAAATAGTATTATCTTCTAAGATAAATTTGAAACTTTAGCAGTTAGCTAATAAGAGAAGATTTTATTCAGTTTTAGGAAAGATTAATGTTGCAATAAAAAATATGGTTAGGCGTCGTGTCTAAAAATGACCATTGAGGGTTAAGGATTAAGCATTTTGATGGTTATGGTTAAGGATTAAAATATTGTAAAGAAGACTGTTGCAAGAGCATTTTGATGTATTAATATTTAAGAACCCATGGTTGGAGTCATAACACTTTTCAATTATTTAAAATACAATCAAAAAGACACAAAATTGATTTTTATAGGGGGGCTTATTAGGACATTTTAGCTGTCAAGAAATGTCTGGCACCAAACTGAATCTTGCAGACGAGACTGTTGCTAAAATATAATGATGTATTAATATTTAAGATCCTATGGTTGGAGTCGATGCACTTGGAATTTTCTAAAATCCAACCAAAAAGACCGAAAATTTTGAATTCTTTAAAAGGGTGTGGTGGTGATTAGGATATTTTAGGAAATTAGAGATGTCTGGGACCAAACTGAATCTCATAGAGGTCACTGTTGCGAACATTTTGTATTAATATTTGAGATCACATGGTTAGAGTCGTATCACTCTTCAATTATTTAAAATCCAACCAAAAAGACACAAAAAAGTTTGTTTTTAAAAAAGCGGCGTGGCATGATTAGGTCATTTTAGGTGACTAGAGGTGTCTGAAACCAAACTGAATCTTGTAGAGGAGAATGTTGTAGAGGAACATTTTGATGTATTAGTATATAAGATCTTATGGTTTCAGTTGTAACGCTCCTGAATTTTTTAAATCCAAATAAAAAGACACAAAGATCCCATGGGTGGAGACCTAACACTCCTCATTTTTCTAAAATTTGACCGAAAAGACAAAATTTTGACTTCTTTTAAGGGGGGGGGGTTGATTAAGAGAATTTATACTAGAAATGTCAGGAGCCAAACTGAATATTTTAAAGGAGACTTTTAAGAACATTTTGATGTACTAATATATAAAATCCCATGGTTGGAGTCATAACACTCCTCAATTATTTAAAATACAATCAAAAAGACACAAAATTGATTTTTATAGGGGGGCTGATTAGGACATTTTAAGTGTCAAGAAATGTCTAGCACCAAACTGAATCTAGGAGAGGAGACTGTTACGAACATAATGATGTATTAATATTTAAGATCCTATGGTTGGAGTCGGTGCACTTCCAATTTTCTAAAATCCGACCAAAAAGACACAAAAAATTGAATTTTTAAAAAAGGGGTGGCGGGATTAGGCGGCTAGAAATGTCTGGAGCCAAACTGAATTTCGTAGAGGAGACTATGGTGAACATTTTCATGTATTAATACTTAAGATCCTAAGGTTGGAGTCGGTACACTCCTCATTTATTTTAAATACTATTAAAAAGAGACAGAAATTTGGATTCTTAAAAAAAGGGGGGGGGGGGGCTGATTAGGACATTTTAGAACCCTAGAGATGTCGAGAACCAAAACGAATCTCATAGAGGACACTGTTGCGAATATTTTGATGTAATAATATTTAAGATCCTATGGTTAGAGTCGTATCACTTATCAATTATCTAAAATACAACTAAAAAGACGGGAAAATTTGAATTCTTTAAAAGGGGGGGATGTGATTAGGACATTTTAGGAGACTAGAGATGTCTGGCAACAAACTGAATCTCATAGAGGACATTAATGCGAACATTTTGATGTATTAATATTTAAGTTCCCTTGGTTAGAGTCGTATCACTCTTCAATAACCAAAATCCAACCAAAAAGACACAAAAATGTGAATTCTTAAAAAAGGGGGCTGGCGGGATTAGGTCATTTTAGTTAATCAGAAATGTCTGGAGCAAACTAAATATTGTAGAGGATACTGTTGCAACCATTTTGCTGTATTAATATTTAAGATCCCATGATTGGAGTCTTAACACTCCTCATTTTTTAAAAATTGTTCGAAAAGACATAAAAATTTGAGTTCTATTAAGGAAGGGGGGGTTTGATTAGGAGACTTTAGTAACTAGAAATGTCTGTAACCAAACTGAATCTTTTAGAGGAGACTTTTATGAACATTTTGATGTACTAGTATATAAGTTCCCATGGTAGGAGTCATAACATTCCTCAAATTTCTAAAATACAATCAAAAAGACACAAAATTCACTTTTATAGTGGGGGGTGTTTAGGATATTTTAGGTGTCAAGAAATGTCTGGAACCAAACTGAATTCTGAAGAAGAGACTATTGCAAACACTTTGATGTATTAACGTTAAAGATTCCACGTTTGAAACCATAACACTCCTCAATTATTTAAAATACAATCAAAAAGACAAAAAATTAATTTTTATAGGGGGCTGATTAGGACATTTTAGGTATCAAGAAGTGTCTGCCACCAAACTGAATCTTGCAGAGGAGACTGTTGCGAATATAATTAAGTATTAATATTTAAGATCCTATGGTTGGAGTCGGTGCACTTCCAACTTTCTAAAATCCGACCAAAAAGACACAAAAATTTGAATTCTTAAAAAAGGGGGGGGGCATGATTAGGTCATTTTAGGTGATTAGAAATATCTGGAACATAACTGAAACTTGTAGAGGTGACTGTGGCGAACATTTTGATGCATTAATATTTAAGATCCTATGGTTGGAGTTGTAGCTCTTCTCACTTTTCTAAAATCCGACAAAAAGACACAAAAATTTGTATTCTTAATAAAGAAAGGGAGCTGATTAGGACCTTTTAGAACGCTAGAGATGTCGAGAACCAAATTGAATTTTAAAGAAGACACTGATACGAACATTTTAATTAATTAAAGTTCCCATGATTGGGGTCTTATCACTCCTCAAATATCCAAAATCCAACCAAAAAGACTGAAAAATTTGAATTCTTAAAAAAGGGGGAAGGGACGTAATTTGATCATTTTAAGTGACTAGAAATGTCTGGAGCCAAATTAAATCTTGGAGACAAGACTATTGCGAAAATGTTTATGTATTAATATTGAAGATCCCATGGTTGGAGTCAAAATACTCCTCAATTTTTTTAAACATAATCAAAATGACACAAAATTGATTTTTATAGGGGGGTTGATTAGAACATTATAGGTGTCAAGAAATATCTGGCACCAAACTGTATCTTGCAGAGGAGACTGTTGCGAACATAACGATGTATTAATATTTAAGATCTTATGATTGGAGTCGGTGCATTTCCAATTTCCTAAAATTCGACGAAAAAGACACAAAAAATTGAATTCCTAAAAAATGGGGCGCGTGATTAGGTCATTTTAGGCGGCTAGAAATGTCTGGAGCCAAACTGAATTTCGTAGAGGAGACTATGGTGAACATTTTGATGTATTAATATTTAAGATCCCATGGATAGAGTCGTATCTTTCTTCAATTATCTAAAATCCAACCAAAAATACTCAAAAATTTGAATTCTTAAAAAAGGGGTTGGCGGGATTAGGTCGTTTTAGGTGACCAAAAATGTCTGGTGATAAACTAAATATTGTAGAGGATATTGTTGCAACCATTTTGATGTATTATTATTTAAGATCCCATGGTTGGAGTCATAACACTCCTCAATTATTTAAAATACAATCAAAAAGACACAAAATTGATTTTTATAGGGGGCAGAATAGGACATTTTAGGTGTCAAGAAACGTCTGGCACCAAATATAATCTTGCAGAGGAGACTGTTGCGAACATAATGATGTATTAATGTTTAAGATCCTATGGTTGGAGTCTATGCACTTCGAATTTTAGAAAAATTAGGAGTGTTATGATTCTAACCATGGGATATTAAATATTAATACATCAAAATATTTGCAACAGTCTCCTCTACAAGATTCAGTTTGACTTCAGACATTTCTAGCCGCCTAAAATGTCCCAATCATGCCTCCGGCCCTTTTCAAAATTCATTTTTTTGTTCTTTTTGATCGAATTTTAGAAAAATTAGGAGTGTTATGATTCTAACAATGGGTTATTAAATATTAATGTATCAAAATATTTGCAAGAGTCTCCTCTACAATATCCAGTTTAGTTCCAGACATCTCTAGTCGCCTAAAATGTTCTAATCACTCTCCCTCTTTTACAGAATTCAAATGTTTTTAGCTTTTTGGTCGAAATTTTGAAAATAGAGGATTGCTACGACTCCAACCATGGGATCTTATATATTAATACAACAAATTTTTTGCAATAGTCTCATCTTCAAGATTCAGTTTGGCTCCAGATTTTTCTAGCAACCTAAAATATCCAAATCACGCCCCCCGCCCTTTTATTTTTGTGTTCTTTTTGATCGAATTTTAGAAAAATTAAGAGTTTTATGATTCTAACCATGTGTTATTAAATATTAATACATCAAAATGTTCGCAAGAGTCTCATGTACAAGATTCAATTTGGTTCAATACATCTCTAGTATCCGAAAATGTCCTAATCACTCCCCCTTTCGAAAAATTCAAAATTTTCAGTCTTTTTGGTTGGATTTTAGAAAATTGTGGAGTGTGATGACTCAAACCATGGGTTATTAAATATTAATGCATCAAAATGTTCGCATGAGTCTCCTCTACAAGATTCAGTTTGGTTCCAGACATTTCTAGTCATTTAAAATGTCCTAATTACCCAACCCATTTAAAAAAGTCAAATTTTTATGTGTTTTTGGCCGAATTTTATAAATATGAGGAGTACAACGAATCCAAAATTGGGATCTTAAATATTAATACATCAAAATGTTTGCAACAGTCTCCTCTACAAGATTCAGTTTCGTTTTCTTGTAGAGGAGACTATGGCGAACATTTTGATGTATTAATATTTAAGATCCTAAGGTTGGCGTTAGTGCACTCCTCATTGTTTTAAATGCGACTTAGGACATTTTAAGTGACTAGAAATTTTTGGAACCAAACTGAATCTTGTAGAGGAGACTGTTGCGAACATTTTGCTGCATTATTATTTAAGATCCCGTGGTTGGAGTCGTATAACTCCTCAATTTTCTAACATCCAACCAAAAAGACAGAAAAATTTGAATTCTTTAAAGGGATGGGGGTGATTAGGACATTTTAGGATACTAGAGATGTATTGAACCAAATGGATTTTTATAGATGAGACTCTTGCGAACATTTTGATGTATTAATATTTAATATCCCATGGTTAGAATCATAACACTTCTCATTTTTCTAAAATTCGATAAAATTCGTTTAATACTTTAAAGAAGGGGGGATATTGGGGCAGTTTAGATGGCTAGAAATGTCTTGAAACCAACTAAATCTTGTAGAGAATACTGATACGAAAATTTTGATGCATTAATATTTAATATCCCATGGTTAGAACCATAAAACTCCTAATTTTTCTAAATTTCGATCCAAAAGAACACAAGAATGAATTTTGAAAAGGGCGGGGGGCGTGATTGGGACATTTTCATGTATTAATATTTAAGATCCTATGGTTGGAGTTGCAGCTCTTATCAATTTTCTAAAATCCGACCAAAAACACACAAAAATTTGTATTCTTAATAAAGAAAGGGAGCTGATTAGGACATTTTAGAAGACTAGAGATGTCTGAAACCAAACTGAATCTTGTAGAGGAGACTGTTGCGAGCACTTTGATGTATTAATATTTAAAATCCCATGGTTAGAGTCGTATCACTCCTCATTTATCTAAAATCCAACCAAAAAGACCAAAAAATTTGAATTCTTTAAAAGGGGGTGGGTGGTGATTAAGACATTTTAGGAGTATGAGATGTCTGGGACCAAACTGCATCTTGTATAGGACACTCTTGCAAACATATTGATGTATTAATATTTAACATCCCATGGTTTGAGTTGTAGCAGTCCTCAATTTTCTAAAATCTGATCAAAAAGACACAAAAATTTGAATTCTTAAAAAAAGGTGTGTCGAGATTAGGTCATTTTAGGTGGCTAGAAATGTCTGGAGCCAAACTAAATCTTGTAGAGGAGACTGTTGCGAACATGTTGATGTATTAATATTTAAGATCCCATGGTTGAAATCAAAACACTCCTCAATTTCCTAAAATACGATAAAAAAAACAAAAGTTTAAAACTTTATGGAGGGGAGATATTGGGACATTTTAGATATGTAGAAATGTCTTGAACAGAACTGAATTTTATAGTAGCGACTTTTTCGAAAATTTCATGTATTAATATTTAAGATCCTAAGGTTGGAGTGTTAGCTCTTCTCAATTTTCTAAAATCCGACCAAAAAGACATAAAAATTTGAATTCTTAAAAAAGAAAGGGGGCTGATTAGGACATTTTAGAAGGCTAGAGATGTCTGGAACCAAATTGAATCTGGTAGAGGACACTGATGTGAACATTTTGATGTATTAATATTAAAGATCCCATGGTTGGGGTCGTATCACTCCTCAAATATCTTAAATCCAACCAAAAATACCGAAAAATTTGAATTCTTAAAAAAGGGGGAAGGGACGTGATTAGGTCATTTTAGGTGACTAGAAATGTCTGAAGCCAAATTAAATCTTATAGAGTAGACTGTTGTGATTATTTTGATGTATTAATATTGAAGATCCCATGGTTGGAATCATAACACTCCTCAATTTCCTAAAATCCGATTTTTTAAAAAAAAAAAAAAAAAAAAAAACAAGTTTAATATTTTAAAGAGGGGGGAGGGTTATTAGGACATTTTAGAGGAATAGAAATGTCTGGAACCAAACTGAATCTTGTAGAGGAAACTGTTGTGAACATTTATTATTATTTTAGCACTGTCTACCTATTTAAAATCTTTGAAATTAACTCCCAGCAAAAGTCATGCATTTACTAGATAAACATTAAATGCTAGTTTATTCACTGAATGCAAAATTAAATCCCAAAGATAATTTAAAAGATCGAATATAATAACCTTGATTAAATATTTATTTATCAAATGTGTCAAATATTCCTGGGTACTTTATGTTAAAGATTCTGTTTTAATAAAAAGAAGCGCAACTTTTGCATCATAAGCGTTTAAAAATAAAATGACGATAAATTGGTATTACAGTTGAGACAATATTTTAAAATTACGAAGTTGATGTGGGCTTTTTTAGAGAATATGTCAACTGAAATAAAACCCCGGTAATGTAACAAAGAATAAAATTAATTTGAAAATTATTTATGAATTGCTTTATTATAATTAATATTGAAATGAGCAATTTGTTTCCTGCTATTTATCAAAGATCAGTATCGAACTTCTGAACCTCTTTTTACCGTGCTAATCTTATCAAAGGTTCATAGAAGACTTATTTGTATTTCGAAATGTTGGAAAACGGGATATTTTTATAATCTGACATTTATGTGTAAAACATTTTCTCTCTCCTTTTTTAAGGATAAATATCATCAAATAAATGATCATAAGCTTTCTTTTTAAATTTAAAAAAAAATAAATAAATAAAATAAAAAACAGAAAGAACCGGCAATCTTAACTAGAATATTTACAAAGCAGGAATGCACGAGTTGGCTCTTTGCTCTAATGTTCAACTGGATATTTCTAAAACCTACCAAAAAAAAAAAAAAAAAAAAAAACCTCCTAAAATCTATTGCAGAATTAAAGAACCATCATTTTTCATGGAATGTGTTGCCGCATCTACTGTATTTATTTCTAAATCAGGGCCTTATTTGAGGAAGAGAGCTACATTCAAAATCGAACACTGTCACTAGAGAGAAAGGACATGAAATGTGTCAGTGTGTTCAATGTGTATGATGCTTTCTTGCATACATTTTGGATATTAAATATTTTCATAATTTTCATTGTGTCGTATTTGCGACTCACAAGAGGGCAAATTCTCAAGAGGGCCCGATGTATGAGCATGCAGAATGTAAAAGCTCAACTAATACTAACTGTTATATTTCACCTCGTAGTATCGAACTTAACGTGTATTTAAACTCTTTCTGCTCGACCGTATCAGGTATTGAACGCAATACTTTTAGAGCGGTAGTGTACCCTAAGCCTCAGTTATCAATTTGTATAATCTCTTCGCTTGAATTTATACATTTTTTTCTTTATTTTTACCAAATCTTAAAAATAAGGTATTAGTTTATTTCCTATTAATTTTTTTATCAGATTCCACTAAAATGAATTTTTTCATCATTTCTCTGCTCTCAATCATTATTTTAAAAGGTAGAATTAAAATAATTTTATAATTCTTCCCTTTAAAATAATTTAAGAGAGGTCAATATAGCAGTTTTCAATACTAAATGAATATTTTACTTCAATGAATGCTGAAATAAATGTCCTTAATAGTAATAATTATCTGCAATTATTCGGCATCTTCTATTTTATAACGTTTTTTAAAAGGCGTAAATTGCCTTCTGTGATAAATTTTAACACATCTTAGTCTGTAATTTGCGTATCAAGGGACATGTATTCCCGTGTTACAAGCAATTTTGCAGTTTTAAATTTTGAACTTCTTCAGCTATTATTTCAAATTGTATTTTTTTAAATCTCGAGTTAGGAACAAAGACCAGGGATTAAAAGTGAACAACTCAGTATTTGCAGATTAATAACAACTAACATCGAATAAGATGACTTCCTATGCGAATTTTATGTTTACTAGTGAAGATTTAGAGGCGACCTCTATTAACAGCTTCTAGAGACATTTTAGTATAGTTGGAAGAATAATAGTGTGATTTTATAGATAATAAATTTTCTATTTTTATTGTTAATAAAAATTATAAATTTTAATATTATGTAGCATTTGCATCCTTTTACAGGGTACCGCAAGCCAATGATTCATGTTTACAACATTTCAGAAAATTAAAATTATGAGAATAATTTATTTTATATTCATGGAAATGTTTAATATGCTTACTTCTTGATATAAATACAAATAATAAAGTTTCTCTTACTGTTTATTAAATCCATTAACTAAATATTTTATTCCACGAATTTGTGTTTCTTTAATAAAATATTATCCTATCTTTTAATCAAAATTCTAAAAACTGAAAAAAATTAAACAAGGTTATCGGAATTTATTAACAAGGAATCGAAATTTAACAGGTTAAAATGTCCCTCCACCGCTTAATTTTATTTTGTAAAGTCTGATGTATATTACTTTTAAAGTGCTTACATTTAGAGAGGGAAAATAGCATTGATTTCTTAATGAATATAAAATGAAATTCGGTAACATTGTCATTATCCCACTTCATATATAATAAACATTTTATTTCTTTATCCTGTGTGAAACATTACTTGTTCATGATTTAGAGAACAATATGCAATTTTATTATGATGTATATTTAATAATATGTATATAACTGACTTAATATATATAATAATCACAACTGAAGTCGTTTAATTATTTTAATTTGCTTTCATTCTTAGCAGCAGACGATTCCTATTTCTCTAGGACTTCTTTACGTGCTTCTGCCAACTTTTAAATTGAAGTTAAGTAATGCCTCTTTTTTACTGCTCCGTAAGTAATTTATACTAAGTATTTTGTTTTTCACGGTGGAAATAGCTAACTTCGTTATTGTAGGTTTTTTTTTTTAATTTTGTGGATTTTGCCTGATTTTTATCTTAAAATTCTTTTCTTTCATAGTAAAAAATGCCTGCAAATTCTTAAGAGAAACTTCAGTCATATTTTGAAAAAAAAAAAAAAAAATGTCAAGTAATTTATATTTTGCTCCTTAACACAATTTTATTTTTTAAATTTATAAAATTCGGTACTGGAATCCATCTTAAAACAGAAAAAGAAATCGAGATTGTTGTTAAAAAATTGCATTATTTTATTTACCAGCATGAAAAATTGTTGCATTGTTTTTCTAATAATTTGAAGTGAAGGTCCTTAGTCATTTTTGGTAAATTTTTCATAGACAATTCTTGTGTTTTATTTCCTCGTCGCACATTTATGATCACTATTTGTAAATAACTTAAATAGACTCAACAAAATTTTCAGATCTTTTATATGCTCAATGCATTTTTTCTAAATTTCATTTTATAAAATTGTTTCTCTCTTAAGATTATAAATGACGTTGCACAATATTATTTGATAAATATTCGGGCAGTTTGCAGATAAAAATAATTTGCTTCTTATCAGTGTCTAACAATTCGTCTAATTTTGCCACGTGAACATACTTTAATGTTAATTAGTTTTTTTTAATTACTTTAATATTTATTTTTTTTTTAGCATATATTTTGAAATAGAACAGATCCACTCTGTTAATCCATTCTATGAAATTTAATATCTTTTGATTATTTATCATCAAAAATTATATTATTTGATAATTCCAAGTTTTGCTCTATTTAATCTGTTCAAATTCATTAGTATTTAGAGGTTAACCATTTGCGTTCCATTAATATAAAGCGATTACATAATGACTTGCAACAAGCTCTCTGTTATTATGGGAAGCAGTCTGTTATAGATAATTTGTGAGCAATGTGACATAATGATAATGACTTATTACTGACAGTCCAATCATTGCAGCTTTGCAAATAGTAACTGCTCAAAATCAACCTCTAGTCAACCATGAAACAAAAAAGTAGCTATAACAAAAGAGAAATCTTTTTTACACATACAAATTGGGTAACAATGTTCAATTTCTTATTATTAAATCGAATTTGTATACTAAAAAAATAACAAAAATATAGCATTTTTAGTTTTGATCTGCTGTTAATTTTTTAAATATTAACATTTTCCCTAATAGTGAATAAACATATTTCATTTGTTGGGTTACAGCCATTAATCTCATTTGTTTTCAAGTAAATTATCAACATGAATTCAATTAATAATGTCTTGCTACCAAAATAGATTTGTAGTACATTTTTTTCTAATATGCTGTTTATTTATCATAATAGGAAATTTTTAAAATTTAATAATGTATAACTATTTATTGAAGCACAACTTTCTTTTAACTGTCTAATAATTTATAAGCAATTTAACAGTTGCATATAAATTTATTTAATAATTACATAAAATTATTGCATTTAAGATAGTACAATTCATTTTATTTGTCCATAATTAGCAATTAATAAAGATAATTATGAATAAATGATAGTTGATTGCTATACTGCTTTAGTCATTAATTAAAGTAACAGAAATAGTTAGTTTTTAATGCATATTATATATTATGCAATATAGGAACATAAAACATCATTAAATATAATATAGAAAGTTACTCAAAATATTGAAATGTGCTTTTCTAACGCAGCATCTTCGATAGCATAAAAATCGTACAATGCGTTGGAGTTTCAACATTTAATTTAAACTAAAACTACAGCCTAATAACAAATGCAATTATCACAAAGTTTACTTCAAATAAAATAGACCTTGGCTTTGTATTTCATAGTAAATTATGATATTATCAGCAGATCTCCAAAATTTTCTGCCAAAGAATTTAACATGCTATGTAGTTAGTGTTTTGATACAACCCTCATAACACGATTAAATCATTTGACTCATCAACATAGCCTATTTATACAGAGGGTATTAACACATTTTTAGAACAATTTAACAGCCGTTTAATTTATGTTTAAAATGTAAAGATTATTTTTTTAAATGTTTGATCTGATAGCCTTTTTTCTGGACTATTAGTCTACATTGTGATTTCCATGATAGAAGGGTTTTTCATGAAATTTCAGGGGGTATTGCTCTCTATTCCTTTTCCACTACTTTCCAGAGTCCATCTATCGTGGTGGGTTTGCGTTTAGAAAGAGTTCTTTTTAACAGAACAAAGGCACAATAGTCCATTGAAATGTCAGGAGACTTCGCAGGGATATGTTGAAAATGTATACTTGCAATACCTGTATTAGTCATCAATTTTTCAAGGAATGCAGTGGTAGTTTTCGAAGTATGACTTATAGCTTTGTCTTGATGAAGTTTCTTTCTTTGAAAGTCATTGGGCTAAAAAGTGGAATTTCTTTTGTAAATATTGGTCGTAAAACCTTCTCCTAATAGTACGATAAGCTGGTTTTAACATTTCTTTCCACTCTTCTTATTTTTAATTACCCATTGTAAGAGAAACCTGGGACTATCATAAATTCCTTACTTTGAAACTTGCCTCAAATTGACGGAACATGGTTTGTACATTTTTCTCCTTGTTTTGTGTAGTAAATGGACCTTTTTTGTTGCAGTCATTTAGGTAAACCCATGCTTCATCAAGGTTCACAATGTTTTTCCATTTATCTCTTGCTAAGTGATTTTCATACAGGATTCTACAAAATGTTTTGCTTTCAGCCACATGTCTCGGCAAAAGCTGGTGAACATTACGTTTATTAGTTGCAATTTTAAGTTGTAAATACTGGTTTATTACTTTATTTATTGTTGCTACACTATATTACTTTATCTAAAGACTTTGCAATTGATTTCTGTATTTTCGGATTTTCTCTTGTTACCAGCAATTTCATTTTATAAACATTTGAAACAGTACGTACCTTTTACAGATATTCGTTTGGAGTCTTTTTTCTATGTAGAAATAATGATTGACAGTTTTTACCTATCCGATTAATATTGCTTATTTTGAACTTAGAAATTTTAACACCATGCATTTCACAACGTTTTTGAATTCTGGAATAAGAACGTTTATCTTCGGAAAGCGCAGAAGCATATCCTTCAGTTCACAGCATATTTCTGTGACATTTTGACAGAAGAATATATTTCTCATTTCAAATAATAAGCTGTTGCCCAAAATTTTTATTCTAAAAAATTTACTTTTTTCTAATTCGTTATCGAAAGCGTTGTAAAAATGTGTTAATGTTGTAAAAATGTGTTACCCTCTGTAATGTTGAATACAGATGCCAAGCAATCACACTTCAAAATGTTACATCAATACCTGGAATAAAGATAGTGTAATTCACTTAATTTATAGAATATATGATCAACATGTCCAAAATAATATACAGTAAATACAAAATAAAGGAATATGATCTTATTTTCAAAAATAAAGAACTTTCCGGAATAGCTTATATTGCAGCCTTTCTAAATAAGCAGCTCAGTGATATTCACCCAAATAAATGAGAAATGCACAATATTTCAATGGAATTTTACAGTGAAAAATGACAGCCATTCCTTAAAATAATTCCTATTGATTGAAAAATTTAAAATCAATTCAGGTTTGAAACACAGCACACTGTGCTGTTGTAATTTTTTTTCAATGTAAATAAATATGTACAATGAGTATGATCTAGAAAGGTACTTTAAAAAAATTCAAAATAGTAAACAAATATTCTTAAAATTGCATTTCAATCAGTAAAATCTAATTTTATATCAATATAATGAAATGTGCATGCAATGATTACTAAGATGAGACAAGTGTAAGTAGAAAATATTAAACTCAGCTTAGGGGGAAAAAAATGATTCCAGACTTTTTGAGTTCTACACACAATATATATATAATTTTCATAAAACATTTTTGTCGCTAATTAAGACTAAAATTTAAAACAAATGAATAAATAGAAATAAAATATTTCATTTGTATTTATAAAAAAAACTAGATAGAAATAAACTATACTGTTTAAGCAACCTTTCTTTTAAATCTTTGAAAAAGTCCATCTTCAATTTTAGATTCAATTTTTATGCATGATAAAATTAGCTTTATCATACATTTAGTTAAAACATACAAATACATTACAATAAAAGGGCTAAATGAAAATATCTTTAATTTTTCAAAGATATTAAAAAACATTTAATCTTTTCAGCACAAAATAATATAACAATTATGATATAAAAAATATTTTAGAATGTATGTCAAAATTTTAAACCAACTATAACATTTAAAATTTATATTCAATTAGGCTTCATTACTTATCATGCTGGTACATATTTCAAATTTAATTTAGGGAGAAATAATTTATCTACTTCATTTTGAGATTATATTTATTGTTTTCTTAGTTATTCCAACGTGTTCATCTGAAACAAGGCAAGCTCTTTGGAGCTTTCTTTAAAAATATTTTGTTCATTGGAGCTTTCTTTAAAAACAAATTTTCATAAGGAAAAAATACAATTCATATATTTCTCAACAGTACATGGGAGAGTGGAAGCGTGTATTCAACGATTGTACCCTTTCCTCATTAACTGTAACTTCCTTAATAAATGGCGATCAAAAAATGCAACTTCAATTTCATCCTTGGACTAAATTTATTGCAAAATGAAGTCCCAATTTACAGTTATCAGAACATTAATTTCAATTACTGGAACCATTATTCTTCCAAATAATTAATGCATGAAATATAAAATAACCTAAAATATTAAAAATATTTTTCAGATGTACAATTTTACTAACTCATGAAATATTTTTTCCTTTTCATCACTGAGAATAAAAAAATTACATTAAAATTGCATTTGTAAAGTAATTTGTCAAGAAATTCAGATATTTTTCATATTTCATAATACAATATATTGCTTTTATTTAAAGAAAAATTACTTAAATTTTGAATTACCAATAGCATGTAAATCTCACTTTTATGAAAATGTTAGTACAGCATTTCCATTTAATAAAGACATAAAATCTTTCTTAAATTTAATTAATTAAATTTAATAATTAATTTTTAAAATTTAAATTTTAGAATTGCACAATATATGAACAATGTATTTCAATTAAATAAAATAAAACAGATAACTAATTGAAATATTAACATTTAAAAGTTTAAAACCAAATAAAGAAAGTAATTGGATCTGTTTACATTAAAAGTGATGTAAAAGTTATTTCAATCATTAAAGAGGCAAGATTTTTTAATAACAATCACATTCATTAAACAATTAGGTTTCTTCTTCTTTAAGTATATTATTTTGAAAGAATTTGGTCGTTTTTAGAGTTACAGATGTATAGCCTTCAGATTGTTTACTTCAGCAGTTTGTATATAAAATCCTTTTGTGAGATATAAATAATTATGCAGCTTCTAAATAAGAAAACAGCATATATTTAAATGAGCATAAAGCATGCGCTAAATTTTCCCCCATAAAATTTATTCAAAATGATTCTCTTAAGTTTCATAGTCGACTAGATATTCCAGGAAATTTCAAGAATGTGGGAAACCAGTTGCTGTCCTGTTTTGCATCATATCATCTCCCTAAAACTGGCAACAAATCATCAAATATTTTCCACTTTTAATGGGAAGTTTTTTTGATCTTGTTAGGAGTGTAGCTGCGAGATAAATTAACCAAATTCGATGTTCTTAAATTAACCTATGCAGTGACACACGTCCTTTGAAGTTTACAACAATGTGTTTTACATCCAAAGAAAATCATTCTAACATATCTCATTCAGTTTCACAACTTTTCAAATAGTAGAGAGAGTGAGAGAGAGAGAGAAAAAAAAGTGACAATTAGAGTGCTATATGAATTGCAAAAGAAAAAATTTGATTGTTCATTCTTATTCTTTCAGTGGGTAATAAGTCCTGTAAAAATTACAATTCTAATTAAATTAATATGTTTTGGATTTTATGCAAGTTTAATAAAAAGAACTTTTACATTAGTTATTGGTAAATGTAGGAATATTGAATTATCTTTTAAGCTTTTTAATTCTCAGTATGAAACTTTAAGGTGACACTACTTTTAGATTATTTTTATCACAAGGTACATGTACCAACTAGACATTTCCCATCATATTATATTCAATTTAACACTTACAAGCTTGCAAATATTTTACCATTTATACATAGAAACTGCTCAGGTTAATTTTGGAAATTAAATATTAATTTATAAATACACATTAAAAACAAAGCAATTTTTTAAGTATTTATGTAAAGTGTTTAAATAAAAAAATTCAATTATTTTTAGACATAATTCCTTAAGTTTGTCCATTTTTTAATGCATTGAAAATTTTGATTTAACTGAGTAACCACGACGTATCTGTCATGGCGCAAAAAGCTGGTCATATAATGGCCATATACTGCAGAGATCTCCCAAATATTTACTGGGCAAAAGCGGAAAGTAATGAAATAACTGTGTTGAAGAATTCCAATCTAAAAATGTTTATGACACATTTTTATTCACAGTATAGAAACCAATTATTTTCATCTCGCCCAATAGGTGAAATGATTGATTGTTTGGTCTTAATGAGTACTCCTTGAAGTCTTTTCTTTGAAAACTAAATTTTAACTTTAAAATAGAGTTTCAAGCCAAATATTTAGAGTGTTGATTACTTTTGCCAAGATTAAATTTTAAATTTTAGTAATCATTATTTTAGAAATGAAATGCAAATTTATACAATAATTATTTTTAATTTTAGTTGATTTTATTACTTCAAAAATTTTCAATATGTATATACTACTTAATTACATTTTGCTAACACATGTCAAATATACATATATTGCTACTAAAACAAAAATATCTTAACAAAAAAAAAAGTAATAGGATTGTCATTTGAGTTGATTATACATATGTGTTGACTTTGTTTTTAATGAAACATAATATAGAAACCAAAATATACTAACAATATTTATTGTTATACTAATCATTATTTAAATATACCAATATAAAAAAGATACTATTTTTTTAAACATGTCAAGTGATTAGAAATTTTCTGCAATAAAAAATGAAAATATGATATTTCTAAATTTATCTTTATTCTGACAACAATTTTTATTCCATATACATTTTTTATATGATATAAAGATAATATTCAGGAAAATAAATAATCCTTATTAAGAAATTTATAATATCTTTAAAAAGATTAGATTTGTGATGAATTTAATTCATCAAGTTTTTAAACAGTAAATAGTTTTGCAAAATAATTGAAATTTATTTAATATTTAAAGACGAATTAAAACTTTTAATGTGTGTGTGTGTGTATATATATATATATAATAGTTTTAGGGGTATCACATTTTTCAATGTATGAAATGGAATGATCTTTTTGAAATAGTATACTAGTGATTAGTTGAAATCATATTTAAAGCTTAATTCTTTGGATGTAGCATAAACTTACAGGTAATTATTTTATCAAAGAGTATTTAAGTAACTATTTTACTATCAAAATTAATAATAAATTAAACAAATAGCTAATACATTTGTTCTACAATAAATTATTTTTAAAATAATCCATGCAGACATAAAGAATGATTTTCAAATTTAACTTTTTTAATGAGAGAAATTCTTATTGCAAAAAACAGTTTATATTTATCTTACTATGCTTATTTGAATACAAAATTCAAGTATGTCCAGTTTAACATAAAATGGTCTTTTAAACATAAAATGATATATTCCATATATGATTGATTGTGTTTTATTAAACTATAATAAATAATATATTTTGAAACATAATTCTTAAGAATTAAATATTCTTAAGAATTAAAGTTTTGAAAACAAAGAACTTCCCGTTAAGGAGAAACATAAATGAAATGGTATGTAAAAATGGGACAAGAAATCACTTAGTTTTTGTTATACCAATTTGAATTGACAATATCAAAATATAGAAGAAATAAAAAATGTTTATTTTAATTTAAAAAAAAAAAAAAAGGATTGATAATAGAAATTACAGAAATAAAGTATATCTCAAAATGAAATATAGACTTACAAAGTAGTTGTTCAAATTATGAAAATAATTTCTTACTTTCTTAAAATATATATGTGAGTGGGGAAATATTTTATTATTTAATAAAAAATAAGATATTATTATAATATTTGAATTATTTGTTCAGCTTTAATGCAGGAAGACTTATTTGTTTGAGTAATAAATAAAATTTGTTAAAAAAGTACAAGTCTGAGAAACTTTGTAGCATAATAGCTATGTGATGATCTAAAAGCTTAACGTTAAAAAGCGCTTCAAAATTGAAGATCATTACAGTTTGTAAACTGAAAACTTAAAAGTATGTAGTTGAATTTCTAACAACAAAGAAATTTTCCATATACAAACATATTTTTTCAGACTCAACTTTGCGATAATCAAAGGCAGATCAGAAAATTTAATGTTTTAAGCTAATATGTTTGATATATTTAAGTATAGAGAAAAAATTATAAAGAATTATTTTTTGCTTATGTTCTCAAATCAAAAATTTACACTGCCAATTTTAAAAATTATTACTCTTTGAAATTTGACACTTATTCTCAATTTTTATTCTTGATATTTAAATATGTGATATTAATCATATTAATGTTGCTGTAGAATCTTTTAAATAAAATTTCTCATCGCTAAGAATGTGTGAAGCATGCAAATAAATTCTTGTATTTTCTACAAAGAAATTTCTTTGCAATTTTACAAGCATGAGAGTTTATGGGAACTAGTGGCTTCAAGGTAAACTGTAACCATACTTGGTATATTTAGGCGAGGGTTCTTATTTAATACAAATCCTAAAGAGAATGACTGAAAAGGGGCCCATACAATGACGCGAACTAATAGGGCAGATGTAATAATGTAAGCAATTGAGAAAAACACAAGCAAAGATTTTTTAAATACAAAAGCAAATTAATGCACTAATATTTAAAATCGCTTAATATCATAAATAATAAATATTTTAAATTTTTTCTCTTTAATAAAAAAGACTAAATATTTTAGATTAAAAAATTATTTATGACAGAATGATCATAAAATTCTATGTTTCTTTTAAATTGCATAATATTTTTGGGGAGTAAATTCTGAAATCTCAATGGATCATTTATCTACCTACTTCTAAAATAAAATTTCTAATCTTATCTTCCATCAATTTACTTCATCTCACATCATGTTTCTAATTTATTATTTTATCAATTTAATTTGATTTTTATTTGTAGGTAGCATTACATATTTCCATAATTTGCAAAATTTTAGTTGATGAAACAATTTATATTCAGTACTTAATTTCAAGCCCTTAAAAATTGTGGAATTAACTATGTAATAAAATAAAACTTATAACTGGAATAAATGTTTGAAGATTTATATTCACCCAAAGCCTGGAAAATTTTTTATTTTATTTTTTGATAATCATTATTTATTGATAAGAAATAAGCAATTTTTTTTACTTTATTACTAAATCTATTATAAAAATGATACTTTTCAATAAGAACTCTAGAAAACGGTTTCATTGTATCTTTGTTTTTAATTTTGTATCTTTTACACATACGTTTTCATAAGAGTAAGGTAGACTTTGAAGCCCAAATTTGATCCAATATTTTAAATCTGTTGCTGTCCCTAGTCTGATAAAAATTCTTATTTTGAATGAATTTTGCGAGATCTGATAGCCATAGTTAATAACATAATTCTTCTTCTTTATGGCATTTATATCTTTAGAGAGTACTGTAAGATTAATTATAAATTTTTTAAATGTGAAAATTAAAATTTATTTTTCAATAAAAAATATTTTTGTCTTATTTAAATATTTAATAATTTTTCAGTTAAAAGAAAAAGATTAATTGTAGGAAATACACATTCAGAAATTCTCAGTGTCATAAATTATTAAAAATCTGCATGTTACAAATGCTTCATTTATTTATCTTCAACTTTTAACCGAACACAATTTTTTAATTATTTCCAATTTTTTAATAATTTACTTTCAAATTTATCTCTCATATTATCTTTTAAATTGTTATTTAAAATATAAGCTAACACTGAATCACAAATACTGAATATAAATGAATTTTTCTTTTAAATTATATGTTGTTTAAAATTATATATGCATTCTAATTTTCATAAAATTATAGATGATTTTCATTGCATATTGCAATAATAAATTTTCTTTAATTTTCAGGGCTAAGTATTTTGCTAATTTTATGATGGTTCGAAAAATGTTCTATTATTCAATAGTTCACACACACATACATGTATTGCTATGATATTCCCTATTTTCCCATTATTTATTTCACCTTAAAAATTACTCAAATAGATTTTACAAACGAAAAAATCAATTTTCAAGATCTAATAATGTTGTAATTTTTGATATACATCCTAAAACCAAATTTCAATATTTATATAATTAAATTAATTTCAACAACCTAAATAAATTTCTATATTTATTTAAAAATTGTAATTCTTTTTCAAAATTTTAATTATAGGTAAAAGGATTTACTGCATTTGCAGTTTTTCTGATAAAAAAAGTATTATTTCCTTATTGAAAAAAATGCAAACATGATATACTCCTTTACATATAACTACAATTAAAAAAAAATAAGCATTACTCACTTTCTTAAAATTATTTTGTCTGAAAGGTACAGCCCAAATTGCTTTTTCTTAATGAGAAACTAAGCATCCTTAGCTAAAATATTCTCTCCCATATTATCTTTTAAATTGTTAATAAAAAATTAACTTTATTAGCAAAAGGGAAACATTTTTTTAAACAAGTTTATTACAATCTATGTGGTAAAATTATTTGTATCCATAAATTCAAATCTTTTTATTGGGATTTAAAAATTATTCATTTAGGAAATTTATTCACTTAAATCACTCTAATTTACAAAATACCTCCATAAAAATTAAAACTGTACAAAAAAAAAAAAAGTAGATGATTGCGGAAAAAAGGAAACTTGACGAAAAGAAACTATTTTTTCCATTTTGTATTTATAGACTTAAAATTCTTTATACATTTTAAATGTCTTCTTTTTTGGTATAAAATAATTTAGCAAATTATTCTTGTGTTGTTGTTATAGATCTTGATTTATAGATCAATAATCCAGGGAGATTCCCAAAAAGTAAGCTAATGAGATGTAACTTATTGTTTTCTCATGAGATATATCCAGCAGGATTCAATGTTCTTTTTATGCGAGTCTTAATTTTTTTTCCAGGTTTTCAGGTTGACATGCCTATGAAAAATTATAATATCTAATTAATATTATTTGGCTGATAAATATATCATTAGCAGTTCTCCCTCAATAGGATTATTTATAAAATCAAAATTAAAAATTTTTTTAGATTAATTTTCTGAAATGTAATTTAACATGCCATTTATTTATTTTTTTTATAAGAGATTAGATAAATTTATTTAACAAACAATATTCAGTCAATATTTTATATTTTCTTTTGCAAATAAAAAGTGTTAACTTTTAATTGTATTTTGATAAAAATATGAAATATAGCTCCCAAAAAAAGGAAACTTCATAAAACTTAATTATTAATGAAAACTTCTCAGAATAAAATTTAATTACAAATAAAAAAATTTCATTACATGTCCTTAAAATTTT
Organism: Latrodectus elegans; assembly: GCA_030067965.1. Classification (NCBI taxonomy): domain Eukaryota; kingdom Metazoa; phylum Arthropoda; class Arachnida; order Araneae; family Theridiidae; genus Latrodectus; species Latrodectus elegans. The sequence continues at coordinate 67,290,604 of CM057818.1, read as the reverse complement.
CAAATTTAATAATCAATAAAATACAGATTTAAACTGAGAAAATTTTGTTTTGAATAAAATGAATGAACATGTAAGTTACGTCTTATTTTACTCATTGTAATTTCAATTAGACTACATAAAAATATGAGAATGGAATTATAGTATACATAATTTTATAAAATAAATAAACTAGATTTCATAATTTACCCTTTTGAGAAACATCCAGATCTTCCTAAACTACCAAATAATATATGCCCAGTAACATCCTAAAAAATGAATGAAATACAAATAATTATTTAAAAATATTATATTTAATTACATTTCATAAATTATTCTTTGTGTTCCACACTTTTAAGCTATTAAATTATTATCCAAAGTACATTAGGTAAAATTTAAATATTTGAATTCAGATAACTGATTTATCAATGTTTTTACAAATTTCAATGTCCAGTGTTAACAAGTAACATTTCTTTTTTGTAAAGATGATGAACTTAGTTAAAAAAAATTTTCTCTTTAAGATATCTTGACTTATGGAGCATAAAAATTATCAAATTTTATTTTCTGTCTTGCACGTATTCAATTACATTTACTTTTTAACACCAATTCTCAGTTATAACAATTTATAAAAAAACTTGTTTTAACTTGAAAGAAATCATTCTAGAGGAATATAACAAAATTATTATTCTGTACTGTAAAAAAATTATAAAGATGTTTGAATGTATAAATTATTGAATAAAAAAGAAAACATACGAATGAGAAAAAACATATGAAAATAATTCAAAAGAAAAACAAGCTCTTTTGATTAAAAAATAAATATTTCAAAATCGTAAGCATGTCCTTTCAAGAATTAAAAATAAGTAGACATTCTTCATTGGTAAAGTAAACGATTGAGAAAACTCCTCAAAGTACATTCATGAGATATTACTGTTAAAATTTCTTTTCTAATATAACTAAACCAGGAATACATGTATATTCCTAATATACTTGTATTCCAGGTTTAGTTTATTTGTCATTAAACCTTTTTTTTTTTTGCAAACAAGGTTTAATTATATCAGGACCAACAATTCAATGCAAATACCCAGTGAGAATTTGAGTGTCAATACAAAGCTTAAACATTGAGTGTATTGGCTTTGGAAAAGTAAAAAATATTACAAATTAGAACTCTTTGGCTAAGGATATTTATGGTTTTATTATAAAAAATGTATAAGTAGATAACTCAATGTTTCAAAGAAATTAAATCTTAAATTCCATGGATGCTTTAACTTGCATATTCTAGTATTTTGAAATAATGAGAGTACAAACAATCTTTACTATTTCAACCTCAACTGTTAGTTGTTAGTGTTTGTTCTGTAAATTAAAATCAATTCTGATATAAATGATCAACCATGGGACAAGATCATTTGAGAGACGGTATTTTAAGGAGAGGAGTTGGAAAAAATTGGAGTGATCGATATTGAAGAGGCAATTAACTTCTTGATTAATGGCAAATAAAATGTATGCATAATTAGCAAATCATAATGCACTGTTATTTATAAGTACATTTCCTTATTTCTTTATGATACGTATTAACATTCATTGCAAAGGAACAACAAATATTAATATTGAAATATCATAGCCACTGGTACCACATATATTAATAAAATAATTTTTTATAAAAATGAATTAAACCAACAAAATATTTGCTTAAGGTCTTGATATCATACACACTTGGATGTAAAATATGATAGGTATGTGTCTACGTTTTTGTTGTGTTTTGCTTAGAATTTCATTAACAAAAGATTTTGATTTTTATATTTTTAAATGGAAGTTTATTAATATTAGAGAAAAACTTTTAATATTTGAATGGGTTTATAAAGTGCAAAAATGCAAAGAATTTATTTTCCAGTCTTTTTCTATAATGTAATAAGACAATAATATTAGCTTAGGAAATATTCCAAGTGTACAGTGCTGAGAACGTGTTTCAGAAATAAATATTTATTAGTTATTGTCATAATTATTACAGATTTCCTAGCAACCAAGTAGACAGGAAAATTCTTTATACTATTTTATCGTCATGTTGTCATAAATATTCATGTACATCAGAGTTAAGCATGAATGAAACAAATATTTAAGTCAATTTTATACAGCAGCAAAATTTCTGTAGCAATACACATGAATTGAAATTTTATAAAATATCATTCAAACTGAAACTGATTCCAATTAACAGTTAACATTAAATAAGATCTATTTTATAAGTTTATTGAAAATATTTCTCTCATAAACTCAATAAATTAATGAAAAAAAGTAAATAAAAATTAGCATTTTTGTGAGATAAAATTAGGATAAAGATTGTCTTATAAAAAACAATCATTCCACAAGTGACATATATTTGCATGTTATTTTCATATTTACACTAATATATTTCAATGATAGCATATTTAACCGAATTTAATATAGAAAACAAAAATGGTAAGCAATGTAAAAACTAAAAAAATATTTATGTATGCTTAAAGGTTATTTAATTAATTATATAGATTATTTTTCGTTCACATTGATATCAAAACAGAGTTTATAGTAAATTTACCTTGAAAACATGTTTTAATAAGCTTCCTTTTTACTTGTTTTTAAGAATCAACATGTTTACTATCATCAAAATGACACTTTTTTCTTATTTGTTGAGAATATCATAGAACTATGGAGTTTTGTGTTAACAATTGCTAAGATATATTCCTTTCAAATTTTCCTTAATCATAAAATTTGTAATTTGTGCATCTAACATTACTGAAATCAATTTGTGCATGTAAAACAGTTATGACATATTATTAACTATTGAATCTGATTGCAATTAACAATTATTAATAAAGATCTGTTGTGCAAAATTATTGATTTTAATTCATATATCATTTCACTCATAAAAACTCCAATAATTATAAAAAAAATATAACATTGTTAGCGAGGAAAATTATGATATGGTCTGGCTATAAAGTCACAAACAAAAAATGGGTAATTAATGAGCACATTTATTATAAAATAAAATGGATTTAAAAATTCTCTCTCAAAAAATAAATAAATAAATAAATAAATAAAGCCTAAAAGTGATAAATATAAATGAATCAAAAATGCAGCTTAAGCATCCATGGCCCCACTTATGTTACAGCCAATCACAATTTCTCTTGATTACAGTGGCACTGTGCCTACAACTCATCATCACTTAGCACAAATGACGACCTGTCCCCTTAGGTGGGACACCATGTTGTGACAATAAGCGCTGAGATTTGGTGACGAAATGCAGCGTTTAGTGGAGCAAACAAATACCTGTATATCCCCACAAACACATTGAGATATTTTTCTTTAAACAAAAGAAGCTAGATAAGCTCTTATTCAAAGTTTTTAACTTAAAGAATGATTTAGTTAATTATCTGCAAAGTCATTAAATATTTTACCTGATTAACAACATTGTACACATTTATAAACAAGTGAAATGAAAATTACTAAATTATTCTGCTACAAAGAAAACATATAATGTAGTTCTTGTGAAAAGTAGATAAGGCAATTAATTTTGAATAATTAACATAAGTTTTGTAATTTTACAGAATTCAAAATTTTCAAATATTGAAAATAAATCTTTCTGGAAAAAATATTCTACCCAAAATTCTAACTTATTTACACAAAAATTGAATGCTTTAAAATTTCACAACCTTTTATAAAGTTAAAATTAAAAGAATCTAACACAATACAATTTGATAAGCAAAACTTTTTTCCATCCTATTGTTTTGTTAAGCAGTAAAAATAACGTAGATTCCTAAAATATTCAAATATTTTCACCTAATCCTTATTGATTGCATCTCATTAAAGTATGATCATAGAAAGTTAATATTGAAGGTTAATATACTAAAATTATTATTATTTTACAATTTTATTTGAAATAGCACTAACTGAATAATTATAACTCACATATGAGAACAGTTTTTTTCCAGGAAGATGATTCATCACAAATGTAACTTCATTAAGGATTTAAGATGGTTACAGTTAGTCATGGAAGGAATGAAAGAGATTTATATTTACTTATGTAAAGAAAGCTTTTCTCCTATTCAAAGCAGAAGAGGAACTGCTTTCTAACCCTGATTTAATACTACAACATGATGCTTAATTTTAAGTAACTAAGAAATTACTTAACAGAATGTATTTTATTTCTAAGAATTGTAAAGAAATTTAGATAAATAAAATCAACAAATTAACCCTTTCCAGTTAACTTTTCAAATTAAATTCTGTAAATAAAATCTAAATTGTCATGAATTATTTCTAAAAACAAAGTGTAATTATAAAAATATATACTTATATTGTGTATAATTTCCTATTTAAAGGAAATCAATTTTTTCATAAAAAATGCAACATGCATATTTTTTATCAATAACCATAAAATAAGTATTGAACCAATTAAAAATAAAAACTAAGAAAATTTACATTTCCAAATAATACATAAATCTTCTTTAATTCGAAAACTTGATACACACACATGAGATATAATTACATAAAAGTTTTGCATTAATAAATGTTGTATTACAACTGCAAGACCTTTCTATAAAAATAAATTTTATAATGAAGTAAGAATGAATTCTTAGTACATTGCTATATATTATTTTACATAAATTTAATAAATCAACAGAAGCTCATTTTAACATCTTTCTTCTTATAAATCTGGCACTTTTGCCAAATTAAGCAATAAAAATTATTTCATTTTTAGTCATATTTAAATCTTAGAATAATAATTCCAGGAATGTAATTGTGGAAACAGATTATCTACTTATATTGGAATAAATTGACCGTAACAGTTTAAACTACTTAGTACATGCACTGAAACACATTTCAATTCAGATTAACCCATACAATTAATTTTATCTTTTTTCTAAAAATTATGTAAATAATATTTAATCTAAAGATGTTCAGTTTTTAGTTATAAAATCCAACTAAGCAAACAAATTTAGGCCTTAACACTTCTAGATAAACCAAAAAATTACATTTATATAATAATAAATAAAGTATATTTCATAATTATGAAACAAAATTTTGAAAATAAATTAATATTTAGTAAGGAATTCTGAATTGATTTAGACTGTTGAATTCTAAAAGTGTATAAACAGCCAGAATCAGATTTGAGATGTGTACTGAAAATATAATATAAATAAGACTTGATATTTATTTAAATAATTATTAAGTGTCTATTTCAGTAACTTCTTTTAAAATGGAATCAACATGTGAGAATAATGTTGCTTGAAACATATTAATAAATTCCTTAACTACTTCAATTCATTAATTTAATTCAATAACTTCAATTCATGTTACATATACTTACAGCTGATAGGAAACATATTGTGGGAATATGCTATATTTCAGTTATCAATATAAATTACTCAATATCAACACATTTTTCAAGTCATAACTTGGCTCTACCTTCAGAAATTGTGAAAAATTGATATCTAGATGAAATGAAATGAAAATTATTATATAAAAGGCAAATAATTTCAAAAATGTAGAATGCTTTGTAAAATTTCAAAAAAAGGTTGTCATATCAATTAAAAAATAGTTTTATTCAAATTTTTTAATGTTTGCAGTTCAAATTCTTTTTCTATTTAACCAGATTCCTTTGTAATCATGGAATATAAATTTGAGCTAGTGAGAATAAATATATTGAATATTAAAATAATACTTTTATGCAATTAATTTTCAAACATCATTTCAAATTATTTTTAAAATTTAAGTACATGTTTAAGAGAAAATATTTTGTGAACAATATTTATATCACATTTTAAATATACAGAGTAAATATAGTAAAAATATCAAAAATAAATTAAATAATAAGCAAAATCTATCATTTAGGTTAAAATTTTATTTAATTTATATTAAACTGTGAGAATCAAAATTTACATTTTACATTTAAGAATTTTAACATAAATGAAAATTAAAATACTGCTTTGTACAATCTTAATATTATTGGGCTAAACAACTTCTTTAAATATTTTGGTATAGAAAGAAGATGATTTTTCAGACATCATATAAATCAAAGAATTCTCAAAACAATAACTTTGGAACAAAATAAATAAAAAATAATTGTTAATTAGGATTTTTATGACAGTTTAAAGTGTTGTGTTGAATTATTTAAATTCAAAACATGTAGATTAATAAACTATAAAAACTTAAATAATTCCTTTAAAAATAACATTATTTTATAAAATATTTAAATATAATTATGCCTTTTATTTTATGGTAAAAATTAACTATGTTGATTACAACATACATATATATATGCATTTGTGTGTGTGTAAAGATAAAATATGAAAAATTGCATGTGTTACTGTAATATAATATGAGAAAATCTGTACATTTAATTTATTTTATGATAATAAATCAAAAAAGCATTCATGTCATTTTGAAAAGGATATTTTCATTCTACAGAAAACATTAAACATTTAAAAAATGATGCAAAATATGTAAATTTAGGAATAATTTCTTAAGCAAGCACACTTTTTTTGTAGCAAGCATATTTTTGTACTTCATATTACCTATTAAATCAACATGATGTAAACCATGTAAATGCTGAAAAATTTCTCTGTCCTATCAAATTACACTAAAACAATTATTTACTATTATTATTTAATATCTAAAAATACAAAAATAAATGAGACATATGTTTTAGTTTTCAGCACTTTTATTTGAATGTATAGTTCATTTTAGAAAACTGCTAAATACATAAAATCTTACAGAAGGTAGTTTGTAGTAAGGGACAACCCCATTCTGCAAATTCAATGCTCATTTTTCAAAAGGGAGAGGGAAATCTTCCCAATCAGAAAGAGAAATAGAAGGCTATTTTTGATCAGTTTAAGAGAAGTGGGTAAGAAAAATTTCTACAACTGGTTTTGAGGAGGACAAATTTTTATAACAGGTTCTTAAAGTTTTTTGAGATTTTAAGTATCTGTTAAAAATTTAGCCTGTTAGACAACATTTGAAGAAAAATCTTCATGTTGCATTGAAAACAATGTATATATAGAAATAAAAATAAAACAATTGGATATTTCAGAAGCAAATATCATAGATCCATGTAAAAGATTTTTTGAAGCTATACTGTGTTATTCTAAATCATATTTTACCATAAAATTTTTGTTTAAAATTGTTCTTTAAACACATTTTACATCCCTAAGAACTGAAATATATTTCTGCAACTCAATAGCACAAACAAAAAATAAAAAAAAACCCTTACTTCTCCACATTGACAAAAGCAGATATTCTGCTGCTTACTATAGTCCCGCCTTTCAATTTATGTATAATAAATGCACTTGATAACATATTAACAAATCAATTTACTTCAATAAAAATTTTTAAAATTGTGTTATTTTTCCTATAGACTTTCAAGAGAAGAATTGTGAATTTATGATGGCAATCCTTGATTTAAGATCTTTGCCTATTAAAGAATGCTTTCAGTTTATAACTTATCAGAATCAATATTAATTATAGGAATAAAAATATTTTAAATATCTCTTTATACAATTAAAAAATTTTATTATCTGTTACAAAGAATATTTCAAACATAGTTAAGCAGCTTATAAATCAACTTTTATGCTTATTCTCTCTGAGAAAAATTCCTGTAAAATTTTAAATTTTGAGGTAAATTTTAATGAAGAGGTTAATACATTGACTACTTATTCATTTATATAATTTTTGCACAATTCTTAGAAATTGTGCATTGTAGAGTGTATTCTTAATTTAAATGTTGTATAATTAAATAAAATAAGTTTTTAAGAAATTATGAACTAAAATACATAATTCTTACATTCAATTCTTCAAAATAAATTGCTCAACTGTAGACATTTTAAGGATGTGCATCTAACTGTGCATTTTTTGATTAAATCATTTTTTCTGGATATATTTACTTACTTACTTTACTTTTATCTGCGATACTATTATTTTAATGAAAAAATATTTCAAATGTAAATAGTAAATTACTTTTAAACTCTTCCCTTATTAGTATTAATAATCAAATAATAATCATTACAAAATTTTTAATGATATATTTTGACAGTCTATTTCTCAAATTATCCTTATTTTAAATCGATTAGAAACCGATATACCTTAACATAAAAGTTTTGTCTGCAATAAATATTTGTTTCATTTAAAATTACTCATAATATTAGTGAAAAACTGTAATTAAAATTAAAGCTGTAATCCAATCAATTTGAAATAATTTTATTTTCTTTTTATTGAAAAATATTTTTTATACCAAAATTTTAAACAAAAACCTCAAGATTACTTCAGTGCAAATTGTTTTTAATCAATAACAATTTACTGTGAAGCTCCCTTTTTCTTAATAAAAATACTTTTATTCACTAAATATAATTTTCACTTGTTACACAATTTGCACAAAAAATTTTATTTTTGAAATTTCAGTTTTTAAGAAATTTGTTATTTTATAAAAAAATTTAATCAGATTTTTGACAACTTATCTAAATAATATTTAAAAAAAGAAGAGAATTAGCAAAGTAAGAAGATTTTATAACTAATAATCTGTGAGTGTTAAATACGTATAGTATTCTAAATTAATTGACAAATTACGCATATAAATATAGCAGTACAGTATGTAAGATTTGAAATTAAATAAAACATTTAAAAGACTTACTCAATATTGCAAAATGTGTTAACAAATCATATAGCATTCATTTTCTTAAACATGTTTTCTCCAAATATAACTTACCATAGACTTTCACAGAGAACAGAAACTACATCCGTTATAGATTGTGGATAAGACATTTTATAATTACTTCCAAAATTATAGCAATTAAAAATATTTTTGCCATACACATTTAAGTGTAAACAAGTTGAATGGTTTTATCTTCATCTTCATTGAAGCTATATTGTGTAAAAATTTATGCTCAGAAAAATCGCTTTACTACTCGAGCTTAAGAATTTTTTTTTATATAAATTTGAAATTGTCCATGTTAAATTTAAGATTAACTTTTTTTTTTCACACAATAAAATTTAGCAATGAAAAGATTTTATATAAAATTCAAAAATTTATATTTTATTTTTCAGAACCGTTAAAGAAATTTTATTTTAATGTGCTTTCAATAATGTATTATTTTGAAAGCTGGTTTAAAAGAGATTCAAAATAGTTACTTAAATTAAGGGCTAAAACAGAAAATCTAAATTAGTTTGTGCATTTCCTTTGTAAAAATTGCCTTGATGTGTATAAAAAAAATAAATAATTTGTGTGTGCATTTCAATTTTCCTTAATATGGGGCTTGCAATTTATTTTTATTTAAAATATTACTAAAATAGCATCAAGACTTCAATATGAATAAAAAATCAATAAGAAACAAAGTATTTAAAAATTTTTTTAATTTTTCCCAATTTAAAAAAATATATAATTTTAAATCTGAGGATTATTTTATAAGAAAAATTAACTATTTTATACCTTTCAGATTATTAAAATATTATTTGAGTCAAAAAGTGATTTTTTTTTTATTGATGAATATTAAGCCAGATACGTTTTGGAACTTTATCGCATACAATTACTTTATAGAAAGTGGTTTAAAAAAATTGCTTATGTTTAAATGGAAGTTATTTATGGCATTAAGTTTCAAGATTATTGCAAAACTCTCCTGCAACTGTCAGGTTGGCTGTATTAAGTGTCTGTTGTACATTGATTCCCCCCCCCCCCATACAAATAGCTTCCAATTATAACAGACATACAAAAATTCCTGTTAGAATTCTTAATCAGAGATATTTTAAGGAAATGTAAAATAATTATTTTCATATTTTAAACACTTAATTGAGCTGAATTTTTTTTAGTAAATTCTATAATCAGTTTCATAAAATTTACAAAAAAATGTGATAAATATTGCTATTATTAATTTGAACTGATACAACTGCATTTAACTGTTTAAATACTGTTCTTTAATATTTCACATAATCATTTTGCCTGAATGAAAAATCTTATTTCATTTCATTTTTAAGAAAGATAATATGGTAAATAAAATATTCTTAATATTTATAAAATAAATGGTTGGATTTTAACTGCTATCTAATACAGTCTACTCAAGACATTTTTCCAAGGAAAATGAAAGATTTAACTACTTTCTAAGTGGATATTATTTTACTTTGAATCACAAAATAAATTTAAATTATCTTGCTGCATGGCAGTTGAAAATTTAAGAAATTAATTTTATTATAATTTTGTTTCAAAATAAATGATATCTTCATTTTATTCAGTTTCATAATAATAAACATTATATTACATAAAAGAAAATTTTCCTTTTAAGCAATTATTTCCTGATTTTATCTTAAATTTTTTACTATACCATAGAATTATTGGCAGAAATACAGGATGCACAGCACTTAAAAAAATAAATAAATAAAATAAGAAGTTAAAACAAAAACTTTTTTATAGGAAACTTAGAACAATAAGGTTATCAGGTACATGCCAAGTTTAAAATAAATGGAAATTTCTAACATTTATAATATTAATATTTCCTTATACATAACATAATTTATATGAAATAAAAAAACTGTCTGGTTTACAAAAATGCTTCTATTTGATTTAGCAATTGTAATATAACAAAAATCTTATTTATTTCAGAATTACATACTCAGCAATGAAATAGTGATAAGTAGTGCATAATATTCCCCAGAATATGAGAGAATAAGAAATATTTGTTAACTATATATAAATATTTAACCAGGCAAATGGAAAGCATTAATAAATGAAAATGGAAATTAATACCAACACAATCAAAGGGTGATGACTAATAAATTTTGCATTTATTATTAAAGAAAAGAAAAAAAAATTAATTTTGTATTCAAGAAATCAAAGCACATTCTACATATGATCAGAAATTTTCGTAATACATGAAAAAAACTACTAAAATTTTTCAAATTTAATATATTCATAAACTTGCTTATAACAGAATTTTAATTCGCTACATCTTTTCTGAATGCTTTCAGTTCACATAATCCTGTTACTTATGAACTAATAATCAATTAAATTTTTCAGTATCAATAAATGAATCGATTAATCATTTTCACACATAGTTGAAATTCAAAATATATTAGGACTTTTATAAAAGTTTGCAATAGTATTTGCTTTGATTTCTAAGAGATTACAAAATAAATTGTAAAGTCTTGCATTCTTACACACAAATAAAATGCAAGATTTTAAAGTATCTTTTAACTTTATCTTCGTATGGTACATGTCAGATACACTTATATATTTAAATTGCATTAACAATGCAAAGACCTTTCAATTGTAAGCATTTTTAAGAAACACCAAGAAAAAAATTTGTAATATTCATATAGCACAGAAGACTACTTACAGCACTGTCCTTGAGTGCAAGCACCTTCACACAAAAAAGCAAGAGGAAAAGTTAATGGATAAACAAGGAATCCAGGAAACATTGTTCCTGCAATTCCAACTTGCACATGTGGTGGCTAGGACACCACATATAAAGGTGAATACATCTAATAGAAGAAAATACATCAGAATAAATTCTAACTTTAAAGAAAATCTGAAGGGATTAATTCAACAAATTAAGTAAACTGTTAATTAAAAGTGGAGCAATTGAAAACCACTGCACAAAATTTGCTAATTGTTATGCAAATATATGATTATATTTAATGTCTTTCATAAGCGCATTCTTCCTTGAAACATTACAGTCTTTTTAGCTATGTGAAGGATGCTAGTTCTAGATTTTATTCTTAAATACACAACAGAAGAAGCAAAGTTCTTAATTTCATCTGTCAAACTCTTTTAATACGCAAAATGCTTACACTATAAAATATTAAAATAAAGTTATAATCAAGTTAAGTATATTATTTTTACAAATATTAAACTAATTAAATCTTAAAATAAGCTTTCCAGCAAACAGTAAAATTTAAGAACTGTTACTAAATTAAAATTTTAAGCAAGACTCTGTTTTCGACAGAAGAGGAGTGATGGAAATTGCATTACAGTGTATAAATAGATTACACAATTCAATGAAATACATTTACAAAAAAATTTAAAGGATTGGAATAAATCAATTCTTGGAGATCAAAGCGCTCACACCTTTTCAGCAACAAGTTCCATATTGGTAACAAAAGAAATACTTAGGAGATATTTATCATCATTGATAAATTTACTTGGGAAAGTTAATATCGCTTAAAGTAACAATTATAATATAAACATGTGAAAAATAAATTTTACGTTTTATCATTTCTAGAAAGCACATTTAAATATTGAATAAAAAATCATAATTTAATACTTGATCTATTTCATGTTTTAAAACAACATACACTGACAAAAATGCACAATTTTTTTGTTTATAAAATAAAAAGTTATCAAGAAATCTGAACAGTCATGTTATACATAAATCCAAATTTAAATGTTATATATAACTATTTAAATTTCAAAAGATCTAAAATACATCCTAACTTGAAAGAAAAAAGAAAACACTTTTTTTCAAGAAACTTTAGAACATGTGAGATTGTGTCTTCAAAATACATCTAGTAATTTGACATCTAAAAAAAATAAAAATAATTATCAATTGTAAACGCATTCATCCATTATTAAGTCAGCTTTTCCTTCTTAAAAATAATATAACAATTATAAAAATGGTTTTACAATTACAACTTTTCCCTCACAATTAAAATAGTGCAGAAAAACAGAACCTTGGTACTTTCAACCAAACATTACAAGTTGTATTAAAATTTTTTTTACATCTGTAAATAAGCACCGTATAAAGGCATGCAGCAAACAGGACTTACACGACTGGTGGATAGAAATTTAATTATAATTCTGAGTGGAATTTTGTAACATTAATTAAGCATTTTTGGGTTACAGTTCGCATTAATGAAACGCTTCAAGCAATGCATTTGATTCATCGATAGGGATGTATGCAAATTATCATATAATAAAAATTGCAATTGTATGGAATTTTTTTACTTGCCACGAAGTATCACAGAACATGCAACTAATGTCATTATTTTTTTCAATTTATGTTTTAGAAATAAAATATTTTCAACTTTAAAACCTTGTAAAATTCACAAACCTTTAACATTAAATAATACATTTATTTCATTCAACCACCATATTTCTTAATACAGGCAGGTGAAAAAAGAATAACAGATTTTCATTTCTTTTTAAAAATGCATAACTGTTGCTTAACATTGCCAATTAATGAAAACCATGAAGATGTTTGAAAATGTATTGAAATATGATAAAATATCTGGAAAAATAAACTCAAAATTTTATTTAAGACCTACTTTTCTTTTAAACGATGGAATCAAATGATACATTTACATTAATATCTTTTTAGCATTTAAATAATGCACTTATGTTAAAGAAGTAAAATAATTTCCATTATTCTATTGAAACTGAAAAGCAAATGACAGCTAAGAAATTTCCACAAAAACATTTTGCCACTGAAATAAGTTTGGTCACTAAATGATAACTATTTAGTTTATAAAAAAATTAAATAATAGGTATTATTTCTTGTAGTTTCTAAAAATATTTGCATTTTTATACAATAGATAGAGCAAATATTTATGACAGTAATTGTGATTATTTCTTTTCCATTATTATTGTACAGGCATATAACGGAATTGTAGAAATATTTTTAATGAAAAAATATGATAATTACTGTTTTCATGGAATAAAAATCAGGGAAGCATTTAAAATTGCTTAAGTGAGTAAATTTCAGGAAAAATAAATTCTATAAAAACAACCGATTTTAATTCCAGTTTCTCATTTTTAAACACAAATAAAACTGTCCAAATATTTTATGTTAATGTTACGAGAAAGAAAAAAATGATTTAAAAAACAATAAAAAGGAATGGATTGCTCAAGATGGAAGAAAGCAAAAATCGCTTATATTGAGAACAAAAAATACCAAATCTTCTTTTAAGTCTTCATCTGTAGCACATCACTGGCTGTAAGGCAAGTCCCGAAAATTGAAAGTTTGCAGTTAGCTCCCTTTAGTACGGGGCTTGTGCGCTGCAGAGCAATTGCATCTGAATAAGTGAAAGCATAATCTATTAATAGAATTGTTAAAATAATTTAAATAACAATGATAATAACTATGAAAATAAAATTCTATGATTTTCAAAGAAATTTTAACAATAACATAAATCTTGTTCATAATTTTTAAACAAATATATCTTCAACACAATACTACGCATATATCAAATGAACAAGTTCTTTCGATGAGACATTAGAAAGACGGTAATGCTTGAAAAAAAGGTTCTCAACCTTAGGTATTGGTAAGTAATTAACATACCAGTAACTAACTGAGAAGGATGAGTACTAGAGGATAAATTTGATCACAAATTGTGAGAATCCAACAGAGCTATAGAATAGCAGCAATTTCAATCTTATACAAAAAACAACGAACATAATTCAAACTGATTTTTTTACATTTAACAATACTTTTATTAAAGAACGTTAAAATTTAAAAGAGGAAACCTTTGTGCATGCAAATACACAAGTAAATGCCTCCCTATATTTAATCCCACTTAAACTAATTAACTTCCAAGCATCAATATTCTAATAAAACATACAAAATTGAATATATTTGCTTTCAATTATTGAAAAGAATATTGCAATTTATTTAATTATTAAACTAGTTCATTACGTAATAAATTTAATACCACACATGCACAATAAAATAATAATTACTTAACAAAAGCATTTTATAACAGTTACACTACTGTGTATGACATATACATTTAGTTAAAAATACATAGTCTTATACAAAAAATAAAAAAACACAGTATTCAAACTTATTTTTCTACGTTTAACAACCTTTTCATTAAAGAACAAGTGAATTAAGAAAAGGAAACCTTGATGTATTCGAATACAAATCGGAATACCTTCCGATATTCAATCCTACTTAAATTAACTTCGAAACGTAAGAGAAAATATCCTGCAAAAGAACTCTCTACAAGAAGGTGGCAGAAAGATAGCCCCAAAATAGTAAATAAGTAAGAAAAATTATTTTCCAATTCATTTCATTAGAAACTACCTTCAGAATAAACAAAGAAACTGACTGACTCTTTTATTGGTTTTCAAATCGCATTACTTGCAACGTGTTGCCATTCTTAAAACAAGAAAAATCAATCAAACTTTGCCGTCTTGTCTTACGTTTCTGGCCACATCTTTCTGACGATCAAAATCACCGAAAGCTTCCAGGAAAGATTACGTAATATGAAAATTCGGAAACTTACGGACAAAGAAGTTAAATAAATAAGTGAAAAAGCAGAGGCATTCTCGCTCAAGACAAAACGCGTGAAAAAGCTTCCGTGGAAACGAAGCTCATTCAAGTCTCCAGGAAATTCGTCAATAAGGAGGGTGTGTCACCAGGGAAAGCATACAACTTCACGACTGCAAATTTTCAGTTAAACAGTTTTCTCGGTTAAACGGAGTAGATAAGAATGCACCCGAGGAAACCTTATGTTCTTTTTTATATAATGGTCCCTTGTAACAATAACCCATGCTTCCAGTGAAGTGTATAAATAAAAAGGAATGTCTTCCAATGATAGGTCAGTCGTAAGGTTCTTATTGTAATTGTGCTGATGTCAGCGTCTACTGGAATTTGTTCTTTAGTCGCAACCCCTATTGCTTTCATATAAATTTGAACTTTGTTCAATGGTTGCTAATTGAAATAGTCGCCCCATTTATTATATTAAAGAGTTGCACTTTTTTTTAAATCTTCAGTTTCGTTGCGAGTGTGTGATTAACTGCTCCAAAAATCACCGGATTTATTCTGCCTCTATGCTCTTTACTTTTTCTTGGAACTTTTTCAAGTGATGTAAATATGAGATAAGTTATTCTTTTTTATTTTTATTTTATCAAATAATTAGTACGATCATAACTTCGCGATTGCACAATTAAATATGCTCAAAGATTATGAATGTAATGTAAGATATAGCAACTAGTTATGTTTAATTTATCTGAAAGAATTTAAATAGTTCTTGCAAGTAAATTTAATGTCATTAAAGTACATTATTAAATAATATCTTGTTTTGCATTAAAAGAGTTGACTAAAACTGAATTTTTAAGCAAAAAATTACAAAGTGTTAATGTGTTGCAGTATCATTTCTAATTTTGTGCGTGAATCATATTGTTATGAAACAAACTACTGACTCCAAATTCTGAGACACGAACATTTAATTAACAAAAAACTAAAGAATTTACAAAGGAGTCATATTTGGGTTCGCTAAAACTCTAGTGCCTCCGTAGCATACAAAAATCACTATCAA
The DNA here is from genome assembly GCA_030067965.1 of Latrodectus elegans. Classification (NCBI taxonomy): domain Eukaryota; kingdom Metazoa; phylum Arthropoda; class Arachnida; order Araneae; family Theridiidae; genus Latrodectus; species Latrodectus elegans. Next base: position 67,274,365 of record CM057818.1, on the reverse strand, counting down.
TCTTAAAACAAAAACGCAGCTTCTACGCCTGCTCCTCGCACCAACCGTTTCCATACTCACCCTCCCCATCGAAGGCTCTGGAAATCGAAAATGCTGAGTATGAGACATTACAATGTAATTTCAAGTTATAAATTTTAATCTATATTATTGTCATTATATATTGATATATAGAGAGCATGCTAAGATTTTCTTTCTGCACCTGATTATATCATTTTTAATAATATTGTATGATAATAATATAATATCTCTATAAAATAATATAAAAATATCTCTATAAAATAATATAAAAAAATAAAATTATTTTAAATTCCGAAACATTTATCAATGAAAAAAAATTTTTTTTATATAGAATTCCATTTTAATGTACAGTATTTCATGAAACAAAATAAAATTATTGTTTTAGAACTAAAAGTTATATTTCAAAAAAATATTCATAATTCTAGAGGTTCCATTCTAGCTCTTCCATGGTTAGAGTCGTATCATTTTTCAATTATCTAAAATCCAACCAAGAAGACCGAAAAATTTGAATTCTTTAAAAAGGCGGGGGTGATTATGATATTTTAGAAGACTAAATGTGTCTGTAACCAAACTGAATCTTGTAGAGAATGTTGCAAATATTTTGATGTATTAATATTTAAGATCCCATGGTTGCAGTCGAAACACTCCTAAATCTTTTAAAATATAATCAAAATGACACCAAATTGATTTTTAAAGGGTGGCTGATTATTACATTTTAGGTGTCAAGAAATGTCTGGCACCAAAGCGAATCTTGCATACGAGACTGTTGCGAACATGATGATGTATTAATATTTAAGATCCTATGGTAGGAGTCGGTGCAGTTCCAATTTTCTAAAATCCGAAAAAAAGTTACCAAAATTTGAATTATTAAAAAGGAGGGGGGGCTGATTAGTACATTTTAGAACAATAGAGATGTCTTGAATCAAATTGAATAATATAGAGGACACTGTTGCAAAAATATTTATGTATTAATATTAAGGATCCCATAGTTAGAGTCGTATCACTCTTAAATTATCTAAAATCAAAAAAAAAAAAAAAAAAAAAAACCGAAAAATTAGAATTAAAAAAGGGAGAAGAGTGATTAGGTCATTTTAGGTGATTAGAAATTACTGGAACCAAACTAAGTATTGTAAAGAAGACTGTTGCAAGCATTATGTATTAATATTTAAGATCCCATGGTTGGAGTCATAACACACGTCAAATATTTAAAATACAATCAAAAAGACACAAAATTGGTTTTTATAGGGGGGCTGATTAGGACATTTTAGGTGTCAAGAAATGTCAGGCACCAAATTGAATCTTGTAGGAGACTGTTGCGAACCTAATGATGTATTAATATTTAAGATCCTAAGATAGGAGTTTGTGCACTTCGAATTTTCTAAAATCCGAACAAAAAGACACAAAAAATTTAATTCTTAAAAAAGAGTGGGGCGTGATTAGGTCATTTTAGGGGGCTAGAAATGTCTGGAGCCAAACTGAATCTTGTAGAGGAGAGTATATCGAACATTTTGATGTATTTATAATTAAGATCCTATTTTTGGAGAGTGCACTCCTCATTTTTTTAAAATAGGATTAAAAAGACACAGACATTTGAATTTTTAAAAAGGAGGGGGTTGATTAGGACATTTTAGGAGACTAGAATTGTCTGGCTCCAAACCGTATCTCGTAGAGGACACTGTTGCGAACATTTTGATGTATTAATATTTAAGATCCCATGGATAGGGTCGTATCACTCTTCAATTATCTGAAATCTAACCAAAAAGACATAAAAATTTGAATTCTTAAAAAGGGTGGTGGCGAGATTAAGTCATTTTAGGTGACCAGAAATGTCTGGAGCAAACTAAATATTATAGAGGATACTGTTGCAAACATTTTGATGTTGCAAACATATTAATATTTAAGATCCCCTGCTTGGAGTCTTAACACTCCTCATTTTTCTAAAATTTATTCCAAAAGACATAAAAATTTGTTTTCTTTTAAGGGGGGGGGTTGATTAGGAGAATTTAGTAACTAGAAATGTCTGGAGCAAAACTAAATCTTTTAGAGGAGACTTTTATGAACATTTTGATGTACTAATATATAAGATCCCATGGTTGGAGTCATAACACTCCTCAATTTTCTAAAATACAATCAAAAAGACACAAAATTCACTTTTATATTGGGGATGTTTATTACATTTTAGGTGTCAAGAAATGTCTGGCACCAAACTGATTCTTGCAGAGGAGACTGTTGCGAAAATAATGAAGAAGTATTAATATTTAAGATCCATGGTTGGAGTCGGTGCATTTCCAATTTTGTAAAATCCGACCAAAAAGACACAAAAATTTGAATTCTTAAAAAATGGGGATTGGGGCGTGATTAGGTCATTTTAGGTGGCTAGAAATGTTTAGAGCAAAATTGAATCTTGTCGAAGATATTGTGGCGAACATTTTGATGTATTAATATTTAAGATCCTATGGTTGGAGTTGTAGCTCTTCTGAATTTTGTAAATTCCGACCAGAAAGACACAAAAATTTGAATTCTTAAAAAAGAACCAGGGCTGAGTAGGACATTTTAGAACGTTAGAGATGTCTGGAACCAAATTGAATTTTAAAGAAGACACTGATAACAAGATTTTGATGTATTAATGTTAAATTTCCCATCGTTTGGGCCGAATCACTCCTCAAATATCTAATATCCAACCAAAAGGACTGAAAAATTTGAATTCTGAAAAAAGGGGGAAGGGACGTGATTTGATCATTTTAAGTGACTAGAAATGTCTGGAGCCAAATTAAATCTTGTAGAGAGGACTGTTGCGAAAATATTAATATATTAATATTGAAGAACCCATGGTTGAAATCATAATACTCCTCAATTTTTTAAAACATAATCAAAATTACACAAAATTGATGTTTATAGTGTGGCTGATTAGGACATTTTAGGTGACGAGAAATGTGTGGCACCAAATTGAATCTTGAAGAGGAGACTGTTGCGATCATTTTGATGTATTAATATTTAAGTTCCTACGGTTGGAATCGGGGCAATCCTCAATTATTTGAAATACGATTAAAAAGACACAAAAATTTGAATACCCTAAAAATAGGGGGGGGGGTTGATTAGGACATTTTAGAACCCTAGAGATGTCTAGAACCAAAATGAATCTCATAGAGGACACTGTTGCGAACCTTTTTATGTATTAATATTTAAGATCCCCTGGTTAGAGTCGTATCACTTTTCAATTCTCTAAAATACAACCAAAAAGACGGAACAATTTGAATTCTTTAAAGGGGGGTGATTAGGACATTTTAGGAGACTAGAGATGTCTGGGACAAAACTGAATCTCATAGAAGACAGTGTAGCGAACATTTTGATGTATTAATATTTAAGATCCCATGGTTGGAGTCTTAACACTCCTCAATTTTTTAAAATACAATCTAAAAGACACATAAATGATTTTTATTAGGGAGGTGAGTAGGACATTTTAGCTGTAAAGAAATCTCTGTCACAAAATTGAATCTTATAGAAAAGACTGTTGCAAACAATTTGATGTATTAACATTTAACATCCCATGGTTTAACTTGTAGCACTCCTCAATTATCTAAAACCCTAACAAAAAGGCACAAAAATTTAAATTCTAAAAAGGGGGGGGGGCTGATTAGGACAATTTAGAAGACTTGAGATGTCTGCAACCAAACTTAATCTTGTAGAGAAGAATATTGCGATGATTTTGATGTATTAATATTAAAGATCCCATTGTTCGGGTCGTATCACTCCTCAATTATCTAAAATCCACAAAAAGATTGAAATATTTGAATTCTTATAAAAGGGGGAAGGGACGTGATTTGATCATTTTAAGTGACTAGAAATGTCTGGAGCCAAATTAAATCTTGGAGGGAAGACTGTTGCGAAAATTTTTATGCATTCATATTGAAGATCCCATGATTGGAGAAATAATACTCCTCAATTTTTTAAAACATAATCAAAATGACACAAAATTGATTTTTATAGGGTGGCTGATAAGGACACATTAGGTGTCAAGAAATGCCTGGCACCAAACTGAATCTTGCAGAGGAGACTGTTGCGAAAATGATGATGTATTAATATTTAAGATACAATGGTTGGAGTCGGTGCACTTCCAATTTTCTAAATACCAAAAAGACACAAAAATTAGAATTTTTAACAAAGGAGGGGGGAAGATTAGAAAATTTTAGAACACTAGGATGTCTAGAACCAAAATGAACCTCATAGAGGACACTGTTGCGAACATTTGTATGCATTAATATTTAAGTTCACATGGTTAGAGTCGTATCACTTTTGAATTCTCTAAAAGACAACCAAAAAGTATTAACAATTTGAATTCTTTAAAGGGGAGAATTAGGACATTTTAGGAGACTAGAGATGTCTGGTACAAAGCGGAATCTCATAGAGGACACTGTAGCGAACTTTTCGTTGTATTAATATTTAAGATCCCATGGTTGGATTCTTAACACTCCTCATTTTTCTAAAATTTGTTCGAAAAGACATAAAAATTTGACTTCTTTTAAGAAGCAGTGGTTTGATTAGGAGTCATTAGTAACTAGAAATGTCTGGAGCCAAACGTAATCTTTTAGAGGAGAGATTTATGAACATTTTGATGCACTAATATATAAGATCCCATGGTTGGAGTCATAACACTCCTCAACTTTCTAAAATACAATCAAAAAGACACAAAATTCAATTTTATATTGGGGGTGTTTATTACATTTTAGGTATCAAGAAATGTCTGGCACCAAACTGAATCTTGCAGAGGAGAATGTTGCGAAAATAATGAAGAAGTATTAATATTTAAGATCCTATGGTTGGAGTCGGTGCACTTCCAATTTTGTAAAATCCGATTAAAAAGACACAAAAATTTGAATTTATAAAAAGGGGGAGGTGGCTGATAAAAAAATTTTTTAAACACTAGAGATGTCTAGAACCAAGTTGAATCTCATAGAGGACACTGTTTCGCACATTTTGATGTATTAATATTTAAGTTCACATGGTTGGAGTTATAACACTCCACATTTTTCTAAAATTTGATTTCTGGAATGTCTGGAAATGTCTAGAAATGTAACTAGAAATGTCTGGAGCCAAACTGAATGTTTTAGAGGAGATTTTTATGAATATTTTGATGTACTAATATATAAGATCCAATGGTTGGAGTCATAACACTCCTAAATAATTTAAAATACAATAAAAAAGACACAAAATTTATTTTTATAGGGGACTGATTAGGACATTTTAAATGTCAAGAAATTTCTGGCACAAAACTGTATCTTGCTGAGGAGACTGTTGCTAACATATTGATGTATTAATATTTAAGATCCTATTTTAGGAGAAAATTTTAAAAATTTTTATGTATTAATATTGAAATCCCATGTTTGAAGTCATAATACTCCTCAATTTTTTAAAACATAATCAAAATGACACAAAATGATTTTTATAGCGTGACTGATTAGGACATATTAGGTGTCAAGAAATGTCCGGCACCAAACTGAATCCTGCAGAGGAGACTGTTGCTATGATTTTAATGTATTAATATTAAAGATCTCATGTTTGGAGCCTCAACACTCCTCAATTATTTAAAATACAATCAAAAAGACGGAAAAATGATTTTTATAAGGAGAGATCATTAAGGCATTTTAGGTGCCAAGAAATGTCAGTCACCAAACTGAATCTTGTAGAGGAGACTGTTGCGCAAATTTTGATGTATTAATATTTAAGATCCAATGTTTCGAGTCGGTGCAATGTCTCATTTTTTTTAAAATTCGACCAAAAGTACACAAAAATTTAATACTTAACAAGAGGTGGGTTGATTAGGGCATTTTAAAAGACTAGAGGTGTCTGGAAACTAACTGAATCTTGTAGAGAAGAATTTTGGGATGATTTTGATGTATTAATATTAAAGATCCCATTGTTCGGGTCGTATTTCAATTATCTAAAATCCATCACTCCTCAATTATCTAAAATCCCCCCCCAAAAAAAGACTGAAATATTTCAATTCTTAAAAAAGGGGGGGAGCGTGATTAGTTCATTTTAGGTGTCAAGAAATGTCTGGCACCAAACTGAATCTTGTAGCACGCTGTAGCAAGACTGTAGCAAGCATTTTGATGTATTAACATTTAACATCCCATGTTTTAAGTTGTAGCACTCCTCAATTATTTAAAATCCGATTAAAAAGACACAAAAATTTGAATTCTTAAAAAGGGGGAGGGGGCTGATAAAAAATTTTAGAACACCAGAGATGTCAAGAACCAAATTGAATCTCAGATGACACTGTTTCGAACATTTTGATGTATTAATATTTAAGTTCACATGGTTGGTGTAATTATTTACATATAAAAAGACAAAATTTGACTTAAAAGACATAAAAATTTGACTTTTTTAGGGGGGGGTTGATTAAGAAGTTTTAGTAACTAGAAATGTCTGGAGCCAAACTGAATCTTTTAGAGGAGACTTTTATGAACATTTTGATCTACTAATATATAAGATCCCATGGTTGGAGTCATAACACTCCTAAATTATTTAAAATGCAATCAAAAAGACACAAAATTAATTTTTATAGGGGAGCTGATTAGGATATTTTAAGTGTCAAGAAATTTCTTTCACAAAACTGCATCTTGCTGAGTAGACTGTTGCGAACATAATGATGTATTTATATTTAAGATACTAAGGTTGGAGTCAGTTCAATTCCAATTTTCTAAAATCCGAGTAAAAGACACAAAAATTTCAATTATTAAAAAAGGAGGGGGGCTTATTAGTACATTTTAGAACACTGGAGATGTCTGGAATCAAATTGAATCACATAGAGGACACTGTTACAAAAATCTTTATGTATTAATATTTAAGATTCCATCTTTAGAGTCGCATCACTCTTCAAATATCCAAAATCCAACCAAAAAGCCGGAAAAAATCGAATTCTTAAAAAAGGGTGGGGGGTGATAAAGTCATTTTAGGTGACGAAAAATACTGTAGAGAAGGCTGTGTCAAATATTTTGATGCATTAATATTTATGATCCCATGGTTGGAGTCATAACACTCCACAATTATTTAAAATACCATCAAAAAGACACAAAATTGATTTTTATAGGGGGGCTGGTTAGGACATTTTAGTTTTTAAAAATATATTTTATGAGAAAAAAGGGATATCGTGTGGTGCGCCCATATGGTACGTGTGACTTTAGATTCTTAGCAAGATTGACTTCAAAATTCCCTCATATCTAAAAAATTCCTAATATGTATACTAATAAATGATACAATTTAGTAGTAAATCACATTTCTAGACTTACTGTGGAATTGGCTTTATTATAAAAATATATTTTACGTGAAAAATAAGATTTTGTAAAGTGCGCCCAAGTAACACATATACATTAATTTTAAAATTTACTCAAAATCTGCATAAATTTCCCGTTTATGGACAAACAAATGGTTTCATTTTATAGTAAATAACATTCTAAGACTAACTGTGGTATTAATTTTATTATAAAAAATATATTTTATGAGAAAAAAGGGATATCATGTGGTGCGCCCATATGGTACGTGTGACTTGATTCCCACGAAGATTGACTTCAAAATTCCCTCATATCTTAAAAAATTCCTAATATGTATACTAAAAAATGATACACTTTAGTAGTAAATCACATTTCTAGACTTTCTGTGGAATTGCTTTTATCATAAAAAACATATTTTATGACCAAAATGAGATTTATTTAAAGTTCGCCCAAGTAACACTTATGATCCCCTTTTCCCGATTACGCTTATTTCAACATTTATTCAAAATCTGCATAAATTTCTTATGTATGCACAAACAAATGTTTTCATTTAGTAGTAAATCACATTCTAAGACTAACTGTGGTATGCATTTTATTATAAAAAATATATTTTATGAGAAAAAAAGGATAACCTTGTGGTGCTCCCATATGGTACGCGTGACTTCAGATTCCCACCAAGATTGACTTCAAAATTCCCTCATATCTTAAAAAATTTCCAAATATGTATTCAAATAAATGATACAATTTAGAAGTTAATCACATTACTAGACTTACTGTGGAATTGGTTTTATTATAAAAAATATATTTAAGGAGAAAAATGAGTTTTTGTAAAGTGCGCCCAAGTTACACATATACGCTAATTTCAAAATGTACTCAAAATCTGCATAAATGTCCCATTTATGGACAAACAAATGGTTTCATTTAGTAGTAAATCACTTTCTAAGACTAATATTATTTATTTTATTATAAAAAATATATTGTATGAGAAAAGAGGGATATCGTATGTTGCGCCCATATGGTACGTGTGACCAGATTCCCACTCATATTGACTTCAAAATTCCCTCATATCTTAAAAAATGCCCTATATGTATTAAAATAAATGATACAATTTAGTAGTAAATCACATTTCCAGACTTACTGTGGAATTGGTTTTATTATAAAAAATATATTTTAGGTCAAAAATGAGATTTTTTTAAAGTTTGCCCAAGTAACACTTATGATTTTGTTTTCCCGATTACGCTTATTCCAACATTTACTTAAAATCTGCATAAATTTCCAGTTTATGGACGAACAAATGGTTTAATTTTTAGTAAATAACATTTTAAGACTAACTGTGGTATTCATTTTATTATAAAAAATATATTTTATGAGAAAAGAGGGATATCGTATTGTCCGCCCATATGGTACGTGTTACTTCAGATTCCCACCCATATTGACTGCAAAATTCCCTCATATCTTAAAAAATTCCCATAGTGTATTCAAATAAATGATACAATTTAGAAGTAAATCACATTACTAGACTTACTCTGGAATTGGTTTCATTATAAAAAATATATTTAAGGAGAAAAATGATTGGTTGGTTGGTTGGGTTTTATGGCGCAAGGTCCAAAATTGGACATACTGCGCTAAGAGTATATTTTTTGTAGCTTTATTTTATGTTAATTTTATTTATTTATTTAAAAATTATTTCTTTTTTTGTTAAACCCAAACACAAGCAACATTAATTTTTTTAAAAAAAAAAAACAAAAATCTGTGTATATGTTATTTTAAAATCAAATTCTAAAATATAAAAGAAAAAATGAATAATATATACAATTTTAAAATTTAAATTAAAAATTTAAATAAAATGTATAAAATCTATTGCCCTCAAGAAAGCGAATAGTTTTCTATGGGGTGGATCCCCGATCATATCAGATAAAGTTATAAAATCACTGTTAAAAAAGTGTAAGCGTTGTTGTTTAAAATTATAACATGAAATTAAAATATGATAAACATTGAATGGTTCATCACACGCTTCCCACCATGGATTTAATTCGCTTAAAAACAAATGTCTGTGGGTGAAACGTGTGTGTCCGATACGAAGGCGAGTCAATTTAACATCAGCACTTCGTAACGGTAAAACTGGTAATGAGATGAGAGATGAGAAGATGGTATGCAACTTGTTGCAAACCTGCAAGTTCCACGATTCCTGCCAAAGACTATATATAAAACTTTCGACATCTTTTCTGACATCTGAGAGAGGGACCGATGATAAAATTATGTCTGATGCAGCCTTTGCAGCTGCATCTGCTCTCTCATTTCCTTCAAGACCCATGTGGCTTGGTATCCAACAAAATACAATTTCTTTTCCCTTGCCAGCAAGGGAATCCAATGCTTTGAAAATTCTCGACACAACTGGATGACAGGTAACACTATTGTTTTCCAAGGCTTCAATAATACTCATGCTGTCAGTATAAATAAAATATTTATGATAATCATCTGTATTCACGTGCTGAAGCGCGTAGCAGATAGCGGTTGCTTCAGCAGTAAAGATGGAGCAGGATGAATGTAGGCTGTAGCTAAAAGACGTGTTATTGATAAAAACTCCACAGCCCACATGTCCTGCGGATTTAGATCCATCCGTGAATACAGGTTTGTAAGATTGGTACTGACAGCGATGAGAATAGTATAGCTGCTGAAAAACAATAGGTGTTGTGTCGGATCTTCTGAATTGCGCAAAGGTATTTATAAAGAAATTTGTTGGTTGATACCAAGGAGGATAGAGAAACTGGTCAATAGACTCTATCCGAACATCACATAGGTCTGTGAGCCAGAGATGTGATATCGCTCTTGTGAGAAAAGGAGGGATGCTCATTGGATGAGCATCATACAGTCTTTTAAGATAGGCATCAGGAACCATAAAACGTAACGGATGATCAGGGGTCGACATGATTTTAGCGTAATAATTGAGAGACTGATGCATTCGTCTCAGGTCTAACGGTAGTTGATTACATATCACGTATAGACTCTGGACGGGTGATGTGCGGAATGCCCCAGAGCATATCCTCAAAGCAGAGTGGTGAACTGTGTCCAGTCTCCGTAATATGGAAGATCTAGCCGATCCGTAAACATCACATCCGTAGTCAATGCGGGAAAGAATCAATGACTGATAAATTCGAACAAGTGATGAGCGATCTGCACCCCAAGATGTATTTGACAACACCCTGAGGATATAAAGCGATCACTCACACTTCTTCCGCAGATATAAAACATGCGGTAGAAAGGTTAATTTTCGGTCAAAGATAATTCCCAGAAATTTTACTTCATTGACTATTTGTATCGGGATGTTATTGATATTTATAACTGGATCATTGTGAAGGCTAGTCTTTCTACAGAAGTGGACACACTTACTCTTGCTTGATGATAAAGTATGGCCATTCTCAGCACACCATGCAGCAAGTTTGTTAACTGCTGTTTGCATTTGTCTCTCAATTAATCGCATATTAGACCCCTGACATGATATTTGCAGGTCGTCAACATATAGTGTACCAGTTATGGAAGGTGGTAATTGATGAAGGATGATACTAATGAATAAATTAAAAATGGTGACACTTAAAATGGAGCCTTGGGGAACACCCTCGGCTTGAATAAAAGTATTGGAAAGTACAGTTCCAATACGAACTTTAAAAACACAGGAGCTCAAAAAATTTTGCAGGAATATCGGGAGATTACCCCGAAAGCCAAAATCATATAGTAAACGGAGAATTCCATATCGCCATGTACGGTCGTATGCCTTCTCGATGTCAAAGAAAATGGAGACCAGATGGTTCCTCCGCACAAAAGCGTTGCGGATGTTGGTTTCCAAGTATGTGATATTATCAAGAGTGGATCTCCCTTTTCGGAAGCCACTCTGATTAATATGTATACATTTATTTATTTATTTCTAAGACATATACGAGACGGGCGTTGACCATACGTTCGAGAGTCTTACAAAAGCAACTCGTCAGAGCTATTGGTCGATAATGTGAAGGGTCTGAAGGATCTTTACCATCCTTAAGAACCGGAATCACTATCGCTTCATTCCAAGCTGATGGAAATTTCTTTTCATTCCAGATCCTATTAAACAAAAGTAATATGTTCAATAGGGAGTCTGGACTTAAATTTCGAAGCATTTGATAGCTGATTCCGTCTGGTCCTGGACTGGTATCATGGGTCTGCTTTAATGCTCTCTTCAATTCCAACATCCGAAACTCACAGTTGTAAGGCAAGGCTTCACCATGGTTATAACGAATTGGTGTTCGCTCAGCACGGCTCTTAGTCATTAAGAACGAAGGACTATAAGAGTCGTTGCTTGAGACGCTAGCAAAAGTTTCACCAAGGATATTAGCAATGTCTTCGGGAGAAGAGTATACAGCAGCTCCGGTTTTTAAAATAGGAATTGGAAAATCCTTATAAATCCCATTGGCTGCTTTCACTTTTCTCCACAACTGTTTACTAGATGTAGAAGATGTAATTGAAGATACATAGCGAGACCAGGATTCCTTCTGACTTCGACGACGAGCTCTGCGAGCTAGTGCTTTTGCTCTCTTATATGCTAATAGATTCTCCGTTGTGGGGCATCTCCTAAATAACCCCCATAACTTCCTTTGTTTTCTATAAGTTTCTTGGCATTCTTTATTCCACCAAGGTTTGCAACGCCGTTTTGGTATTGAGGAACTTTTGGGTATTGTTACAACAGCTGCATTTATAATTGATTTAGTGACTTCTCTAACGGCTTCATCAATACTCTCGATCAAAACCATTTCATTATCAATAACTGCCAATTGTGTAAATGACGTCCAATCTGCCCGACTGTACACGTAAGTAGGTAGACGTTGTACTACATTACTACCTCCAGTCTGGGAAATGACGAGAGGAAAATGATCGCTATTGTGCAGATCATTTCCTACATTTAAATTTAGCAATGGCAGCAATGATGGTGAACAAATAGCAAGATCGAGGGAATGAAATGTTCTTGTGGGTACGTGAAAATATGTCTTCTCGTCGGTATTAAGCAGACAGAGACTGTTGTCTGAAATAAACCGCTCTATCTGCCGACCGCGAGAATTAGTATCATCATTTCTCCACAAAGAACTATGGCCGTTAAAGTCACCTAACAACAGAAATGGTGTTGGCAGCTGATCTATTAAAGCATCGAGTTCCTCTTGGCGGATGACATCATGTGGTGGTATATATAAACAACAGAGTGTTAATAAGCATGAAAAGGAGAAAAATGAGTTTTTGTAAAGTGCGCCCCAGTAACACATATGATCCCCTTTTCCCGATTACGCTTATTTCAAAATTTTCTCAAAATCTGCATAAATTTCCAATGTATGGACAAACAAATGTTTTCATTTAGTAGTAAATCACATTCTAAGACTAACTGTGGTATGCATTTTATTATAAAAAATATATTTTATGACAAAGGTGGGATATCGTATAGTGCGCCCATATGGTACATATGACTTCAGATTCCCACCCAGATTGACTTCAAAATTCCCTCATATCTTAAAAAATTCCTAATATGTATACTAATAAATGATACACTTTAGCAGTAAATCACATTTCTAAACTTACTGTGGAATTGGCTTTATTATAAAAAATATATTTTACGTGAAAAATGAGATTTTGTAAAGTGCGCCCAGGTAACACATATACGCTAATTTAAAAATTTACTTAAAATCTGCATAAATTTCCAGTTTATGGACGAACAAATGGTTTCATTTTGCAGTAAATAACATTCTAAGACTAACTGTGGTATTCATTTTATTATAAAAAATATATTTTATAAGAAAAATGGGATATTGTGTGATGCGCCCATATGGTACTTGTGACTTCAGATTACCACCAAGATTGACTTCAAAATTCCCTGATATCATAAAAAATTCCTAATATGTATACTAATAAATGATACAATTTAGTAGTAAATCACATTTCTAGACTTTCTGTGGAATTGGCTTTATTATAAAAAATGTATTTTACGTAAAAAATGAGTTTTTGCAAAGTGCGCCCAAGTAACACATATACGCTAATTTCAAAATTTACTCAAAATATGCATAAACTTCTGGTTTATGGACAAACAAATGGTTTTATTTTGTAGTAAATCACATTCTAAGAATAACTGTGGTATTCATTTTATTATAAAAATATATTTTATATGAGAAAAAAGGGATATCGTGTAGTGCGCCCATATGGTACGTGTGACTTCAGATTCCCACCATGATTGACTTCAATATTCCCTCATATCTTAAAAAGTTCCTAAAATGTATACTAATAAATTATACACTTTAGTAGTAAATTACATTTGTAGACTTACTGTGGAACTGGTTTTATAATAAAAAATATATTTTAGGAGAAAAATTAGTTTTCGTAAATTTCGCTCAAGTAACACATATGATCCAAATTTCCGGATTAACGCTAATTTCAAAATTTACTATCAAATCACGTCCCTTCCCCCTTTTTTCAGAATTGGTTGGATTGGTGTTTTTGGTTGGATTTTAGATATTTGAGAAGTGATACGACCGCAACCATTGGAACCTTAATATTAATACATCAAAATGTTCGCATCAGTGTGTTCTTTAAAATTCAATTTGGTACCAGACAACTCTAGCGTTCTAAAACGTCCTATTCAGCCCCGTTTCTTTTTTAAGAATTAAAATTCTTGTGTCTTTTGGTCGGATTTTAGAAAATTGTGAGGAGCTACAACTCCAACCATAGGATCTTAAATATTAATACATCAAAATGTTCGCAACAGTCTCCTCTACAAGATTCACTTTTGCTCCAGACATTTCTAGCCACCTAAAATGACCTAATCACGCCACCCCATTTTTTAAGAATTCAAATTTTTGTGTCTTTTTGGTCGGATTTTTCAAAATTAGAATTGCACCGACTCCAACCATAGGATCTTAGACATTAATAATTCTTCATTTTGTTAGCAACAGTCTCCTCTGCAAGATTCAGTGTGGTGCCAGACATTTCTTGACACCTAAAATGTCCTAAACACCCCCCACTCTAAAAGTGAATTTTGTATCTTTATTATTGTATTTTAGAAAATTGAGGAGTGTTATGACTCCAACCATGGAATCTTATATATTAGTACATCAAAATGTTCATAAAAGTCTCTTCTAAAAGATTCAGTTTGGCTCCAGACATTTCTACTTACTAAAGTCTCCTAATCAACCCCCCTTTAAAAATCCCCTACCAGTTTCAATTATGTTCCAGACATCTCTAGGTTTCTAAAATGTACTAATCAGCCCCATTTCTTTTTTAAGAATTCAAATTTTTGTGTCTTTTTGGTAGGATTTTAGAAAATTGAGAAGTGCTACAACTCCAACCATAGGATTATATATATTAATACATCAAAATGTTCGCCACAGTTTCCTCTACAAGATTCAGTTTGGTGCCAGACATTTCTTGACACATAAAATGTCCTAATCAGCCCCCTATAAAAATTAATTTTGTGTCTTTTCATTGTATAATAAATAATTGAGGAATGTTATGACCTCAACCATGGGATCTTTAATATTAATACATCAAAATGTTTGCAATAGTCCCTTCTTCAGAATTCAGTTTGGTTCCAGACATTTCTTGACACCTAAAGTATCCTAAACACTCCCCACTATAAAAGGGGATTTTGTCTCTTTTTGATTGTATAATAGAAAATTGAGGAGTGTTATGACTCCAACCATGGGATCTTAAATATTAATACATAATAGTTGCAACAATATCCTCTACAATATTTAGTTATCTCCAGACATTTTTGGTCACCTAAAATGACCTAATCCCGGCACCCCCTTTTTTAAGAATTCAAATTTTTGTTTATTTTTGTTTGGATTTTAGATAATTGAAGAGTGATACGACTCTAACCATGGTATCTTAAATATTAATACATCAAAATGTTCGCAACAATGTCCTCTATGAGATTCAATTTGGTGCCAGACACTTCTAGTCACCTAAAATGTCCTAATCACCACCCCCCATTTAAAGAATTAAAATTTTTCCGTATTTTTGGTTGTATTTTATATAATTTAAATGTGATACGACACTAAACATGAGATCTTAAATATTATTACTTTAAAATGTTCGCAACAGTGTCCTCTATGAGATTCATTTTGGTTCTAGACATCTCTAGTGTTCTAAAATGTCCTTTCAGCCCCCCCCCCTTTTTTTAAGAATTCAAATTTCTGTGTCTTTTTAATCGTATTTACAAAAATGAGGAGTGCACCAACTGCAACTTTAGGATCTTAAATATTAATACATCAAAATGTTCGCCATAATATCCTCTACAAGATTCAGTTGGGTTCCAGACATTTTTAGATACCTAAAATGACCTAATCACGCCACCCATTTTTAAGAATTCAATTTTTTGTGTCTTTTTGGACGGATTTTAGAAAATGGTAAGTGAAACGACTCCAACCATAAGATCTTAAATATCAATACATCATTATGTTCGAAACAGTCTCCTCTGCGAGATTCTGTTTGGTGCCAGACATTTCTTGACACCTAAAATGCACTAATCAGCCAGCCTATAAAAATCAATTTTGTGTCATTTTGATTATGTTTTAAAAAATTGAGAAGTATTATGACTCCTACCATGGGATCTTCAATATTAATACATAAGAATTATCGCAACAGTCTTCTCTCCAAGATTTAATTTAGCTCCAGACGTTTCTAGTCACTTAAAATGTACAAATCACATCTCTTCCCCCTTTCTTAATAATTCAAATTTTTCAGTCTTTTTGGTTGGATTTTTGATATTTGAGGAGTGATACGACCACAATCATGGGAACTTTCTTATTTATACATCAAAATGTTCAAATCAGTGTCTTCTTTAAAATTCAATTTGGTTTTCGACATGTCTAGCGTTCTAAAACCTTTTTCTCAGCCACGTTTCTTTTTTAAGAATTCAAATTTTTGTATCTTCTTGGTCGGATTTTAGAAAATTGAGAAGAGCTGTAACTACAAACATAGGTTCTTAAATATTACTACTTCAAAATGTTCGCCACAGTCTCCTTTACAAGATTCAATTTTGCTCCAGACATTTCTAATCACCTAAAATGACCTAATCATGCCCCCCCCCATTTTTTAAGAATTCAAATTTGACACCTAAAATGTCATAATCAGCACCCTATAATAATTATTTTTTTGTATTTTTGATTGTATTTTAAATAATTGAGGAGTGTTATGTTTTCAACCATGGGATCTTTAATATTAATACAAAAAAATGGTTGCTACAGTATGCTGTGCAATATTTAGTTTAACTACAGACATATCTAGCACCTAAAATGACCTAATCACGCAACACTATAAAAATCAATTTTGTGTCATTTTGATTATATTTTAAAAAATTGAGGAGTATTATGATTCCAACCATAGGATCTTAAATATTAATTATTTTCGCAACAGTCTCCTCTGCAAGATTCAGTTTGGTGCCAGACATTTCCATACACCTAAAATGTAATAAACACCCTCCAATATAAAAGTGAATTTTGTGTCTTTTTGATTGTATTTTAGAAAATTGAGGAGGGTTATGACTCCAACCATGGGAACTTATATATTAGTACATCAAAATGTTCATAAAAGTCTCCTTTAAAAGATTCAGTTTGGCATCAGACATTTCTAGTCACTAAAGTCTCCTAATCAACCCTAATCAAAAGAAACCTAATCAAAAGAAAACAAATCCTAATCAAAAGAAAACAAATCCTAATAAAAAGAAAACAAATTTTTATGTCTTTTCGAATAAATTTTAGAAAAATGAGGAGTCTTAAGACTCCAACCATGGGATCTTAAATATTAATGCATCAAAATGTTTGCAATAGTCTTCTCTACAGTATTTAGCTTGCTCCAGACATTTCTAGTTACCTAAAAAGAACTAATCAAGCTCCCCCTTTTTTAAGAATTCAAATTTTTCAGCCTTTTTTGGATTTTAGATAATTGAGGAGTGATACGAACCCAACCATGGGATCTTCAAAATGAATACATCAAAATCATCTCAACATTCTTCTCTACAAGATTCAGTTTTTTTTTCAGACACCTCTAGTTTTCTAAAATGTTCTAATCAGTCCCCCCCCCCTTTTTTAGAATTTGAATTTTTGTGTTTTTTGGTTGGATTTTAGATAATTGAGGAGTGCTACAACTTAAACCATGGGATGTTAAATGTTAATACATCAAATTGTTTGCAACAGTCTCCTCTACAAGATTCAATTTGGTGCCTGACTTTTCTTGACAGCTAAAATGTCCTAATCACCCCCCCCATATAAAAATCAATTTTGTGTCTTTTTGATTGTATTTTAAAAAATTGAGGAGAGTTTAGCCTCCAACTATGGAATCTTAAATATCATTACATCAAAATGTTTGCACCAGTATCCTCTACAATATTTACTTTGCTCCAGACTTTTCTGGTCACCTAAATTGACCTAATCACGCCGCACCTTTTTTAAGAATTCAAATTTTTGTGTATTTTTGGTTGGATTTTAGATATTTGAAGAATGATATGACTCAAACCATGGGATCTTAAATATTCATACATCCAAATGTTCGCAACAGTGTCCTCTATGTGAGATTAGAGATGTCTGGGACCAAACAGTCTCCTAAAATGTCGTAATGACCAACACACCCTTTTAAAGAATTGAAATGTTTCGGTTTTTTTGGTTCGATTTTAGAAAATTCCAAGTGCATCGACTCTAACCATAGGATCTTAAATATTAAGACGTCATTATGTTCGCAACAGTCTCCTCTGCAAGATTCAGTTTGCCTCCAAACATTTCTAGCCACAGAAAATAACCTAATCACGCCCAAGTCTTCTTTAAAAATTCAATTTTTTTGTGTATTTTGGTCGGATTTTAGAAAATTCGAAGTGCACCGACTCCAACCATAGGATCTTAAATATTAATAAATCATTATGTTCGCAACAGTCTGACACCAAAGTGAATCTTGCAGACGAGACATTTCTTGACACCTAAAATATCCTAATAAGCCTCCCTTAAAAAATCAATTTTGTGTCTTTTTGATTATATTTTAGAAAATTGAGGATTGTTATGACTCAAACCATGGGATCTGAAATATTAATACATCAAAATGGCTGCAACAATATCCTCTACAATATTTAGTTATCTCCAGTCCTTTTTGGTCTTCTAAAATGACCTAATCCCGCCGCCCCCTTTTTTAAAAATTCAAATTTTTGTGTCTTTTTGGTTGGATTTCAGATAATTGAAGAGTGACACGATCCTAACCATGAATTTTAAGTATTATTACAACAAAATGTTCGCAAAAGTCTCCTCTATGAGATTCAATTTCGTTCTAGACATTTCTAGTGTCCTAAAATGTCCTAATCAACCCCCCCCTTTTTAAGAGTTCAAATTTCTGTGTCTTTTTAATCGTATTTATATATATATATATAAAAAAATGAGGAGTGCACCAACTACAACCTTAGGATTTTAAATATTAATACATCAAAATGTTAGGAGCAAACTAAATATTGCAGAGGATACTGTTGCAACTAATTTGATGTATTAGTATTTAAGATCCCATGGATGGAGTCTGAACACTCCTAATTTTTCTAAAATTTTTTTCGAAATGACATAAAAATTTGAATTTGTTTAAGGAAGGGGGGGGGGGTTGATTAGGAGTCATTTTAACTAGAAATGTCTGGAGCCAAACTTAATCTTTTAGAGGAGACTTTTATGAACTTTTGATGTACTAATATATAAGATCCCATGGTTGGAGTCATAAAACTCCTCAATTTTCTAAAATACAATCAAAAAGACATAAAATTCAATTTTATAGTCGGGGGTGTTTAGGACATTTTAGGTGTCAAGAAATGTCTGGCACCCTAACTTAATCTTGCAGAGGAGACTGTTGCGAACATTTTGATGTATTAATATTTAAGATTCTATGGTTGGAGTCGGTGCACTTCGAATTTTCTAAAATCCGAAAAAAAGACACAAAAATTTCAACTATTAAAAGAGGACGGGGGCTGATTAGTACATTTTAGAACACTAGAGATGTCTGGAATCAAATTGAATCACATAGAGGACACTGTTACAAAAATCTTTATTTATTAATATTTAAGATTCCATCGTTAGAGTCGTTTCACTCTTCAATTATCTAAAATCCAACCAAAAAACACAAAAATTCAAATTCTTAAAAAAGGGGGGGGACTGATTAGAACATTTTAGAAAACTAAAGGTGTCTGAAACAAAACTGAATCTTGTAGAGAAGAATGTTCAGATGATTTTGATGTATTCATTTTGAAGATCCCATGGTTGGTTTCGTATCACTCCTCAATTATCTAAACTCCAAAAAAAGGCTGAAAAATTTGATTTCTTAAAAAATGGGGGGCGGGCTTGATAAGTTCTTTTTAGATAACTAGAAATGTCTGGAGCAAGCTAAATATTGTAGAGAAGCCTATTGCAAACATTTTGATGCATAAATATTTAAGATCCCATGGTTGGAGTCGTATCATACCTCAATTTTCTAAAATCCAACCAAAAAGATTGAAAAACTTGAATTCCTTAAAAGAGGGGGGGGGGGTGATAACGACATTTTAGGATACTAGAGATGTATTGAACCAAATAAAATTTGTAGACGAGACTGTTGCAAACAATTTGTTGTATTAACATTTAACTTCCCATGGTTTAACTTGTAGCACTCCAAAGTAGTAGCTAATATTCTAAAATCCGACCAAAAACAAAAATTTGAATTCTTAAAAAAGAAACGGGGCTGAGTAGGAAATTTTAGAAAGCTAGAGACGTCGAGAACCAAATTGAATTTTAAAGAGGATACTGATGCGAACATTTTAATGTATAAAAATTAAAGATCGCATTGTTGGGGCCGTAACACTCCTCAAATGTCTAAAATCCAAAGTAAAAGACCGAAAAATTTGAATTCTTAAAAAAGGGGGCACGTGATTAGGTCATTTTAGGTGACTAGAAAGGCACCTAAAATGGCAGGCATCAAAGCAGGCATCAGGCATCAAATTGAAACTTGTAGAGGAGACTGTTGTGCACATTTTGACGTATTAATATTTAAGATCCTATGGTTGAAGTCATATTACTCCTCAATTTTTTAAAACATAATGAAAATGACACAAAATTGATTTTTATAGGCTGGCTGATTAGGACATATTAGGTGTAAAGTAATGTCCGGCACCAAACTGAATCTTGCAGAGGAGAATGTTGCGAAATTAATGAAGAAGTAATAATATTTAAGATCCTATGGTTGGAGTCTGTGCACTTACAATTTTGTAAAATCCGAAAAAAAAAAAAAGACACAAAAATTTGAATTCATAAAAAGGGGGAAGGGCTGATAAAAAATTTTTAAATCACTAGAGATATCTAGAACCAAGTTGAATCTCATAGAGGACACTGTTCGGACATTTCGATGTATAAATATTTAAGTTCACGTGGTTGGAGTTATACCACTCCTCATTTTCCTAAAATTTGACCTAAAAGAAAAAAATTTGACTTCTTTTAAGGGGGGGGTTGATTAAAAAGTTTTAGTAACTAGAAATGTCTGGAGCCAAACTGAACCTTTTAGAGGAGACTTTTATGATCATTTTGATGTACTAATATATAAGATCCAATGGTTGGAGTCATAACACTCCTAAATAATTTAAAATACAATCAAAAAGACACAAAATTAATTTTTATAGGGGACTCATTAGGACATTTTAAGTGTCAAGAAATTTCTGGCACAAAACTTTATCTTGCCGAGGAGACTATTGCTAACATAATGATGCATTAATATTTAAAATCCTATCGTTGGAGTCAGTGCAATTCCAATTTTCTAAAATCCGAAAAAAAAGACAAAAAATTTCAATTATTAAAAAAGGAAGGGGGCTGATTAGTACATTTTAGAACACTAGAGATGTCTGAAATCAAATTGAATCACATAGAGGACACTGCTGCGAACATTTTGATGTATTAATATTTAATATCCCATGGTTTAGTCGTATCACTCTTCAACTATCTAAAATCCAAAAAAAAAAAAAAGGCTGAAAAATTTGAATTCTTAAAAAAGGCGGGGGGCTTGATTAGTTTTTAGTTAACTAGAAATGTCTGGAGAGAGCTCAATACTGTAGAGAAGACTATTGCAAACATTTTGATGCATTAATATTTAAGATCCCATGGTTGGAGTCGTATCATTCCTCAGTTTTCTTAAATCCAACCAAAAAGAATGAAAAACTTGAATTCTTTAAAAGGGGGGGGGGGTTATAACGATATTTTAGGATACTAGAGATGTATTGAACCAAATAAAATTTGTAGACGAGACTCTTGCAAACAATTTGTTGTATTAACATTTAACTGCCCATGGTTTAAGTTGCAGCACTCCTCAATTTTCTAAAATCCGACCAAAAAGACACAAAATTTTGTATTCTTAAAAAGGGGGTGGGTGATTAGGACATTTGGTTCCAGACACCTCTAGTCATCTAAAACTGAATCATAAAGAGGAGAATGTTGCGATGATTTTAATGTATTAATATTTAAGCACCCCTTGTTTGGAGCCTTAACACTCCTCAATTATTTGAAAAAGACAAAAAAAATGATTTTTATAAGGGGGAATCATTAAGACATTTTAGGTGCCAAGAAATTTCAGTCACTATACTGAATCTTGTAGAGGAGACTGTTGCGCAAATTTTGATGCATTAATATTTAAGATCCTATGGTTGGAGTCGGTGCAATGTCTCATTTTTCTAAAATTCGACCCAAAGAACACAAACATTTGAATAGTTAACAAGAGGGGGGAGGCTGATTAAGGTATTTTAAAAGACTAGAGGTGTCTGGAACCAAAATGAATCTTGCAGATGAGAATAGTGCGAACATTTTGATGTATTAATATATTAGATCCCATTATTTCAGTTGTAACACACCTCAACTCTTTAAATCCAACTAAAGAGACACAAAAATTTGAATTCTTAAAAAAAGGGTTTTGGCGTGATTAGCAGATTTTAGGCGCTATAAATGTCTGTAGCAAAACTTAATATTGTATAGCATACTGTTGCAACCATTTAGATATATTAATATTTAAGATCCCATGGTTGGAGTCTTAACACTCCTCAATTTTCTAAAATACAATAAAAAAAGACACAAAATTCACTTTTATAGTGGGGGGTGTTTTTGATATTTTAGGTGACAAGAAATGTCTGTAACCAAACTGAATTCTGAAGAAGAGACTATTGCAAACACTTTGATGTATTAATATTAAAGATCCCATGGTTGAAATCATAACACTCCTCAATTATTTAAAATACAACAAAAAACAAAAATTAATTTTTTAGGGGGCTGATGAGGACATTTTAGGTGTCTAGAAGTGTCTGGCACCAAACTCAATCTTACATAGGATACTGTTGAGAACAAAAGGAAGTATTAATATTTAAGATCCTATGGTTGGAGTCGGTGCACTTCCAATTTTCTAAAATCCAACCAAAAAGACACAAAAATTTGAATTCTTAAAAAATAGGGGGAAGGGGGCATGATTAGGTCATTTTAGGTGATTAGAAATGTCTGGAGAAAAACTGAATCTTTTAGAGGAGACTGTGGCGAACATTTTGATGTATTAATATTTAAGATCCTACGTTTGGAGTTGTAGCTCTTCGCAATTTTCTAAAATCCGACCAAAAAAAACAAATATTTGAATTCTTAAAAAAGAAACTGGATTGAGTAGGACATTTTAGAACGCTAGAGATGTCGAGAACAAAATTGAATTTTAAAGAAGATACTGATGCGAACATTTTGAGGTATTAATTTTAAAGTTCCCATGATTGGGGTCGTATCACTCCCTAAATATGTAAAATCCAACCAAAAAGACTGAAAAATTAGAATTCTTAAAAAAGGGGGAAGGGACATGATTTGTTCATTTTAAGTGACTAAAAATGTCTGGAGCCAAATTAAATCTTGGAGAGAAGACAGTTGCAAAACTTTTTATGTATTAATATTGAAGATCCCATGTTTGAAGTCATAATACTCCTCAATTTTTTAAAACATAATCAAAATGACACAAAATTGATTTTTATAGGGTGACTGATTAGGACATATTAGGTGTCAAGAAATGTCCGGCACCAAACTGAATCTTGCAGAGGAGACTGTTGCTATGATTTTAATGTATTAATATTAAAGATCCCATGTTTGGAGCCTTAACACTCCTCAATTATTTAAAATACAATCAAAAAGACACCAAAATGATTTTTATAAGAGGGGAACATTAAGACATTTTAGGTGCCAAGAAATGTCAGTCACCAAACTGAATCTTGTAGAGGAGACTGTTGCTCAAATTTTGATACATTAATATTTAGGATCCTATGGTTGGAGTCGGTGCAATGTCTCATTTTTCTAAAATTCGACCAAAAGAACACAAACATTTGAATAGTTAACAAGAGGGGGGGAGGCTGATTATGGCATTTTAAAAGACTAGAGGTGTCTGGAACCATTGAATCTTGTACAGGAGAATAGTGCGAACATTTTGATGTATTAATATTTAAGATCCTACGGTTTGCGTCGGTGCAATCCTCAATTTTTTAAAATACGGTTAAAAAGACACAAAAAGTTGCATTCCCTATAAAGGGTGGGGCTGATTATGACATTTTAGAACCCTAGAGATGTCTAGAACCAAAATGAATCTCAGAGGACACTGTTGCGAACATTTCGATGTATTAATATTTAAGTTATAGTTATATTTAGAGTCGTATCACTTTTTAATTCTCTAAAATACAACCAAAAAGACGAAAAAATTTGAATTCTTTAAAGTGGGGTGGGGTGATTAAGACATTTTAAGAGACTAGAGATGTCTGGGACCAAACTGAATCTCATAGAGGACACTGTAGCAAACATTTTGATGTACTAATATACAAGATCCACTTTTTGGAGTCTTAACACTCCTCAATTTTCTAAAATACAATCAAAAAGACACAAAATTCTCTTTTATGGTGGGGGTATTAGGACATTTTAGGTGTCAAGAAATGTCTGGAACCAAACTGAATTCTTAAGTAGAGACTATTGCAAACATTTTGATGTATTAATATTAAAGATCCCATCTTTGAAATGATAACACTCATATATTATTTAAAATACAATCAAAAACACACAAAATTGATTTTTATAGGGGGAATTTGGACATTTTAGGTGTAAAGAAATGTCTGGCACCAAACTGAATCTTGCAGAGGAGACTGTTGCCAACATAATAATGTATTAATATTTAGGATCTTATAATTGGATTCGGTGCACTTCGAATAAAATAAGAACTAAATACTTGTGTTCTAATAAAATTATTTTTTGAAGTACCTTCATTATTTTATTGTATAAGCTTTAAACAAAGTTAAGCTTAAAATAGTTGAATGAATAGAATTCAACTTGTTTCATGGACATTCTCACAAGAAAGCTATTTTCTGGATGAGCAATTGCATCAAATCCGGAAATATTATAATTCCGATATTGCTTTGTAGTTAAATACAATAATTTAGAGCCATAAATGCATTATTAAATTACTGTATTACCACTTTTCGATAACGTACAAACTATCCTTATTTTAAGACTACATAGAAACCTTCACAAAGTGCCAACCAATATAACAAATACATGTAAATATTCAAATAATTCCAGAAAAGTCATTCCACTTACTCAAATTCTTAACTCACGATCCCTCTAGACTCATGGTTCTAGATCGCAATGTCTGGAAATATAACTACATAAATACAATTTAGTTGAAAATAGAGATTTTTTGTGTAAAAATTAATACAATCAATGTACTTGGTAGTTCTATATAAAACATTTTTATATATACTTATTCAAACACTGACGGCAAAAAATTAGGGTTTTCATTAATCTGAGTAAATACTTTGTGAAATAATTATGATTTTTACACTGTGAACACAACACGATTTTTGCCAGAAAAGTTAAGTTCACTTTAAATATTACTCAATTCTTAGGATTTTGGGAACTAGTTTTATCAGGAACTTCATTCTGAAAATCTTAATTTATAATAATTAAGACATTTCAAAATAAAAGTTTAACGATGATGCAATTTTTATGAAAGTTTAAAACAGAATTACTAAGGTTTTTGTGACTGCTTTATGTAATGGCAAAGTTATTAATCAAGTCAATATTTAACACCACAATTATCAATCCTCTGTAATAAAATTAAAAATTTAGAATGTTCTAACTTTCTAAATTTTGTTTTTACTTCGTATTTAAAATTTAATAAAATTATCGTATAATATTTAAATTACTTAATTTTAAGCCGATATTTCAGATATTACTAACGTTCAGTTTAATCTCAACTTATTCTGTTCTCAAGATCTGATTATTTATGCTTTAACTGTAATGGTTAATAGGTTATATCTAAAATTATTATTTCTGTCAGTATGTTATACACCAGCAAATAAAAATGTGTTAACGATTCTTTTTTGTAAGTTTTAGAGGGCACTTAAAAGCACTTTTTCAAAAGTTTGTTTTTAAAGGTTGTTAATTGATAATCACATTTTTAGCAAAAGCATAAATAATTGTTAATGATACAAAACTTTTTAAAAGCTATATATTTAAGAACTAAAGAGATCTAAGTCTCTCTTCTAAACAAGATTTCTCGATTTATAATTTCAATTAATAGATTTTGTAAAGCGAGAGGATGTTTATATATAATTTGTAATTTTGAATGAAACACTAAAATTGCAGAATTTAGTGAGAAAAAAATATTTTAAGACAGTTCCCTGAATTAAAACAGTACTTCACTCAAACATTAACTATTTAGCACAAGACTGAAATAGTGGTGCCGAAAAACATACATTTACACTATTTCACGATTTGCATTTTTAAAAAGAATATTTTTAAAATAAGAATTAAAGCTGATGTTGTGACTGAGAATTAAGGAAAAAAACTGTTTGATAATTAACTACGAAAAGCGTATGAATTTAAATTCCTAAACGCGCCTTGTGTAAAAAGCATTACATTTTAACAATAATTAAATTCTTGATGTTATTTCCCAAAGTCCTTCATTAAAATTTGCATTCTTATTTACAAGAAATTTGTGAACCTTATTTACTTAAATCTTTTGAATTCTGCAAAAATTTCCGTAATAAATTTTTACAAACTACTGCATTGATTATATTGCATAAATCTTTAACGCATAAAATTGATCAAGATATGAATGATCTTAATTTTTTCTTACATAATAAATTACATTTTTGATGGCTAATATTCTTGCATACAAAACAAATTCGTATTCAAATTATCATTTAATATATAAATCTAAAACTGCAAATAACAGTGCTTTTTAAACACGGATTTTGAAGCGTGCACTATAATGCATATTGAGATGCATTTTAAAACTTCCAAATGTTTTAGAAATCACAATTTAACTTACGACAAAATTATAAACCCATTTAAACACTAAGATTAAATAATCTCTCATTCATGCTGACAGACTCGAATTTTAAATCATTTACGTCCAAAAAATATTTAATTTTATCAAATTATCATAATCTGAAGATATGAAAAATAGTTTATTATCTAGAATTATTAAAAATTCTTTAGAATTTGATTTATATGTAGGTATCACTTAATACATGCAACATTAAACTTTTCACAATCATTTTATCTGCATTGTGGTAAACAGCACAATTTAATCTAAATTTGCTAAAGAATACATTTACAGGTCTTTCATTTAAAATTGCAGTCAAAACTCTGTAAAAACATTCAAAGTTTACTTGCTAATACTACTAATATTTTATATTTACAATGAAAACTTAGTAATCGAAAATTAAATTTTAGAAATCGTAAAAGAAATTTGGAAAACAAAATTTTCATTCATGAAACTGATATTCTATAGAGTGCTTTAAGACAAAATATTGAACTTTGTAAATGGAAAATACAAAATATATTTAGACATAAAATATTAAAAAATAGTGGTTTTCGAAATGCGTCTCAAAAATTTTTTTAAAATACAAACTGACTTTATAAGAATTATTCACAAAGTAGTACTTTCATTTATCTGATATAATTTTATTTATAAATAACAAAAGGGCAATATCTGTTAAAACCTACTTAATGGAAGAATTTTCAGATTTCACATAAAACAGTACCCAGAGTCCCTGCTCGTGGGAAGACGTGAGCCACCAGAGTCCCTGCTCGTGGGAAGACGTGAGCCACCAGAGTCCCTGCTCGTGGGAAGACGTGAGCCACCAGAGTCCCTGCTCGTGGGAAGACGTGAGCCACCAGAGTCCCTGCTCGTGGGAAGACGTGAGCCACCAGAGTCGATGCTCGTGGGAAGACGTGAGCCACCAGAGTCGATGCTCGTGGGAAGACGTGAGCCACCAGAGTCCCTGCTTGTGGGAAGACGTGAGCCACCAGAGTCCCTGCTCGTGGGAAGACGTGAGCCACCAGAGTCCCTGCTCGTGGGAAGACTTGAGCCACTAGAGTCCCTGATTGTACAGTTTGGCAAGGTCCAGTTTACGGTTGATGGAAAAGCCCACAAAATGGCTTTAATTGGCTTAAAGGAAAGCCTGTCTTGTTGGCCTGAAGATTGAGTATGAGATTCAGCTACACGAGTTGAAGTTTTCTTGGTGGCAAATTAACACTTCTTATAGTATGGAGGTGCATTAGACGGCTCAAGTGTGGAATTAAAAAACTTAAGGAGCTTCCACAAAGTAACTCGAATAATGTTTCAGTTGTATATTTCCCAAACTATCTCTTTCGTACCTGAGCCGTTCGCCTATCCAGAAGCGGAATGGGTGGTACCGCCTCCTCCCACTCCGCCTGAGTGGCAGCTGGGCAGAACCAGCTGGAGGTGGATTCATTGGAGGTGGTGGTGGTGGATACATTGGAGGAGGTGGATTCATTGGAGGTGGTGGGGGTCGATATATTGGAGGAGGTGGATTTATTGGAGGTGAGGGTAGTAGTAGGGAAATACCGGTTCTGGAACAGGAGGCGCAGCCGCGCAGCCGTTGAGTTGTTTCCTCCTGCTGGTTAAGTTGAGTTGTTTTTTCCTGCTGGTTAAATTGAATTGTTTTCTCCTGCTGGTTAAGTTGAGTTGTTTTCTCCTGCTAATTAAGTTGAGTTGTTTTTTTATGGTTGAGTTGTTTTCTTCTTCTAATAAAGTTTAGTTGTTTTTTTTGCTGGTAAAGTTTAGCTGTTTTTTCTTGATAGTGGAGTTTAATTGTTTATTTTAGTTTTTTAAGTTTTAGTTTTTGTTTACTTCTAAAGAATTATTTTTGAAAGTTTTTAAGGAAAAAGTGGCAACACTTAATTTTTATAGAATGGCAACAGTTAAATTTACTTATACAGAATCGCAACATTTAAATTTACTTTTACGGAATGGCAACGCTTTTTAATGACAAACACGTAGGTAAAGTTAAGAACATGTGATAATATATCGATTGTTTTAAATTGTTTATTTCGAGTTTATATCCTGAGAAATGGCAACAAAATTTTTCTTTCTAAAATATTTTTTATTTTTCCTGGCGCCATCTATCGACAGAAAGTATAACTAAAAGATATATATATATATATATATATATATATATATATATATAAATGTGCATTGATTTTAATACATTTATTTTTTCCTATTTTTACTATGAGATTTGAACTCTCAACCTGCAAAAGAGCGTATGCGATAGTAATTTTGTGCACGCTAACTACCATCCCATACGCTCTTGCTCAGATTTTGTTTCTGAACCTATAAATCTTCACAAATCATACAAGAGTATTTTATTTCCAATGAAGCCTTCGAGAGGAGTGGTAACTTGTGTTATTGCGCTGAATGTAATCTTATGCGTCATATATTTTATCTCATTTATGTCTTAAGTAAAACTGAGATGAACCATTAGATTTCATACCTTTATTAAATGAAACTGAAATTTTAAGGAAAATAAATTATATTCTTTAATTTTTCATTACACTTTCTTATGAATAATCAATATTATGATCCCTCTGAGATTGCAAGTTATGGAGGTATCGATGCCTTACATCGTGCTGCGAAGAAAAAAGTTAAAAGAAAAGATATTGTTCAATGGTTACAAGGAATAGATTCGTATACACTACATAAACCAGTTCGTAGAAGATTTATAACTAATAGAGTAATTGTTTATTCTATTGATCATCAGTGGCAGATTGATTTAGTCGATGTTTCCAGTATTAAGAAATATAATGATATTTTTCGCTATATTTTGACTTGCATCGATATCTTATCTAAATATGCTTGGGCTGAAGCCCTCAAAACTAAAAAAGGAGAGGACGTAGTACACGTGTTTCAAGAAATATTCTTACATCGTAAACCGAAACTTCTTCAAAGTGATGCAGGAGTTGAATTCAAGAATAAAAAATTTCAACAATTTCTTAAACAAAATGGTGTTCGTTTTTTCACTACTCAAAATACTACTAAAGCATCTGTGATAGAAAGATTCAACCGTACGCTGAAAACTAAAATGTGGAAGTACTTTAAAAGTCATCACACACATCGTTACATTGATGTATTGCCAAAATTCATATACAGTTACAATCATAGCTACCATTCAAGTATAAAATTAGCACCTAAAGATGTAAATTCTGAAAAATGAACAAGATGTATGGTTCACTTTATATGGTAATTTATCAAAACCCTCAAAGTGTATGTTTCAAAAAGACGATGTTGTACGAGTTTCAAAATTTAAGTTAACTTTTGAAAAAGGATATGAAACAAACTGGACTGAAGAGCTATTTATTGTTACTGAATGTGTGCAAAGATATCCACCGGTATATCGTATTAAAGATTTACTTGATGAGCCTATTGAAGGAACATTTTATGCACAAGAGTTACAAAAAGTGAAACTCAAAGATAATTACACTATTGAAAAAATATTCAAGAAAAGGAGAAGGAAGAAAAAACTAGAATATTTCGTGAAGTTCCGTGGCTATCCAGAAAAGTTTAATCAGTGGGTGTCTGCATCTGATTTTTTGTGAATATCATATTGCTCTAGCATATGTTTATTTAAATATGAGTTTCTTTGTAACATTGCCAAGCGATAGCTCCTTGAATTATTTTCCAGAGAATAAAATATCTCATTTTGTTACAAGATTACCTACTCCAATAGAACTTAAAGGAGAATGGGAAGTCGGATTGAGTGAATTTATGTACCCCCACACCTGGTATAATGTCAGAATAATTTAATAGGTTTTGATATTAATGAGGATAAAAAAGAAATGGGAAGAAGAATCCCCCCTGAATTTTATGGAAGTGTACCTGATATTCTAAAAGCAATTGCAGTAGATCATCAAAATAAAATACAATTTCGATTTAATTCTATTACAAAACGTGTTAGAGTGAAAGTTAAAAATAAAGCACGCGTTATTCTTTATGATGGATTAGCACAAATGTTAGGGTTTGATCCAACAGAAATTCGAGCCTCTGATTTACATCCTGAAACAATAGTATACAGTCCATACGTAGCAGATCCTTCCGCCCACTATCGCGTTTTATTTGTGTACACTGATATAGTTGAGCCACAAATTATAGGCGATGCATTAGCTCCTATTTTACGCATTGTTAAAGTTAGTGGAAATGATGGAGAAATGATTTGTGAACAATATGATCGACCACACTTCTTACCTGTGAGTAGAAAAATAATTGATACCATTGAAATCGTTATAAGGACACATCTTGGGGATTTGACTCCATTTCAACGAGGTCGTTCATATGTGAAGTTACACTTTCGACAAAAATACTTGTCTTAATAATAATGTATGTGCCTTATCATTGCTGCTACAAATCATTTGAAGATTATTATGCAAATCAAACAGGTGATGGACTTAATTTTTATCGTGGGGGTACATTTCAAAGAGGTTATGGATTAGGTAGTTTTTTTCGTTCATTGTTTCGTGCTGCTGTTCCTTTATTTAAATCCAGTGCTAAAGTAGTTGGAAGAGAAATGTTACGCGGTGGTATGAACGTATTAAATGACGTAGCTCAAGGAAATGATTTAAAAGAAGCAACTAAAAAGCATCTGAAAGTTGCTGGACAAGTTCTTTCTGATAAAGCTGCTAAAAAGATGAAAGATATGATTGGTTCTGGTCGCAAGAAAAGTTATAAAAAGAGAAAACTCTCCAGCAAACCTCACATTTCATCAAAAGCTAAGAAGGTGAAAACACAAGATATTTTTTCTTAAAAATGAGCTATATGATACACAAAGATTCTATGCCATGTACGAAGTCAGAATTAGATTTGTTTGTAGTGCCTCCAACACAGACTGTAATAGAAAAGGGTCAATTCATTGAATATTTTCCTCTCGCTAACATTCGAGATAATTTACCAGTGGAATTCAATGTTTCAGGCACTGCTGATGAATACATTGATTTATCATCCTCTTACATCTTCATCAAAGCAAAAATAGTAAAATCCGATGGCTCACCTTTAAATGATACTGATGTTGTAGCACCAGTAAATTTATTTTTACACTCTTTATTTTCACAAGTAGATGTGAGCCTGAATGAAAGAAATATATCAGCTG
Organism: Latrodectus elegans; assembly: GCA_030067965.1. Taxonomy (NCBI): domain Eukaryota; kingdom Metazoa; phylum Arthropoda; class Arachnida; order Araneae; family Theridiidae; genus Latrodectus; species Latrodectus elegans. The sequence goes on along the minus strand of CM057818.1, from coordinate 67,242,589 downwards.
CTACAAATACATACCCATACAGAGCTTACATAGAAACAATATTGAATTATGGAGAAGACGTTAAAAAGAGTATGCTTACATGTGAATGTTTTTACAAAGATATTGATTTTAATAAAGTGAATACCTTAGAAGAGAATGCTGATCCAGGTTTAAAAAAACGATATGAACTGATCAAGTGTAGCAAGACCATTGATATGATAGGTCAAATACATTGTGATATATTTCAACAAAACAAATTATTATTAAATTTAGTTGATTTGAAGATCAAAATGATTCGTAGTAAGCCTGAATTCTGCTTACTATCTCCTACCGAAGAAAACCAGTTTCAAGTTATTCTGGAACATGCATCACTTTTCATTAGAAAAGTAAAGATTAATGCAGGAGTTTCTATGGCACATTTAAAAGCACTGGAAAAAAATTCTGCGAAATATCCAATTGATCGAGTTTTATGCAAATTGTATTCTGTGCCAAAAGGCAGTTGGTCTTTCATGCAGGATAATGTATTCTTAGGTATTATGCCTAAACGCGTTATTATTACATGTTTAAATAATGTTTCAATAAGTGGTCAGTATAAATTAAATCCATTCAACTTCAAACATTACAACGTTAATTTCATATCTATATATGTGAACGGATTTCCAATTCCTGGAAAGCCTCTTGAGCTGAATTATGATTCTGGAAATTACATTCGAGCCTACCATTCACTTTTTTCCGGATATAATAGAGAAAAAGGAATTTATCTAACAAGAGATGAATATTTGCTAATGGATATACACTATATGCTTTCGATTTAACACCGGATTTATGTAATGATTCTCACTTCAATCTACAACATCATGGAAATTTGCGAGTAGAAGTAAAATTCGCAAAGCCTCTTTTGGAAACAATTTCAGTGCTTATTTATGCGGAGTTTGAAAATGTAATTGAAATCACGAAATCAAGAAATGTTTTGTGCGATTTTGCAAACTGATCATGAATACTTCACAGTTACAAAGAATATTATCTCGAAATCATTTTACAAAGCATTCATTTTTAGGAGTGTTTGCGAGTGATGAATTACCTGTTACCATTGACCACTATCCTGCATGCTTTATTGCAAATGTTGATCCTTCAACAGAGTCTGGAAGTCATTGGCTTGCGTTTTATATTGCGTCACCTGATCAACTTGAATTCTTTGATTCCTACGGGAATTCCCCTTTCTATTTCTCAGAATTTATATCTCCCTACGCAAAAAGATTTCATTATTTAGATTACAACTCAATACTTCTACAAACAAGTCTAACTGCGGTATGTGGACACTATTGTATTTACTATTTGTATTCGAAATGCCGTGGAAGAAAAATGCGAGATATTTTCTCACATTTCATAACAGAAGATTTATGTAATGATGCTAAGGTTTTCAGTTTTGTAGCCAATCATTTTCATGTACGCACAAAATTTTTTCAATAAAGTACTATATAAATCATAAAAATGTGTAATTGTTTTTATTTATCATGAATGATCTATTACTGCAACACCCTTTTACAATGATGATTGCAGGTCCCACTGGTTGTGGGAAAAGTTATTTTGTTAAAGATTTAATAAAATTTAGATCTGATATGTTTTCAAAAACCTTGCATAAAATAGTATGGTTTTACGGAATTCATCAATCATTATACGATGAAATTTCTGATGTTGAATTTGTTGAAGGTTTTCCTAAAAGTTATAGAGAATATTTAGGGTCAAATACTTTGTTTATTATTGATGATTTAATGAACGAATGTGGAAATGATAAACACTTAACTCATTTATTTACGAAAGGAAGTCATCATTTAAATCTTAGTGTTATTTTCATCACTCAAAACCTTTTTCATAAAGGAAAAGAAATTCGAGAAATTTCCCTCAATGCACATTATTTACTTTTATGTAAAAATCGTAGAGATATGAGTCAAATAACTTACCTTGGTAAGCAATTATTCCCTAGAAATATAAAATATTTTCAAGAAGTATTCGAAGATGCTACACGAAATCCTTATTCTTATTTATTTATTGATTTGCGCTGCAATACACCAGAAGAGTTACGTTTAAGGAGTAATATTCTACCAAATCAAATTCAATTCGTATATCAAAAGAAATATTTTTAAGAGAGCAAAGCATTATTAAACATTCATTTCAAAAAATGACATTGACTAAATCACAACTCAGACAGCTAAAGCTGGTGGAAATTTGTCCGCAAAAATTACAAAAAAAATTATTAAAAAAATTGCCGCATTCGTGTATAAAAGCTATTTGTGAATGTTCCCTGAATGTACTTAAAGGAAACATCCCTCTAACAAATAATCAAAAAAATAAACTTCGAAAATATAAATATACATTACGCAAGCTTGCAAACAAGAAATTATCTGCATCTAAAAAGAAAAAAATTATTGTTCAAAAAGGTGGTTTTCTCAACATTTTGATACCAGCAGCATTAAGTGTTTTATCATCAATTTATAATGGAATACGCTAAAAAATTTGCTTTAGTGCCTACTGATCAACTCTCAAAGCATGTACCATCTGAAAAATACCTATCTGGATTCGAAAAAGATATGGCTCGAATTCTTCACAGTTCTCTTCAAGAACATGAAAAAGTTCGACGTTATTATGAAGTACTTCTAAAAAAGATTAAAATGGAACAATATAATTTACCTTGGTCAAATAACGAGTTAATAGAAAACAGTTCATCAATGGAAGAAAACATTTCATCAAAGGAAGAAAACAGTTTATCAAAGGTAGAAAATAAAGAGCATGAAATTAAAAAACCTGAAGAAGAAAGCGATGAATTCCCAATAGAAAAATCAAATCATGAAAATTTCACAAAAAAACTTACAAGGAAAAAAGAAAGTGAAGAAACTATAAATACAAAAATTGCACTGAAAGACTATATGCCAATTGTTATCGATTCAGTTCCAACCGCTTTAAAGAAGCAAGCTGCATCACTTTTTGAAGTTTTGAGAAATAATCCTGATGTCATTCGCTGGAATAATAGAGGAGAAATAATCCATAAAAGGCAACTTCATACTCACTCGAACATAGCAGATCTTTTTAACATGTTATTTACAAACAAGAAAGCTGAAGTTGCTGCAAAGAGCACATTTCTAAAAGCCTTGAGAGAACTCAATGTACCTCGATATTACATAAAAAATAAATATATAAACAAAAATGTAATTTTTGAAGAAAATAGAATTGATAAAAAAAAATCAGAATCTAAGGACAGATCAGTAGAAAGGGAAAATGTGAATTCACCAGAAAAAATTGATGTAAAGAAAACTTTGAGACGTAGAAATATTAAAACTATTTCTAATGTAAAACATAAATGGCTTTCATTGAAATAAAAATTTGAACGTATTTTAGAAAAATGTCTATACATTTTTATCTTCATAAATCACAAACACCTAAAAAAAAATTTGTATAAAACTTAAAACATGTTAATCTTTGAAATATACAATCTCCACATTGTGTTCAGATACTTAAACAAATAAAAATAATATTTAAAAAATAAATAAATTGAAATACATTAAAAATATTATGAACGCTTTATTTTTTAATGTAACATATTAAGAAAAAATACTGTATATATGTAAATAAAACATCAAGTTTTAAGTAACAATAAAATAAGAAATGTTAAAGAAAACGAATATTTATTTAAAAGCGTAAAACACATGGATCTGATGCTACATATAATTCTTTTGCATTTTTCAACATGTTATACAAGTCAATTTTGGATAAAAAAATTCCATTTATATAATTTATTATACCTACATTTTTCTCTACAAACTCATGTGCCACACATTTAATGTCTATCAAGAATACGGCTACATCACCATATCTATGTAATTTATTATTTAACGTCAGACATTCATGGCCAAGCTGATTTTCATAGCCTTCATTACACCCAATACATATGAATTGAGAATTTATCTTTTCTTCCAAATGAGTTTTCAGAAGTTCAATTAACGAAGTTGTTAAAACCATTTCAGCATCTGATGAATCTATGCTTTCCTCTTTCGAAGATACATGTTTTTGTATTTCGGCTAATACTGCATTGCGAAACATTCCACCAAACACAAGTTTTAAAGCAACAGATGTAATTTCGTTTCTAACACTTTTCAAAGTTTCCCACTCAGTTTCACTTAGTAAGCACATATTGGGTTGAAAACACCGTGTAAAGTTCTTTCGCTTAAAATATTGTTGAAGCGAGACATGCGTAGAGTTTTTATGTTTCACACATGCTATCATAAGTCTATCTTCCACAACTAGAGGTTTACACACAGAAGATTCCAAATCAAAAAACACCATTTCCTTAATGAAATGCTGCCAAATAATGGGATTCACTGTTATTCCACTTTTCGTTGGAATAAGTTCCCCTCTGGAATTTCTTTGATATTTCTTCAAATGTATTCTGATAGCATCGGAGAAATCTGAGACAACAGCGTAATTCTCGCCACCGAGGAAAAAGCTGTTCAGAGGAAGCTTGTTTGTCGAGGAGCATTGCTGCTGTTTATCCATAACACGCATTTTCTTAGCACACTTTTTACCCTGGCTTGCAGCTCGTTTCACATTAGAATGTGCAGGAAAGCTCATGATGACAAAATCAATAAAATTACAAATTCGAAAAATTCAAAAAAATTCAGATTGGAAGCTTAGATGTAAATAGCAAGTGAACTTTTAAAGCATGTGAATTCAAGAAAAATTTAGGGAAAGACAATTTTTAGCAAGTGAATTTCAGAAATTTCAGGCTATAACAACTTTTACCAAAGTCAGAGCAAAAATGATTCTTTTCTCCTTCCAATCAGATCTATGTGAGATTTCACGCATGCGCTTTAAGTATATGCGCAGAAGTTTCAATCGCGCATATCCCACATGAATTTAATAGGTAATTAGGGAAGCTAACTGCGCATGCGCGAGTACTAGCGATTTTAATTCGCACTTAGAACATTACAGTACGCATGCGTGTCCGTTTGACCATTTTATACGTGGGATAAGTTCATGACTTATTTTCAGGGTGGAGCATAGTCTTTTATATTCAGATACTCTGCTCCAAAATGATTAAAGTTTTCTACTTTACCTGGAGTTGTGTACAAAGCTTAGAAGATTGTATTCATACATAAGAACGATTTGATTAATTTATTAATTTTCAAGAATTTATTGATTTATATTTATTAAAGAATTCGTCTTTAATTCGTTAAGCTCAAGTTATTAGATAAGAATGGCTGAGATGATTAATCCTGAAGCAGATAGAGCTGTGCTGGAAGTACCTGAAGTAAGTATTTATATTTATTTCAAATTTTATATATTAATATATGTGTCGACTTGTCTCTATGACTTTATTTATATGTATATTTATTCGAAATATTTATATATATATTTTTCATAGAGTGTTTTGTTGGCATTAAATACAGATGAAATAAATAATCCATCTACTGTGCGAGAAAATTCTTTTACAAATATCAACCTTATTCCTTCAACAAGTAGAGTTTCTAACGTGGAGCGACCTGATTCACATGTGAGTACTTTTAAAAACTTTAGAAATATTTAAAAGTGCATTCTATTCTTTCCAAACCCTTAGAAGTTTGCGAACTTTCATTCGGTTTAGAGAATTTTTCATGCATGTTAATCAAGCGTGAGGAGTGGTATACATATAGAAAAACGAAATATTTTAAAGTACAGGCCATTCTTTTCCCGCCCTTAGAAGTTTGCGAACTTTCATTCGGTTTAGAGAATTTTTCATGCATGTTAATCAAGCATGAGGAGGGGTATACAAATAGAAAAGAGAAATACTTTAAAGTATAGGCCATTCTTTTCCCGCCCTTAGAAGTTTGCGAACTTTCATTCGGTTTAGAGAATTTTTCATGCATGTTAATCAAGCATGAGGAGGGGTATACGAAGAGAAAAACAGCAAATATTTTAAACGACATGCCCTTTTTTCCTAACCTTTCCAGGTATAGAAACTTCTATTGAGATAAAAGATGTTTCTTTTCCCCATCTATGTTAAGGATGAAAGGTGTTTAGAAAAGAATGAAATATTTTAAAGTACGCACACTGTCTTCGCTTTTAACATAGCGGGAACTTCAATCAGATAGGGAGGATGGATTCTTTTATTCAGGTGTATCAACCAAATGGAAAAAAGAGCCAGTCTGGTGAGGTGCGTTGAAAATTGGATAGTTTCAGATGAGCAAGTCTATTTTTTTCTGCAGCATTGTAATAACTTTCAATTGGATTGATATATTATACAGCGATCCGCTCGGTTTTCAACGAGACGGTAAAAATGCTGTAGGGTAGATTGTGATCAAAATGAAAAGGTTTGTGAAAGGGAGTAATTTCTCTTAATTATGTGTTTACGAGAAATCTTTTACCATGTAAAAATAATATGGAAATAGCTGGTTTGTTTAAACTTGTTATTCTATTTGATAAAAATATTAATATAAAGATTAGTTTAAAAATTTTAAAGTTTAATAAAATTTAAAGGAAACGAAAAGTTGAGATTCGGATTAAATCATATTTATCTAACAACTTTATAAAACGTTTGTAATTTTAATGTAAATATAATTAAATAAAAATTAAAAATGAAAATTTTAAGAGTTGACTTTACATTCATAGGTTTGTGATAAATGTAAAAAAACGTTTTCCTCAAAGAAGAACTTAAACCAGCATATGAAGATTCATATGGGGGAGAAAAAATTTCTATGCAACATATGGGATAAAAAATTTGCTCGCAAAAGTGATCTAAACAGACACTTATTAACTCATGAAAAAAATGGAAAGGTATGAATGTACAACGTGTAAAATTTCTTTTAGTAGAAAAGATAATCTTGCTCGACATGCGTTGATGCATTTAACATCACATAAGTGTGATATTTGTGAAAAAATTTATACAAGAAAGCAAGATTTAAGACATCATGTAATCGATGAACATTCCTCTTCTGCCGTAGTCAAAAGAAAAGCGTCGTCCTCAACAATTCGCCCAAAACGTATAAAAAAAAGTAAAGAGAGTGTGCTAGATGTTTTCAATACTCACACAATTATACCATCGGGAGAAGTGAAAGGTGATTTAATGGAATTTTTTAAAAGTATACGAAATGAAATTGTGCATAAAGTTATGGAAGAGATTAATGAAAAAAGATCAATTAAATGGTCATAAAAATAAACATGGTTCGTAATGCAAGCGAAGATGTTGAGGACGAGACTCTATCTGCTTTCTTTCGCAGTAATTGTGTAACTGAATTAATCCCAGATGATACATAATAATTTGGAAGAAGCATACCATAAAGTTCAACTTTCGTTAGAAGAATTTTCTCAAAGAGGCTTAATTTCATTGAAAAATTAGATCTTTCAATAGCTAGATACCGGCCTTTACGAGCCCTCTACCGAAAAAGATAGCTGCAAAAAAAGCCGTTCTTAATATTAGAAATAATGATGAAAAATGTTTAGTTTGCTTGCTGACAAAATACTTGTGGAAGAAAAAAATATGCCACAACGCGTTAGTCATTATCTCCCACATGAAAAGGAAATTAATTTAGGTAACGCTCAATGTCCGATACCAGTTTCGAAAATTCCAACAATAGAAAAATTAAATAATATGAGAATCAATGTGTTTGGATACGAAGATGGGGAATTTTTTCCTATACATATTTCAAAACAAACAAATGAACATTGCATAAACTTGCTATTGATTAGCAATGAATCTACAATGCATTATTGTTTAATACGAAATATGTCTAGACTCGTAAGTAGCATATCAAAATCAGAGCATGCTTGCTATGTTTGTTTCAGATGCTTGCATCGATTTGTAAGTAAAAGAGTTCTTGATTCACATATTGCATATTGTGAAGAACATAGAGCTCAAAATGTTAAAATGCTTGAAGAGGGTAAAAATATTTTGTCTTTTACAAACGTGCATTTTCAACAGCCATTACCCTTTATAATTTATGCGGATTTTGAGTCCATTCTGTGTCCTATAGATACTGCAAGGCCTGACATTAAGAACTCTTTTTCCCACCCAATTGCTAAGCATAAAGCAAGTGGATATGCTTACATTATTGTAGGTCCAGATGGAAAAAGTTACAAACCGATAACAGTCTACAGAGGGTATGATGCAGTAGATCATTTTTTAAAAAATATTCTAAAAGAAAAAGATGAACTTGAAAATATATTGAAGGTTGTAAAACCAATTGTTATGAGTAAAGAGGATGAAGAAGCTTTTGCTACTGCTACTCTGTGTACAATATGTGGGAAAGAATTAGGAGTAGATAGGGTGAGAGACCACGATCATCTTACAGGAAAATTTCGAAACGCGATTCATGCATCATGCAATTTAAAATTCAAACTTAGAAAAATGATACCAATTGTTTTTCACAATTTAAAGGGATATGATGCTCATCACATCATGACAGGATTAGGAAAAATTAATGATCACGAAATAAATACTATTGCGAGCAATATGGAAAATTATATTTCCTTCTCAATAAATAAAAAACAAAAAGGAGTGCTTGTTCAGTTACAATTTATAGACAGCTTTCAATTTTTGTCAACTTCTCTCGAAAAATTAGTTTCGAATTTAAAAAAAGATTTTAAAATACTGATTGAAAATTTACCAAAAAACTATGAATTGTTAATTAGAAAAGGTGTTTATCCTTATGAATACATAACATCATTTGAAAAATTTAATGAAAGTAACCTTCCCCCACCATCTGCATTTTATAGCTCTCTAAGTAATGAAAAAATTACTAATAATGACTATGAACATGCTATGAATGTATGGAAAACTTTTGGCATAAAAAATCTTGGAGAATATCATGATTTATATGTTAAAAGTGATGTACTCTTACTCGCTGATGTTTTCCAAAATTTTCGTGACTTATGCCAAAAAAATTATGGTTTAGATTGTGCTTATATGATGACAGCCCCTGGCCTTGCTTGGCAAGCATGTCTCAAAATGTCGTCACAACCTCTAGAATTATTAACAGATCTAGAGATGCATCTTTTTATTGAAAGAGGGATAAGAGGTGGTATATCCACTATAACTAAAAAATATGCTGCAGCTAATAATAAATATCTTTCATCTTATGATGATAAAAAACCTAGCTCGTATATAGTTTATTTAGATGCAAACAATCTATATGGTTGATAATGATATATTCTAATCCTATGGAGAATTTGAATTAATATCCCCTGAGAGTGTATCTGAAAAAGATCTATTATCTCTACCTCCAGATAGTCCTGAAGGGTACTTTTTAGAATATGACATCTTTTATGATGCAGATTTACACCTGGCTCATAGTGAATATCCTCTATGTCCTGAAAAAAATGGAAATAACGTCAAAAATGCTTTCCCCTTATACTCAAGAAGTAATGAAAATATTTGGAATTCCTGAAAACTATAAATCTGTAAAACTTGTTCCGAATTTAAATGAAAAAACAAATTATGTTTTACATTACCGTAACCTTCAGCAATACATATCCTTTGGATTGAAATTAAAAAAAAATTCATAAGGTTTTAAAATTTAAGCAAAAGCCGTGGTTAGAAGAATATATTAAATTCAACACTGAAATGCGCAAAAATGCATCGTCGGCATTTGAAAAAGATCTTTTTAAATTAATGAACAATTCAGTGTACGGGAAAACAATGGAAAATGTTAGAAATAGAGTAGATATACAACTAGTGAATAATAGTAAAAAAGCAGAAAAATTGGTCGCAGCTCCAACTTTTAAATCCTTTTCCATTTTTAATGATAATTTAGTAGGAGTAGAAAGATTAAAGAAAAGTATAATTTTAAACAGACCCATATATGTTGGGTTTGCAATACTTGAACTGAGCAAATTACATATGTACAATTTTCACTATAATGTCATTAAGCATGAATATGGAATGAAAGCGCAACTTTTGTTCACTGACACCGACTCACTGACGTATGAAATTGAGACTGAAGATGTACAAAGATATGGAAAAGTATAAACATTTGTTAGACACCTCAGATTATCCGAAAAACCATTTTCTCTATAGTGAAAGGAACAAGAAACGTATTGGGTGTTTCAAAGATGAACTAAATTCAAAATTAATTAAGGAGTTTGTAGGACTTAGACCTACAATGTACTCATTTCTTTCAGAAGAAGGGGAAAAACGCACTGCGAAAGGTGTATCTCGAAGTGTGATTAACCCCTTGACTGACTTTGACGAGTCTGACTCGTCATTGATTTCCTGGGCCATCACAGACTTTGACGAGTCAGACTCGTCAAGCGCTTCTTTCGGCGGACGCCGTGCAAGTTACAATTAGATTACATAGTTGCTTCACTCGTTCGACGATTCTCATTTAAAAAAGCACACTGAAAGTAAGAGTTCAGTTTAGCAGAAGTCTCGCACGGTGAATGTTATACTAGCCAATATTTGAGTTTAGTAAAGATTATAAATAATCCCCCGTAACATGTATAAGCCGGATGCATTATATGAAAGTGGGGATGATGGTGTAAATTGATGGTGTAGTTCAATTAAGCGAAATTAAATAGTTTTTTTTTGTCGCATCAAATTCCATTTAATTCGTCAGTCAAGGGGTTAAAAAAAAATTGAAACATCAACAGTATAAAGAATGTTTACTAAAAGTTAAACGCACGCATGAAATTCAACATCGGATACATAATGAAAAACATATTCTATACACTCTTCAGCAGAATAAAATTGCTTTATCACCGTTTGACAATAAGAGATATATATTAGATGATGGAATAAGCACTCTGGCGTATGGGCATCACATAATAACTGATAAATTTATGGAAGAATAATATATAAATATTCTAGGCACTTTGTAATAAAAGTTTTAAATTTTAGAATAGTATTCATTATATTAATTTGTGGACTAGGACTGCTACTATCTTAACTTCATTTAGTTAACTAGTAGTGGTGAGACCACATTAAAAAAAACGCATCGACTGTCCTACCTCTTGGTGGCGTGGAAACGGACAGATTTCTTTTTCAGAGATTTTCCTTTTTCATAATATTTAAAATAAGATTTATTAATTATTTATAATAATTTTATATTTTGTGTATTTGTAGATTTATTTTCATCTTTAGTTCTTTTTTGAGAATAAGAATTTCATTGTATAGGTTCAGAAACAAAATCTGAGCAAGAGCGTATGGGATGGTAGTTAGCGTGCACAAAATTACTATCGCATACGCTCTTTTGCAGGTTGAGAGTTCAAATCTCAGAGTAAAAATAGGAAAAAATAAATGTATTAAAATCAATGCACATTTATATATATATATATATATATATATATATATATATATATATATATCTTTTAGTTATACTTTCTGTCGATAGATGGCGCCAGGAAAAATAAAAAATATTTTAGAAAGAAAAATTTTGTTGCCATTTCTCAGGATATAAACTCGAAATAACCAATTTAAAACAATCGATATATTATCACATGTTCTTAACTTTACCTACGTGTTTGTCATTAAAAAGCGTTGCCATTCCGTAAAAGTAAATTTAAATGTTGCGATTCTGTATAAGTAAATTTAATTGTTGCCATTCTATAAAAATTAAGTGTTGCCACTTTTTCCTTAAAAACTTTCAAAAATAAATAATTCTTTAGCAGTAAACAAAAACTAAAACTTAAAAAACTAAAATAAACAATTAAACTTCACTATCAAGAAAAAACAACTAAACTTTACCAGCAAAAAAAACAACTAAACTTTATTAGCAGGAGAAAACAACTCAACCATAAAAAAAACAACTCAACTTAACCAGCAGGAGAAAACAACTCAATTTAACCAGCAGGAGAAAACAACTCAACGACTGCGCGGCTGCGCCTCCTGTTCCAGAACCGGTATTTCCCTACTACTGAGGGTGGTGGTGAGGGCGATGGTGGTGAGGGCGGTGGTGGTGAAGGGAAAAAAACCTCCTAGGGGGCGGAAAAACTGGTGGATGCTCTGCTGGAGATGGTAGTGGACTTTGTGCGGGAGGTGGTGGAATTTGCACGGGAGGTGGTGATGGATGCAATGGAGGAGCAAGTGGGAGCGCGGGTGGCAATTGGGGAGGAGAAGGTTTGTACCTTCTCAATACTATCCTTGGTTGGTTATTCAGAATGGCCTGGATCTGGGCCGGGAGGAGTCTTCGCCCTGTTTAAATGTATATAAATTTAGTATTCCAGTTTTAATATGCCAAGAGTTGCAATTTCTCAAATGAAAATTAATCCTGTACTACATCTAAAGTTCTCACAACATTGAAATAGACAAAGATTACGTAAATGATTCATTCGTTTTGGAAAGGCTACATTTTCAGAACAATTACTCGTACACGTGACATTTGTGAAAAGAGAATAGAAGGCTACACTGTCTTTCAGTGATTGAGGAATGAAAGGGTTGTAACCGATTGAATATGAGGGTAAGCAAAAAATTTTTTCTTGAATATGTTTACATATTCTAGCTGTGCAATACACTTTCAGAAGAGATTATGGAAAAGAAACGCCTATTTATATTAAGCATTTGGTAGTTTTATCCACAGTTTCAAGAAACTTATTGGTTGCCAGAAACGATTGTGTGAAATTTAATTGCACAAGATACTGGTTAAGACAAAATACGGCAAGCACGCGTTAAATAAAATTTAAAATAATGTTAGGTAATGAAAAGTCTAAAATAATGTTGCTAGCAAGAACTTTAGATAAGTTTAATTGAGTTGATCTACATAAAATGTATGAAATACGGTACATCCAGGCTATGATTGAACTTATTTCAATAGGCGTTCATGATAAAAATTTGTAGGGGTATGAACACTGTCTTTTCTTATATTCTTGATATGCGTTCATGATAAATTTTTGAAATACAGCTTTTTCAAAACGAATGTTCATTTATGGTAATCCCTTGTATGAATTTGGGTCAGTTAAACATTTCATCCCCGTGACTAAAATTTATAATAATGCATTATATTATACATTGAATTTTTTTCACACAATTAACAAATTATAAATTTAAATCCAAAGAGAAGCATTTAGTTTTCATGTAATATAAATAATATTTCCAATTTACAATATTTACTAAAATGATTGTAAGGCTAATTATTCTTGCATATTATTAGAAATATTTGAATACAATTTTTATACTTAGACTAACCGAATTAGTGAAGTTTCTTGTAATTTTGAAATTTAATATCTTGTATCACACAGCATTATAATTTCCATATGTATGGCATCCGTAACATCTTATAACATTTAAATTTCAGGTTGAAATATTGTCTTAGAGGCCATCACCACTGTGTTCTTAAAATCAAATTTACTTTTAATCCTAGTTTTTTTTTTTTTTTGTATGTATTATTTGGTAGAAAAAAAAAAAAGGAAACCCTTTTTTGGTTGACTGCTGTAATGTTTGATGTTTACAAAAGGAAAGTTGCTCGAGATTTCATTAGTTAACATTAGAAAAACCAATTTTTCCTTTCAAAAGTAGACTGTTCCACACTGCAGGATCAACTATTCCTGAAATATGTATTCCAAAATTTATATAGGGAATTCTAGAGCAATAGAAATCATAAGCACAACTCAAGTCTAAAAATTTGACTATTTTTTATTTATTTTTTTTTTTAGGTGTGTTTAGTTCTAACCATCTAATTAGTTAAGAAAAGTGTGTTCGCAATCATTTAACATTTCTACATACATAATTAAAGGATTGCAAAATTACGTTGAAATACGCAAACTATTTTTACAATACAATGTACACCAGAAAATAATAGTTTTTTTAAACTTTCATAAGTTACCACGGAATCTCATGATTAAATATATTTTTAATATTTATGAAATATTCATATATTAATTAACTCCCCACATTATCTTCAGTTTTTATATTACAAACATTTTGTATACATGCTTAATTTTTCCACCTCTACATCCAAGAATATAATTTTTCTAAAGTTATCGTGTAAGTTTAAATATCATGCCTCTCTCTTACACATTAACTTTAGTTCTTACTTTGCAAAGATTTCGTATATATGCTTAGTTTTTCCACCTCCACCTCCAAATACAAGAATATACTTTCATCTAAAGTTACTGTGCAAGTTCATATATTATATAACTTGCACATTAACTTCAGTTCTTTTAATTAAGCAAATACTTCATATTCATGAATAATTTTTCCACCTCCAAATACAAGAATATACTTTTATCTGAAGTCATTGTGCAAGTTCATATATTATGTCTCTCAGTTGCACATTAACTTTAGTTCTTACTATGTAAAGGTTTTGTATGGATGTTTAGTATTTCCCCCTCCACAAAGAATATACTTTTATCTAAAGTTATTGTGCAATTTCATATATTATGTCTCTCACTTGCATATTAACTTCATTATTTCTTACTTTGCAATGATTTCGTATATATGCTTAGTTTTTCCACCTCCAAATACAATATACTTTCATCTAAAGTTACTGTGAAAGTTCATATATTATGTAACTTACACATTAACTTCAGTTCTTTTAATTAAGCAAATACTTCATATTGATGAATAATTTTTTCACCTCTAATATATTTTCATCAGTTTCAGATGTCTTGAGTTAATATTTTATAAAATAGAAGGAAGAAATCAACACATTTTTACCAAGAGAATCGACAATCAGAAATATTTTTTATTCAAACTGGAGGTACTTGATCTCTCTGCAATCTTATTAAGCAGTTAAGGTTTTTGAGATAATCAGATTGCAATTTTTTTAGAATCAAAAATATGATGAGTTAATGTAAATAGAAACCTACTTAGATAATTAGCATAACACATTTAGCAACATCTTGATGAAAAAACTGATGAGAAAATTTAGTATTATAAAACGAACAATATTAGTCTTGACCTGAGAAGAGAGCCTTTAAAATCAGAATTGTAAAATTGAGTAGGGAAATAAAAGCAAAACTAATTACAGAATAGTTTTTATCTTATTTGCATGTTTACCCCATCAAAATTGAAATTAAGCATTGTTGTACACTTGGTAAAAGACTGCTCTTTTATTAAAAAAATATTTTAGAAAAAAAAAAAGCTATTTTTCTCAAATTTTTGAAGTTTCAACTCAGTAAAATTTGTCCAGGGACTGAAAGCATAACTTTTAAAAATTGTTCCTTAGATTTATATATTGTCTTTCCCTCACCTCTATAAAATATTCATTGATTTAGTTGTAATTGAAAGTAATTATCTGTTGCTGTAGTAGAGCACAATTGTGTACTGGATCATTTAAAATCGCTTCTTTATGGAATTCAATTTCAAACAGCAGAGGACATTCATTTCTATACTAGGAAACTGCAATAAATATTTGTATTTTTTAGGTATGTTTTGCGGATCAAACTTTTTCATAAAGACTGTTGCGATTTTGCAGCAGTGTCAAGTCACTAACGGTAAATAGTTTTATAAAAATGAAACGAGCATTTGACCTCTTGATCGTAAATTTTCGTATAAGCACCTTGCTTTAAATCTTTCGTATGTGAAGCTACAATTTTTTATAACTAAGTATTTGCTCAATTTAAGCAAATAGAATTTGAATAAATGTCATTTGATTTAGTTTCTTAAAGGTCATTCATACCAAGGCAAAGATGGTTGCCAAATTAAGTGTAGGTTATACAAATAAAATTGTACAACATAAACAGAATGAATCCACAGATGGAACCTTTGCAAGTCATTTAATATCAGATTATATCCGTGAGCCAATTCTTAAAAATAAATTTTAAATTCCTTTCATCTTGTTTCTAGATACATTTAAAGATATTAAATTATCTAACATTTTAATTACGTGCTGTAAATGTTTTGTTTAAATGTTTTTTTTTGAGGGGGGGGGGAATTTTAACAAATCTGAAAGTG
The DNA here is from genome assembly GCA_030067965.1 of Latrodectus elegans. NCBI lineage: Eukaryota > Metazoa > Arthropoda > Arachnida > Araneae > Theridiidae > Latrodectus > Latrodectus elegans. The sequence goes on along the minus strand of CM057818.1, from coordinate 67,226,757 downwards.
TAAAGACTGCTGCATATTCTGAATTCGGTCAGGAAGTTTGTCTCAATGCGTTTTGGAATGAAACAAAATCTAAGAAAAGTACTGAGTTGTATAGAAAATATGGCTTAAAATAAACAGCAATATGGCAATATTTTATTGAACATTTCTTTTAATAATAACCAAGTAGAAAAGTTACTAAGTTATATATCTATATCAAACTTTCTCTTCATTTCATATACAATAGCCCAGCAAACAAGTAGGAAAAGTTTTATGCAAATATTTCTTAAAATGTCATGTTAACGGTTTGGAGAATTCGTAAAAAATAAACTTTTGAGGCAATTGTATTTAAATTGAGAGTTTCGTTTCTGATAGTTTGCCATTCTTTTCCGATTGTATAAATCATACTGGCCTGATACTTATGGCTCTAAATTAACAAATAGAAAAATATAGTAAAAAGTGAAACACCTTTTTTCTTTCGGTTTGAAAACATAACTTCCTGTTTCATTTTTCAAAAAAACTACTTACTTTAAAATCTTGTATTTTTTGACATACAGTAAAACGAAAATATACTTTGGAAACTGAACATTTCTGAGTACTTTTGATTGATTCTTGGAGTTTGATGGGGGCAGGGTTCAATTCTGAACAAACTGCGCCATACACAAGTTTTGAGTACAAGATTCTTACATTAAAGTTACGCATATAATCAAAAATAAATAAATTCTAAATTAGGCTTAATTTATTAGTCTGGCTTACTTGCAAAAATAAAAATTTAACTATTATACTTTCTTGTATAAAGTTAAAAGTTTAACTATTATTAATAGCAAAAGTTTGCTAGATCTAATATTGGTTAAAGCTTGCTGAACGTCAGAGCCCTACTATCCTAAGGATAATTCCTTAACTTACATTTAACATTGAAAATACCGCACCAAGGAAGAGAGGTACGACCACTAAACTTCGCATACTTTAGCGAGAACCCTTATGCCAATGATACTAGCTTGATGCAAATGCGCAAGATCACTCATCCTGCAGTGGTACAATTACAAACTGCCTTGACTATTGAAATAATTGTATTATCGGCAATTAGGAAGTTATTCCCCTATTTTCGGTGAATTGAATTTTAGACGTGATAATTACAATTCTGACTCAGTAATTAGATGAATGGCAGGTATTCGGTTGGTTGGTTCTTCCCACTATTAAGTGGCTTCGTTATAGTCTGAAAACTATACTAGTCCATATATATTTATAACCAAGTGCATAGTTATGAACACCGTTGAATCAGATTAGGAGCAGTGGAAACTAGATTGTAAAATTTCCCGTATCCAAGAGACTAGCCGAGAGGATTTTACGGCAAGCAATCGTGGAACCCTGTGACACGTTACGATACAATTGAAAACAAGGAGGGTAGGTATGATTTAAATTCTCTATTCGTATGCTGCATTTCACACTAGAACACTCGTGTCACTGTCTACAATGATGCAAAGTCATACGTGGAATTCCAGGAAAGCCAAACGTTTAGTGATAAATGATGGTTCGTTTTGAAAGCGGGATGTGGGAATACTCATTGTAGAACTGCAAAATCCTAACTATCGCACGATGCGCTGCTCAGCCAGCGGGCTTCGTGGTCTGGGGTCATAGACTACGATAGCCGGTTCACTTTAATTATCGTATGTGCCATATCAAAGTTTCAGTGCTTACTTTCTGAACTCAGTTCTATTTACTTTAAGCATCCAAACTTGAGGTGGGATTTGAAACCACAAACTGTGGAAACTGAGGCAAGAGCGCTAACCATTCAACCAGGAGAGGCGCTATTGATGTTCTGTTATTTTGTTTAATTGTGTGCATGGTATTAGTTTAATTGTATTAATTTTGAGCGATTAAGTGAATCCCATCTGTATCATTAGATTTCAATTTAATACGATGCTTCTTTTTCTGGTCCACTGTTTCCAATATATTAAGAAATATTTTTAAATTTAAATATATCTTAGTATAGAATGTCTAGTAAAATAATCGGGCAACTTTTAATTAAATAAACCATTAACTAATTTGATTGTAAGTCATGAATGTGCCAAATTTATAACTTGCAATATTTGCATTTTCAATACGTAAAAAGTCTTTATGAAGTATACAACTCAGTGCAACAGAATGAAGTCTTTTAATATGTTTAAATAGATTCTTACGTCTTCGGCGTGGTGGCGGTAGTGTATCTGGTTTTACTAATCCAGATCTTAATAGCATTGTTTTTATCAAAAGCATCAAATCTGTAAAAAAAAAAATTTCAAAATTTTTGTATAACCACATAAATTCATTTAATTATGATTTTTATGTACAATAATATAGCAAGTATTACAATCGCAGTCTAAATTAAGAATGAAAATTGAAACTCATACGTGCAATAAAAGACATTGAATATAGTAGTTAAATTCAAAAAAAAGATCTGCCTTGAACATAGTTTTACCGAATTCGTGTTGCCAAGATAAACTGTAACCGTACTTGGTATATTTTTTCGAGGCTTCTTATGTAATACAAACCTAAACGGATTCGCTGAAAAGGGGTGTGACCAATGTCGTTAACTAGTAGGGCGATTGGAATAATGTAAGAAAATGTGGAAAACGCAAAGAGAAATTTGTTGAAACCAAAAGCTAGTTAATGCAATATTTAAAATCACTTACTATAATACTTATATTCAATTTTTTTCTCTCTAATAAAAAAGATAAAATATTTGATTCATAAGTTATTTATGACAGGATGACTAACATTTTTCTTTTAAATTGCATGAAACTTGTATGGAATAAATTCTGTAATCAAAATAGATCATTTATCTAACTACTTCTAAAATAAAATTTGTAATCTTCCATCAATTTAATTTATCTAATTTATCACATTAATAGTTTTTTATTAATTTACATTTTATTTGTAGCTTCATATATTTCAATAATTTATAAAGTTTCAGTTGATAAAAAGAATTTAAATTCAACACTTATTTCCAAACACTTAAAAAGCGTGGAATTAACTATGAAGTAAGATACAACTTATAATTGGAATATATGTTTAAAGAATTGTACTCCTCCAAAGCATGGAAAATTATGATACCATGTACTCGTTTCTAATCAGTAATGATTATCATCCATTACTGATTAGAAACGAGTACTATTTTTTTTACTTTATTACTCCATCTATCATAAAAATGATATATTATCAATAATCATTCTAGAAAACAGTTTCATGTATCTTTGTTTTTAATATCGTATCTTTTACGCATAAGTTTTAGCAAGTTTGTTTTTCGCTCAACGGTCATTTTTTGCACACGAGGGCTAATTAGACCGGGACCTACGGCTTAAAGTGGATTCTGAACCACTACAAACATCTATGCCCAAGGTGGGATTCGACCCCACGAACTGTTAAACCGAAGGCAAGAGCGCTAACCATTCGGATGCCAGCTCGGCAAGTTTTAGCAAGAGTAAAGCAGATATTGGATGAAATTTTGACTTCAATATTTAAAAACTGTTGATGTCCTTAGTCTGATAAAAAAATATTTTGAATGAATTTAATCGGATCTGATAGATGATATTTAATAATTTAATTTTTTTCGTTTATTCTATTTATACCTTTATAAAGTATTATAAGATGAACTGTAATTTTCTTAAATCTGAAAATCGAAATTTACTTTTGAATAAGCAAAATTTTTGCATTAAAGTTTTCCTTCGAAAGAAAATAATTTATCTCAGGAAATATACATTCGAAATTCTCAGTGATATAAATTATTAAAAACCTGTGTGTTAAAAATGTTCAATTTATTTACCTTCAGCCGTTAAACATAAATTTTTGAATTATTTTCAGATAATATATAAAATATGAACCGAACTTAAATCACAAATACTAAACAAATTAAAATTATTTTTTTGTTTTAGTAGATTTATCGTTTAGAATTTAACAGGTATTCTTTATTTCCTAAAATTATAAATGATTTTCATACTTTATTACAATAATGAATTTTCTGATTTTCGGAACTAAGCATCTTAACTAATCATACGATGGTTGGAAAAATATTCTATTATTCAATAGTTGACACTTATATCAAATCTAATTTTTTTCCTTTATTTCACTTTAAAAATTGCTCATATAAATTTAACTTAAAAATTAATTTTCAAGATTCATTAATGCTGTAATTTTCAATACTTACCCTAGAACCGAATTTATATAATTTATATAATTAAATGAATTTCAACAACCTAAATATAAATTGCAATTTATTGGTATATAGTAATTCTTTTTCCAAATTTTAACTATTGGTAAAAGAGTAGATCGCATTTAGTTTTTCTGATAAAGAAGCATTATTTCTTTATCAGAAAAACTAAACGTGATACACTTTTTACCTATAGTTAAAATTTTATATAAAAAAAATGAAGTATTACTTAAAAATATTATCCCCGATATGTACTGTCCAAATTGCTTTCTTAAAAAACTAAGCATCCTTAGTTAAAGCACTATATCTCATATTTTTTAAGTTGTTTATCAACAGTTAACTTCATTAGCTAATTTGAAACATTTACTATTATAAAACTGGTTTATTGCAATTTATGTGATAAAATTACCCACTTCCATAAATTCCTAATTCTTTTATTGGAATTTAAAAACTATTCATTTAGGAGATTTATCCACTTAAATCAGTCATTAGTAATTTACAAAATACCTCCAAAAATAAAAGCTATACAAAAAAATATGTAAATGATTACTTAAAAGGAGGAAAGTTGATGAAAAGAAACTATTTTTTACATTTTGCAGTTATAAATTTAAACATCTTTATGCATTTGAAATGTCTTGCAATTTAATTTAAAGATGTATAGCAAATTATTGATGATGAATATCTTGATTTATGGATCAATAATCCAGGGAAAGTTTTAAAAGTAAGCTCATGACATAACTTATTGCCTTCTCATGAGATATCCAGCAAGATTCATTGCTCTTTTTACGCGAGTCCTAGTTTTTTTTTTTTTCTTTCTACAAGCTGTTTAAGTCAAGTTAAATTCTATGTAAAACTGTAATACTAATTAATCAAATCATTTCTATTCAAAATAAGGAATATCTAATTAATATTGCTTCGACTGATAAATATATCAGCACTTCTCTGGAAGTGATTATTTACTATTTAAAAAAATCAAAATGAAAATTTTTTAGATTTTAATTTTCTGAAATATTAAATATTCTACGAGTTTTTTTATAGGCAATTAAATCTTTTACTTAAAAAACAATATTTTGTTAAAATTTTATATTTTCTTTTATAAATATAAAATGTTAACTTTTAATCTTATTTTAACAAAAAATGAAATATAGCTCCCAAAAGAGGAAATTCCATAAAATTGAAATACGATTAATTAAAACTTCTCAGAATAAAATTAAATTACAGATAAAAAAGTTTTGTTAGATGTCCTTAAAATTTGCATCGCTAATAATCTATAAGAAAAGCATATAAACTGAGAAAATTTTCGTTTCGAATAAAATGAATGAATATGAGCTACGTATTTTTTTACTCACAGCAATTTCGATTACACTACAATGAGAGTAAAATTATAGCGTCCCTAATTTATTAGATAAATGATTTCATCATGTTAAGATTTATGTTTTTATTATTTTACATCTTCCAATCTATTGTCATTTTTAGTGACTTCTTATAAATATAGTAAAAAATAATTTTAACATTAACTTTCAAATATTTTCATTTAAAATATTTGAGCCTTCAGTAAATGTGTATACATCATGCTAATACCAAAGCTTTGTTTTCATTTTCTGATAAATATAATCTTGTCCTTAGATATATATTTATCAGAAAAGGGAAACAAAGCTTAGGTATTAGCATGATACGGACATATAGTTTTTCAATGAGAATTTCATTAAGAGAAATTTAAATATATTAATATTAGTTGTGAGTATTAATATTCTTCAAAGTTTTAATATTCATTTTAAAATCAATTTAGATAGAATTAAATTAATTTTACAAAGTTATTTTTTAACGTTTAACAAAAAAGATGTAAGATTTATTATTTTATTTGCATAAGAACATTTTTTAAAACTAAGCTTTTCCATTTTTTGCCGATCATTTATAAAATTATATAAGTATTTAAAATGATAATTTTATCAGGAAATTAATCAATTTTTAAATTAAAATTAGATTTAATGTAAAATTAATTAAAACCTAAGATATGTATAGATATATAGATATATACCACAAGGGTTAAATATTCCTATGTAACATGGTTTTGCTTAAAATGGACTTGGTTCGAAAATTTTGTCATTTAAAAATCTTGAATTAAAGAACAAAAAATTTATCGAATTTTAATTTCTGTCTACCTAGTATTTATTACATTTACTTGGTTAAAATACCTATTTTTAATTTTTACCATTTATAACAAAAACATGTTTTAACTTGAGAGAAATCATTCTGGAGGAATATAATGAAATCGGACATATTATTCTGCACTGTAAAAAATTTAAAAGTATCTTTAAATATATAAGTTATTGAATAAAAAAGAAAATATACCCTTGTATAAAACAATATGAAAATAATTTAAAATAAAACGAAGATCTTTTGAATAAATGATAAGGAAAAATCTTTTGAATAAAAGATCGGGTACAACAATCTTTAATAAAAGATCGGGAACAACACAATTAAAAGACTAATTCCCAATAAGAATTTTAGTCAATATAAAACTTAAATACTGAATGCATCAGTTTTGGAGAAATAAAAATATTACAAAGTTACGTTTTTTGGCTGAGAATATTTATGATATTATAAGAAATATATAATTCAATGCTTCATGGAAATCGAATCTTAAGCTTCATTTAAGCTTTTAACTTGCATAATCTAGCATGCAAGTTTCTCAAGGTTGCTATTTTGGATGACCGAGTTTCAGCACAACCAACAATTTGCATTGAATGGCGTGTAATTACTAGTGATTTTAATGAAGATATAGCAATTATTTCCATTTACCTATCATTTAGTTAATCGTAGAAGCTTGTATTTTCATCTGGTATGGACAAGCCGCGTGACATCACACTCTTTCATATTCTTTATTTATAAATAAAAATAAAAGGGACTATTTACAAGGTCCAATATCTTGAATTCATGGATTTAGTAGTTTATTTGCAGAAAATATTTCTATCTTTTAGTTATAATGTATACACAAACAGTTGGTATTACATAAACTGGTATAGGTAAAAATTTTGTTTCCATATATTTGTTCACACATTTTCTAGATTAGATTAGTAATATAATACTCTTATACACACATATTGAACAACATTTACAGTAATGGCCAGTACAGCTCTGAGGGATATTATGGTATTCGTGTTTTCTCCGCCAAATGACGCATTTTATCGCCTTCGCCAAATCTAAGCGATAAGAGTCATAGCATGATGACCATGCGAACTGGACAGGTGATTATCGCGCTATGTGACGATGCGTTGTAGGCGGAGCCATTTATGCATGGGTAAATTGTGATTGGGTTAATATAAGCAGAGTTATGGACATCATTATAAAATGTGATTGGATGTAGTATATTTAGCAGCGTTTTTCCTTGTTTTAAGATATTGTTCTTAATTATATTAGAATTTTTCTGATAATTTGATAGGGTGATTTTTTTATTTTAAAAATGCATCCCTTACTCAAGAACTTGTCGTTTCTAACTTTATATCTAGTTATTGGAATTGAAGACAAAGTTAAGCAATTGATGCACAATATTTAGGTATTTCACCTAAGCGGAATGATATTGCTCCTTTATGTCCGAAATGGGGATCAAAAACGGTTTTCATATAAATGTGAATGAAATCATTATATATATAATTAAATACAATAACATTTTCAGTGTAAGTGAATGCCATATTTAGTTTTCACATTGTCCAATATAGTTTCTGTTTTCAATCCTAAATTCAGTTAATATGTTACCATTGAAAAAATTATTATAAAAATAACTTGTAAATATACGTCACTTGTAGAATAATTCTTTTACAGAAAACAAATTTTATCCTCTTTATACCTTATAAAAATACAAATTTTATTTAATTTATCGAGTTCAGAGAAATAAAATAGTGATTATTTTTAATAAATTTACACAATAGACCTTATTTACAATTGTAAACTCGAGTGAGTTTCAGTACTTGATGGTATTATATGAAACTCAAAAATATTTTTACGAAAATTTAAGAAGTTAAAAAGTGAATACAGTAATGAACAGGGTGATCTCTTTTTTAAAGTGACAGTGTTTGGAGCGCGATCTAACAACCGAAATAGCGCCAAACTTGGCATTTAGATTAATCAAGACACGGGGTAAAAAATTTCGTAAAAGAAATTAATTCTAAAAATCGCCATTAGGGCTTTGTGGCGCTTTAGAATGTATAAGATGCAAGAAAAAGTAAATACGAACTCATACATCGCACAGTTAAATTATTAATGTTTATTTACAGCATTAACTTCCCCGCAGAGGAATTAGATCACATTCAATATGGTTCTCAGAAATAACACCGGGCATTTCTCTCAGTGCACGACGTTCTCCACAGCCACTTATTACGAGGAATATCCCGCACTGTCTTTGGAATGTTTTCCTTTAGCATAGACAAAATTGATACTCCAACATAAAAGCACGTTCCAGTAACGTGAGACGCATGACCACTGGAGCTCATTTACTTCAGCTCTGATTACTTATTGGAACTGTCTGTTTTTACAGCCTCAATTGCTGACACTGTCATTGTACAACATTTGCATTTTTCTTTGAAACCCATATTTTATGCTAACTTTCATTGTAAGTTAAAGCAGCTCCACAAAATACCCTAACGGCAACTTTTGGAACTAAACTTTTTATCACGGAAATCTTTTCTATGTTTTGATTGGTCTAAATACCAAGTTTGGTGTCATTTCGGCTACTAGATCGCACTGCAGGGTGCTCCAAACACTGTCACTTTAAAAAAAGATCGCCTTGTATAATAGTTTCAAATATTTGCTGCTTCATGTACATTTAATTATGATGTACATGAATATTTATGTGACAGTATAAAAATAAATTAGTATTAGGATATTCACAATCTATTTGACCGCAAAAGAAAATCAGATAAGAGATAAATATTTCTGAAAAATATCTCAATGTACAGTTCTAATATTTGTTATACTGATAATATTGTCTTACTATATAGTGGAAAAAGGTTCAAGAATAATTCTTTGCCTTTTTGCACTTCAAATATTTAAAGTATTTCATCGGCATTAATGGACGTTCACAAATATAAAAATGGAAATCATTTATTGTTAATAAAAATTAAAGTTATTGATTTTTATATTTGTAAATAACAAAATACAACATAAACAGACAACTTTCATCCAAGCGTACTTGATTTTAAGAACTTAAGTACTTTTCTTATTGGTTTAGCTCATTTTTTAAAACAATGATTTTAGTAATGTATGTGGCACCAGTGGTTATGATATTTCAATATTAATGCTTTTTGGTACCTTTAAAAGAAAAAGTTAAATATAACATAACCAATAGTATTGAGTGTCTTCTTTAAATAAAATTATTTCATCAAAACTCGTGTGCTTTTAAAAGCAAGGAAAAGAGAAATCAGATCATTTAAATTGAATTTTGCATGGTACTTTAAGTAATTACTGATGATTTTCCGTATTTTTTCCGCAATTCAATTTAAAATTGTTTTTGCTATAATATATCTGATAATCATGGAAATCATTAATAAAAATTACCATATTTATACTTTATAGCTTTTATCTGAGTATATATTACATAAGTATTAAATACTAAAATTTAGATATGTATTCTCCTAATTACCAAAATCGAATGTATGTAATAAGGGAATATTTTTTGAATTAAACCTGCGAACTAAATATATTGTGAATATGTGCATGTTGAAGTTACTTATCACAGATTTTTTGCAATGGCATAAATGTTTTCAACATTACGCATTACTCAAACTCCAAATCATTCATATTTAAGATATTATTTCTTGTTAATGCAATAAAACCTTATTTTGTAACATTTGCAGAGCTTAATTTAATCCCCAAATTTTTTTGCTCAGCTCACTCGACATATAAGTATATATTACCTTAACTGATTTTTAATTATTTCATTTATACAGTTTTTTTTTTTGTAAGTTAATGATTAAATAAGTATTTACAAATATGTGAAAGAAACTAAAGGGTTGTAGCAACTAAGTATATTTATAAAAAACTATTATATATACATTAATAATGATTGATACTCGTCTTCAGCTCTTATTACTAATAGCTGTGCACCTTGTAGGTTTATTTTTGTACATAAAGAATTTTTATAAGAGATTTTCCCACGCTTTCTTTAGAAATTTTGATTTGCAAACTCCAATACCATGAGAACAAAGTCATCAGAATGACACCAGCGTATTTCAGAAACGAAAACCCATTCAGAAAATTTAACAGTGAAAACTTTACAGAGCACATAAAGTTAATGTAAAACTTTTATAATTAAACCAAATTCCAAATACTCTCATAAGTATAATTACTAACAATACAACTATAACAAACTTGAAAAAACTGGCGACGTCTGAAAGCTATTCCTAAAAATAGATTTTTAAATCTTTATTTTATATCTTTCTCATTCTATAAATTTAAATTCAATGCTCGTTGAGCAGCTTCCCAGAAAGTGATTTGCCCTTTCAGCCAAGTGATTTGACATGGATCATTAACACCCATCCCTGAATGAGGAAGATTAATTCAATTGCAAAATTAATGAGCCAGAATTAAGACATTACTCATATTTGCAAACTTCTTTAAATTTATTCCCATTCAAGTATCAATTAAAATTAAGAAATTTTAATTTTTACCTCATTATTAATCCAAAGATTGAAAATAATTTAAGTCTCAAGTATAAATAAATATTAATGAAAAGAAAAAGTTCTCTCCTTCAAATCATTCCGATTCCATATGCAAAATATAATTACAGCGAAATTCCAATTCTATTCAAACATTTATATCACTACTTGCATCTAAATGTATGTGCAGAGCTGGAAAGTTTTACCAAATTCGTGTTGTCAAGGTAAACTGTAACCGTGCTTGGTATATTTTGGCGAGGGTTTTTATTTAATACAAATCTAAAGGGGTTGTCTAAAAAGAGGTGTGGCCAATGACGTTAACTAGTAGGGCGGTTAGAATAATGTAAGAAAACGTGGAAAACGCAAACAAATTTGTTGTGTGTGATACATATAATTTTTTTCTCCAATAAGAAAATATTAAATATTTGATTCATTGATTATTTAGGGTGTAATATTTTGCTGTATCTTCACTGTAGTTACTTCTATCTCCAAGATCCATACAGGACAAGATTTGGAAAATGCAGCATGTCAATCAGCAGTAGTTAAAAAACTCGAAAGTTTTAAAGTACAAGCATTAGTTTCCTGATCAGAATTCGTACGTTTTCTACATATAAGATCACTAATACCTGATTGCCGACCGCCCTGTCTAGTGGTCAGAGTGCCTGACTGCGGATAGGGAGGTCATTGGTTCGAATCCCTGTTCGGCCATGGATGTACTTTATCCATCCTTTCTGTGTATGAATGAGGTGTGAATGATTGCCTAGCCTATAGACGGGTTCCTATGGCATGTGTGTACTGAGGAAGTCTGATTCCATTACATACTGTTCAGCAGGAAAAGTAGAGCAGCGCACCCTATAATGCCTAAGCCCAGCTGGCACAAAACAAAAAAGTACTTGACTACTTATGAAACATTTATTGTTTAGTAATTATTTTTAAAATACTGAAGATGTTACGTATATAAAGCAAAAGAAACTTCTCTTTATTCTAATATTACGATATTTTGTAAGAAAACCATCAATTTACAGTTCGATAATAAAGTTGTGGATTAGTAAAAAATGTTCTTTGCATTTGTTATTTCGCATCTAAGTTTCATTGAATATTAAAATGAAGTTTTTATACTGAATTTAGTTTCGGTTTGAAGAAGTATTGCCTTAAAAAAAGTTAATATTAAAATACTAGTTTACCTTGTATTTTAACAGCCAAGATCTCTTGAGAAATAGCATTTTATTATATGTTTCTGTTGCCTTCAATTTGAAAAACTTTTCCCTTTTGAGAACTATTTGAATGTCTACATTTTTAATGATATTTTTTGCACTTTTCTAATGAATGGAAATGTTTTCCATGCATCACTTAAGGATGATATGAATGTTTTTGGTCAATTTTTGTTTTTGATATCCACTACGCGCACACATTTGTACTTGACATTCGACATAATTTTCAAACTATATTTTGCTTAACCATAGACGTTTCAAAATTTAATATAATTCTTTATTTAATAATAGTAAATACATCCGAGTAAATTTAAGAACTTCCATTATAAAATTAGAAAATTACTTGTAATTAGTTCAGCGATAAGGTGAAAAGACTTTTGTATAGAATATTAGCGGGAAAGTAAATCCATGGTAAGTTTTACTCCATATTACTCTTAAATGCTTTTTTACATATTGCATCCTGCACTCGATTAACAGGCATCGCATAAGCTTCTAAATAAGGGCTTTAACCGTCTCTGCTTGCTTCTCAGAACTATTCATTTGCACCGATTCAATTATTTTAAGATTTCACATTACTGAAAATTGAAACAAATCACATGTTAAATTTAAGAGATTTTGCACAATTTTAGCACTAGGCGGTAATTTTTTGCACGTGGGCGAATCAAATAGGCACCTAGTTTAAGGTGGAGTACAAACCGCAAATATCCCTGACCGAAGAGGTTAGTTGGGTGGGTGGGTTAGTTTTGTGGCGCAAGTTCCGAAAACGACATGCTGCGGAAAGCTACGCCACTGACCGAAAAGAAATACGAACCCAAGAACTGAAGATTTGAAAGGCAAAGCACTAACTGCATTTACCTGCTAATTTAACGAATATTCTCAGAAATTATAACGGATTAAAAGCCCTTCTAGTAATCCAAAATTAGTAAACTTTATTCTTATCTACCAATCTTACCTTCAATTTTATCTATTATTTATTCGCAGGCTTGCTTAAGCCCAACTTTACTTTTAATACTTCATGAATGCAATGCTTTTTATAATCAAATAAGTAGCCTATTTAACAAAACTGAGTTTTTCTTCCAAAAAATTTAACAATTCGTTAAAATATATACACATTAAAATCTAATCAAATGAAACTTAATTCTTACGATGAACATACCAATGTCTTCCCTCATTTTTTCCTACTGATTACAAGTTTTCTTTTATCTAGTTTAAACCCCTTTATCTTTAAAAATTTTCTTTTCAGAGGAACGTTAGAATAAAAGCAATATTTTTCAAATCGCCTTATTCAAATATGTTAAAATTCGTTTTTGTATTTTATAGAGGTAGAAATGGGCATTTGGACAGAATATAATTAACTTTAGCTACTCATCTTATAAACATACATTGCAGCTTATTCTCAGAATCCCATTATAGTTTATATTTAAATATATCAAGAACCACGACCTTAAAATTAAAGTAACTGTTGCATAATATTTAAAAAAAACTGCAAAGAATAGCTTAAAATTAAATGTTGTAAAATTTAAACACAAACATTCCGAGTTTCTAAAGCATTTGTCACACATAGCGAGTTTTTCTTTCTTTTTTTTACACTTTTTATTAAAGTAAACTAATTTTTTTAATGAAACTTACCTTTCTTAATAAAAGAGAAACTCGTTATCTAAATTATTTCCATAACATAATTGGTTTTTATTTGAAAATTAAATTTACAAAAGAGTTGTTAAAGATAAATAGGAGAAACATTTTGTCAAACTTAATAGTATTTTCAAAGAACTATTCCGTTAGATTTCTATTTATTCTTATTAGACATTCAATTAAGTTTTTTTATTGAATGGAATAACCATTTCTATATTCCTTACAAGCTTAAGATTTTTATTTTAACCAAAACGAAAAAAATCGCGAATAACTAAGTAGCAAATTTTAACGCAGTTTAAAAAACTAAAGTCAGAAATTTTTTACTATCCAAATCCAAATGAAAGCATTTTATTGGTAGTCAATTACATTCCTCGTATTGTTTTCAGCTGTTTGAAGTAAACGTCGATCTCAAATTCAACAATAAGTTTTACGGGAGAATAAAATTTTCTATTAATCTTTAATAAGTCGAAAATTCAATCTGGTAGTTTGATTATTTTAGAATACTATTTAGAAGAACTTAAAATTTAGTATTATGAGTAAACTAGTTGAAGACTGCGTGAAATGCCACATCGGCAAAACTCTGTTCATGCATTCTTGTTTAGAAACATTACGGTAGAATTTCATGTTAGAAATTCAGCAGTTATAAATGCGAAATCTATAGGTTTATTTCTGAAAATTGAATTAGGATTCACTATTAAAATTACTGTCCGTGAAATATATAGATCTGTACTTTTCAAAATGGCATTGAGTTTTCAAAAGTGAAAGCTTTGTTCGTAAATTATCGCAACTTTTTTAAAAAGGGATTTTTTTAAAATTCTCATATTAATAAGATATTTAACTGCTTAGAATCATAATTTTTTAAATTTTTGATAATATCTAGTTTTAAAACTTTAAAATGATTAAAGTTTTAATAAATAAAGACATTAACGCGATTCACAAGTACTTGTTAAGTTTCAACTTTTTAAAAAATCTTGTACTTTTCAGTATTTTATTTTAGTAACGAATAAACTATTTTCAGTTAGAAAAAGCATTTCATGCACATAAATTTTAATTTGCTTCATAAGTTTGAAATTTGTCGGTTTATTACAATACACTAAAATACGCAGAAGTATGTTACAGTGGATGAAGCTCAACACTTAAATAATTTATCAAAAGTTGCTAAAAAACACTTTTTTCAGAATTTTCATAAATAAGCTGACTCATTTTCATTTACCACACTTTTGCATAAATAAATGATTATGGAAAGGTTATTAACATAATTAAATAAGTTAAGGAATATTAGGAAAGGTTATTAACTGGTGATACACTATTATGATTGTTTGGAATAAATATGTAAGTAAAACACTTAAATATTTTCTAATATAAAAACTCTAGAATGTTAAGCATTTAATAGAAATTAAATTTTAATTGCATGCTTAAAAATGTGAAAGTGTTGCGAAAACATGTTCTAACGCATTGTCGCTATATGATAACATGATTCATTGATAAATGTTTATAAGAAATGTGCAGTAATACATTTTATTAATTTCAATTTTTTGAGGTATTATCTTAAGTCCAAAAGTTTATTGATTCTTAATTTATTATTCCTTAATCCTGTATTAGGAAAGTAAGTTCAGTAATGGTTTGGATGACCATTTAGGGGTTATTTTTGCACACAAAGGCTAATTAGATTGGGATTTGAAGTTCTCAAAACTTATTCCAAACCACAACACATACAAAATAGAATTCAAAAGAACGAAATGTCAAACCAATTGAACTTTAGTGAGACAGAATATTGAATAAAACTCGACTTCATTAAAGCAATTAAATATAAATTTGAACAAGACCCGTAGTTCAATTGAATACCGAATGCTGATGAGTGAAGCAGTTAAAAAATTCTTATAGTTGTCAGTATGAATGTTTTTAATTTAATATTCATACATTTTATGTATAACCCATTGCCTAGAAATATAGTTCATAACTTATTACTAGATTTATATTTTAACTGTTTAAGATTTTAGACGAAAAACTATTTGGAGGATAATATTTCGTTGGGCCTACATTTTAATAAATCTGCGTCGATTTCTTACAAAAGGCTTCGCCCAGATATCAGAAGGAACTTCTCTTCATTTTGCATTGATATTTTCACTCTAAGTCTAATTCTAATCAAGTTATAATCGAAGTTTTTTCCATACCACTATTTATGAGGGAAGATATGCAATATGGTACGAAAGCTCAGAGCTCTGATATTCTTATTGGGTTTTAAGAAAAGAAACAAACTCAGTTTCTTATTTGTTGCACGAATTATATCGCTTGTGATAAAGGTGTAAACATAAAAACAATTGGAATATGTTAGTATATATTATTGAACATTTCTACGATTGGAATTTATGAGTTATGTCAAGGTTAATCCGAACTCGTTTAGAAAAAATTTAATATTACACTCAGAAAATTACATTAAGAGTTTTACTAAAGCTATAAATCAGAATTTAGCCCACGAAATTTTAAAATTGTTTTCGATTTTAAAATTATAGTTCGTAACAAATTTAAACATTTAGCTTTAAATATCGCAATATCATTTATTACTGAAATATTAAGTTATTTTTTGTCAAAAAGTATATTTGATTAAGATAATATTGACAGATCCTATTACATTAAATAGTCGTATGCATAAGAAACTGGCATTTTACAAACCTCGAAAGAATAAAAGATTTAGAGTAATAAATGCTTATTTCAATTCATATAATTGAAAATAAGTTATTCATAACTCTGAGTTAAACTTATATTTAATATGGCAATATTTAAAAAAAAACTATACAACTTTGAATTTTAGTTTATATAAAACAACTTTTGAAACTTAAATTACTTATTGATTTTACAAAATAAAGAATTTAACAAATTAATTCTGAAATACAAATACGTAAAAATTAACTTACCATACAAAAAAACAATATAAGTTTTGCGTCGAAGTATGGTCTTATATAAACTTTTGTCATCTGGAATCACGTGATTATTTTTTTAAATTCAATGAAACTGTTTCCACAGCAAAGAAAACTACCACCGATCTGGCTCAGTGGTCGAGGCAGAGTGGTAATCTCGCAGCAATAAATTCAAATATCACTGGGAAAAATATCGCTTTTATCGATATTGCATCCTTTTTTTAAGAATTTTTATATCATATGATCGTATTTTTAGAATTAAAAAAAATGGACTCTAAACTTAATTTGTATTGATGTTGTGCAAAAGATAGAAAAAGAATTGTAATCTGATTTATAAGCATCATGACTTTATTATACTGATTTAATTTAATTACATCATCGGCAGTTGCAAAAAAAAATCTAAAGGAGCTCATTTTTTTTTTCATTGTCAATGTTCAGAAACGTGAAATACTTACGGGTGAAATAAAACTTTCACTAAGATTATGTGTGGTTGTTAAAAATAATCTGCCATTGGTAACGAAAGAAATTAGAATTTTTAGATTTTAATGATTTCTTTTCAAGCGACGTTACAAGAACTATTGCTTGGTGTGTAGGTCTAAATATTTATTAAGGAAGAGCGTGGGGAGAGTAAGGCGCTTTTCCCAACTGAAGGAAAACGAGATGATACTCTCTTCTACCAGGTGAGCACCTAGCTGCTGGCAGTGATGAGCAGACAATTTTAATTGATTGTTATTGAATTTTAATTTTTAACTTTCAAGAAAAATGATTTTATTGACATCCATAGCAATGAGTAAATAATTTTTAATGTATTTTTCTAGTTTGTTAATGCACTGAAACTATTATAAAAATTTTTATTCCCTATTAATTGTGCATGATATTATTTAGCTACAAATTGTTGATCATTAGGTGTTGAACACATACTATATCTTAACAAATTTTCAAAATTCTATAATATTTAATATTACTTATTTCACAAACTTTGGCTATTTATTGCAAAAATTAGTTGAGTAAGTCTTTGCATCCATAATTTAGGATACTCACATGGTTTTACACAAGGATATATTTTCAAATATACAATTACCACATATTAAGCAAAATATTTTATTTCATTTTTCTTTTGAAAAATTCCATTGAAAAATAATTTTATGTTAAATTTAGTATTTAAAAGAGCTTCTTAAATTAGATCATTAATGAAAATCGAAATAATTTTATTGCAAAATATTGAAATCACAAAATATGATATTGATAATTTAAGAATATTTCATTTTTATACAATAAAAAATTTTTTTTCTGATTCCCAAACTGGAAGACTTTTGTTAATATGTCTTCATCTGATTTCGTTTTCGATAGAAAAATTATGTCATAGTATTATCAATGTAAAATACAGATGAGCAACGAAACACTAATACAGACAGCAAAAGCATTTTCCTAATCTCTTTAATCAAAAATAAAAACAAATTTTTTTCAAATCACACATAAACTCAAATAAAAATGTATACTCTGCTGGCCCCCCGAACTGCAACACCATGAAACACAAGAGATATCACAACAAAATTTATTTTATAGATATCATGTTGGCCAAGTACCAAATGATTAAATTTATAGACTTCTGTGAAGAGTTGTTCCTGCCAAAATCAGTACTCAGAATAGCCACCATTGTTGAGATCACCGCTGCCACACGCCTCAGCATTGATTTAAAGAGACTTTGTATGTTTTCTTGGAGTATATATAGCAGATCAAGCAGTCTCCACACGTTGCCCAAGTTGATCTCATGTGTCAGTTGGGTATGTAATATCGGTGAATCGTTGAGCAACCGTGGACCACATGTTTTCTATCGGCGAAAGATCCGGGGAGCGAGCCGGCCTGGGAAGCAATTCAATCCGGCTATTGACGAAGAACCCTTGGACAAAGCCTGCCGGCGTGCATTATCTTGGCTGTGGGCAATCCCTGAAGATAAGGAAGGACTCAGAGATGTAGCGCTGGCTGTCTAAAATAACGGCAATGCGTACGAGAGGAGTTAGAAAGTGATATCCAATACTCCCTCATACCATAATACCTGGTGCGGGACCGGCGCATAACACAGCTGTTCAGTATCCCCTCTCCATGATGTCTCTAGACTTGAATGCGACCATCTTGGTGTTACAGACAGAAGCGTGACTCGTCAGTAAAGAAAATTCCATTCCATTCTGCGGCCCTCATCCTTCTTTCATCATCTGCGGCCCTCATTTTGCTTCATCCCTGTAACTGATCTGAGACATCTGCGGATCTGCGTCAAGGGTAGACGAAGCAATAGAACTCTTGCGAACAGACCACTCTGCTGTAAAGGGCATCGAATGGCACGCTCAGGCAGTGGATGATGCACAGACTAACTGTGTTCTACCATGGTTCCTGGTTTGTCTGAGTGAACCGTCAATACCATGCGCACAATTTACCTGTCTTCACGTGAAGTGGTACACTGAAGCGGATGCGATCGAACACGTCGGTCCGTCGAACCCTCCTTTTTCCAACGGTCACATATCCGCATTACAGTTGTTTGGTTTCGTCCTATACAACAACCGATTTCCCTGAAAGGTAATCCACAATCTCGGTAGGCCACAATCCTTCCTCTAAAAGATATTTTATCAAAAATCGATTGCTGTTTTCTACGAGACATAATTGATCGTATAAAAAACACACACACGAAAAACACAGTTGCCTAACTTGAAATAATCGAAATCTTCATGCCTTAAACAGTGCTTTGCAGTGGCGCCACAGGCGCGCGTGATATGCGTCTTCGCTGAAATTTTAATTATTTGTTTACCTCACCTCCGCTAATGCATGTTGTAAATTTCGAGTAATTTGCATGTTTCGTTCAGGGTGTTGCATTTACAGTGGCCAGCAGTGTATATTTAAGAAAATCAGGAATTTTTAGTTATATATAAAAATATACAATTATAGAGTATTAATAAAAATTAATTTTTTCCACCGAAACAGATACTCTGTGTGTGTTGTTTTTTCAAATTTGTTATTGATTCAAAGGATTATCTGGAAAAAATATATTTTAACTGTTACATAATTTTATTTAGAAAAGTTTTCCCCTTCCCAATCGGTTAACTTAATAGTGAAAACTTCCTCCTTATTTTTAATATATTTAATAAAACTATTTTTTGAAGTTTTAAATTTTAAACTTCTTAAGCTGTTATTTAAATCTGAATTCTTTTTTTTAAAAAAAAACTCTAGTTAGGAACACTGACAAGGGATAAAAAGTGACTAATTTTGTATTTGTAGATTAATAAACTAACATCGAACAACATATGCTTCTTACACGAAATTTATGCCTACTAGTGAAGATTTAGTGGCGATCTCTATTAACAGTACTTAAAGACATTTAAGTATAGTTGGAAGAATAATAGTGATTTTCGAGTCAACAAATTATCAACTTTTATTACATATTTCTTAAGATATTGAGATACATTTTATAATTAACATAAAGTTTAATTTTTTATTAAAGTCCAAATATATTTCTATTAAGAATCGTTTTGGAAGTACAGTTCTTCCAATGGCAGAATTTTTTTTTCTTTCATTAAATATATTATATCATTAAAAGATCATCCTAATTTTTAAAATTTTATAAGGCAGAATGAGAAATATGCCCGATTACTTTACAAATTTTTTATAGTAATTTTCCAGTTTAAAAGTTATATTTTTATATAAATAGCACATATTAGTTAAAAAATATATTCTGCATACTTAAGTATTCAAAAAAGAAAAATAAATAAACAATTATACATTTTTAATTTTAATAATTTGAAAAAATAATTTTTCAATATAAGGTGCTAATGTAAAGCCAACAAAACTACAAGTTAAAAAAATATTTTCTCAAATAAGAATATTTAAACATTAATAGATTAATTTTAAATGATTAGTTTTAAGTAGTAAGTAATTTGATATTAAATTTTCAAAACTCTACAAGCATGCTAGTAAATATTTACACTGCCAAAACCAATTTATCACATGCGGCTGAGGGAACAGCAACATTATACTTTAGCAGGCAAAGTTAGGACTGGTTTCTATCCAACTGCCATAGGTTAAACGCATCGATGGTGACATAACAGTACAGATATTTTTTATTATTTTTATTAATAGAATATCTTGGTAGCACTTTTCATTAGTGTATAAACACTTATTTGACTTCTTGAAAAAAATTTGTAGCTTCTATTATTCGCAAAAGGTTGCTTTTCCAAATGATGGATTGTTTCAAAACGTGAAATATTTCAAAAGATTTACATTTTTAGAAACTACTAAAGAATAATACATTTACATTTTATAAACTAAGTAATTATCAATTATTGACAAACTTATTTAAACGTCAATCTTTATTTCTGCCGGAAACTGTTAGCAATAGCATCGGTGTCCGTCTGCGTAAGTACAAAGTAATAAAATTTTATGATTAATTATGACAGTGAGTTGTTATATTATAATGTAGATGTTTATGGGTTCAATGCCATCTGCTGTTGCAGCATTCATAAAAAGTTTAGCGTTCGTTCGTGCGTGCATCTTTTATACAATTTACTTCAACAATATATATCGTTTTTAAAATTCCTTTGATATTTGCTTTTTTACATGTAGGTAAATTCTATTTAAATGAATCACATGCATTTTTAAAGTATCGTAGGCCTCATTACTGTATTTTGTTTGATTTCATTACGGTGATTGATTAAAAGTGTTTCACAATTAGATTCGACATATTACGGCTGCAAAACATTAATACGTTAAGTAGCAATTTCTGGGTTTGATCCCCTATACCGTTTCGGTGGATTGGGCAATTTTGCCCTTTCGCATACATTTTTCACAGAATTTGTTACGCTTTTAAATAGCATTTATGATGATTTTCTTTTGAGTTTTTCGTGATTTGATGTAAATGAATACCTTTCAAAATGGTCACCAGAAGTCGCACTCTTGATATTTAATAAGCATCGTTTGCCTCTTTGCTAAATCTTCTTGGATTTCACTATAATCTTTATTACACGCGTCCCACAGTAAGATTTGTCGTGTTATGTTGGTGACACTTTAATTTATAGCATAGAAGTTTCTGTGTCCGATCTCATAAACCGTTGCAATATGCGTAGGATTTGTCAGCCTTGTGCTCGCATAGGCATCTACTGAGATAAAAAAAATACGAGAAGATTTATTGAAAATAAAAACTAATGGTAGAAAGAAAATTAAATTTTCCTTGTAAGCTATTTCTACGAGAATCACTCCTGTGTCACTAGGGGCAATTGTCCCAGCAAATCATTGAAGCCACTGCATATTATTCCCATACTCTGGCATTTTGCGATCGGGAAAGAAATGGAGCTTTCTCATAAGAGCCATTGACACAAGCAGCTTGAAAATAAATTATATTTAGTTTTAAAATGCTTGTTTTAGGAAGTTTTTATCTATGCTAGTTATAAACGTGATTCTTCTCACTTGCTTTTGTGATGCGTAAAAATTGGGATGATTTGCGTATACCAAGCGTGTTGAAAACCTTATAGAAAATTTTTCGTTTGATAAATCTCGCGTATCTATTGTAAAAGATTTTAATTTCAATTGCAACCTGCAGGCTTTTTTTTCTTTAAAATAACATACTTAAGGAAATATTTACAAAATAATTGCGCAAAAATATATCTCAAATGGGTGTTCCATCTTATTATATTTAATAAGAAATTTGCTTTGGTATGATGTGTCAAATAACTTATAATTAAAACTTCAAAACATGAAAGCATATTTTTCCAAGTCAGTTTGTTTAAAATGTTTCTGCAACCTGGAAAAAAGAGCAAACAAAATGAAAACAAATATCACCGATATTATGAAATACTTTGTAAAATAGTTTTCTAAGTAGAAGCTTCTGCAAATCGCATCAAGTATTACTAAAAACAAAATATCCACCATTTGAAAAAAATTTTAATTTTTAAAATATTTTGTGGAATTTTGATTATATTCAAGTATAGAAATCGTAAATGTTTTTAAATGTTTGGGATATTATTCATTATTAAATAACATTTTCACCTGAATAAAATATAAATCCATATCATGCATTTTAATCAAATTTATGGACTTTTGACACCGCGTTATAGACAGCCAAACTAGCGAAATCATTTGAAATTCATTTTAACGTCCACTACCGTAAATTGTCTTCCGGGAGAAATTTTAACAGATGATGAGCCGTATTCATGTGTCGCTAAGAAAAACAGAAAAAAAATCTCAACCATTCAACAGGCATGATTGAAGAATTTGAAAATAAGCCTTACGTTATTAAAAGCAGTTTCAATTGAACCCAAGACTTAACGCTTCGAAGAGCATTCTTCAGAAACCAGGCCACAACAATTTCTATCGTGAAGACCCATCCGCAAGAAAGTGTATTTTTAGATAATCCGTTGTGCACCACAAGGACAGTTGCACTTGGCTGTTATTTACAAGCGACACACATTGTGTCAGATTTTGCAATGGTTTCAAAACTTGACTGATTAGAAATTTAATTTACAAAATAAGGGATATTTAATCAAATAAGATCACATTTCGCTGCATTATGTTTAAATGTATGTATATAACGATGTTAATGGTGCTGTATTTATGTGTACTTAGAAAAGTATGAATATTTAATTGTCATTTGTAGAATATATAAAAAATACGTGAAAATGATTCTAAGATACAAAAGAATTGATATTATTTTCCTAGACTCAACGTTTTTACAATACAATAAACTATTCAATTAAGCATGTATATCTTGTGTGTGTGTGAACTTGGACCTATCAAGAAATTTCAATTAGTTTTGCTTTTAACTCTTCTGCAAGTAATATTAATACATAACAAAATGATCAGATGTTTGCGTATGAATCTCAAGAATATCCGTCGAGTTCTGGAGCGATTTTATTTTATACTCCATTCTGCATTCATCTCAAATAATGTTTGAAGTTCTGCACAGCTTTTCTTAGGTTGGATGTGCTTTAAATTTTGTAAGAGGACGCTTCAATGAATTTCTTGCTTAAAGTATTTGAAATTCGAAATATTTTTTATTCAAAATGTCATAGAAGCAGTAAATTTTCTTGTATTTGAAATTCGAAATAGTTTTTATTCAAAATGTCATAGAAGCAGAGAGATGAAAAGAGAAATCAACTTTGACACCAATTGCTGCCAGTATCATTCTCTTAAATAATATTTTACCAGTTGCTCATTGTACTTTAAAAATATATATCTCTTATCTCATTATCAAAATTTTACATTGTTTTCTTTTAAATATTTATTTTTACCCAAGCCTTTCTTTACACTACAAGAAAAGGTTGAATCGTGAATGATACTGGTATGCGGTTTCCCGTTGGCATCTTCCCTCCCACTTTTAGCTCATCGAGTTTATTCCTTTGGAAACGAAGTAGGTGTAAGGATGGGGAAGTTGAAGTCATACTGGTTGCCTTCTGACCTAATTCCAGCTACACTTAACTCCGCTATTGTTTTCGGCGCGTATTTTGAAACAGATAATCGTTGTTTCACTTCTTCCCTGATTCTTTCCCAAATTGATTTCATGTGCTAGTCGCATTGCTCACTGAGTATGAGTGCTAACTTTGATTTTCAGTGAGGTAATCCTTTTCTCAATTAAAAGCATAGGAAAAATGGATAATTACAGCAGCAATATGTAAAAAGGCAAAACAATAAAAAAATGGATCAAATAAAGAGAAAACTAAATTAATATAATCGAAATATTTCACCTCAAAAGCGTATCCATAATTACAACCCATTTCCAAAACGATAAAACAATGAAATATTTTAATCCACATGGAATAAACACCCACGAAAGGATAGTTTCAGCATATAATTGAAATTCATACTCGTATAAAAATTAATACATAGAGTTCAATTATATAACTAAACATAAAAACCATTAAAATATTTTGAAAATAATTAGAAAATTAATAGCAACAAAAGGAACTCTACACCTTTCAATTCTAATACATTATAAAACTAAATAAATGAAAAATAAACTTGAAAAACTGAAATCTACGTAAATTCAATTTTATAATGCAACCAGTGAAATTGAAATGGAATGCTAAAAATATTTAATGGCGCGGGTTTTGTTTCTACGTTTAACTAGGAAAAAATGTTTTTAAAAAAACATGCCTTTAGGGCTGTCAAAGCAGTGACATCTGTTGAATAAATATATCCAAACACACACGCGCATTCATTTGCAACGCTATATCTATATGTGGAAGGTATCAAAGGAAACTTTCGGGGGTTTCAGATGTTCAACTAATGAGTATAAAATTGAATAATAATGAGTATTAATAAAATTAAATAATTACATAAAATTATAAAAATTATCAAATATTTCATTTTTGATGCCTAATGTTCTTTATTTTAAAATGTAACCAAGGATAAAATATGCACTACTTAAATGTTATTACCCTTGAATTAAAAAATAATACTATTGGGCAATCTGTTTTTCACTATACAATAAGTTTCATGGTGATGCCCGAATAATGTTTCAGTGGAAAAGGTTAATTTTATGGAAACATAATAATATTTTTTTGATTTTTCATAAAACTAGCAAAAAATTTGTGTCCTCCTTACGCTATTCCAGAATTGACCTCGTAATTTGAAGAAATCTCATTGTTATTCCCGGGAAATCTATTGTTGAAGAACAAAATGTTACTACCCATCTCATTATCTATTTCTTTGAAAATGACTACAAATATCAATAGAATGCTTATTTATAATGAGAATGCAAAAACACATAATTATAACATATAGAAGCAAAACAAAAAAAGAAAACATTAATTGCTTAGAAGTCATTCTAGATCATAAAATCACCAATGTATATAAGCACACAAATATTCAATAATGCTTATAAATTTCTAGTAATCATTTTGCATTTAATTTTCACTTCTTCTGCTAATCAAAATGATGGTTATTGACAGCTTAACTAATAGTTATAACTACTACTTCTACGCAACCTGTGATTTCTTATGATGGACTTTATCACGACATCAAATTATTTCATTGCCACATGAATGCTGCAAAACTGGATAATAGAAAATGTCCCTAAAAGAAGCAAAGTAAAGTTTTGGAGCTCTATTCTAGAATGCTTTTAGCTCATATTGAAGCGTCTTTAAATTTAGAAACATGATCAGAATTCGAGATCAACACCGTAGCTGGCATCTTCTTCTCCGCAGCAATGGAAGGACTTTTGATGTCACAAATTAAAATAGAGATGTCCCCAACTCAGGGAACTCCAGCAATCGAGTGAGTCAGGGGGGGGTCAATCTGATAGTCATAGCCCGTGGCAAGCAAAACTCTCCTACCGATATAATGGGAAGCCCCGTGAAGATAATGAGCAACTAGGGGTTAAGTCGTATATCAAATACATATTTTTCGTTCAAATTTTTAACATTACAAGTAAGGCCATAATGGTACGGTTGGTGGGAGAGTGCCATTCACATCACCGGAATCTCGATTTAACTGAATATCTACTTTGCTCACTAGAGAAAATGTAGGATAAATCGTTGTCACAATGTCTTCCAAGTGAAATGGTATCTCTAAGGCAAAATACTGGGATAAATGATGAATACTTCGCTGAGCTTATAGTCAGCAAGTAAAGTAAAAAATCTGGCCTATGTTCATGAAAATATGCTAGTGCCATAGCAACACGTTATAAGCCTGCATATTTTCTTTACTTGAAGCTCTATTAAATATTCATTAGCGCATATTGGTTTGCGATGAAAAAAATTATATTTTTCTGGAAAGACAAATCCATTTTTTCCTAACTCATCTATAAGAAAAAAGTGTAAAAAAATTTTTGCAGTATTTATACATTGAAATATATATTTCGATTTCAAGTTTTCCTTCAAATATAGCAAATAGAAGTCGAAATTTCCTGACCATTTTCGAGAAGAAATATATCGCCGAGTATTACGATGCACAGCTAAAGGCGAAATATAAATGAACACCTGCCTAATCTATTTTATAAGCTCACATTTTTTTATTTTTAGCGGAGCCAAATTTTAAATTCATGTCACAAATTAAAATAGAGATGATCAAGTAATTGATCAATTCGCTTTAGCAAAGGTAAGAAAAATGTGAATAGTGTAGTATATTAGATTGCGAATAATTACATCTGCTTATATCTATGATACGTAACGAATTATTTCCCGTTCAAAAAATTTTTTACGTTTCTTAAAATAATTGTATTAGTATATAAAATCAATTATAGCTTTTTATAATTAATTCTAAATTACATAAAGACGGTTATTCTAATGACATTTTTCCGAATTTAATTTAAGTGTTTTTTTTAAAATTAGAATTGAATTTTGTTTAAATTTAAAGCTGAGCTTGGTTCTTTAAAGTAATATATTTTCGATTATTTTATAGTCGGTACAACACTCTGTTATTATTTATATTGTGTATTCTTATTACAATTATGCTCTATTTATTATAATGTATTATATATCGTTATATTATTTTATATTTTTTACTACTTAATACATTTTATTCCCATAATTATACTGTATTATTATTATTTCATTTTCAAGGGGACTCCAAAACAGGTATCGTACCCGGGCGCCAATTATGCTCACTACGCCACTGTCCCAATGGGTTGAAAGAATTGTTATATAGTAAAAAGATTTTATTCATTTTGTTTCATTGATTACAGTTACAATATATAAATATGAATATCCTTTGTCCCTCATAACTACAGACAATAATAGTTCTTTAATCTAGAACAAACTTTGGAAATACGTATTCGTAACACATGTAAGTTCAGTCCATATTCTTGAATATTTTGTTTATTATAAAGAAAAGGTATATTGAATCTTATAGGTACGTACCTTTGTTGGGTATTCAACTTTTGCCTTTTTTCTAGCCAGATGTAAATTTAGGCGTTTCTTTCCTATTATATTAATTACGTCACTTATTTTACGTGTAGAAAAATTAAAACCATGATTTTCACATTTTTTTCTTTCTAAAATTGAGTATTTCTTTTCGGATACAGCAAAAATATGTTTGATCCACTGGTTATTATTCAGCTAAATTTTCAAAGAAAGAATATTTTTAGGTTTGCAGACAATGACTGAGCTTATTAGAAACTGATGCCACAACTACATTTTAATTTTAAAATTAATATTTAATTTAAGGGAGAAAATCAAAATCGTTGCAAAAATGTGTGAACACTTTCAGTGGCTAAAGTTAAGCAAGGAACTCTAAATTACTTATGGAATATCAAATCTCAATTTAGAATATATTAATACATCTCATCTCAATTTAGAATATAGTATTCCCTCAATTTTGACTTTGATCTGAGGGGGGAAGAGATTTCCTGCAGACCATTGCACCCATAGTAACTGCTCAATAACACAGGACTTTTTTTGATTCCACAGATTCAACGAGCACGTATATCGCATGTACTCGGTGAGTTTTTGGCGGCATTGGGAATCGAATCCCGCCTTCCGTATGGCACTGGGATTACCAGAGCCCGCTCATTTTTTAATGTCATAGTACTCATATCGCTTTTGTGGGAATTATCTGAATATGTTTTTTTGAACCTTTAATAAATAGTTGATTTTATTTATTACACTTATGAGATTTATTATTTATTTCACTTACGAGTCTTCGCTTTTCATCACCGTCACTTACTAAAATTAGGCTATCCACTGTTCACTCGCTCCTTATTATTTTTATATGCTCCATAGAAATATTCACAAAATCTCTAGAACTCGAAGATCTCTTTAATATTATGAAAAAATAATTAAAAATATTGTTAAGTAGAATTAGATAACTTCATTAAATTAAACTGGCTGGCTATATGCTTTACTTTTAATTTACGCAGTACAAAATCGAAAATCTTCCATACAGTTAAACCTATCGGTCTAATCTAAAACACGTTTTTAGCGAAGGAAACTTGCGCCCGTCGAATAAATGTCTGAAAACATATCTCAAGAAGTTGCAACTTTATAGAAAGGCAGGGTGTGTGTATTGTAATAAAAAGGTACACCTCCACACTGCAATTATTAAATTTTGCTCAAATTTATATAAAACTAAATGTTTTTGAAATGATTTTGGTTCTATTTGACTATTTTTTTACATTGTCCTATGCTATTACGTATAAAATTACGATACTACTCTTTTACGCTATGCTATTAATCAGATTCATTTATATATAACATGCACTTGGTTAAACAAAATAATTAAGAACACTTTCTTATTTAATTGACATAAACTTCCCCAATTTAACAAACATTTTGTTATGTAAGCATCTCAAAAAATACAAACTTATTGTATCAAGAAAATTATTTTAAAAATGGGACATTTTTGCTTACATGGAATGACATAAGACATGAATATGAATACAATTTGAATATAGAATACAAAGAAATATAATTGTCTCTGTTAATATTTGAAGTACTCATTTTTGATATAAGAAATTATATATTTGAAAAATACTATCATACAATGATGTTTCTGACTAGAAGGAACAGTGGAGAATACTGTTTGTGATAAGGATAATCACAATAAAATACAATCATTAATATATATTTTAAACATTAAAATTCCTAAAATAGTAATTAAAATTCTTACTTTCATCGAGTGTCAACATTCTTTTTTCTTCAATAACTTAATAAAAAAGTATTCGGAAAGTGGAAAAGTAATAAATGTTTAAAATTGTCCTGTTCTGAAAAGTTGATCTTTAGGACAATAGTTGTTTGTAATTTCTATCAGTTTCTCCCTCTCGTTTTTTACCAACAACTGCTTGCCTCATCCACGTTTGCTTCTCCTTGGGCTTTGCAGTATAATTTTCAAACATGGCTCTATAACTATTACATATTTAAAATGCATTTCCTAACTAAAATTGATATTTGGATCAAAATTTAAATTTTTGGAAGAATTTTGTCTTATTATTTAGAATCTTTCTCCTAACGGCATGATAGACCCCTCCTTAGGCAGTCCTTCCATAGGCTATGGCTGTGTTGCAAGGCCCTCTGCAACTCAACACCTGAGTAAACAATGGAGGAACAGGCCGTAAACAAGAATAGTTCTCCGGCATTGAAGATTGCACGATGCAGGTGCAATCTTCAAGGTGGTGCAGTAAGGCAACTAGCCCAGAAAATCTGAAGATTGATGGGTGTGGAGGGTGGGCATCTCATGTTTTTGTTTGAAAACTGAAGTTCCACTTGTAGGATACTGGGATCGGTGTCGAATTTCATGGCGCTTCTCTTTGTAGAAATAGGGGATTGCGCGACGGATGACCCAAAGGAAGCATCTTTCCTCAACGAGAGTTATTGGGAAGATCAGAAGCCTGATATCAGAGATAAGTTGAGGAAAATGCAACTGAATAAAGTAGAGCAATTAAACATAAGAAGTTCTCCTTTTTTGTATAGGAAAGAGGGTGGAGCACTGCAGATGGACAATAATTCACATCTTGTTGTCAAAAAATCACCAGATTCCCCGAAGTGTGGAAAAGGGATTGCTGTTGATTTTCAAAACTGTCTTCGTAAACATGATGGATGGACGACTTAAAGATAGCATTGTCAACAATTCTCCCAAGGGTTGTTTAGTTATCCGAGGAGCGAGATTCCAGGGGTAAGTTTTATTACCCTGAATGCCGTAAAGCAATTAAGCGCAGGAAGTGCTTGGGTTCTTTTTGGCCAAGATGCTAGGGTGTAAATTGTAAACCAAGAATAACTTTGGTCTCCAATGGTTGCAGGTGGTTGAAAAAAAGGGATATTTATAAAAACTTTCCCATGCTTAGAATTTTTGAAAGAAAATGGAAGATATTAGCAGTATAGCATCTCAATATCTAATTTTATTTCATAACGTTACTTTAAATTTTATAATAAATAAAAAAAAACTTGGAACGTTTTTGTTGCTATGTTTCTATAACTATATTTAAAAAAGATGCTTACAAATGAAAGAGTTTTAAAGAATTGAATGCTTAAAAAAAGATTACTAAAAGGGTATATTATTAACAAGTATAATTTGATTCCATTCCGTTCGTGATTCTTAATTTAAAACATGGCAAAATTTCGGGGGACAAGCAAATAACATGTGGGATTATGGGATAATATTATATAAATTTTCCTATTTCGAATATTCCGCATGATAAATTTATTTTGTTTCAGCAAAAAATGTATTTGGAAACGACACTCTGTATATAGAGAGGATACATTGTGTAAAGAATATAGATTGAGATGCTATTTTATTTTCGCGCATTCTAAAATTTTAATTCTCCAAGCCAAATCCTCGATTAATTTTGAGACTTAAAAACCATTGGTGCTATGACAACGAAGTTCTACGTATTTTAAAAAATATTCATCAATGCATTGTATTGCAGATCTTATTTTGTGTTTGGAAACTTTTTTAAACTGTTTTCAACTATCAAATTTTATAGTATTTTTTAATACTAATAACATTTGTATATGAGTCTAACTAACCGATGGCGGAGTGGTTAGCGTCCTTAGCTTCGAAGCAGTTAGTCCAAGGTTCAAATCTGGTTCGGGTAGGGATATTCCTTTCTTTCTGTGTATTTCTTTATCCTTTCACTTTCGGAGCGAAGAGAGCACACCCACTTTGTGCACCACTGTACAAGTTGCCATCATCTTCGCCCCTTGTAGTGAAGAATGGATTAACTCTACGATCAGGTCGGCATTGAGAGAGAGAGGGGAAAAAAATGGATACGGAATTTGAAAGGGAAAGTAAAAGTATTTGAGATTCAGCTTTCACTTACATAAAGTGAGCTTTTTCCCTCCCTCTCACGTCCTGTCTGAGAACTGGCAGCACATGATTATCTCTCTGGCCATTGACTTCAACCGTTCGTAGGTTCGAATCCCACATTAGATTTGAATGCGTATAGAAATAACAATTTCACTTTAAATTGCCTAGACTAATTAGTTTTCGAGTGAATAATATGATCATTGAGCGACAAACAAACAAAAAGTCTTAACAAAGCGACATCCGAATGTTTAGCGTTCTTATGTTCTGTTCAATTGTACGTAGGTTCGAATCCCTTATGGATTGCAGATGCTTGTATTAGCTCAGAATGAACTTTAAGTCGTATGTACTGGTCTAATAAGCTGTTATTTTGAGCGGCAAACAAATCAAACCCTCGGCATTTCTATTTTGCCCAATGCCTATGTATGTAATATGCCTTAACAAAAAAAGAGCAGTTTTAGATTCAAATTGAAATGTTTTTGCTAAATGTTAAATTTCAAAAATTTCTTATATTTTAATTTTGATAACGCACATCACTGTTTTTGTTTAAAGAAGTTGTGAGGATGTGATGTAATTATACAATGTGTAATTATATATATAGCTTTGTGCTGTTACAATGATGCATAAATTACTTATAGCTGTTGTAACAGCAATCAGAAGCTAAATTTCATTCAAGAGCAGATATAGCCCTTGAGTGAAATTTAATTATCAACAGTACATCGCTTTTGAAAGATAGCACTGAATTAATCAAAAGTAGATAACGTTTCTGTTATTATTGTATGAAAATATGAGAATGTGGTTATAATTAACTTAGTTGTCCCATTTAACAACAGTTGAAACCTACATTCATTTATCAACTAGCTAATCTCAGGATTTAATTTAAATTGCTACCAATCTGTCAATGTGTAGCTTTAATGAAACATAAGTTAAGCAAATTCAAATAATTTCAATAAATAGTTGGCCTACCGTTTTCCAGTGGTCAAACAACTCTCTCCCGAGCGAAAAGTCCCATGATCGATAACAACCACTGCTGGGAAATGGTAGAAATCGCATTTCTGCATGCACGGCCTCGAGATGAGTGATTTTATTCTACCCTTGTGACAAGAGAGTACGGCCCTCTGTCTATGAAAAGTTCTCTAAGAATGTTATTTCAACTGTCGTATTTAAAATGCGCTACAACAGCCTTACTCCTCTACGGGATTTCAAAATGATATAGAAAATATATATGCATTGTAACCTGCTCTTTGGAATGGGAGGTTACGAGTTCGATTTTAGGTACAATCGGAAGTAGATTATGGTAAGTAGAAAATTTGATCTTAAATTTCCTTTCGGATTTCTCGAGAGCTTTTCATTTCTCTTGCAATTAATCTCTTGCATAACGGTCCTCATTAACGCCACTGTTTTCTACTCTCTAATTCCAGAGATTTTTCCAGTTCACTTTACGTTTTTTAACACTTAACGTTAGGATTTTTTTAAATTTATTTTTATAATATTATTGCTCTTTTGTACATATTTCACATTTTTGCTTTTCAAGTACTTTTTTTAAAATCAATTTTAAAACCTTGAAAATAGCTGAGCTAAGAAAAATTTCCTAGGGAAAATGAAAAAAAGAATCTGAATAGGAAATTTACAAACGCAGATAGAGTTTATCCTGGGTAGGAAAATAATAATACATCAAAAATGTATGCTGGGGAAAATGATAATATTTTGGAAAATAATGATAAAATAAGTGATGAATAAAACAGTCACCATGAGGAAAAGGATTATAAATAAGGAATGAGAATCATAATAAATAGAGATCTGAAATACAGAAATTGTTAATTAAACAAAATACAGTAGAATTCCAATTATCAAAATCAAATGGAACTGGCCCGCTTTCGGATAATCGGAAATTCGGTTATATGGATTTTGAAAAAAAGGGCTCGAACCAACAAATTTTTGGTTGATAGAAAAACGTTCTAATTTATTGCGCCAAGCAGCAGCATCTGTGATATATAACCAATATTATATTAATTATATTAAAGCGAATATTATCTTTAATGAATATTTAAATCAAGATTTCCTAATCAAACTAATGATCGTCTACACTGAGCATCAATGTGATAAGTTATTAAATGCACAGTTTTAACCAGAATAGCAGAACCATAGATTCCGTTTTCCAAGTCTCAGTAATGGGGAATCGAACCCCAATTTCCGCATGGCACAAGTGGGGATACATTCCACTATACGTACTACCGTGACCTTTGAGACTACACGCCTGCTTACTGAAGAAAATGGGTTGCATGAGTTATCACATTTGGGGAGACGCTCGGGGTGACTTGTCAGTGTTTACAACTCGATGAACGTGGATTACTAATAAACGTTTGAGTAAGAAAACTTTTGTATTCAGGAAAGTACATTGATGCAATAATCACAAACAAATAATTTCGTTGAAGGTGTACAAGGTGAAGAAGTACAAGGAAACAAAGTTACCGCTAAAAGTAGGTTATTTTAATGAAATACTTAATATTTTAAATCATTTTGAATCAAAATCTGTAAGCAATAATAATGTAATTGATAATTTGGATATAGCTGTCTTGAAGATAAATGTGATTTTTAATTGACAGCTTAATCTTTTAAAATTAGCACCAGTAAAATATCGTTATTCTTCTAGCATGTTAATTTTCACTTCTCTTTTATTTCACTTATCCCCCCTAGTTTATAAATTTATCAGAAATTCAAATAATTTGATATTGCTGGATCCAAGTACCATTAGAAAAGTAACTTCAATGATAGAAACAACTACAATATTTGAACAACAAGATAAATACTTCCTTTTATATGCAAAACAGATATTTTATAAAATAAGTAGTAAAGACTATAATGTTTTTTAATGCTCGACGAAATATACATAAAACCTAATTTAGTTTATAAAGGTGGAAACATTGTTGAAAACTCTTCTGATAATACGAATTTAGCAACAAGTGCTCACGTTTTCATGATAGGCAGTATTTCCTCGTCTTTTGAAGATGTGATTCACGTTTTCCCAGTCAATTGTATTATAGCTGATGCGTTATTTGCTTTAACTAACAAAATAGTTTTGGGTTTAGTGGATATAGACTTTAAAATTATGGGTATAGTGACTGCAATGGCGTAGTGAGCATATTTGGCGCCCGGGTACGGTACATTTTTTGGCGCCCCCTC
The DNA here is from genome assembly GCA_030067965.1 of Latrodectus elegans. Lineage (NCBI taxonomy): Eukaryota > Metazoa > Arthropoda > Arachnida > Araneae > Theridiidae > Latrodectus > Latrodectus elegans. The sequence continues at coordinate 67,192,286 of CM057818.1, read as the reverse complement.
GAAATTAAAAAGAGTAATACAATATAATTATAGGAAAAAATGTATTAAATTATAAAAGCTATAACTGTACACATTACATTATAATAAATAGAACATACTTGTAATAAGAATACAATGCAAATATAATAAGGGAATGCTTTACCTTCTATAAAATAATTGGAAATATATTAATTTAAAGTCTCAGGATTAGCTTTAATTTTGAAACAAAAATCAATTCTAGCTAGAAAAAATACTTTTATTGATTTCGTAAAAGTGTCAAAGAAATAATCGGACTTACATGATTTAGAATTTTTTAATTAAAGCGATATTATTTATCTTATATACTAATACAATTATTTTAAAAAACATAAAAAAAATTTAAGCATGAAATAACTTAATCTATATTATAGATATAAGTAGATGTAATTAGTTACAATCATAATATAATACATATATTACACTGTATACATTTTTCTTGCTTTTGCTGATGCGAATTGATTGATTACTTCATCGAAGTTGATCAATTCAAATGTTTCTTTTTCTATGCTTAAAAAAGTTAAATCATTTAGACGATTTTGACTCATAGTTGATCGTAAATACGTCAGAATTAATTTTCATTTGCGGAACGAACGTTCACAGCTTGCTATTGATGTAGAAATAGTTAAGAGTATTTGAAGGGCGATTCTCATATTTGGGAAAACATCTTCTCCGTAACATATTAGGAAGGTTAGAAGTTCTAATACAGTTTAATCTCTTTTCTACTGCAGAGAAACATCTTGCAGTCACAAATTTCTGTATAGAGTTCTGTTTAATTGAAATCTATCATAAAATTCACCCAAACTTTTACAATTATTTTCAAATTCATTATTTTCAGTTAATTATTTTCAAGTTCATTATCAAAATTACCATTACTATTATTCATGCCATAGCATTATCAATGCAGATTGGCACAGAAACACTAATACAGTTAATAATCTTAAATTTCTTTCAAAACACACACTTAAATTTAAATAAAATTTATCCAAATATATATATTTAATAAAATCAGAAATTTCTATTAAACAATTTATAAATATATTATATTATTATATAGGTAATTTTTTGACAAAGCTAATAGACATTGTGTTCCATGAAATCAGAGTTCCCCGAATTATATTTGAAAACTATCACAGCACAAGGAAGTAAAGAGTTGGAGAATCTGGGGTTATTGCTGAGATATTAATTAGTTTAGTAGAAACGTTTAAAATTTCCTGAGTTATATTTTAAAACTACACTGAAAGAGAGAGAGAGAGAGTTTCCTCACTTTTAAACAATAATCTGATTTTACACAATTTTGAAACAGGTAGTTTAATTATATTTTATTCTTTAAGTACACAAATCCAATCTTGAAAAGATCATTATTTTAGCAACTTTAATTAATTTTATTTAATAGATAATATAATGTTATTAAGAGAGAGAGAGAGACAGAAAAGCTTAGGTATATATATATATATATAATTAGGAATGAATAATTGTTAAAAAAGTATACAAAAACTACAAAAACAGATAGCTACAAAATACACTAAATATAAATCAAAATGTCAACAACTATCACTTATAGCGATAACATCATATATCTCTACACTTCTAGTGAGCTTTATTGAGTGAAGTTCAACTCTATCGTTTGATGATCCCCACGGATTTGATTGCATACCGAACTCGAAGTATGAAACTCAAGAGTTGTTGCAAGAGCTCACGGGTTTGATTCCGGATCAGGGACCCCGTGGAGTATAGCTCAAGTGCCGATGCGTGAGCTCACGCATTTGATTCCGGATCAGGGACCCCGCGGAGTGAAGATCCATTGCCGCTGCGTGAGCTCACGGGTTTGACTCCGGATCAGGGACCCCGTGGAGTGAAGCTCAGGTGCCGCTGCCTCACGGGTTTGATTCCGGATCAGAGACCACGTGGCGTAAAGCTCAGGTGCCGCTGCGTGAGCTCACGGGTTTTATTCCGGATCAGAGACTCCGTGGAGTGAAGCTCAATTGCCGCTGCGTGAGCTCACGGGTTTGATTCCGGATCAGGGACCCCGTGGAGTGTAGCTCAATTGCCGCTGCGTGAGCTCACATGTTTGATTCTGGATCAGGGACCCCGTGGAGTGAAGCTCAATTGCTGTCGAGTAAGCTCACGGGTTTGATTCCAGATCAGGGATTCCGTGGTGTGTAGCTCAATTACCGCTGCGTGAGCTCACGGGTTTGACTCCGGATCAGGGACCCCGTGGAGTGAAGCTCAGGTGCCGCTGCCTCACGGGTTTGATTCCGGATCAGAGACCCCGTGGCGTAAAGCTCAGGTGCCGCTGCGTGAACTCACGGGTTTGATTCCGGATCAGAGACACTCCTCAATTGCCGCTGCGTGAGCTCACGGGTTTGATTCCGGATCAGGGTCCCTGTTGAGTGAAGCTCAATTGCCGCTGCGTGAGCTCACATGTTTGATTCTGGATCAGGGACCCCGTGGAGTGAAGCTCAATTGCTGTCGAGTAAGCTCACGGGTTTGATTCTAGATCAGGGATCCCGTGGTGTGTAGCTCAATTACCGCTGCGTGAGCTCACGGGTTTGATTCCGGATGAGGGACCCCGTGGAGTGAATCTCAGATGCCGCTGCCTCACGGGTTTGATTCCGGATCAGAGACCCCGTGGCGTAAAGCTCAGGTGCCGCTGCGTGAACTCACGGGTTTGATTCCGGATCAGAGACACTCCTCAATTGCCGCTGCGTGAGCTCACGGGTTTGATTCGGATCAGGGTCCCTGTTGAGTGAAGCTTCAATTGCCGCTGCGTGAGCTCACATGTTTGATTCTGGATCAGGGACCCGTGGAGTGAAGCTCAATTGCTGTCGAGTAAGCTCACGGGTTTGATTCCGGATGAGGGACCCCGTGGAGTGAATCTCAGATGCCGTCGCTAAAGCTCACGGGTTTGATTCCGGATGAGGGACCCCGTGGAGTGAATCTCAGATGCCGTCGCTAAAGCTCACGGGTTTGATTCCGGATCAGGGACTCCGTGGAGTGAAGCTTAATTGCCGTTGCGTGAGCTCACGAGTTTGATTCCGGATCAGGGACCCCGTGGAGTGAAGCTTAATTGCCGTTGCGTGAGCTCACGAGTTTGATTCCGGATCAGGGACCCCGTGGAGTGAAGCTCAGGTGCCTCTGCGTGAGCTCACGGGTTTGATTCCGGCATAAGATCGGGTTTGCATAAGAATATTCTTTTTTATTAAAACATGACATATAAAAATATTTCTTAGAAATAAGATTGATAGACACATCAGCATAATAAATATGCCCATGGGTTCAACATTTCTTCTCCAAGGAGGCAGTTACATATATATTAGCAATATACACTGTTCTTTAATGCTTGTATTTGAAGAATATTCTTACATATTATTTTAAAATAATTTTTCCATGTAGGAATATTTCCTATATATTAAAACTTGCATAATAATATTCTTTACTATTAAAACAGCACACGTAAAAATATTTCTTAAAAATGAAATTGATAGATACATCAGCATGATAAATATACCCATGGGTTCAAAACTTCACCTCCAAGGAGGCAGTTAGATATATATTTGCAATATACAAGGTTCTTTTGTGCTAGTATTTGAAGAATAATCTTACATATCATTTTGAAACGATTTTCCTAAAGACTTCCCAAGCGAATCTTTTAATCATCGCAGGGAGGTCTCTGAAAATAAGGAAATATAGGAATATTTCCTTTATATTAAAACCAGCATAAGAATATTCTTTACTATTAAAACAGCACACATAAAGAATATTTCTTACAAATAAGATTGATAGATACATCAGCATAGTAAATATACCCATGGGTTCAACATTTCATCTCCAAGGAAGAAATTAGATATATATTAGCAATATAAAATGTTCATTAGTGCTTGTATTTGAAGAATAATCTTACATATTATTTTAAAACAATTTTCCAAAAGACTTCCCAAGTGAATCTTTTAATCATCGCAGGGAGGTCTCTGAATATACGGAAATATTGAAATATTTCCTCTAATTTTGAACTTAAATAAATATATTTGTTAATATCAAAAAGAGCAGATATAGGTTAAAATAAGAGGGATAGATATAAATGCATAATACATTCCCATGAGTTATACATGTGAACTCCAAGGAGCATGTGAAGTATAATACGAATATATATAAACTTTTTATCATGCAATATCGTCAAAATATTCTTACATAATTTATTAAAAAACTTTTTATGTATAAAAATTTTAATCATCACTTTCAGTACTCAGAATTTGGGACATATAGGAATATTATTTTTGAAAAATAGTGAAATGGATAACAACCATAATATACAATGGGATATCAAAGAGAGATATCCAAAGATTCAGCTATAAATAAAATAATTACCTATATAGTGTTCACTTCTTCTTATTATAAAATAATCTTTATTTTATTTCAAAACAACTTCTCTAAACAGTCTTTTAGCAAATCCTTTAATCATTGGTGTTAGTAATGAGTACATGTGGTGATATATTAACATTTCTTTAATATTTTAATTTACCCAAGAAAATTTTTATCATTAAAAAGCAATACAACAATTTTAAATGTGAGTGATGTGGATGTATTATGCATTATAAATTCTCTAGATGCTTCCCTAGATTATAAATTCCCTACATGAATTTCTTTACATCACAACTCCAAATATGCAGGTATGGCTAAAAAAGCTTTCTACAAAGTACATTTCTAATGTGTTTTTTTTTTTTTTTTTTTTTAAATTTCAAAATATTCTTACACATCTTATTGGATTTAACTTTCCTAAAGACCTCTAAAAGGAATCTTTAATTCCGTTCACTGAAAATGAATAATATTTGTTAAAAATATTAATTTTGAAACCAGCAAGGCAGGTTTCCCTGATTTTATTGGAATTGGTTTTGATTGTCACTTAATGACCATTTTTCCCCATATGGGCTATATAGACCAAGATTAACAGCTTACAGTTGATTCCAAACCACTAACATTCAAGTTCAAGGTGAGATTCAAACCCTTGAGACTGAACCGAAGTCAAGAGTATTGTCCATTATGCTGCCAACTCAACTGCTTTTGTGAGTAGTAATTTCCTGTGTAAATTTTTGTTTTTTTGAAAAAAGAAAAACTGATTTAAACAAAATAAGTCCTGTGATTCATTTAGTTTTGTTGAAAAAACCGTTTTGCATGATGAAATCCGGTTTGAAATATAGATCGGTTTAAAAGAACAGAATGATATAGTGAGCCCATCAATGAATTTGGGACTTCTCACTAGGGTGACAGTTGGATTTATAATAAAAAACAATAAATACATGTGCTGCAATTGATAAAAATAGCATTTTCTTCTTGAATCAGGGAATTGCAAATCCTGAATTTAAGTTTTTTGCAACTCATAAAATAAAATGGATATGATGACCGAAAATAATTTTTTCTCAACTTCTGAGATTGTCATAGTACACAATTTTAAAAGTGCTCAAAAGAGCCTTATTTCTTGGTTTTTGACGTGAGAAGAATTTTCTCCATTTATATGAATTATATCACGGTATAAGTAAATTTACAAGAAATTCAATCCATTAAATTTGTTTCAAAATTATTTCCAAATACTGAAATCAAAACTTTGAAAGGAAACAGCTTTTATTTTGAATGAGCCAGAAATAAATATTTACTTAATTTTCTATCCATTCTACGTAGTCCTTTTTAATTGAAATTTGAGTAAAAGTTCGGCAGGAAAGTGAATAGGATTTTTATAAATGCAGACATTGTTATAGATTCTATGTCATTCTGTTACATTTTTAATAGTTTTAAGATTAAATTTCATAAGCTTTAATGAAGGACTAGGGCTTTTTGGTTCGAAGGTTAGGAGTTTGATTTTAGAGATTGAACAGATAAATTTTTATGTACTTTTTTATGTGTAAGCATTTTTAATGCTTGTCTGTTGGAGTGGATAAAAAGGAAATTTTTGGGTTTCCTCCTCAATATGGGAATACAATATTCACTATCTTGAGAAGTTCGCAAAGAAAACATATTACAAAGTAGACTTTACAGCCTTAATCTTAAGGTAGTCTACAACATAGTATGAAAAATTAAATTTAGGAATATTTAGCTATTCATAGTTCTCGTAAAATTTTATTAAATATTGCTTCTGATATTCAAAATTTACAAAGTGTGCTTTTTTAAATTTTTTTATTTTCTAAAATTAATACAACATTAATTTTAGCTTAATATTTCATTTTCCTTTTTTACTTACTTTTTTTTCCTTTTTATTTGTCAGACTCCCTAAAGCAAATAGTTAAATAAAAACAACTGAATAAAAGAAAAATAAAACTTCGAATTTAATAATTTAAATAAGCATAGCTCATTCCGATTCAGAATAGACTTGATTTTAAGAATGAAAAAAATGTGTACTTATATAATATGATATTTTTACCTGATGGCAACTTTAAAAAGCATTTAAGAAAATATTGAAGACTTATAATTAAATTGTTTACACAATTCATATATTTTATTACAGTGAAATTAACTGCACATTTAAATAAACTAAATTCCAATAGTAATACGCAGATTATTTATTATAAGTGGAATAACCAGCATAGTAGAGGGAAATTCAATGCTTTAACATTATAAGAACACAGAAAAATTATTTTATTTTCACTACCTATATTTTATGCTTTGTAAAATTAAATTAGTATTAGTTTTTTAAAGCTCAGATTTTAAGATCAAAATCTGTTGATGTACTTTAAGAGAAGTAAAACATCAGTTTGTTTCTTCATGTACCAACTGTAACTCACGAATAGTAGGAGAAATAAATTTCCCTGGGGCTTTCCTGGCGAGAATTGTCTTAAACATTTTGTAGATACAGTATCAGTTTGCCACCTAAATTTTCCCTAAATATGTTATCTCATGTAGTGGGTCTCTTTTTGTAATTTTTGTAAATTACTTTTTTTTGGCGAAAATACTGTAGAAAATTTAATTACAATAACTTGAAAGAAAAATAAGACGAGAAGTATGAAGAAGGACATAATTCTTATACATTATGACAAAATATGATGAAAGAATGTATAAAATAATATTTAGTCGTCAGTCAATTAATGTTCTGAAAATTAGATTCAGCAATTAAATTTCTAAAGAAATTTTAGAAAAACTTCATATAAAACACATTAAAATATTTATGATACACCAGAATAATTACAAAAAATAAATTTCACTATCTCAATGCTTTTACTAATTTATGTAAGAGCAAATTTAATTCATTAAGCATGTACAATTAGTGCAAAAAATCAAGTGACTTACCCAATTCTTTCAGCAAAATGGTAAGCAAACAAATTCATGAATCTGTAAAAAAATGCAAGCAAAAAATTCATTAAATACACCATTTTTTAAATATTACTTATAAATACTCAAATATTACTTATATATTTAAATTACATATATATAATAACTTTCTACATTATGAATTCATATAAGTATTTTTATAATTTTTAATTTTATTAATTAAAGGTATTAATTTTTGGAATAACATACTTTTTTTAATTATTTACATTTTTATTTTAATTATGTAGGATATTTTACCAGTTATCTTGGAAAAGTAACCAATTTATAATGAAAAATTACTTTTAAATAAATGAACATACTCATTTACAAAAACATAGTACTTACAATTTTAATATTCAATATAGATGCACATTACTATGTAGTAAGTGTAACCTTATAAGGTGATTTTGTGAGAAGAAAAATACACAGGTACACAAAAAATAGTATCATTTTATTCAAAATACAAACTTTAATGATATTCAATTACACTTAGGAATAACCAACAAAATACTTTCATTCAGATTTTTTGCTCCATTCAGCATTTTTCCAAGAAACAAGAAAACAGAAATAAAAGTGTTGAATAATTTATATTTTAAAATAGGCAAGACATCTTCAAGATTTCATTATTAAATTAAACTACTTAATTTTATTTCAAAACTATTCCTTTTACTGCTGAAAATTCGGCATTTGCAAAGCATGTTTGCCATTTTAGTATCTAAAAAAAGTCTTAATAGGAATAATTAAATTTCAATAATAATTAAAATATAGTAAATTTTTTTCAGATGATTTATTCAACTGAAAATACTTCATAGTTTTATCATATTAACTAAAAGTAAGAATGGAAAATTTGAGTCATTAAAAATAATATATTTTACTAAAACCGAAAGTAAAAGGAATAAATATTGAAATTTCTGATTTGTGTAAGGTGGCCTAGAAAGATTTTACTGTTATTTTTATATTTCCAACTATGAACAATTTGTATTATTAAAAGTTCAAGTTATTTTACGCAATCAAACTAATCAATACATATTAGAGTTAATAAGATAAATAGGAAATGATGTGACCAATATGAAATGCCAAAAACACTGAGCACCAAACTTTGAGGGGTGGTAGTTTCCAGAAAAAGTTTACTCATATTTCGAGGAGAAATGTGATTTAGTAAAATAACATTTTATATTATTTTTACAATCTATACAATTTACTTCGTTTAAAATTATTTTGCATCACAAAAACTGGGTTTTACAAATAGATTAATTAAAAAAAGATGAGTTATGGAGCATTTGAAACTTTCTTTAGTTACGCTGCTAGTAAATATAATTTAGAGCTCAATTCATCCATTTCCAATGCATTTCGATATAAGGAGCATTGATATAAACATAAATACATTGCTACAAAGTGTATAATAATTATATTTTTCAAAAGCCTGAAGAAAGTATAATTATAGTTATTATTATTATCATCATTATTATTATGATTTTCTTTGAAAAGAAAATTACAATATGGGATTGTAGATACTGCTAAAAGAATAGCTGTGCAAAAGTTTTTCCTATTAGAGGTGAACATGAATACATGGAATTATAAAAATGTGGCTTCCATTCTTACATACAAAGGCATGAAGTCTGCTGAATTCTGGAGTTGTTTGTGGCTCCACAGTCATTTTTTGCACACAGGGCTTGTAAGACTACTTGACTTTTTGAAGTGGATTCCGAACCACTACAAACATCCAAGCACAAGGTGAGATTCGAACCCATTAACTTTTGAAAGAATCGTTTTACTTTTCCAGACTATATTAATGTTTTTCAAAAAAAAAAAAGATACAAGTTTTTTACCATCAATTATAATTTAAATAGTCTAGTTTTATAATTAAAAGGATTTACATTTAAATTATTAAATTTAATTTCCTATTTCTTATTCAACAGATTTCTAAATGAAGTTTAAGCAATATAAAGCAGATTTTTAATTATCTAAAGTTATTGCTCACGATTTTCACTATATAAAGCAGCACCTCATTATATCTTTATCATTATACCACTAATTTGCCAAAACAAATTACTGTGAATTTTTGCTATGAACTCCTTTTTCGTAAATATAATTAACAAAGCACACAATATATTTTCTGCAAAATTATTCACTTACTGGCAAAAATATAATTCATATAGAGTTTATAGAGTTGGATAGAATAGAATTTACAGTTAAGATTACAGAGCGAACAGCAGGAGATTTATAATTTAAAATAATTTAATTTTTTTTAATTGAAAAAAAAAAAGATAAAAACTGAATTTTCAAGAAGATAATAAGCTCACTCAGGAATACATCCACTTCTTTTAATTCAGTATTAAATAGAGAATTAATTTTAAAAAAACAAAAACTTTTAAGAATAATTAATACTTGATTTCATTTTGATGCACACATTAACAAAAGAACTTGAATGCCACACAATGGACACCCCAAAGGCGTAAAACTGTTGTAATATATTTTTATACCTTCCACGTAAGTTATTTTCTCTTTTTCTTTTTCTTTTTTTTTTAGAACACTTCTCTATCAATAAACCATATTCACAGTCGCGACAAAATCAGACAAACTCCATAACTCCATTTAACAATTACAATTAATGAAGTTTCCAAAAAAGTAAAAAAAATACACTTGATGAATGCAGAAAACTAATGACAATATCCATAAGTCGTTGCTAAACAATACCCAAGGTCAAACCAGAGCATCTTCTCGCAAAAAGCACAGTTGACAAGATTTATATATGTATGAATTTATTGGAGTTCATACAGAATAAAGATAGGCATTATTATATTTAAAATAACTGAATAGACGGTTGAATGCTAACAAAACCAGTTAATTGTAAAAATAACACTAGTCTGCATTTGAATATTATGTAATGAAAATATGTTAAGATAAAGTTTCGCGACTCCCTCCTAAATTAGACATACCTACCTAATATGAAACACTCGTAGAGTTTATTGCAGCAACAAAATAACTCAAGTTAAAATGGATTAAAAACATTCACTTCAATAATTATCATTCCGATTTCTAGCTTCATAATGAAAATAAAATAAATGTTTGCGATCGAATGTGATCGAAATAAGTGCTACATAATAGTCTTAATAAAAGTCAATGCTTTGTTGCATACATTTGAACAAATTTTCAAAATACTTTTCCATCTCAATTAAGGTACCTCTAAGATATAAGTTTTGAATGTGTTGCCGCTTTTTCAAATGTCAAAAATCAATGACAATGTAAATTATTTTTTCAATATGATGAAATAAAAATATGCAAAGTTATGTCTGCAAAATCAAGCAAAATATACAAGATCAAATGCAGATACGAAATCAAGTCAATTACAGTTTAGTTTTACGCTCATATGCATTGCTCCAAGGTAGATTCCTAGTGCAAAAATTATACACAATCTTTGACACCCATTAAACATATTATGCAGAAACGGCTAAAGAAATTATATTTGTAAGCATCAAAGTACAGTTTAGAAACGTCAGTGCGATAACCTAGAAATACATACAGTCATAAAATTAGGAACCCTTATAACTTTAATAATTTTAAACCAATTTTTCGAATAATTGAGTTAAAGTCAACTATTTTAATAGTTAAAAATGAATTGATGAATAAATATGATAACTTTAAAACTTAAACTTATTGGGAAATGATACAATTAATGCATGCAAAATATAAAAATATTTATTGATAACAATTTGAATACAAAAAAAGTTCAATTATTTTCGTTATTCTTATTTCTTTTACATTTTATTCATTATATTTGCCGATGTCTGAAACCAAAATTACGACATACCTTCTTAAACTTATTCTGAAAGTAAAATAATTTTTAAGACACTTAGAAGGCGTTTCCTTCTATTTCATTGCAAAAAAAAAAAAAAAAAAAATCTATTAAAAATTGGAAGGAGTATCATATTATAAGAGATCAAAAAGTGTTGAAGCAGATTGTAGTGTCTGTAAAAAAAAAATCTATTAAAAATTGGAAGGAGTATCATATTATAAGAGATCAAAAAGTGTTGAAGCAGATTGTAGTGTCTAAAAGACGAATAATTGCAGAACACAATCAGCATCTGTATTCTCTACGGTAATGATTATAGTTAGAAGGCACCTTAATATTATAGAATAATATACAGCAGAGCAGCAATTCTAAAAGCACTTTTAGATGTTATGCCAAATCTCGTCTACCGTGGTCACTCATACAACATGATCGATTGAAAGGTGGAAGGTTATCAAGAAGACTGACAAATCGTCTTTCACATTTCTCCCTACATCAGGTTACTCAATGTATGATGCTTACTCAAAAAAGTCTCTTTCCAACCATCAAACATGGAGATGGATCTGTCATGACATGGTTTTCAGCCGAAACAATCAAAAGCTGGAAAGAAGGATATAGAGAGAAATATTTTATAATGGAACACATCCCTCCTATGAGACAAATTTTGCTTCCTAAAAGACTGAATTTTCTAAGATTAATGCACCTATTTGTGCAGCGGGACTTATCCATACAACGTTTGATGAACATAAGGATAAAGTTTAACATCAATGGCCACTTTGTCACCCGATCAATATTACTGGTTTATAGTATGGTTATAGAAGCGTTTTATGCTCAAGTTTTTTTTAGTTTTCATTACAGAATCCATATCCTCAACGGACCAGAACTTTCATAATAATTCTATATAAATGGTTGTCGTTGTACCAGCATGTTTTCCTGTACATAGCCCTGAATTGGGCTCCACTAGTTCCATAATAGCAGCTGGGTAGAACATTTCCGAATTTGAAGCAAAGACCAAGCAGAAGAGCCCCAATACTTGGCCTGTCACCCCAGAGGTATAATTTTACTTGGAAGATATTACAACTATGCCCAATTTTAACATGTGTGCTCATCGTGTTTCAGCGAATCTTCGGTGAAGTCTGGATTCCAACTCATTATCTTCTGATTATGAGAACGACACTCTAACTAACCAGGCCACAGCAGTCCGTCCATATGATTGGTACAATATCCAATTAAACACCAGTGTCAGCATACGTGTAAATCAATTCCTATACTAATAAAAGCTGTATTACATGTTAAAAGCAATCCTACACCATATTACTAAAAAGATGTTCAATTAATCCGCATTTTTTATTTTGATAATTACCTCCACCTTATATATATATATATATATATAATTGATAGGACTGTGTTCTTAATTTCACAAATTTATTAAAGTATACAAAGTGTGCTTTCAATTCCTTGATTTTTTTTAAATAGGCGTCAATATTAAAAATATAATTTTTATTGATTCTAATTTACCAGACTATTAACGACGCAATACAGTGGCATCCTACAAGTTACCCACTGGTCATGATTTACCTATGCGAGCATCTACACAGCATTGTAATTTTTACTCAAGCTTTTTGCCCACTCTTCAATCTTAGAGAATATAAGAACAGAGCCAATACGTGTCGATGACGGGCACTTCTAGTCATTGGCGTGACAGAGTCTATCTAAGGTTATGATTTATATCATTTTCTAGGATTTAATTAAAATTTGTATTTTATTATGGATATTACTACGTAAATTTAAGAAATGCATGTTACTAACATTAATTGTAATCTGTCTTGCCGTATTAAAAATAAAAAAAAATATTTAGTGAAATAAAAACATATTATTAAATGCTGAAAAAAGAAAAAAGTGAAGAAAATATTTAAGAAAAAGACTGCAGTATATATGATTAAACTTAATACAATTTAAATCATGTATTAACAAATTTATTATAAATGTAAAATTCATAACCATTTTTCCTGGAGTCAAACTACTTCAAGCTATTAGAAGCACTTCATGTCTACTGTCTATATTAAATAGAGTAACAAAGGTTTGTAACTGATTTCCTAACTACTGTGAATATTTAAATATGTCATCCATAACATATTTAAATATTCACTAAACACCTCCTTCAAGAAAAATTGCCAAGCTGACAGATGAATAGTTAGCGCTCTGGCTTTCAGTTGAAAAAGATAATGGGTTCGTATTCCACCTTGGGCAAGAATGTTTCTACGGATTTGAGATGAACTGTAAACAGTAGATCTTGATCTAATTAGCCACCGTATGCCATAACTGACCGTTGTGAGACAAATAAACCAAATAATTTCAGAATGAATTTTCATAAGTTGCGACTCAAATTCACGAATTGCTAAAAAGGCAATTCAGAAATATCCCAAGCATCTATAAAGATAGAATATTCATAAATGATCGACAATCAAGAAAGAATATCGGGCAACATGCAATGGGTAAACAATGTGATTTACAATTATCTATCTCTCTCTCTCTCTGCTCTGACTGCTTTTGACTTTGTAAAGTCGAATATATGTTTCTCTCGCCCATAAGTGTCATAATCGTACATTTCGGAGTGAAAATTACAATTCAATCAAAAGCATTAAAAAAATTATATATATCACTGATTAGCTTTCAACACATGCATTTATCGAAGTCAATCCTTGAAAGTTATCAAAATTATCTTCCTTATAACCCTGAAATATGACTGACTGTTTAAGAATAATTATCTTGCTAAACACTGTGATGCATATTTAAAATTTCTAGCATCTTTCAGCTTCCGCTGGGATATGCACTATATGGCGTAACATTTACCACTTTCCACTAACTTACCACTTTCCAGATATAAATAATGTAAAAATTCCAAAACTTTTGATGTTGGATATTACTAAGATAATCTAAAACCAAAATTCTTTTAAATGAATTGCTGTATCCCAGTAATTATACAGCGCTCTTCAGAGTGAGATGTACAAACTTCAATCCCAGTTATTGTTAAGTATTTGGAAATTTTCTCTCCTTTTTGTTTTCCTTAATTTTCTTCTCTCCTTAATTTTTTTCTCCTTTTTCATTTATGTCCAGGTGAGAGCTTGAGAGAACTCAGGGACTTTATGACACACGAATGCAGTAAATATACTCTGTAAAACATCTCATCCAGACGAAATATACAACTGACGTTCAGGTGCTCAAAAAGGCCTTAATAGATTAAGGGGGGGGGATTATCAGTTAATATATAAGGGCTATCAGTTAACATATTTATTTTTAATCAGCCTTAAAATATCTTTTTATATAACGAAAGTTGGCAATAGGAAGCTAAGATGGTACAACACATGAAAATAGTCTATAGAAAATAAAATCACAGTACATGAATGAAAAAAGTAAATTCAAAGAACTTCAAATTTAACATGATTTTAATTTCTTAAAATTTTTTTTGAATTATAGATATTTATTTATGATGACTTAAACAATACTATTAATTAAAAATATCAAATATATTTTCTAAAAACAATAAACAAAATTAATACTGCAGTAAAAGAAACGTAATTAAAAAAGTTTGAAGGGATTTTCCAATGATAGTTTTACAAAAACAAAGTGATCAAAAATCGCGACGGTATGGTATATATTAACTTACTATGATTGGTATAACTTTTTTTTTTTATCTAACGTAAATCTTTCGTTCAGCGTTTTGTAATGACTAAAATTTGATCAGTTCACTCTCGATTGAATAAATAGAGGAATTCGAATTAAAAATCCATTATATTCATAAATATTTTCATTAAAATTAAAAATGATAATTTAAGGGAGTAACATAACAATTGCATTTGTTAGTACCAATAAGAGTTTCTGAAATTTACGTTTACATTAAATTTAATTAAAGCAGTTTTAATCTCTTATTATACAATTGTTAAAATGAAATTAATAAAAAATTCTAAAAAGTAAATAAAAATAAAAAATTGTAAATATAAAAATAAAAAACAATATTTTAAATAGGAAAAACAGCAGCAACAATCTACTTCGAACTTATGTACGAAAAATCAATTATCAGAAATTACGATTATTTTTGGCTGGAATGGAAGGAAATAAAAGATGCACAACCACATCGTTACATTGAATGTCGAGACAAATGAAAACATGAAGCTATAATATCAAAGAATAAAACGTTGAATAGTAATAAGCAATATATTTCATCATGATAAAAATTGATGGATAACATCAATGACTGTTTTCAACGAATGCATGTGAACTATTTTAAAGGCTAAATCCTCGAATTTACTAAAGTATAAATTTGCGGGAAAGTATTCAAGGATTAATTTACAATTAACTTTTTCGCGGTAAAAGCTCTTAACAAAATATTTGCAAATTTTTTTTTTTTTTTTTTTTTTTTGTTTTTTGTTTTTTTACTAAAAACAGTAAGATCCGATAGATATAAATGTAAAATAAGTATAAAAATAGTGCAATTTATTAGGTAAAATAATTTGAAATATTATCATGTTTTCAATAAATACTAAATTCGATATTATAAATAGAATATAAATAATAAGTTCCATAATTTATTAAAATATTTATACCGCAATATCCTCAGATGGAATAAGCTGTGCGGAAGTAACGTTAGATAAAATCAAGTGTTTGAGTAAATTATTTTTTTTTAAGAATTGAGAATGTTGAGATGAATATGTTCCTGAAGATAACAAAAGTCGAAATGATGTGGATTATACCAAAAGTAACTCTGCAATAAGTTTAAATCACTGTTATTTACGATTTAAATTAATTTCTGATGATAATATCAAAGTATAGAAGTGACCATAGCTTATGTTTTAAGTTAACTAAATGCCAACATGCAGTATACAAGATTCACTTTATTCTAAGCAGCGTTTTCACTTCAACTCCTGACAAAATTTCGGCGAAAAAAGGATTTAATTTACATACACTTGATGTACAAACACATACACTTAATGTAAGAAATCAAATTCCAAAATCAGATATGAAAATGATGAAATAATTGTTAAAATAAGTTTTAAAAAAATAATGCATTTCTTAAACTTATATATTCAACAAATTAAATGCTATGTCATTTCTCCTTCAATTAAGAAATTGAAAACTATAACGCAAAAAGAAAGGTTTTAATTGGAAAAAAGTTTCTTTTAATAAAATTCTTTCTGACATCAGTATTTGAACTTCCAGACGAATAAAAATAAAATTACAAAGCACGCGCGGCTAAAGAACTCCAAGTGTAGATGTTTCAGAGGGGGGGGGGGAGGAAGTATTTCTCTCCCTTCACATAAAATCTGGTTTTAAAGCTGGAGTTTTGGAGTGTGCAAGAGATAGGTTTTTAATGTAAATATTGATAAGCTATTTTCTCTTTTTTAAGAAAAGAATAAAAACTTTTCTGATATTAAATATAATATTTTCGAATTTTTTTCTTCATATATATGAATTATGAAATACGTATAATTCGTTTTTCTTTATTTCTAAATAAATTATTTAATATCTTAATGGAGTTTAAGTTATGGTAACATTATTATGCTTATCATATATTTCTATGCAGAAGATTAAAAAGTTAGCAACAAACGATTGAATTTTTAAAATTGTTATCGTGTAAACTAATAAATATTTATGTAACTACACAACCTAAAATAAATTTTTACAATTTCTTAAATCAAAAATGTTTTTTATCACTTGAGTTTATTTAACAATTTAGCATTTTTAATAACAAATTTTCAGTTCTTAGGATATCATTAATATTTATCTGTTACATTTTTAGTTTATAGATATCAATTTTTTAAGAAATAAAATATAAAGTTAACAAATTTTTTATCTAACTTTAATTAAAAATTGGAATTAATGTTTTAAGGCAATATATAGCTTAGGGAATTTTGAGTGTTTTAGTTAAAAAGTATAATTACCAGACAAAAAGGAAAATAATCTTAAAAATTCATATTTCTCGGAATATTTCAACTACCATTTTTAGAACGTATGGTTTCGTGATTTTTCATAGTATAGGCTTCATTCACTTTTGTTTTCATAATAGCATATACATAGAAAATAATACATATTGAGAAAATATATGAAAAGCTACACAGTCGTAAATAAAAAAACAATTAACACATGAAATATTATATAAATAGCTACGAATATAGGAAATTGTTAGAAAATACTTATAAATTTTAATTATTTAAAAGTGAAATACTTTGTTAATCATATAAAATTAATAAAAAGAAAATTTAGAGAAGTTTAAAATTATACAAAATGGAAAACATGAAACGGAAAGTTAGCAGTATATTTAATTGTCACTTCATTTTAGATATAATTTTTTTTCATTAATAAGTTCCAATATTACTTTTATTTTAAAAGAATAAACAATTTTAAATTATTTAAAATTAAAAAAGTGACTGACTTAAATAGTTTTAAAAATATGAACCTACAATGAAAGTAATTACCAAAGAAATAATTCAATTAATTATAAAGAAACAAAAAAGTTCAACACTCATATTTTTTTACGAATTCAGATATTGAATTATTTGTTACCGCAACTATTGGAAGTTTGCCTAGCATTAAATAAAATGATGATCTTTGCTAGAAAATTAAAGGATTCCAAAAAAATAAAGAATAATCGATTATACCTGCAAAATGCTATAAAAATTTGCTAAATTTCGAATTTAAATAAAAATTACCGATTTACATGGATTGTTTTATGGTAGTAATAAAAATTGAAACAAATTAATACAGCAATAAAATTATCGAACTATATTAATCAATACTACTCATTAACGAATTTATTTCATCATAAAAAAGTTAAGTAGAAAATGTGTATTTAGGAAACTATGGAGGTTGCTTCAACATATTAATCAATAAATCTTAATGCAATTCGAATATTTTTCAAGACTACAAATAATTATAAAATAAATTATGCAGATTATTAATGTAAATAAAGTAGCATGGAATGACAATGATAATTCAATAACAATCGACAATGCATGAGAAAATATTGAAAATCAGCATTCTAATATTAATGTCAGCTACATAAACGTAAACGAAAACACAATTCCAAGGAGAATGACGAAACAGTAAAATTAAGTATGTTATAAATATACGCACACACACACATATATCATATACATATTCTTTTATTAAAATAAATAATTTGAAATACTTTTTCAACCATATAATGCATTAGTCCAGACTGAAAAATACAAAGACATAAATGTTTATTAAAACAAACGAATTCGTGAATTGAAAGTCAGCATATTGTTAAGTGGAATTTTGCGGAAATGTAAACCAACCCATCCACACATTAACAGTTACACTCATTTCTATGATATATTGGCCGCCAATCTTCATCGGCATACCGCAAAACTTTATTTTAGAATGATGGCTATTTTTTAATTTATTTATTTTGAAACTTATTCAACATATTTTTCTTCGTATATTAAAACACAGTATTGAACCCAAATAACTTGACAATAAAAATTCATAGAAGCTATTAAATTACTAACGCATTAACGGATTTCAACCTATCAGAATCTCCATAAATGAGAACTAAAAAAAATTAATGAGAAAAAATTATTAAGAAAAATTCAATGGTTAGTTTGGTCTTTTAATTTAAAGGTAAAATATTTACACTAGATTTAATTTTTATTTGAGCCTAAAAAGGATTTCAAAGTACTAGAAATATTCTCGCATCGGGTGGAAATTAAAAACTGAAAATATTTTAACAGAAGGCCAGATTTCGATTGTTTAGCGTGCGAGCAATTATTAATTTTTTTTAAATTCGATTGAGACTAACATTTTTAGAAGGACCATTACAAACATGTCTGTCTAAGACAAAGCTTGAACATATGACCTCTTAAACTAAAAGCCAGAGCACCAATTTGGAATTGTTGTCATTGAATACGTAAATACACAGGGAAATGTATACAGGTGAATTCATGTAGTTGCTGAATATCAACGAATATTAAAAGGAAATGGATAAATAGTGAAAATTCACCAGAGTCATCATTCAAAGACTCGTTTAAGGAATTAAGTTTGTTCGAAATCTATTGGAAAATATAATAATTCCTTAGCGAAAATCCAATATTAATTAATTAAATGGATATAATCCTGTAAAACTCTTAAAGAAAAAAAATTTATTATAAATTCTTTTTTTTTTTTTTTTTTACCGAAATGCACTTTAAAAAAAACACGCGTATTCTTTTCCAAAATTTTAAGATTTTTTAACAATATCAAAGCAGTATAATTTAATTAATCGTTTGAATTAACGGTAAAAAAATTTCCCCTAGAGTAAGAATCAATAACTTTACGACACAAAATGATTTAATTACGCAAAACAATATAAATTTAACTAATATATTTAGGAAGAGATATCAATCAATTAAAATAATATTTGAAGCACACAGTAATTTGACGTGAAAAAAAATTATCAAGTTAGTAAATTTGTTTGCTGTGTTAGAATTTTAAACGATTACTATTTTTTTTAAAAAAATATATTTTTTATTAAATAAAGAGAAAACTAAGAAACCAGAAGAAAATTTTAAAAATTTTCATTTTTCTAAGCAGATTTAATTTTAGGATTACATTGTAGTTTCTCAACAAAATAATTTTTATGCTATTGCAAATAAAGAGCAAGATCATTTTAAAGTATTATTACAATTTGATTTTGGAATCACACATAAGAAATTGGCAGAGAAAAATCAATTATAACAATTTCATTACATTCACAAGAGAAATAAATGTAAGATTAATGCAATAATTACAGTAAATATTTAGGATTATTTAACAAAAATATTCTATTATTCTTGACTATATTTATCTATTGAAGTAACTTTAATTAGAAGCAAATATAATTCGAGATTCTTGCGATCAAAATTTCTACATGAAGTAAAATAAAAGATTTATGTACGTGATGATTATTGAACTCGATTTCATAAAAATCATACACAAATGAGTAACAATGATTTGGATACAGAAAGATTATTTAGTAAACGATTATTAAATTCATTATTCAGCGTTCTACATCTTTGAGAAAAAGTTAACATGATTCAACGAAACTTGATAGCTCAGCAACTAAAAAGTAACTCGAAAGTGCTTAGCATGTGTCGATACTGTTTTCCTTTGAGAATATTCATAAATAGGACGTCAACTGAATATCATGGCGGATAAAAATTAAAACTTTCCCCACACAGACGGACGGATGTGTAAAAAAATCAGCTGCAGTCATAAAACGCAGACGAAGACCTTCCGCTAATCAACAGGGACACAACTTTTTATTTATTTATTGCTTATTTAACTTTACGCAGAGAATAAAAATCTAACAGGTGGCAACTGTTGAAATGTATTTTCAATCATGAAATGATGGGAGACATGTATACCTCAACTCAGAAATTTTCATTCCATATTCAGCTATCATCTATTGCCGTTTAAAAATAAGTGAGGTAATTTTCTATTGAATTCAGAGTATGTATCATAATGCCTCTCAAGTGTCCTATCATAATGTCATAATGATTCAACACGAAGCAAAACTTTTGACACAAGCAATGGATAAGCTTAACAGTTAATTGTTGAAAAATAAGGTATTTTGAAATTCTTCAGATTATGGTTTCAAGACGAACTTCTGAACATAATTGACAGTTTGATTTATTGAACCCATCTGATTTATCTGAATATTCACCTTTTAAAGCATAGAAACGTTAATTTTTCGTTCATCATCCTTATGGAGCCGTTTAAAAATTACAAGATGGTATATTAAGGTTTTCCAAGCACTCAGCATCATTCAAGAATTCATTCCACCATCCCACGGTTAAAGAACAAGAGGCAAATGTTGCGCACTTTTACTTTCTTTATAAATTTCTATTGAAGTAGACACTCAAGAGTTCTTGTCCTTGCCATAAATGAATACAGATTACAATGGATAGTTTCCCAGAAGGAAAACTGGGCAAAAGCTGAAGTATATTACAGCAATCTTCACCTAAATAGTAAGAATAGTTCAAGTTGAAATTACTGCTAAAAGTGACTAATGAATC
The DNA here is from genome assembly GCA_030067965.1 of Latrodectus elegans. Taxonomy (NCBI): domain Eukaryota; kingdom Metazoa; phylum Arthropoda; class Arachnida; order Araneae; family Theridiidae; genus Latrodectus; species Latrodectus elegans. Next base: position 67,171,133 of record CM057818.1, on the reverse strand, counting down.
ATTAGAAAAAAGTCCATATCTGAGATAAAAATCGAACTCACGAACTAAATGTCAAAACGTCAATTATAGATATTTTTTCAGCCTTTTTCGCATTAACCAATAATGCGCCCATGAGTAAATAATTTTTAAAGACTCTTCATTATTCAATAAATGTCAATTACTGTGAATGTTTATTATTGAGTATTATACATAAAAGTATGTCTACATCTGTCGATATTTTTGTTCCTTTAAAATAATATATATATATACATATATAAAGAAGTTAAATGTGGAGAAAATAAGTGTTTTAATAACTTTTAAAATTCAGAATATATTTTACAGAGCAAGGTATTTATAGTTGGTTGGTTAGGTTTTGCAGCGCAAGGTTCATATCAGGACACACTATGTTAAAACTAAATATATTTATAATGTTATATTTCTAATTTTTTCAAAACTAAATCAACTTATTAAAACTCATTTAAAATATTGACACGTGTATATCAATAACGTAAATTAAAATATATATAGACAAACACCCAACATAAACAAAAATTATATCTAAAACAGCTAAAGGAAAAAGCAAAATCAATATATATATATATATATATATATATATATATATAAATGTATGATTAAAAACATTTTGGATTTAAAATTATATAAAAATCTGCACAACCGATGGTTCTTTCAATATTGCAAAAGTGTGTGTGTTTAAATGCAGATGTTTATCCAGCAAATGCCGCATTGTTAAATAATCAGTCTTAAACGAACTTAAAACGATAATGGTTAAAACCAGAACATAAAATTAAGGTATGGTAAACATTATACGGTTTCACACAAAGGTTTCAGTTCAGTTTAAAATCAGATACTCAAGTGTGAAACGTGTGTCTGATACAAAGGTGGATTAATTTTACATTCACATTCGTAGCGGTATAACTGAAAATGAGATGAAGTTATGGTATTTAGTTTGTTGCTGATCGTAGCACACACTCCACGATTCCTGCCAGAGTAATTATTACATCTTTAATGGAACAAAGGGCGGAAGTGGAGTAGACTCAGACTTAGTGGCTGCATCAGCCCTCTCGTTATTTCAAGACCTATACGTTTTGGGATCCAACAGAAACAGTATCATATCTTTTACAATTCAGCGAGTCTATTGGATAAAAAATCTACTCAACAACACAAAGCATTTATATATCATGCTTACGATATGATGAAAAAAAAATTATAAATAGATTTTTACTAAGATTAAACAATGTGACTTTCGTTTATAATTGAAGATAACTTCTTTTTAAAATAAAATATCTACAAAAGCGCCAAACCCATTCAGAGGCATTAAGTAAGAAAAACATTTATTAGTAGAAAATTACAGAACTTTACCAATAATAGGAGTTGCATAAATACTATTTAGTATTTATGCAACTCCTATTATTGGTAAAGTTCTGTATGAAACAAATCCATCATCATCGTTTAGTATGAAACAAATTCTAGACAAAAAATTACGCTCTTAAAAAAAAAAAATCAGTTCGCGCTTTTAATAAACCGCTTGACGAAACTTTAACCGTAATCAAAAAGTAAGAATCGGAAACTGTATATTTAAATTCAACAATTTGATGCATTTAAAATTATAGAAGATTCAAAACTTCAGTGAGAGAAGTTCTCCCTTACTTTATTAAGTTATTTGTCAGTAATTCATTTGATACCCTCATAATTTTAACGGCTTTGGAGTTAAATTTGAAAATTATAATTGACAGAATTTTAAAATTTTTAGGAATTCGAACACATATTTCAGATATAATGAACAGATTTGCTGAGTTTAAAATGTGAATTTGAGAGTGACATACAAAAATTGTATTTCTTTTAAAAAATAATTTTCCTAAACTGTAAATATCATTATAAAATATTAAGAGAGTAGTTAAATTATATAAGAATAAATAATACGCCGAATGGGATTACAATTGTTTACCTTTCATTATTGCAACGCAATCGAGAGTAATATAAAATGGAGATTTCATAAACTTTAGAACATTATTTTTTGGAGTAAAGTATTTTGTAAGCATTTTATATAAATAATATTTAAAGAAAACTTAGTTTTGTTAGTTACCCAAACATAACTAAGTTTATACAATATTCTATGAACTCAAAATTTCGATTATTTATCAATAAGTGAAACGAACCGAAAGTTGTTTGGTGCTGCATAACTGCATCTCAGTTATCCTAAATTCTGATATAATACAGAGAATTCAAAACTTTAATTACTCTTATAAATTTCCCAAGGCACACGAATATTTACAATAATATTAGAAGAAAATTCAGTATAATGCAAAATATTCACAATTCAAAATATTACAAATTAATTTGTGAATTAATTACAAATTAATTTGTTATTTCAATTTAAAAAGAAGTTATGAACTAACACGAAATTAAGATGTTTGATGCAAAAATGTCCAAAAAAAGAGCATTTTTCAATTTTAATGTTTTAATAAAATATATACATGTCTGCTTCTAATAATGGTAAAATTTTGATTCTAACCACAGTGGAAGTATTATATTTTATTTTCATTCGTCGAAGACATTATTTTATACAAATTAGTATTTTCTTCTCTCATAAGCATCAAATATACGAAATATCATTAAATAAATAAATAGCATTTCTAAAAGAATCGTAGCAATTTTAGTTTAAGAGATCCGATTTTATTTTTTGACCTTCTAGACATTTTTGGTTTTATGGAGATAGCTTAGCTCCATCATCTAAGATCAGAAACAACAACTTTTCAGTTACCGTGTACTTTTAAAACAAAATTTTCATTTAAATACAATGCTTACCGTTTCCATATTGATTTTGTAGACTCCATTTTCAGACGGAATAGAAAACCATCAACATTATAGAATGCTTTCACCAGCTCTTTGTTTATCGTCTTACAAGGTTGCCACAAAAATATCAGGGTTGCCAGTGAAAGTAAAATGTAGCTTTACAAAACTCACTGATCACATTCATTTTTTTGCGCCAAGTCACCCTTTTAACAATGAACTTCGCATCCGTTAGAAGTTGCACTAAGCTATTTATCCTTAATTCTTTTCTCATTCATTCATGATGAGGAAAGTATTTTTAAAAAAATGCCCTAAATTTCTCTGCAAGGGAATAAATGGTTTCTTCTTTTCATATTTTTTCGAATAATTTAGATGACCAAGTTATAAAATTGATATTATTTAATAAATAATAATCGATAGTCCTTATGTTAAATTATTATAAATGTTTTTTTTCCCTTACTATTTATTACCTTTGTATTTTCTTTCTGTTCATTTTATATAAATAAGTTTCTTAATTTGCAGACATATTCAACATTATGTCAATGAATTTACATGTTCAATATATGAAATTTAACCACATCCTGCATGAATTTTTTTTTTATTTAATCTTTCCGTTTCATATTTCATTCATTTACCATTTAATTTTGTCAAGAAATTAATTTAAAATATAGTAAATAGATATAAAAAGATATTTTTTAATCTATCACATTTTTTAAATTTTACAACAGAAAAATAAATAACAATATAAACTACTATACAATATTGAAAACCGAATATTGAATATTTAAAAATTTATTTGTTTTCGTTTTTAAGAATACAACATGAATGACTGTATCTGTTGTGTCTGCAACTTAATCAAGAAAAGTTTACAATGTAAAACTTATCAACATTTCTATGGTTGTGATTATTTCTAAACATTCATATGGATGAAACTTAAACATTTTAAACTCACAAATGACAAATAGAAGCTTCATTTTTCTATTGTAAAAGTCTCTGTATTAACTTCATTTATACATAGCCAACTATAACTTTTTCAAATATTAACTTAGAAGTAAAATATTTTGCTAGCACTGTATGGCATCGTACACAGAAATTTAAGTGCCCTTGCCTTGAAAACCGGTCCTGGAGACTCCGATAATCATAGACAAAGAACGAATTAACATTAAGGACTGACGTTGATATTATTATTGACTTTTAAATTTTTGCGCCATATTAAAAAGGAGCTGAAAGGTTAAGCATAAAGAGAGATTTATTAAAATATTTCACATTGTGAATAGACCTTCACTTTTTGTCGATTTCAATATTCTGAAGAATATCAATAATTCTATCAATATTCTATCAAAGATATTTGATAATTCTGAAGAATAATTTCACAACATTTCAAATTTATTTGTAAATTTTTTTAACTATTTTTAAATTGTCTCAATTTTTTTGATGATATGGTTTCCAGCAAATAAAGCGCGCGTTCTCAGTTTTCGAAATTAACCTTTTGATTGAGTTATCTTCCTGTTAAGAAAATGCTTCTTACTTGGAGATAGAAGGGACGTTTATTTCACACTTATCAAAAAAGAGTGGGTTACTGAGTACAGAGGAGAATCTAATCGCCGAGAAGAATCTAAATTTTTCAAGAGTGGTCCCTCGTGAATTCTGCTGTAATTTTCACGAAAAAGTAGATGGGCTTACTAGATATGCTGAAACGATAGACTTTTCCCAGGTTATACAGACTTTTAAATATGATAAACTTGAGAAAGTTTTAAATGAAAATATCATTATATACATACATATATATATATATATATATATATATATATATATATGTGTGTGTGTGTGTGTGTGTGTGTGTGTGTGTGTGCGTGCGTTTGTGTGCGTGTGTGTGTGCGTGCGTTTGTGTGCGTGTGTGTGTGCGTGCGTTTGTGTGCGTGCGTGTGTGTGCGTGCGTGCGTGTTATGTTTCATTTGTCACTGCATATATTTTTACAAAAAACTTCAGGCTCCAAATTAGTTGAGGTTTTAAATATAAAAAAAGAGTGTATGTGAGCACATATGTTAATCTTTCGCTGAATAATGTTTTAAAAAATGCTTTGCTGTCTTATGTTCATACTTACTTGTGAAACAGATTATTACAAATAAATTATTTAATTAATGTAAGGGAATGTAATAATACCGAACAAAAATGTAAATAATGATTACTAATAAAATCTGTTTTCATATGCTTCCTTTACATTCGGCGAAGCGGAAAGCTAGTTACTAAAAAGAAGATTAGTTGTTTTATTTGTAGATATTGGATTTTTATACATAATAAATTGAAAATTAGCCTAACTCTATACCTGTCAGTAAACTGTATTCCTTCAATGTGCAAATTTATTTTTAGACTGAAGAAATAATAGCTTGTTATCACACATCATGTGATTGTGTCATTTACAAATGATGATTGATTTTTGCTTGTGATAAATTTTGATACTTTTTCAGAAATATCAAAATTCTGTGTCACCAGTTCTAGCAGATGTGGTAAACAATGCAGTTATTTTTAAATTTTCTCATAGATATTTTTAAGTTTTATTCTATTGGATATAGTTTTAATGAGTAAATTCTTTCGAAATTATATAACAGACAATAACAAATACATAAAAAAAAACTAATTTAGAGTTGACTGAGAAGGAGCCACATAAAAAGCCTGGAAATTAAATAATTCCTTAATATTTGAAAAGTAGTTTACTTTCTTAAATTGTTTGAATTAAACCAGAGTTTCAATTCAATAATAAAAATTGATTTTCCCATATAAATTCAAGTTTTTTTTAAAAAAAAAAGTCAGGCTTTAAAGCGTGAAACAGTTATTAACGCACATATTAAAGCTTTAGAGAGAAATGATTATATTCACGCTTGTGCTGCTTTATAAAGTTTATAAACTTATCCTTGTCAACAATAATTGCTATACATAAAAATATAATAAAAATCTAAAAAATTCATATATCAATATAAATTTAATTAAAAAATAAGCAAAAAGTTAAAATTTATAAATGTATAAAATTTTATACCATATAACTACAAATATTGTGCAAAGTATTTGTTAAAATAAATTCTTTAAAGTTAAGAAGTTTTTTAATTGAGTGAAACAAAATGTTGACATTATATTGATCAAAAAAGGCAAATAATAGTTTAATAACTGCTATGTAAGAAGTGAATCTATTTATTTAAACTGATTTAAGAAACACTATTTTTCTAATTTTTAAGTGAGACTGATAATTGATAAAAAAGCATATCAATTTATAGTCTTACAGAAGAATCATTACTGCACTTGTTAAATGATTATTTCAAGATAAAAATGATCAATAATGCTATTTTAGATTATTAACTTATAAAAAGAACTTTATTTACAATCATTATTTTCAATTGCTCAATGTTCAATAAATATTCATTCGAACTTAAGTATTTACAGATATATCTGGAAGATGGCAAATTCAATCAGGACACATTAATTTATCTCTTATGTTTGAGTGGATACAATCAATACAAAATACATTGTCATGCATTTAATATTCCTTCATTGCAATATTGTTAAACTTGGTATAAATTGCTCCAAATCAGATGAGGATTTCGTTATTTGATAAAAGTAATAGTAAGCGATGTTGCTTTGTCTTCATCTGTATCCTCGGTAATTGAAAATTGATCATTATATATTTCTTTTGTGTCGACCGATGACAGAGGGGTTTGCGTCCCTAACTTTGAAGCAGAAGGTCCATGATGTTAATTGAAGCATAAAATCATTCTAAGCAGGATAACACGGATGAACGAAAAGGAAACTAAAATAGGATTTATAAAAAATATTTGGAAAAAAGTATTTTTTTCAAAATATTCATTAAATGTCTCATACAATTATTTTTTGCTTTCTTTCAACAACATAAGGCTTTCTCGGACGACTAGAAAAATTACCAGAAAATGAAAAAATTATTTTAAGAAAATGAAGTTTAGATATTAATCCTAAATTCATGTATTTCATTTATATTAGTTATTTGGTTATCTTTTATCAAAAATATTTCAGCATAAGATTTATTTAAAAGTAATGCATTTTCATATCTTAAAAAGGAATTATATAAATTTCCCCGATTTTATGACAATACAAAAACATAATCAAATACAAATACGTGTGTAAACACAAATTGTTAGTTTGATTTTATTGTTGATAGACGTTTTCGGCAGAAAGAAAGTATATTCACCTTATTCAGTTTTTACTCAACGCTATACGTAAATCCAAACATAATACGAGGGTTACTCTGTAATTTTTGAGATACACACAGACGAAAATTTATAAAATAAAAATAACGGTTAAATCTTAAAACACAAAGTATTTTGACACAGAAGACGATTTTTTACTGACTTACTTCAACTTGTTTAGCGTAAATTTTAAACAGAAGAGAAAATGGAGTTGACACAAGAACATTTTCGCACTATGATTTTCTACGATTTTAAGCAGGATTAAATCAAGAAGAATGCGTTCAACGGTTGCAATTAGTGATGAATCTCCAGCTCGTGCTACTGTATTCAGATGGTTTAGAGAATTTAGAAGGGGTCGCAATTTTCTTTAGGATAAAGAACATACAGGAAAGCCGCCGTCAGAAGCAATAATGTGTCTGCCATACGAAAAATGTTAATGGATGATAATCGCTATACCTATCAAATGATACAGAAGGAACTAAACATTAGATTTGCAACCATACACAAAATCATTCATGAAGAATTACATAAGAATAAAGTAGTTTGCCGTTGGGTTCCCCATAATCTAACTGAGCACCAAAAAGAAGAGCGTGTCAGAATATCTTAAATTGCTAAATGATGGTGGCCACCGCATCATTTCTAAAATTGTAACAGGTGATAAAACGTACATACCGTTTGTCGATGTTCCAACACGTCAAGAAAGCAAAGTATAGGTCTTTGAAGATGACCCCACGCCGACAATGGTGAAAAAACAACGCGCATTGAATAAAGTGATGTATGCCGTTTTTTTCTTCAGAAGTACGGGATTGGTCTAAGCCATCCAGTTGGAAGGACAGTAACAGCAAACAGGTATACCACGAAATGTCTTCCAGAAATTGTACAAGAACTGGATGTTAGGGGTCTAATGCTTCACAAAGACAATGCATCTTCACATATAGCCGGATTAACAGTTGAGTTTCTTTAACAAAAACAAATTAAAGTGATCCACCGTATTCACCTGATCTAGCTATGTGCGACTTTTGGTTATTCTTTAATCTAAAAAAGAACTTACGCGGACGTCGTTTCCATTCAGAAGAAGAGATTGATGTGGCTATAAATGCATTTTTTTCATCTATTCCAAGAAATGAATGGCTTGAGGCATTTAATCTGTGGAAAATTCGCTTACAAAAGTGCATTGATGCTGGAGGAGACTACTTTGAACACACCTAAAATTTTGTTAGTATAACTTTAAAAACCTAGTTGTATCTCAAAAATTTCAGAGTGACCCTCGTATGTATAAAATAAATTTTCCTGCTTTAGCATGAAGTTTAATGTCGGAAGTGTCTTCTACAATAATGCTAATATTTATCACAGACACACAAATTTTATTAAATCATTAATAATTTTTTGGAGTGTGCCTTATGTTATTAGATTTGATAACATTTTATAAAATCTTAATCAATTGAATGCGTACATTGATCAATGAATAAAGGCATAAACGAAAGAAAGTACAATACTCTTTACATTGAACTATTTTATGGTGAGATTAAGCTAATATTTTTTTAAATATTTTATATGTGTTATTTAATAGCACACACAACATAAGTTAATATTTCTTTCTTTCTTCGAAGATTAATTATCTAAAAATGTGCATGTGCTTAAAATACCTAATGTATGATAAATTTAATCTGTACCTATGAGAATCAAAAAATAAGTTTAAAAAATGAATAAAATGTAGTTATTTGTTTCCAGAACATATACCTTAATTTTAGGACTTGGACAATTATTACAGATTTTTTTGTCCTTTTTATGACACAGGTTTGATCTATATTTGCTTAAAACTTGATTTGAATCTTTAGTCTCGGATTACGCACATAACATTATTCCTTTATTTTAAAATTTCTAAAATTATTAATGTGTAATGATGTATGGGAATGTGTAATGAACTCTTAATAATTAAAATTAATATAAGAGTTCAAGTAATAATTTGAAAATATTTTGTAAAAATATTAAAAAAGAGAAACAAAATCGCATAAAGTAAATTTCAGCTTTCAACTATAAACATTTGTCTTCTTTCTTATCCTGCATAGTCTGACGGAGTCAGACAAGATCTAGAATTCCGTTGACTCTTAAAAAGTCCAGCCCAAGAAGGGGAGTTTGATAGATGACCTCCCTAGAGAGGCCAAAATGCGGCGTGGCGAAGCCTTGTGAACAATCCAAAATGCGACAATCCAAAATGCGGCGTGGCGAAGCCTTGTGAACACCGCACTTTGAGCAGGAGTCGTACTTCTTACTTCCCTAAAAAAACGAGACACTTAATGCGCCCACTGGCGAGTCTCGTTAGCGCAGTTGAGGAACCTCTATCACAGTCGAGAGCAAGGGCATTTCCCGGCTTCCTACCCATATACCAGTGGTGAGATGGAGGAATCCTCCAATCCGCCATGATTTGTTCCTTTCTCCGGGAGTTCAACTCCTGAAAGGTAAGGGTAGATGGAGTTGAAATCGGTTGATTGCATCCCTCCCTTGCAAGCTCGTTCCCAAGGATATCTACGTGTGAAGGGATCCACTGTAAATGAATCTCATGATGCTGCGATATCTGTTTTAACCTATTCAAGATTGAGATGCTCGTCAGGTCACCGATCAGAAACCATTTGTGAAGATGTTGAAGTAAGCTACGGCTATCTGATAAAATCCAAAGTTCTCCATAATCCTTCATAGATAGGACAGCCTCAAGCCCCTCATTAATTGCAATTAGCTCTCTTTTAAAAACTGAACAAAAGTAAAAAAAATAAATAAACATTTGTTGATTACAGGGTCGATGAAAGCATAAATTTTGATTGTGCGCTGATCACATATCAGGAATTTGTAATCATAATTCACGATGTTTACTCCTATATGGCTGTTTCCTGTTATAAGTCATATCATGAACTCTGAAAATAAAATTTCATGTAAATTATTGTCCATAATGGCAGAATGCTACAAATAAGTTGTTTCAGAAATCTATATAGAACATTTTTTGTAATACCGCTTGAGAATTCATTTCAGGAGAAATATCATCCACTATATACATTCATATAATCACACTCGTTAATAACAAATACACAAAATAATCAACTATTAGCAGTCACTCACGTTTTCTCTTTAATATTTGAAGTAAAGAATTTGCTATCATCTAATTTTATCGCATGAATTACGTTTACTTCTTCTCTTAATTGTTAAATGATACTCAAATGAGAGAGAGACTGTTAAGCAGGTAGGTATAAGGGACAATCTACAAAAATTTAATATGTTATGAGAATTTAATAAGATATATTAATTATTAAAAGCGTAGATACACTATGGTACCTAGGTGAAGATTCTGATTTGTTTTGATTTTACTGGTGCTCGATCTTCAGATGGAATAAGCTGCACCAAAAACAAAAGAGATAGACAAAAATCATAAAAAATAAAAAAATAAAAAAAAAATAAAAAAAAATGTTTTCAACGAACTACGGCAATTTCAAGAAATTAATTTCATCTGGAGCTAGTTTTATTTAATTGCTAATTGTACTTGTTTTTTCTACATTTTGAAACGTCTGAGATGTTGAGGTAGAATCTATTTTAATAACTATTTCAGAAGAGGATGTATCAATTTTTCTTTGAATATTTTTTTTTGATGATTTTGTTTTTTCTTTTAATTTTTGTATCATCAGTCTTAGATTTACTGATGTCTGAAGAAGAATTCTTAGTGCTACTAGGAGTTGATTGTAAAGAGGATTTAGAAGACATAGTTAAAAGTGGATCAGATATTAGTTAACTACTTTTCTTTTCTGGATTGTTGTTCATTTTTGAATCTATTTGTAAAGTAGAGGAAACGCCAACTTTTGGTGTTCTGTTGCTAAACAATTGTCCTACTTTAGAGAAAATGTTTTGTTGAAATTACTTATTTCTTCAAGATCCATATAGGGCAAGATTTGGAAAAATACAGCAGGTGCGCAAGAACAGTTACACCACTTGAAAATATCTAAAGTACAGGCATTATTTTCCTGATCAAATTGTACTCATTTTCTCCATACAGAATTACTATTCCTACAGGTGTACTGACAATGACCATATCTCTGATATTTCAAATATTTAAAAGGGTTAGGAAAGTATAGACGAAGTTTGTGTGCAACTCATAACCTTCTTTTATTAATTTTGGTAGCATCGAATGCTTATAAAACGTGCAGCACAAAAAACCCCTTGATCACATAGCTCTTCCAAAAATTCTCCTTCCGTAACAAGTATAAAATCCATGTTAGAAGAGACATCGAGACTCATTTAAAATTTTATGTAATGATGTTTTGACTAAAAGTGAACCCACTTTTTTAAATTATTGATTATACCGAAGCTTGTTTTGAGGCAATTTGAATAATAAGATCTTCCTAACGCTATTTTTTTTAACATTTATATATTATCAATAGATGTGAGAAGTTTTTGTTATCAGAAAAGATTCTCTGCATGAAAATTGCTTAGTGGGCCTATCAGTATGAAACGAGTAGATGAATTGGCTTCAAAGGCAAAAGAATCAGAACCCAGAGGTCATTTGCAAATGTTCAGCCTCGATGATTCTTTTGGCCTTGGTTTAACAATTTGTGCTTTCGGGTCAACCACGGATGCAGATCTGTATTACTATTAGGCAATTTAAATTATAGCTTCGGATACAATTAAAATCCTTGTACTAATAATATCATCCAAAGTTCTGGAAAACTAAATCAACTAAGATAAGATCATAAATTTATGATTTAAATTTAAAATATCATTCAGAAAATTAAATGAAATATGTAAAATTAAATTTATTTTGCACAAATTGAGTACTTGTTTGATAACATTGGAGTACCGTTCTCTTTTATTTCCTATACTGTTGAAATATCTAAAAGTTTATACAAAGGATTATCATAATTACATGCCGACCACCCTGTCTAGTGTTCAGAGTGCCTGACTGCGGATAGGGAGATCCTGGGTTCGAATCCCGGTTCGGGCCTGGATGTATTTTCTCTCTATCTATCCTGTCTTTCTTGTCCTTTCTGTGTATGAATGAGGTTGAATGGTGGCCTATCCTATAAACGGGTCCCTATGGCATGTGTATACTGGAGCAGTCGGACTCCACACCAAATATGGTGCAGTATGGAAAAGAGGCACCCCATATTGTCAGCTTAGCTGGCACAAGAGAAAAAAATCACAATTACATGTACTAAAAGCATTTTGTCATTGCTTTGAAATTCAACATACTTCTTACATTTCTCGTGAAATTATGAGAGTAAATATTTTTATTATTCTGTAGATCTTAAAATATATTTTATTTTGTTACAGATCGAGGAATAAAAAATGCATTTTTTTCGCATTTTCTATTGCTTTAATTATTAATAATGAACCTATAAATAGAAGCATCATTTCTGGCAAAATGACAAATCCAGATATTGAATTATAGTGCACATAAATATTTATTTTGTAACTAATTATTGTTTTGAAACTAAAAATTCCTTAAATATTATAAATTTGACATGAATTTTAATTAGAATTATGCAAAAATAATTTATCAAAAATTTAACCAAAGCATTTTTTAAAGAAAACTAAAATTGATCGCACATAAATTTTTTAGTATATATTCAATCCTTTTTAGCTTTTTAAAAAAACACCTTGGTTAAATTTTTTGACTTCAATATTGTAGAAATTTAAATATTTTTAATAAATTTCTGATTTATTGGGATCGTCTCCAAAAGTAGTATAATTCTTCAATTCTTTTTTTTTTTTTTGGTAGAAGGGTTGCACTTGATAATTTCAACAAAATTTATTAAACTTATCCTTAACAAGTTCGTATCATTTACATCAGAAAAAGTATTTATGAAATGAAAAACAATTTTTGATCTTAAAAATTTTAATGTTAATTTATCGAAATATCTCTGAAAATCAAATGATAATTACTACATAAACAAAATTTTCTTTTGACATTTTATACACAATTATTACGTTTGTATATCTAAATTTATGAAGAATAAATTTAATTTTGAATTTAGAGTAGCTATGCATTTCGAATCATTCACAATTCTATCAGTTTATAAAATTTAAAATGCACTTATAAATAAGTTTTTGGAAATATTTCAAAACGTTAGAATTGTATTTGAACAACTGGATAAATTATTTGAAAAGATAAAAATAAAACTAGACTTTCATAAACTGAATCCCATTTTTCTAAAATTAAAAAAAATTATATTAACTATTTACATTATCTTTTAAATTATAAGACTTGCAAATTAAACGTTAATATACACTTTTAGTCTGAAAGTGTAATATAAATATACAAAAATGCAATCACAACTACAAGATAAATGTTACGCAAATACTAAGGAAAACGTTATATTTAAAACTATTTAATTATTATTGTAAATTTTGGTACTATTCCAATATGTTTCCCTCAATCAGTCAGCAAAACTGTTACTAAGCATCTTCTACCGGAAATAAACTTTGACATATTTTTCAATAATTCAATAATTTTTGTCAATAAGTTATAATTATTCAATTTATAAAAAGTATATAAAATGTGCAATAATTTAGTGGTTTTTAAAGATTTATCTTTAAACATTAGATGAAAATATTTAACACAGGAGTTAAGATTATTTTTTCTTTCCCAGTACAAGGATTACCGTGAGGGGATATCTTATTTTTCCGAAATTTTTTTAATAATTTGAAATTTAAATCCTTGTTAAAATCTTAAAAATAAGAATATTTCTAAAACAGAATGAATACGGTTAATTTTAAATAAATTAATCCATTTTTCATAATAGCATTTATATTTTCTTATATTTTTTTAAATGTTTAATGCAATTATGTAATATTAATAAAAAATACATTTGTTGTTTTAATAATTTTTAAGCAAAGTGTATATTTCTATAAATTAGTAAATGTAACCATTTACCAGAAGCACATTTTGGTAAAATGGAATATTTATAATGCTTTAAATTTAATTCTTTGGTTCTGCAATTCGTAAGTTTCTTACACATATAACATCAACTCATTAAAAAATTTAAGTTGCCAATCGTATTATTCAAAAACATTTCGAATAATCACAAATAACTATTATAAACATGTTTTAATATGCAATAACAAAATAATTGCAAGTTTACATGAATTTTAATAACAGATTAAACTGTCTAACAAGGCTACATTAAAATTTATAAAAAAAGTAAATAGAATAAAAGTTAATTTAACATTTAGCCGTATAAAGTGTTTTAGAATTCGAATTTGATATTAGAGGATATACAATTTAAAAAGCATTTTAGGATTGTTAATATCCAAATTAAATTAAAATATTTTGTCTCTGTTTAAGAGTATCTTTGTGCTTTAAAAGCTTTTCAAAGCAAAACCTTTTGAAAATAAAAAAAATTTTTGAGTGAATAAATTAGTTAAGTAATAGTAGACCTATGTTCTGTTACAAGATAACAAAAAAATTTAAATACAATTAAAATGACATCCTTCCTTACAAGGTTCATTTGTGTGTCCGGTTTTTTGGCTCCTAAGATCCTCGTAGAATAATTCATCTTAAAGAAAATCATTTGCTATCTTCCCAATAGAGCTAACATTTTAACATTGTTTAGATTCAATACATTTGGAAGGTAATTCGTCGTTCTCCAATTCTGTGCTGTTCTTTTCTCGTGTGCGCTAAAATTAACAGATTTGAAGGAAAAAACGTGACATTCTTTATAGACAACTATTATTTCTATTCTTTGAGGACTCTCTGATGTTTCTTCAACTGAACCGATTGAGTAAATCTTCTGTTACAATGTTCAGACTGCCTACCTGTGTGAAGTTTGAGGTGTCTCTTAAGAGTGCTTGATTGAGAGGATCTTTGATGACATAACTCACACTCGTGTGGCCGCTCGCCTGTGTGAGTACTTAAGTGAGTATTGAGAGTACCCGATGAGCTTGAGCAAATAGCGTGCTCTGAAACGGTCTGTCACATGTTTGTATCCTTAGGTGAGTCAACAGATCCTCCGAGTGAGTAAATTATGCATGACAATATATGTACAGATACGGCCGCTCACGTATGTGAAGCCTAATGTGTCCCTTAAGAATACTTAGAGGAGAGAATACTTTATCACATTTCATTGACACTTTTATTGTCACTCACTGACAATAAAAGTCTCGTGAACCTTGCGATCATATTCCCGGGAGAAACTTTTCTCATAATGTTTTCACTTGTACTTCTGCTCTGCTTGAAATCTGTAATGACACATGCGATTACTAGCAAGTGAAAACGCTGATTATATTTACGATTACAGAGTAGCTGACATCTATGTAACATTTTATGAAATCGGAAATGTCTGATTTCCGTGAAAGTCTTTCCACAGAAATTGCAATTTAGCGTAGTATTTCCAAAATCATTCATAATTAATACCACTTACGAAAAAGAAGTCCCTTAAGCTGAAAAAATATCGCTTGTTAAAATTTAACTCCTTGGTACGTTTTTGGTATATCGTATTTAAAACTCTATTATATATACTACAGATAATAATCAATATTATTGTACTACGTTTGCAGCTGCTTGTTTCTACAAATTAAAGTTTGCACTTTTTCGAAAACCGCAAATAACTGCAATTAAGTAACGACACTGACATCTGCCTTGAAACACTGAAGTCTACGGAAATTTTTGCACCCACAGTGTGTGTGTTCTTGAAGGATTCTATTATATAACTTAACTTCTTGATAACATCAAGTTGTAAAATAATAAAGCTGTAATTATTAGAATATATTGAAGAGCAACTATGTTAAGAGTCTTACTTATAATAAGTATCTTTGATTTCCTTGAAATTATTTTATAAATTTATATAGTTATATGTTTCCTTTGTCATTCCACAATAAATTTATAGAATTGGAGTGGTTCTCTGAAGATAAGAAAATACATATGGTCAAGCGTAAAATCTTGGTTACATAAGAAATTATTATTAACAAATTATTTAATCATTCTATAGAAATGTAATAATGGTAACAAAATTGTAAATAATGATTGATTATAAAATGTGTCTTCATATATTTTCTTGTGACTTCGACTAGAAACAAATCTAGTTGTGTCTTGGTAAAAGAGTTTCTAATATCTGTAAAAACTGAATTTTGAAGCAAAAAATTATAAATCAGTGACTTTTTTTGTCACGTACTTGACATTGATTTAAATTATACACTTTCATTCAAAGCAAATTTTTTGAAGTAATGCAAACTGAGTAAATAGATGTTTTTACACATCCCCAAACTGTGTCCAATACTGACGATTTGATTTTATGATGAATTACATATCCCATTACAAATTACATGTGTATATGTGTGATATGAATAAAATATATAAAAGTTATCACATGTATATATTTCCATTTTGTGCTAAATTTTACTAAGAAAATAACATCAATCCCAGCAGCGAAATTTATTTATCACTAATTTATACTCTATTTTACATTGACAGAAATATGTACTACTTATGAAATTTTCTATAATATATATGGTCAGAAATAGTAAATTTAAATTCATGCGTTATTTCAAATTCATTAGGTTGTTGTTGTCTTGTGCTAGCTAGGCTAAAAATATGTGGTGCGCTGCTGCACTTTTCCTACTGAACCGTAATTTGGTGTGGAGTCCGACTTACTCATTACACACATGCCATACTTTAAATGAGCAAGGACACGTACTTTAAATTTCAATACATTTATAGGGTAGGCAAAACCACATTCATACGAGGAGAAAGCCAGAAGGGAAAGTACATCCATGCGCGAACCAGAATTCGAACTCAGAACCTCTTTATTCACAGTTAGGCACGCTGATCAGTAGACAGCAATCTATTTGTTGAACGAGTAATAAAATGAATTTTATAAGTTGCTCTTGATTTTAGCAGTTGGATTACGCTCTTTAGAAAGTAAATTCCGCATTTCGATCTCAGCCACTATTGAACAACAAAAGATGTTGCATTTCTGCTTTTTGGCATGCAACTCTGTCGAAGTGAGTGCAAGGGAGTTTTCTGGGTATCCAAACACACACACACACACACACACACACACATATATATATATATATATATATATATATATATATATATATGTATGTATGTAAGTATACATGTATGTATATTGCTTGTTAATCAATAATTACAGAGAAATACAAAGTGTTTGCATTAAAACAAATAATATTCATAAAAATAATAAATTAGCAGTGGAATTATAAATTCAAAATTATTTACGGTTTTTATAAGAATGTATAGTGATAGAGTGTTCGAGAAGCACGAATAAAATAATTTCTATAGCTGCTATAGCTCTGAATGTTTTTAGACAGCGAAAATAATAAAGTAATATTATTTAATTGCAATTATTATATACATACATGAAATAAAGCATATGAATGTTGCCGTCTTGTGCCAACTAAGATGGCATCATGGGGTGCGCTGCTGCACTTTTCCTATTGAACCATATTTTGGTGTGGAGTCCGACTTCCTCAGTATACACATGGCACAGGTACCCGTTTATAGAGTAGGCAATCATTCCTACGAAGAAAGGACAAAGGATCGACCGAGAGAGGAAGTACACCCATGCCCGAATCGAACCCATGATCTGCCTATCCGCAGTCAGGCACACTGGACAGGGTGGGTGGCTTTATGAATGATAAAGCATATAATAACGTCAGGAATGCGTAAATGTTGCAAATGGGATTGTCGTTGTATACAACTGTAATATAAACGGTAAAACTAACTTATTCTTATTAAATAGCTCCCCCAGTTTGATACTAGTCTCTGTCAAACGATGTAATGTCAGCATTCTTTTACCTACTTCCTGCAATCATATGTGTCCAAAAATAGGTTGGGAAGTCCTCCAATTTCTGCTTAGCGCACTATAATAATAAAATAGCAAAAATATTAAAATACTGAAATTAGGTTGTGGGGCAAATGCATTCAATTAAATTGTGAGATACTGCGAGAAAAATTCATTATAATACGTACACATAACTCCAAATTAGATAATAAAAACCCATCTTCAAAAACCTTAATTTTTATTTTGTACAGAAAGCATCATTTTTTTAAAATTTATTATTTTTTTATAGATTTATTAACAGGAACTTAGTAGCACCATAATTAATGTGCTTCTAATTTTGGTTTTTATTCTTTTGATAGATTGCTTGTACTTTTGTTTTCTGAGATAACTATACATTGATTATAACCATGTCATAGTAACCGAACCGTAACTAACGATATTTCATGATTCAATGGCTTAGTTATGTTAATAACTATGAGTTACGTGTTTCAGTATGCTATAAATTAGGTTATGTGTTACGAATGAATGACTTGTGTATAATATTATTTCTTTATTTTTATTTCTCTTGCTAACGTTTAAGAATTCGAAAAATTCGCTTACATTTTAGCGCTGAGCGTGCAATAAAAATTACAATGACGCGCGCGCGGTTAGACAGTTAATATTTTGTAATATCCCACATTCATGTAAAAGAACCAATAAGATTAATAAGCGATATTTATGTCACTAAATGGCAAGAAAAATTTAGAATCTCAAAAACTATGTCTGTGAAAAAGCTAAAAATAACGGAATTGCCAGAAATTGAGTTTTATCGCTAAAATTTATCGCCAAATTCTCGCTAAAATAAGAGGTACCCAATTCTACACTGAACCCAAAACTTCAAATGATTTTAAATTGAGTCTTGTAGAGTTCGAGCCCAAACGCATGTAATAATCTCCTTCTTAATTTTATTTCTAAGCCACTCCTCAACACACGTGTATAAAAACAGCTCTCTTTGAAATTCTCTCTTCGTTTGGATGTTTTCAAAAACACTTTCTTGTACTTGTACTTACATCTAATAACTCTGATTCCCTGACTCCACATCCTGTCCAGCTGCAAGGATTGAGTTCGCTTGCAGTTTTGGATAGCCACCTGCGCCTCTACTCTATGGTGATATGCAGCACTAACACATCACAGTCAAATACAATACTTTGAAAACAGGGTGGTACGAAAACTTATAAATGCACCAATTTACTTTAGTAATGAAAAAATTTTTGAGGAATACGACTTAGTAACAAACACCAATTTTATTATGGAACAGGCCAATATATTTTTCTCAAATCTACATCAAGTTCAGAATCTATTAATAAATTCATTACCGATCTACAGCATTAATGATCCTTCTAATATTGGAGGAGGCCACAAGCTAACCTGAGAAAACAATAAATGAAATTAATAAAAATAAATTATAATAAATAATAATAAAAAGCCAATAATATTAAAAAATTAAAATAAATAAAATAAAAACTATAATAATAAATGAATTAAATGTTAAATAATTAAGAAATTTGTAATTTTTACTTAATGAAAATAACTAATGTATTGCACTTTAGAGGTCAAGTGTTAGCATTTCACCAAATGTAAATATAGGTATATATTGTGTTAAAACTTGTATTCTCTGTAAATATTCAAAAAATTAAGAAATTATGTAATCGGAACATGTATGGAAATTTCCTAATTTTATGTCATTTCTGCACTGACTGTATAATCATGATAATTGTCATTATTCTTTTTGTGTTAGTAAAGAAACGTAAATAGGTGTGGTACCTGCAGATGCCATCGGCAAAATTACAGCGATTTTATTGCCGGTTTTCTTCGTCCCCTATTAAATTTCAACTACTATTAAGTGTTAATAAAAAGCAGGTGAGGAGTAAGCAATACAAAGACCAAAAGACAAACGTCGATGCGCGGACTGCGACTCTTACTGTAACAGCAGTAGAATTGCTAGTTAGCTCGGGGTGGGCGCTAGAGGTTTTCTAAGTTTCCCTCTAGCTTCACACGAATGCGCCCCATCTTACCACAATGTCCCCCTAGAGGGCACATAACCCCAACCAGCACACGTAAAGCTGACGTCCACTGCGAGACCTCACCTCGCGCTCGGGCTTTGTGCTGTGAGAAAATTTAAAAATAAACGTGGGGAGTATGCATACTCATTGGGCTGATAGAGAGGTTCATCTGGTTTGTTCCGGTATCGAAACCACCGTCTTCAGGAGGAATGGCCAGAACATCGGCCAAGCAGAGCAAGAATGGGTCTGAAAACCAGCTGCTGCTGAAGCGGTTGTGTTTTCCCTGCCTGTCGAAGGTCTGTTGATCATCTTGCGATGGGTTATTTCACGCAGAAGGACATTAAACGCCTTAAACTCGTTTCGCCAGTGGGCAATCCACCAGCGGCATCAAATGTAAATAAAAAAAAAATTAAACTATTTAAATGTTAATGTGTAATATAAATAACTAAAATTTAAAATATAAATTCTAATTTTAATTAAATTCTTATTTTTAAATTTTTTTATATATTATGACAAACAATGTCGTTCCTAAATAGACCAATATCGATGGAAGATACGTGTCAATAGCTGCAGGAGTTTTGCCCCAAAAGGCAAACCCTTGTCCTTGCAGTTTCGGGGTGCCAAATTTCAAAGGAACCAGAAAGATTTGCAGGAACCCAATCACTTGCTCAGAGAAGAAAAACACCCTATAACACCGATTCCTCCCTCCACTTGCAAAACAGGTGGTTAAAAGTGGTAAGTTTACGACATATTGCCTGGAGACCGAGGAATTATTCAGCTTTGGCCAGTAAATTCCATACTTTCCTCCAGGGGGCTGCTTTTCGGAAGATGCTGAATAATTTTAGTTTTAAGAAAATAAAGACGAAAAAGAGAATCTTTACCTAGTTTTCACAATTATGTGACACAGAAACCTGCAGCAGAAAGCAAGAAAATAGCAAGAAAAAGCATATAATAACTTGCAAAAAAGTTTTCTTTAATTATTTGAATTTCTAAAATCTAAAGATGAAGGAAAGAACAAATGAGGGAATGTTCTATAAACTTCCGATTTGAAAGAATTCGGTTTGCATGTCATTAGTAAACTTAATTTATGGTCATTTTTAATCACACGACGTAAAGAGATACAGTTCAAGATGGATTTCCAATCACTACTGCAGACAACATCCACTCAAAGGTGAGATTTCAACTTAAGAAGTGTTAAACCACAAACCTTTTTTAACCCGATTTTAAAGAGAAACTGAAAAATTGTGATAAGATTATTTTGAAAATTTTCAGAAATTGGCAGGAGAAGGAAAAATTTAAACGTTAGATCTATAAATAAAAATACAATTTTATCCCAGTAGTTTATTTGATTTATCTTTAAATTAGATTTTTGGTTAGAAGAGTAATATAAATCCTAAGCACACCACCCAGACAGATTTGCATGCAGAAGCTCAAAAACAGTCTTCTGTTGTATAATAGAAGCTGGGATCGAACTCAGAATTTTGGGTTCCTGTGAGTTCTGTCCCACCTTAAGGTCACGGTGAAACCGAGAAGAAATGTGGTGATGGCTCTTAATTTTGTCAATTACTCTACGAAATCACAGATAAAATTGTCTTGTGCGCGTTCAGAAAATTCGCCCGCTTAGATTTGTTAAGTTGTATAAGAAAATGAAATCCATGTAATTTTACCATTAAGCTAAGTGATGGATTAGAATTAATTATAAATATCATGTGCCTCATTTGTAAATTTTTTTAAAAAATTTTTATTAAAATAATCTTTATGAAAAGTAACAATAAAACGGAGATTATTTGCATAAAAATGTGCTGCATAACTGAAAGAAACAGAAGATCATTGACAAAATAATTACAAAAATTCAATTTGAGAAAGAACTAATATGGAATAAATATTTCTCTGAAAATTATAAAAATGCTTTCCTAATAATATTCCTTATTTATAAAAATCCAGTTCATTACAGAATTCTATATAGACTCTGAAAATATGTACAGGTTATAAGATGATATAGTCTGCAGAAGAGTATGAGAAAAAGAGAGAATTAATTATGATAGATTTATACACACACAATATAAGTATGTATAAAACTCAAGCTAACAGCATGACGTAACAATGCATTTCATCTTTATTCAAAAATCGACATTGTTTATTAAGTTGGCGTCTTAATAAGTGACAATTATATCAGAATTAATATCTTCAGCTTCTCTTTAAAAGCTACGGTACAAGAGGCGTAGCGACGGGAGGAAGGGGGTTATTATGCCCTAAACGCAGCTCGCTGTGGGGCGCCAAATCACTTCAAAGATAAACAAATTTTTTCGAAAAATTTCATTCTTAGTTTCATCATAATATCAATTTTATTTGGAGAAATATATGTTGGATTTTATAATTGTAGTGTCGTGTCAATTGTGTTTTATAATTGTAGTGTCACTACTGTAGTAGCAGAATAAAAGCTGAGATTTATTGCAACAGACGTGAGGCGGTAATGTTTTACGTATTCAGCATTCGATAGGAGAATTTTCTTTTGGCCATTTATCTTTGAACGACTAAGCACTGTTTAAAATTTATTCTATTGCCGCCCCTGTTCGCAAACCCTCATTTTAGCTTGCCATTACTCAAAATAAAAGCTTTTTTTTTTTTTTACCAGGCTGTGTAAAATTAGTATCGCATGATCAGCAATACCATTCTTATGGCGGCGAGTAAAAGGAATACGCTGAAAATTTTATTGCAACAGATATGTTACAGTGTCATCTTAAATGCTAAACTTTCGGCAGAAACATTCTCACCTGGCAGCATCGAATTAGTTGCAGACTACTGATATACGGTCAGATGAATAAAAAATAGATTTTTTTGGGATGACAATAGAATAAAAGGTAAAATGTATTATAATACACAATTGATGAAAACATCCAACCACTAATGGATATTTCTTGAAAAATTTTTTCCTATGTTAAATAAAACCACAACTTGGTCCTCAGGCCAACTTCTCACAAATTGTTTTCAAAAAATAAATTTATTACTTTCCCGTTCAAACACTAGATGTAGCTATCAAACATTCTATTCCGAAACTAACATCTGGATGACGTCACACAAATACACCCGTACTCTTACACAAATTTCAGAGTGACGACATAAACCGGAAGTCACGTGGTCCGTGGTCACACCCCCTAGGTCACGTGACTTCCGCCTCTGGTAGTGGGGCTATTACTACTTGCGTCTTCCTGGAAACGAAATGGGTGCGGATCGAGAACTAATTTCTTCCAGATTTTAAGAAAACGCATAAACTTTCTTTTTTTTTATTGTTCACATGGTTAGTATTTCATTTGTTCTCAAGCATTCCTTCATAGGAAATGAAAATTTAAATTTTTGAAAATATGGAGTTACAACATTTAAAATATTATTGCATTTTCAATTAACATTCTTTCAATTTGAATATTTAATACGCATCTTTGCCAGTATAAACATTTACTAATATGTTTTGAAAATTAAATATCAAATTACTTATTACTTAAAATAATTAATTTAAAATTAATTTATTTAATCCTTAAACGTTTTTATTTGGGGAAATATGTTTTTATTTGACTTGTAATTTTGTTGGCTAAACATAAGAATCTTATATGAAAAAATTCTTTTTTCACAAATTTTAAAATTTAAATATCTATAAATGTTTTTTTTTCGGATGCTTAAGTATATAAAATATATATTTTAATTAATTAGTTCAATTTATGTAAAAGTAAATCTTTCAACTTGGAAAAATCCGTAAAGTAAATTATAAAAGAATCAGATATATTTCTCATTTTGCATTGTGATATTTTAAAAATTAAGCTCGTCTTAAATGATTTATAAATTTATTGAAAGAAAAAAAAATTATGCCATTCCATGATCAGAGTATTTCCAAAATGATTCCCAATTGAAATAAATTTTGATTTGAAAAATATTATCCTTTATTTTAACAATAAAATATATTTTAATATTTTTAGAAATAGTTTTATTAAATATATTAAAAATAAGAAGAAAATTTTCATCACTAAGGTAACCGATTGAGAAAATTCCTCAATATAAAATTTTCCGACATAACAGTTAAAATATATTTTTATCTCAGCGTATCTGTAATTCCTATTAGTAATTTGAATCAATGAAAAACTTGAAAAAATAACTGAGACGATATAAGTTTTGGGAAAAAAATATTTTTAATGATATAATATATTTATATATTATTTGGCTGAAAATTTTTCTTATTTTATTAAATATATATATAATTTTATCTGAACTTATGTGTGTTTTGAAAGTACTAAAGATTAATTTTTGATTTAAGAAATTTGGAAAGTGTTTTTGCTGTTTGTATTAGTGTTATGTTCCTTATCTGCATTTTGTATTGATAATGTAATGGCATAACTTAATTATCTGAAATGAGAAATCAGATGAAGACGTATTAACAAAGGTTTTCTAGTTTTGGAATCAGAAAATTTGGTCTCATAGTATAAAAATGAAATATCCATAAATTATCAATATTACAATTTACAATTTAAATTTTTTACGATAAAAATAATTTGGTTCGCATTAATGATCTGAATGATATAATTTAAGAAGCTATTTTAAAAGCAAAATTTCCTATTAAGTTAAAGTTGTTTATCACTGGAATTTTCTGAGACAAAAAAAGGAATAAAAGGTTTCTTTTAATCTGTGGTAAAGGAAATGTTTAAAAAGCAATCGTTTTGAAAAATCTGATGAGTTGATTCTAAATTAGGGGTGCTCAGACTTACTCAACTAATTTTTTGAAATAAATAGCTAAAGACTGTGAAGTGAGTAATAATCGAATTTTTGAAATTTGTTAAAATAGCATACGTTCCACAACTAATGATCAACAATTTGTAGAGTATTTCACTGATAAGATAATATATTGTTAATAGGAATAGAAATTATTAATAGTCCCATTTGGTTAACAAACTAAGGAAAATGCATTTAAATTTTTTAAGACAATTTTATGGAGATGTTAAATCATTAAAATCCGTTTTCTTGAAGTTAAAAATTAATAGGTAAATAAATATCCCGACTCCAAAATTGTAATATCAGGGCCATGGTCAACAAGGGCTGTTTACATGACCGATAGCCCTGGAATACGAAGAATATGTCCCGGTTAAGTGGTCCCCTAGGTGGTCCGCCCGTCTCTAAAAACACTAATGTAAATAATAAACACTATACATATTGTGGTAATTAATTAAAAACTATCAAACTTATTTGTCAGAAATATCAAAATGATAAATGTTACACTCCCGTGTTTTTTGCAATAAATTCATACTCAGGAAGAAAGAAAAAAGTTCTTCGCTAGAGAATTAATTTTGAAATTTTTTCTATATTGTTCTTGAAATCCAAATTGATTTATTTTCAAAGATAATAATTTTTTTAATTTATTAATAAAGAGAAAATGTATATTGATACACTAAAAATTATTGAAAAATACCTAAAGATAAATGATAAAGCTCTTGTCACAGAAAATTTAGAAAAACAAATTTTTCATGGGTTTATGAGTATATAACTGCAATAAATATTTTTATTTTAATATATTTTTGATAAGAAAAAAAATCGGATTTTATCGCATCATCTGAAAACTCCTGCAAAATTTCAATTTCCCATCGTATTTATTCTGCTTAATGAAATCAGTTTTTCCTCTACCTTAATGACATTAAGTGGGAGAGCATTCAAGGCCCCGAAAGTGGATAGGTCTTAATGGCTGAAAAACTGCCGTTAATGAATTCGAATAAAGGAATATCTTCGGTTGGGATTGGAAACGCACTACCTTCTAATAATAACCAACGTCCTATCCAACCAAGCCATCGCGCCTGGGTACGCATATTTACTTGTTGTGATATTGTTTGTGTGTGTAAGAAATATTCATATTCTAATAAAATTTAAATAAAAAAAAACTAAATTTTTTGAACTGGATTTTTGATAAAGGAAACTTATCAAAATTAGAAACAGATAAATTAGTTTCGCCAATGCTTTGAGAGGCCTTAGAAAATCATAAAATATTGGTGAAAATTTTCTTTTAAAAAGAGAAAGTTCTTATATATATATATATATATATTACTTGATGTAATCAGTTATATATATATATATATAATTTCTGTGTTCACCTTTCACTATCAATAAATATACTTTTATTACTTAACTCCTCTGAAAGTCTATGCAATGAAATACTTCCAAAACACGATTATCACATAAAACTGTAGGTATATAGAGGACATTTTTATCAATTTAGTTTTATCTACAGGTGGTTACCTCAGGACGCAACTCTGGTAAAGCATGTAATTTTCTTCCTTTTACACGTTGTTTTTTCTGATCAAATTTCCTCTGCGGAATGTGGAGACGTTTAATACCCGAAAACTAGAAAAAAATCAATACCGGTAATTCAGGCGAGAACCTGGAGTTTCGGGGCTGGGAGAGAGGGAGGGGAAGCCATAGCAAAAAGTACTTCTAAAAAGAATGCTGGGAATACCGATGCATTACTTTGGATCTATGGAGGACGTCGATGTTTTAGAGGTAGAGTCGGGGTTAGTAGCAGGAAGAAAGGGTTGAGGGAGAATAATTGCGTGGATGTTATCTGCAAACTATTATTTTATTTACTTTAGAATTTTAGTTTGTAATTGAAACTGATAGCTCATATTATTTTATAAGTATGTTTTTTATTAAACATTACAAAATAATTGAATTATTGAAAATCTATTTAAAATTCAATTTGTATTGAATTTTATGAAATTTAATTCATATATTGTTATTATGAGGAAACACAGTAGCAACGTTTTAACAGACTAATTCTAATTAACGTTTTCAAATGACAAATTAAAGAATCACTTCTCTGTTTAAAATTTCAAAATGCATATTTTTTACTCTAATTATTTCCTTAGCAGTAATTTTTTTTATTTCTTTACAGAATGTATCGCCGCATAAACAAAATCGAATTACAAACGATCGAAATTTACACAAAATTCTGATCGTTTGTAATTCGATTTCGGCCCATAATTTTTTAAGAATCGTAAATCTACTCACAAAAATGTAAATGATGCATTTGAAATAATCAGGCACCTCTCTCTCAATGTTGTTTCTTAAACTATCTCTCATCATATTATTTTTAATTTTATAAAGCAATAAAAAAACCTGTTACAAAAAATTTCAGTTATACATATTGAAAATAGCCTCTTGTTAGAATGTCGTCATTTGCATCGGAAGAGGTGAGTACATGTTCACGATAACGATAAAGGATTATCTCGAGAATCATGTGACCGCTCGTTTGTGGATGAAATGAGAGAGTGATTTGTTGCTGTTCTTTGATTTAAATGTTAAGTCAAACTCACAGTTTATTTATTAAATATAAATGTGTGATCTATTTTCTATGGAATTTACTTTGGGTGACAAATTCATTAGCGTTAAACGTTTTCTCCCCTTGCGGAATGGATTTACTTCTGAGTGACAAATTACACAGTTTTATTATACTTTTCCTTTTTTTTTCTTTTTTTTTTAAAAAAAAAAAAAAAAAAAAAAAGGGACGAGCATATTAATCCGTATTTCAACAATTATTTCGCCAAAAATGTGTATACGCATTCGTTATAAAATTTTATAATTTTCAGCTGCGAAACTCATTTTTTTGTTACTCTATGCTTGAAACTAAAAAAGCGTAGCTGCTGTCATAAAGTTTGTTCCTTTATTTTGTTTATATTTTTTAGTACTTACGCATTAGTGCCACCACTGCAAATTTTGCGCTAGTGAATATTAATGTGAAATAATTACCACAAAATGACAAAGAAACAAATCTCTGGTAAAAAATCTATTTTAGGAGCATAAGGTTTCGAACTCGCTGTTAACCATTGTTGAACGATGGGTTGTAAATATTGCGTTTCTTTCGTCTGACTTCGCGTCTGTCGGTGGAGGGGGGAAGGGGGGTGCTCAAACATTTTCTGGGTCTATGAAAATCTCTTTGGGCCTTTTTAATTTGTATGATGTTATATTCAATAAATACTGTAAATGAATTATAATGATCAAAACATCAATAATACTTAAAAAAATTATATAAAAAAGAGTGAATCTACTAAGCCGAAATGCCGTCAAATACGATTGTTAAAAAATAAATCTTTTGTGGATATAATATTTAAATGTAATCGGCTGTTTCTATAAATGCTTACTTAAATATATATTTTAATTATTATTAATAATGAAAATACTTTCTATTTAATTGTGATCCTGTTTCATTGTAAATTGAAGATTCAAATTAGATTTATGATTAAATTATAAAACTCCATATATTATAATACACTTATAGTATTAAAAATATATTAATACACTTAAATAAAATTAAATATTAATACACTTAAATAAAATTAAATATTAATACACTTATTAATACACTTATATTATTAAAAATAAACACCATTGAACATTGTTGGTAAAGTTCAATTGTGTTTATGTTTTATTTATGGAAACAGCTGTAATGCGCACGTGTTGCGTGACTTTTTAGATATCATATAGCTGCAACGAAGCTTACACGTACTTTGTTTAAGTCATTTAGAATTCTTTACTTTTAATGTCCCAAAGGCAAGGTCAAAAATATACTATTGAAAACGAGCTCATATATTTTCTTTGGGAGCTGACAGAAATTTTCCCCCGGAATGCTGTAAACAAAAAGCAATCATTTTAACTTAAATGTATGACCACTATAAGGAAGTATAAAAAGTGCATATACAGTCGCGCGGATATAAATGTAAGAAACGTATATATTCCGAAAATTTCGGATACAAGGAAGTGCAGTCAAGTCTCGAACTGTACATTAAGGTATACACCCGTTCTCCCCATACAAACATTGTAGACGAATGCCTTTAATAGGAGGATATCGTATTTATGAACTGGCCAGTAAACTCACCGGACTTGAATCCAATAGAACATGCTTAGCCAATGAATTGCAGCCCGTCAACCCCCTCCCACAAGTAAACTGGAACTTTGAAATGCATTGCTTGATGAGTGGGTGCAATATTCCCCTAGACCAGATCGATAATTTGATACTCAGCATGCATAGTCGTTGCACGACTTGTATTGCATCGTCTGGGGAGCATACTATATATTAACAACAATACCAACCATGTTAGTGGTTGCTGTAAATCGGTTCTTTTTTTAAAAAAAATTTGTTATATGGAGTAAAAATTGCAATTTTTATTAATGATGTCAAACATATAGCATCTTTTTTCACATTACCTTTTGTTTAATAAATAGACTTTACAAATAAGTCACATTTGTTTTCTTGCTTGGACTTGCATTATCCTTAATTTATGGACACGAGTGTAATTAAATGTACTTATTTACACAATATAATAATCTGATACATTAATTATGCTGCAGATATTTTCCTGGCCTTTGATGAAGCAAATTGATCAATTATTTAGCCAGTGTCGATCAATTCCTATTTTTCTCGTTGTACAGTTACATAGTTGTTAATGCTAAATCATTTAGGAGATCTTATGCTGTGGTTCGAAATTAAATGGGCCATAATCAATTTTAATTTGCTGAACGAACGTTCATAAGTAGCACACAATTAATATTGAAGGAGGATAATTTAAAGTACAATTATCATATTTGAAAAACATCTTCAAATGGCATAATGTGAAATTATGAAAGTAAATAGCTACAATATAGTTTAACAAGCATAATTTCTTCATAAAATAAAGTTTTTTAATATATATATATAAATCAGAAATTTTCAGTTATGTAATGATAACTTACAATATTTTTAGTTTTTCCAAAAGTGACACACTGAATATAATTTTTCAAGTTTTTCAGTGATTCGAATTATCACCAGGAATTAAAGACTAAGCTGTTGGTCCCTGTCCAATTAAATCACATGTGCATAAAAAAGGAGCGTCGAGCGACAAACAAGCAAACCAGAAAATAGAAGCATTCAGATAAGAAATTCTAAGAGTCATATCTCATAATTTTAATTTGAGAAATTTTCTCAGTCGGTTACATTATCAAAGTTAAATTTTTCTACTTATTTTTAATATTTAAAAATATTATTTCTTAATATTTTGAAATATTTTTTTTATTAAACTTAGAACTTCTTCTTCTGAATTACTTACGCAGTGTTTTGCACAATAGCAGCTAGAAGGTTAGCGCTCTGGCTAAACTGTTCATGAGTTCGAACCCCACCTCGGGCTTCTCTGTCATAGTGATTAGGAATCCGCTTTAAAACGTCAGTCCCAGCCCTTGTGAAACGACTATCGAGTGACAAACATCTACGCAATGGTGCATTTTTTCAGTCAATAATTTTATAACATTCAAAGACATTTCTAATTTTTGATATGACAATGCAAATTGATTATTACGCCTGGTTCCATAATATTTCTCTAGATTGATTTCTTTCATCTTATGAAATATACTTTTATACATAAAATAAAATAAGTAGAAAAAAATAATTATTCGGAAACATTTAATGAGTAATTAAAAGAAATTATAATTTAATACAAGCAATCTTTCAATGTTAAAAAAAATTTTTTTTCAACTTAAATGGCAATATAGAGTTCAACAAAATTACAAATTAAATTATTTTCGAAACTTTAAACGTGATTTTAATTAATTTAAGTAATAAGTATTTTAATTTTAAATTTCTCAAAACTGTAAGCTTTGTTAATAAATATTAACACTAGCTAAAAATCAATATTAAGTAAATAAATATAAAAAATACATGATAAACAGAAAATAAAAATTTTTGTGGCAAAAAAAATTTAAATTTTGGCTGAAAAAAAATCTAAATTTTTTTAAATACTTTGCACTGAATATTTTTAAAAGATATAGAATTTTTCAGGGAAGTCCATTGTTTATTAACAAACTTATGTCATCTGATTAACGAAGAAAATTTGCAAGAATTAAAGAAGCTAATTTTGGGAAGTATTGGTGCATTAACCATGCAAAATTTAACAAGAAAAAAAGAAACTGAATTTAAGTAATTTCCTAGAATTCGATGATGATTACTTTTGTATCCCATTTCTATTCCAAAAAGACAGCTCCCTTCCCTGGAAGTTCCACAGCTGCTAAAAAAACCTCCTTTCTTCCCTTGGAGGTCAGTCTGCAAAACAAAAGGCGCCATTAATGAGAAACATTTCTCGCGAGAATAATGCGACTCTTGATAATACGGGGCTAAAACAATGCTTGAAATAAAAACGCAGAGCCTCTCTTTTTTCTGATTATGGATGCACAATAATTTCCCCGACACGATTTCTTAATTTGATGACAACTAATGTTTCGATTACGCTGCTTGATGTTAAAAATAAATATAGGATGTTGCTGATGATATCAACACATTTAACTCCTTAACCGTCTGTAGTTCTGTGAAGAATCTTGTTTAAAATTTGCTTGTAGCAGCAACATAGTTTGTGCTTTCACTGCAAAGCTAGGTCGCCCTATCCAAGCACTTGTCAAGATACTAGTCTCTAATTTTTAATGAGACTTTTTTAATACGCTTTTTCCCTTACCACTTCAATCACAGAGAAGTGTCATCTCAATGATTAAATTACAGAGGGGATATCACCCCTTACACTTGAAGGAACCAACACATATTTGTAATTTACTTTGTGAATATTCTTTCAGTTCAGAAGTTTTTACAAATATTTGTGGCTAATTTGATTCACACTTAGTATGAAATTATTTTTCAAATACTTTTAGTATTTTTGTCCTAAAAATTTAATTCTAAATAATTTTATCAGGTGTTCTTGAATATAGAAGAAATATATGACAATTATTATTGAAGTTCATATTCTATTGTATTCTCAATCTGCATATATTTACAAAATTCATTTGAATTATACATGTGGCTGCTAATATTATGTTTTATTCTACGTTTTCACATATAATAGTAATTTGTATTTGTACCTTAATCGTAAATTCGATTGTCTGGAAATATGTGACGTCATAACTAATTTCAAATATAAGAAGTAAGCGATGCATAAAATTTAATACAGCCATTTTTAAAACTAAATATTTTGACTAATTTTTCTTTAATATTATATAGGTATAGTAAGTTATAAATTGACAGAGATTGCTTTAACGTTATAAATGGATTCAGAGTTAAAACATATTATTCATTATGAATTTTTCAATGAACCTAAATAATTTAAAATATAATTTTATCAAATATAAAAACCGAAATAGGAATAAAAATAGAAAAATGCAGTGAAATTAAAACCATAGGTATTTGTCCTTTCCCTTGAAGCAGATTTCAAACCATTTTCGAGTAGGTGCTCACATTAGTTAATGAGCCATGACCGTCAGCCAGCGAATTTCAAAGCCTATTTCACATCAATCTATCAAATCTGGGGGTTAACTGGAAGCTTTGCTGTGAAGTGAATTGCCCCTTCCAAGGGGCTCGGGATAGACGGTTAACACACAGAAATGTTTGCTCGAGTTAACTCGGCACTATTCGTTTAAGGGTTAAATCATTTTTAAAAACAAAATTGACATGAAGATTGATATTTTTAATTTATATGATTAGTTATGGCATTTTTTCTTTTCGGCTAAAAAGACTCATCTTTTTTCGGGTTTTTTTTCATTTGCATGTTAAGAAAGGAATCAAATATAATTAATTAATTCAGAAAATGAAAAATTTAAATTTGAAATCATTAGAATTTTTTTATGCGAAGTTAGTTTTTTCTTTAAAATGAAGGTTTCCAATGTTTTGACTCACGATAATCCAGATTTAGATTGCTGAAGCCTTCCTTACCTATCGACTGTAATTCTGTATTTAAATAACTACTTGTAGCTTTATACATTAATTTCTTTTCTATTATGGTAGCTTATAAGAAGCTAATAATTAATATCGTTCTTAAGTGGTCAAATCCTGAAATATATCGAAATCCACGATAGTAAAATTCCAGTTTCCTATTCTGATTTTGTCAAATAGAAATTGTAAAATGGAAAATTGTCTTAAAAAAACCACAACTCTCTAATTGTGAAAACATGAAATTAATATAGAAGTAAAAATTTCATGCCAAAATTTTTATCTATCAATTATTTAAAACACTTATAATTAAATGTTTAAATTTTAATATTATGTTACATTTGCTTTTGTTTTCCTGTATAATTTACACCAAGTAGTAAATGCACTAATAGCCTTCGCTTTTCGGGATGGCTTTTTCATTGACAGTGACATATTCATGCATTCCAAAGAAAGACTCCCATGCATTCGTTCCGATAAATGTGCAAGGAGGAAGAAATATTGCATCTATTTTCGCTTGTTCAACAATACCTAAAATCGAACTCGCACCCTTCCATTCCAAAGAGCAGATCATATTTTCCATATCATTTTGAAACCACGTAGAAGGGAGCGTAAGGCTGTTGTAGGGTATTTTAATGACGAGCACGTAACTTGCATTCATTGAAGACATTTCATAGATAGAGCGCCATATTTACAAGGGTAGAAAACTCTCAAGCACTCACCCTAAGACGTGTATGCATGCATACATAACTCTACAGGCGAGCCTCGGACTGTACTTTAAGTTAACCAGTTTCGAATACTCTCTCACCATCGAGTACCTCGTAATATTGAACCACGGTGAGGTGACGAGATCACATCTGAGATGGCATCCTCATCACCACATCCACGCAACACCAGCTGAAGGACTTTGAACGTCACATATTAACGTGGACACGTCCCCAATCCACGGAGCTCCAGTAACCCAGTGTGAGGAAGAGTACGGCGTGGTCAACCTCCCATTCACTAGCAGGGGTTATTGCAGTTTTCAAGTGTGGTTAAATGGGGCATTTAAGTTAATTATAACTTCATTCTCATATTTTTATGCAATAATAAGAGAAACGTTATCTACTTTTGATTGATTCATATTCAGTGGTATCTTACACAAGCGATATGCCCTTAATAATTAAATTACACTCAAGGGCAGCCCTTGAATGAAATTAAAGTTTTGATTATTGTTACAACAGCTGTATGTAGTTAATGCATCACTATAACTGCACCATGTTATTGTTTAATTACGTCACATCCTCATAGAAATGCTAAGTATTTGATTGGTTTGTCACTCAAAACAACAACTATTTAGACCAGGAACTGATTCCGAGCTTCTACAAGCATCCAGAATTTATAAGGGAAAAGAATCTACGAACTACTGAACGGAACGCTAAATATTCGGCTGCCACTTTTTAAAGACTTTTTTTTTGTTTGTCACTCAATCATCATTTAATTCAATCGAAAGTTAATTAGATTGGATGATACAGTTTAAAGAATCGTAACCACTATACACATTCAAATCCAACGTGGGATTCGAACTTACAAGAGATTGAAGCCAAAGGCCAGAGCGATAATCATGCGCTTTGAGTTCGTCTGGTAGGATTTGAAAAGGAGGAAAAAATTCACATTATTTAAAAAAAAAAAAAAAAAAAAATTTAAATTTCAGA
The DNA here is from genome assembly GCA_030067965.1 of Latrodectus elegans. Taxonomy (NCBI): domain Eukaryota; kingdom Metazoa; phylum Arthropoda; class Arachnida; order Araneae; family Theridiidae; genus Latrodectus; species Latrodectus elegans. The sequence goes on along the minus strand of CM057818.1, from coordinate 67,136,879 downwards.
CATCTTTTATATTTAAACACCGTATACTTTTTTCCAATGTCTTTCCACAGGCTGATCTAAGAATTAATTAAAGAAGAAAAAGCAATAAAACGGGCGAAGATAATGGTAACTTACACAGTGAGGCGCTGTCTTTTTCTCCGAGAGGGAAAGAGAACAGAGAAACACAGACAGAAAGAGGAATATTCATGCCCGAACCAGGATTCGAGCCCAGGACATATGTCTTTGAAGCTAGGAACGCTAACCACTCCGCCATCGGAAGCTAAATTTGCATACTAAAATTTGTTATTAACAATAAAAAATACTAGTTAAAAACAGGTTAAAAAAATTCCACAAACACAATATATAATCATTAAAAAAAAGGATGAATATTCTTCAAAATACTAAGAACTCAAAGTTCGTTGACACAGGGTACAGTCTCAAATGCAATCGAGGGATTGGCTTTGAGACTTAAAATTTAAGAAATGAATGAATATATATATATATATATATATATATATATATATATATATATATATATATATATATATATATATATATATATATATATATATATATATATATATATATATATATATATATATATATATATATATATATATATATATATATATATATATATATATATATATATATATATATATATATATATATATATATATATATATATATATATATATATATATATATATATATATATATATATATACACATTGAGCTAAGAGTAGATTGAAATTTTATATATATATATATATAATCTCAATCTACTCTTAGCCCAATGTATCTCCTCTCTAGATATTAAGTGTCGTTTCCGATTGCAGTTTTTGCTGAAACGAAATTAATTTAATATGGGGAAAATTCGAAACAGGAAAATTTATATAACATTGTCACATATTATCAAATGTATTTTGTTTGTCTCTTGAAATTTTGCCTGATTTTAAATTGAGAATCGCTGCACGGAATGATATCAAATTATATTAGAATGTCCATCTGTAGTAATAAATTGAAAATAAAAACTGTTACACTTCACACACAAAAAAAATCTTGGCTACTGCGTTTGTAATTAATTTCTGCGGTAAAGAAGACTGCTCCTCCGATACCTAACAACCCTCGGGAGAAGATGTTATCTTTATTTCGTCCATCCATCATTCAAAAACAGTTATTGCCCACCTGCAGTGCTCCATCCCGTCTTGCCTAGAGAAAAAGGCGTAAATTTTTATGTTTAGACGCTCTACAACATTTAGTTGCGCAACACTTATTTCTGAAACCTGGCTTCTCATATAACCAACAAAGAGTTCAAATTTTCATTAGCCAATCATAAATAAAAATGTTTTGTTGTTTCCATTGTATCATTAATTATTTTAAATATAATTAAATACAAGGTTTTATATACTCCCTCATAGTTGTTTAATATTTGGATATTATTATATCTTGTTTTACATCTTTTAAAAAACACTCATGTCTTCCGACAAAATGTATTATCAGTGCATCTATTTATCTAAATTCATTTACACGTTTTTGTACGCTCATTAATTTAAAAATAAAACTGCAAAGGTGTAAAAATAACTTTCCTTAGTTTTATTTGCATTTTGTATCGTTGCTACTAATTCCTTTATAATATTTTAATAAACAATTTTCCGCCCGTCTCTTGCCTAGTGGTCAGCGTGTCTGTCTGCAAATAGGCAGGTCCTGAGTTCGAAATCCGGTTCGGGCATAGATGTATTTTCTCTCTCCCCTGTCTTTGTTCTTTCTTTTTATGAAAAGGTTGTAAATGGTTGCCTACCCTATAAACGGGTGACTATGGCATGTGTGTACAGAGAAAGTCGGGCTCCACACCAAATTACGGGTTCAGTTGGAAATTGGAGCTGTACACCACATATATCTTGTTATCCATTGTTTCATTATGTGTTTATATAAAACTTAGTTGTCTACCAATAACTACAAAAAGAGGTAAATGACCTTTGGCGTTGCACCTCATTTATCCATTAGATCAGTGATTCATAGTTATAGAATACATGTGATAATGTTTTAAATCAATTTTTAGGATAAGAAATTTGTGAAATTTCCCACCAAACAAAAAGCTCCATGAAATATGTGGCTTTCTCCTAACTTTGTCAAAATCAAATGTTCATTTTTATTCAAACTATTTTTTTTTGTTAAAAATTGTTATTTAATAACCTGTAAAAGAAACAGAGTTCTAAATAATGCTATAATTTAATAATAATTTAAAAAAAAAAAAAAACTTAAGTATAATTACATTAACAAGAATGAACAACTTGAGTTAAAAACAAAAACGCCCAATTTAAAGAGAAAAGATCTTATTTTGATAATTATGTGAGCAAAGTTAATGATCGCTGTAAAAAAATTTATTTCAAAAATGAAGTAAGAGAAAACCGCAAATTTAAAAGGTTCCCTCGCCCCAGAATGTTTCATTCGAAGGAAAAACGAAACTCAAATTGTTGCTTCTGTAGTGATAAAAATTGCATTAAATGTTTTAATTCTAATGAATACGGGGAAATTTCTGAATACTGTCCAAAAGAAGCAGTTTCCGGTCTTGTTGCGGTGAAAGGTTAGTCACCCAGTAACCGCTGTTATTTAAAAACAAAATCTTTATTGTATTGCATTTTTCATGACTAATACACTTCTATTTGGAATTAAAATGGTTTTTAATTGTGAAATCCTTTTTAAACCCTAAACCAGCTATCCCGAGCCCCTTGTGAGGGGCAACTAGCTTTACTGCAAAGTTTTCATTTCTCTCCAACTCTGGAGTGTAAAATCAAGCCTTGGGAACTCGTTTCTGAACGGCTCAGCGTTTACTCCAAAATAGGTAAATAGTTTTAATTGCACTACATTTTTTCTATTTTTATTCAAAATTCGGTTTTAATAGTTTAAAACATTCTAAATTATTGCAGCTTAAAATTCGTCACCCAAGTACCCGCCATTGGAAAATAAAAAGTTTGTTTATTAATCGCTCAACTGCCGTGTTTTGCATACAAGGACCAATTAGACAGGAGCAAACGATTAAAAAATATAACTCCGTTAATGAGAAAATTGTTTGGATTTGGCTCTACTGTAGCATCTGTTTTCACTTTTTGGAAAAGTCATTTGGAATTAAAAAGCAATTACATTAGCACAACGCTTGAGACATTTATCGTTTGTAAATGACTATGTTATGGCGGTTGAACGAACTGTGGAAAGAAACTTTTTAGACAAAGCAGAAATCGATTTTTAATTGGACATCTGGTATTCGAAACATAATCGTGTTCTGAAGTGGAAGCCAAATTGAAACATCAACAATTAAAGCTCAAAACAGAAGAATTATTTATAACAGGGGAAAAAAAAGAACAACTTAAATTTTATTCAGACGAAAATAGAAGACAGGAAAAAGTGAAAAAAAAATCAATGTCTGAGTAGGGTAACCGTTTTATCGCAGGATAGGAATTTAAATTCTGAAAATATTCTTCCATTTAATAATTTTTGCAAGGCAACCAGAGATACAGTCAGTATACACAGTAAATTAAGATAAATGCGCGATTAAAATAGATGATATTAAAATTGATGAAACTATTTTGTATGATAAAAAGCTGGAAATTGTAACATTAATTCCTGATTATAGGAATTGTTTGTATTGAATATAAATGTATGTGTGCGAGTTGGGATGTACTACATTAAATAAGATGGAAATTAATGAAGTTCCAGGAAGTAAATCCGTTTGCTTACGTCCATATAAAACAAATGCAACCGAGATGAACGCTATTGAGAATATTGTAAAAAAATGGGAAGAAAACTAAATAATTTCCGAAACAAGATCATCTTAAGCTTAGCCTTGCTAGATTTCTGAAATGTTCAGCTGGAGCACTAAAATAATAACCCCTTCCCCAGCGTCCCATAAAAGTTACACATTCTTGGCGAATTCTCGTAGAGTGTTTTATAGAGTAAATTATGTGCTATGAATAAATGATTACTCGGTAGAAACTTACACAAGAGATTATATAATAAATGACAATCGTATAAATTTAAATATTTTATTTCCGACACGTTATTCTTTATGAGTTAATTAAATAATAAAAAACAGAGTGAATGAGGAATAAAAATTTGAGCAATATTTACAAGTATTACTTGTAAATATTGCTCAAATTTTTATTTCTCATTCACTCTGTTTTTTTCATTCACTGTGTTCTCATTCATATGTAAATATTACTTACAGTCTGCCGATAAATGTTATAAGCACGGGTACCATCTCTGCATTTTACTGGAAATGGGTTTCAGGTTCCAAACACAAAGACGATGAAATTCTATTGCGCATTTATTATAGTTTTTTTTCCCTGTCGTACGGTTTTTCTCTCTCGATGCTGTATGTGTGTGTGTAACATAGAAATTGAGATCCAAAATATATTGTTGTCATCATTCTAAATGAAATGCGCGCCATGAAAAAAATTTTTTTTATTTACTTGAATGCATTACATGAGAGAGGTGAAATACCTGTTTTCTCCTCTCCCCCCTCAGTAGAAATCGTTTTTCGTTGTCCTTTTAACATGTAGGATGGATTTAGAAGCCGGCTCTTTAAGACATTTTATAATTGCATACTGCGCTTCTCAATACAATTTCTGTAATAAAAAATCCATCGTCTTTTTTTTTTTTTTTTTTTTGTATATCCGTAACGTATGGATTTATAATTTCTTAATTTCAGCGGATGGCTGAAATTAAAAAAATATGCATGTTGGCGAAGATATAGAACCCGAAATATTTTGATTTCGTCTTTCTAAATGAAATGCGCGCGCGTCATGAACAATTTCTTTATTTATATATGAATTTTTGTAAGGTAAATTTTTTTTTTGTTACAGGAAATGCTGAAGCGAAATACATGTTTCCCTTCTCACTCAATAGGAATCTCAATTTTCGATCATCTTTTAATATGAAAGATGGTTTTAGAAGCCAGCGATCAATTGAACAAGGCGCGATTCTTTATATAATTCATAAGGTTATTCTCAATAGCATTTCTGTAATACAGATTCCAGTATCTTTGAATATTTTTTTATATATTCGTAGCATGTGGCAGTGGCATCCGATTTAATAATAATAATAAAAGTGGAATGCGAATATCGAAACGCATTTCCCTTCTATGGAATTTCTGTAACATGTTTCAGGATCCTGAAAGGAGTTATATATTTTTCTTATTTAGTGATATATGAAACGTGGATCTAGAAAAACCTTCAGATAGATGAGGATATAGAAGTTGCTTAGGGTTTGAACCGGAAATCTTTTGTCGTTGTTGTGATCCTAATGATTTCTTTTCGATAATTGTAAGGATCCCATACACCGAAGCATATTTCCATTCGATGAAATTATTGTGCGTATGTGAAATGTCGTCCTGATTTTTTCCTTCATAAGATCCCTACAGGTCGGTGAGATCCGAAATCATTCTACTCTCGTCATTGTTAATGAAATTCGTTATAATTCACATTCGGCGCGCTTTCTGAAAAACGCTACACTATCCAGCGTCGTCATGAAATTTTTTTTATTCATTTATCATCCAGATGTAACGAGAACTGTGTACAATTATTATAATGTTGGAACACGATAATTGAAAACGTTCGATGGAATTCTAGTATTTTTTTTGTATGATAACAGTAATTTATTACAGGAAATGCGAAGGAAGTAACACATGTTTACTCTATGGGAATTTCTGTTTTCTATAGAGTGTTCCTTTAAAATATGAAGGATGGATTTAGAAACAGGCGATAAATCAAATAAGGTATTATATAATTCATGTGGCACTTCTCAATGGCGTCTTGGAGTACATTTTTGGTATATCCGTACATGTGGCTGACGAGATTCAATGAAATGGAATGCCAGGAAAGATACGCATTTCCTGTGATGCACTTTGTGATCATCGGAAGAAAGGTGTTTCCTTTCCAAAGAAGCCCTTCGTCGCACCAGAATCTAAATAATAATAAAAAGTTCTCAAGGATCTAATAATAAAGTTCTCTAGGATAGTTATTTGTGCGTTATAAAAAATGGGACGCGAAACAGTATATATATTATCTCTTGTCCCAATTTAATTTTATTTATTTATTACTACATGAACACAGAAGAGGATACCGGTTCGAATCTTCAGGAATCTTAATTCCATGTATCTTATTGAAAATAAATTCTACTCTAGGATATCTACAGGTCGTTGTTAAATATTCCAAGCCCCAAAGATTTGTTGTGCCGATTAAGACGTCCCATCCATCCTCACGTAGTAGAACTTCTTTATAATAATTACGTAGGAAATCATTCATATATTTTTTTGTCGATCACGAAGAATTCATCGGTTTCTTCCACAATTCACTTTTAAGTTTCTTCTATAGTAGTTTCCATTCGGCAGGATTTATGGTCGTTTTCTTCAGGTCATATACTGAAATTATATCGATTAGTTTGGGATCAAAACACTTCTTTCCGTCATTGCTCCATTCAAAGCTGAAAACGTAATTGATATTATCTTGAAATGACATCGGATGCTGGATGGATGCTCGTTCAAATATAGAAATAAGTTCGTTCTAAGTATCGCCTTCCAATGATAGATTTAAGAATTACAATTCCGTCACCTGAAAGCCAAATAACAAAACATTCATTTACCACATGGATCCACTTTTCTAGGGTACATGAATAGAATTCAGGATAAAATGAAACAGCTTAATTTCTTATGTAAATTCATCGTCTTATTAATTATTGTTAAAAAAAAAGAGGTTATTGCAAATAAAACTCAAAATTTGTACGTTGTTATACATTCGAATCGCAATATTTTCAAGGGAATATCTATACATTTAATTAATGCTCTAATATATCGTTATAAATCTTTAATGACACATATTAACAAGCATATCACTTCGCAATTTTTGAAAGTTTGCATTTAAAATTTATGTGAAAATTGCAAAACGAATTAATTCGTGTGTTAAGGCGATACAAATATCATTGATGAGAGAGATTACTGAGGACTTGTGTTAGGACATCGTTCTACGAAGCATAAGAGGGCGATTTCAATCCCAGCCCCTTTTGAAAAACGTGTGATGGATGTTTCACTTCTGACTCATTGACCCAAGCAGCAACCATGAGTCAATATGCTTTACGATCCATTTCTTTTGAGAATCTGGAGCAACATATCAGGGAACTTTTCTTTAAGTAAAGACTCGATCAATGGAAAAATTTCAAATATTCTAAGGAGCTATATTTTATAAAAAAAAAATCATATGCTATTAACTAAAAGACGTATGGTTGATCAGCGCTAGAAAAAGATCTTTCCCTCCCAATTCATTCGGTTTAGATTTAATTTCTCGTACGGATCACTGTCAATGGAGTGTGTGTATTTTCCTGGAGCTTCCTTTTTATGAGGATCTGAGGAACCAACCGTGGAAAAAGATTAAGAATAGGAGCATTATCGCGTTCTCTTGAATATATTTGAACTACCTTCAAATCCGAAAAAATAAAATTCTTGCTTGCTGTGAATTTCTGCGACCAATTAAAATAATTTAATCTTCATGACATAAAAAGTGAAATTTTGTAACTTCTACCTTCCTTAAACTGTCCTTATTATAGATTTTGGGACTCAAATTTATTTGCCGTATTTCAACATATGTAGTTTCGATTTTATGAAGCAAATATTATCATTTGTAACAAAATAGTTTAATACCTCTGCAGAATGAATTGGTATTTTTTATAGATTGAGGAACTCATGCCCAGTAATTACAAAATTATACATTACCATTATTAGTCCTTATTTTATTAAAAATATAGATTCAATGCTCTTTTGTAAATATAACTATGTTAAACGTATTTAAATGTATACAATTCAAAAATTGATAATTTGTAAAGCAAAATGCTTGATGATAAATATGCTTGCTTGTAAAGCAAAATGCTCGTTGAAAGTAAAATTTAACGTAAATTTTTTTTAATAAACACATAATAATTTACATTATATTTCGAATAATACATGTGCCTTGTCAATGAATATTTCCGAAACAAAACATTTAAGATTATTGCACGTCTCCTGTAAAAAAGTGTTAAAAGGTTTAATTTAAATTTTATTGAACAGTATACTTAAAAGATTTTAATTTCACCATTTTACTTGGTGTTTGTAAATATCTGTAAGCTTTAATATGTTTACCTTTAATGAAGATTTATGAAAAATATATATGTATTATAAAAAATATCATTTTTAGATTCAAAGACATTTCTTTATTCTTCATAACAGACTTAATATTTCTGTTAAGATAAAATGTGTGTTCTTATTATGTTCTTAATAAGTGGGATTCAAGACGCACACTTTTATAAAAACTGAAGAGAAATATATTGTGTTATTTAAAAAATTATGTTTACCATAACTTTAAGGATAAATCTGAAGAGAGAGATATATTAAAACATTTCTCAATAATTTTTATTTTAGAATAATTGTACAGTGATTTTTAAATCTCTCATAAGCATGACAGTTTTACAAATAAATTGTTAAAAGTTAAGGTAAAAAATTTGTAATCAAAACATTTTATCGTCTATCCTCTACTGTTTTAAAATTTGATCCGTGAAATCAGGTTAGAGATGCAAAATTGTAATTTTTCATTGTAAATTGAGGCTAACATTTCATTATAATAATTATTTCAAATGAAATAGCAACATTTGTTCGCACAAATATTTTTATAAACATAATTTTCAAAAATAATAAATAAATAAATAACATTTAATGAAACGTGACTGTTACTAAAGTGATTATGACTTTACTTTTGGAATTAATACTCAATTAAAAGCTTCATACTTTTGATGCTGTTAATTATTACTTAAATATTGAAGACAATTTATTATAACCTTATAACGTGGATTTATTATGATTTTTAAATTATTTTTTCTACGCAATAATATACAATATAACTTCTTGCAGTTTTTATAGAGACATAATAACATAATTTCAATTGGAGAAATAGAAGTTACTAATTTTTCAATGAAATTGAAATTAGAATATTAAAATACAAAAATATTGGACATTTAGATTGGAACTTTATTTTTTGTAAATAATTTATAAAAGAAATGATGCAGTTACGAGATATTTTATAATATTAATACTTACCTGCAATATTCAATATCAGTACACTAAAAAAATAAACAGAGTTAAATAAATAACGAAAATATCAAAATGAAGAAGGACATTACTTTAATTTGAAAATATTTAATATAATAATTTGAATATTAGTGAAAGGAATTATTATTATTTAAACAAAAAATAAATATTTTTTAAACAGTATTGATAACAAAACAATTCATTTCTTTTCCTTAGATATATTTAAATAAATTATTTTCTTATTTTAAAGCAAGTTTTAAATATGATACCAATAAAAAGATAACCAATAGAGAAGTCAAATGATGAGTTAAAAATATAAATAAATTAATCGCTTGTTGCTTGTCACGAAGATTGCAACTGATGTATGTTTAAATTGTCGCTCTGTTTCTATAAATGGTATTATATAGTAAAAAATGTAAAAGATAAATATAATACATCCAAAAAAAATGAATTCATTTCCGTAAAGTAGTCTTTAAAAGAAATATAATACAATAATAAGAACCATTATCGTCCGTATATGATATTTGGTATAAATTTTGAAACATCAATCAGAATTTCAAAAATTTCTGAATTTTTGAAAAGCTGAAAATTTTTTTGAAAAATTTCTAAAAGTTGAGAAATGTAATAAAATTTTGTTTATTCATTTTCTTATCTTCCAACATAGGGACATTTAAAATTTCTGTTTTTATCTTAAAGCTTTTTAATTTATTTTTCCACAATTATTTTATGAATAAAATAGTAAATTTCTATGAAATTAGTTTAATTAGATTTGATTTTACTGGCGCAAGATCCTTAGATCGGATATTATGTGTCAAAAGAAAAATAATCATCGATAAAATTACGTGTTTTAGTAAATCAGTGGAACTAATTGGTACTGTTGATATGAATGACTCAGCAGAATAAAGGCATGAAAGAAAAATTCAAGGAATCCAGAAAGATGTTATAAAGAAAACTCCAATGTTTCTAAAGAACGACTACAATTTCATGAGATTAATTACTTCCAGAGCAGGTTTCATTTGATTGTTTTTTTATGCTTGTATTTTCTATATTTTGAAATGGTCCTGTGATGTAGAGAAGGAATCCACTTCCATATCTGTTTCAGAAGAGGATATATCAGCTTCTCTTTTAATACATTTTTCTCGAGATTTTGGTTTTTAAAGTTTGTATCATAAGTCTTATATTTATTGGCAATTGAAGTAGATTTCTTTGTGCTATTTGAAGTTAATGGTGATGTGAATTTAGATGACAAAGCTGAAAGTAGAGCAGATATTGGTAAAATACTTTTCTTTGCGAAACTGTTCTTTATTTTAGCTTCTGTTTGTAAAATAGAAGAATAGGAAATGCCAACTTTTTGTGTTCTGTTTTTTACTATTAGTCTTGATTCCGGGAAAGAATTTTGTTTTTATCTTAGTTGCAATTACTTCTTTCTCCATATACGCCATGTCTCTGACATTTAAAACACATAAAAGTGTTTGGAATGTATGGACAAAGTTGCAGTTTACATAAAATGCTTTTATGGATTTTGATAATGCTGGTGTCTAAAAAGTTAATACAACATGTTTTTTTGGGGAAAAGTCCAACGTCGCATGGAATGCTTATACGATGTGTAGCACAGACTCTTTGATCACTTAGTTCTTTCAAAAATTCTACTGAAAAAAAAAAAAAAAAAAAAAAAAAAAAGAGCCAACACGTGGGGATTTTCACTATCCATGAGAAGCGAGAAGCAAACAGAGCGGCAACAGCTACTCATCTTTTCACTTGTTTGCTTTTTGTCGAAGGATGGAAAATGTATGAGTAAAAGATTAAAAGGAAAAGAGAAGAAAAACAGAAAGAAAATATAGATCACTGTGTAGCTTGGGATTGGGACACCCTAATTATATTATAATTATTACATAGAGGGGACTTTATTTTGGTACCCTCAAATGCTTTTGGAATAATGAACTTTTATTAGCCAATTCAAAAATTTATTTTAGTTATGTAAATAAAAAAGGATAAAGCACATTTTCTAAGAATAACAAATTGTTATGAGTTAGAATATTCTTAAAAAATGCTGGATTTCATATTATTTGTAGTTTTGTTGTTGTGGAATTCACGGTTACTAGGATTTCCGTATTCCACCCCTACCAGAGTGGAAAAAGATAGGGCTGTACCCAGAGGATGTTCCATCGTAGTCTGAAAGTGGGCTTTCGTAATTAAGAAGAAAAAGACTTGGCCTGTCACCTTCAGAGATATCATTTCACGTGAAGGACATAGAGACCACGACCTTATGCCGTCATTAGTGAATATGACGGATATTCGAGAGGTCGAGATACCTTCTGCTGACGAAAATGAAAGCTATAATCAACTAGGTCATATGACATTTTTGCTTTTCCCATAATATGATAAAACAAATCCGCATTCTACTTACATATCTTTTTATTATTGGAAGATTAATTCAATCAAAAATTATTAATAAAAATATCGTAAGTACGGAAATTATCTTTCACAAGAATGTGTACTTAAAATTCAATCTACTTAAAACTGAATCATATATATATTCAACTTAAAATGTGAATTAATCAAAATAAAGCATGCAAATACATTGTATAATAATGATTAAATAATAATTATTATAAAGTAATAATATTTTATTCAGTTATTTGTCATAAAATATTGACAAAATGAATAATTTTATTTTATGTGGATTTTTAGTTGCTCTAAAAATAAAATTCTATAATAATCAAAAATATAAAATCAAAATTAGATCGGTTTTATTCTTTTTAACTGATACATATTATGTGAATTTATACAATTAACTAGCATGTATACAATATGAACGTTGAGAATCGACATTGTTATCCATTATCAAAATGAGATTTGACAGCTAGATTCGAATGATTTCCATTCATGTATTCTCATCACATATCGATCATATGGTGCACTTGACTTTGCGATAATTATGTAAGAAATATATTTATTATTTACTTAAAATGGCCTTTAATTGTCAAAATATCTTCTTCGTATTTCATTCCCCAATTACTCATCTTTCTTGTCTCGAAGAATAAATTTCAAACCTACCTGCAAATGCCTTTTCAACTTTAATTTCTGTAAGGAGAGATTTCAAAACCACCATTTTAATTTCAATCAAGACAGCATAGATAATCATATATATTTCCCAGAAATCTAAACTATCATGTTTTATATCGAATTTTCGTTCATTTTCACAAATATTTAAAATGAATTCAATATAATTTTGATTAAAAATAAGTGATTTATGAGTTTTATTGCTAGCTAGCATTTTTTATTTATTTATTTTTTTTTTTTAAAGAAGTTTTCATTTTTACCACCTTCAGTATAAGATTTTTCTTTTTCGTTTATATGATTGAACTAAATTTTCCCAAAGATGGTAATTTATTCCAAATATTTTTTAAATGTTGCACAACTTGTATTTTTTGTGACGTGAATGGAAGATTTGATTACGCGGCTCCAAATAAACTGCTCCTACTAATTTTTTTATTTTCTATTAATAATGCTTCCTTTTTAGACAGTTGATTTTATAAAAAATATGCTAAACTTTTTTTTTTAAAAAAAATCTCATGACTTTATTTTGCAATGAGTTAAAATATCATAAAATTGCATAAAATTATATAATTCCTTATTTAATAATTTTCAAATAGCTTTCGTTAGGAACTGTATACCGTATCAAAATTTTAATTTACCCATTTGCAATCTGAGAAATAACAGTCTAATAAAAATAATAATCCACTAATGATGAGTTAATATGTTTTCATTCCAATAAAGACTTTAAAATATATGTTAAAATTTTTATTGGAAGGCAATGGACACAACTGGTTTAGAGTGAAAATAAAATAATAAAACCGGCGACAGTTGAACGGGATTTTTAATTTATTCTTTAGTTGACTGCTTACTTCTAATACACCGTTGTACTACTCCTCATGAATTCATTCTGACTGTTATAAGATTTTTTACGTCTCCAGACCAGTTAGACAAGGAGGCGTATTATTACGCGTAAATTATATACAATCGCTTTCTTCGGGCGCAGCATTGCTCATCATATTTTCAACTGAAAATCTGCTCTTTGTCTCTCTAAACAGTTTATACAAACATCTAGATGAGCGCATGCTGAATTGCGAAAAATATAATTCATCAATATTTTTCTTAAAATATCACCTATTCTTCCAATTCATTTAATTAAATCAAATCTGCCTTTTCTGCAAGCAATTTCATGCGAGACTGAAATAGGAAAGTATTATTGAGCATCAAAACAGGAAATTAGGAAGCATTGTACATTTAATAACAACTATATGGTTGACGTTAAATTAAAATATATGCGTAATTTGATTACAGTAGCAAAATGGTTGATGATACATCGAACCGAAATAAATTGATATTATTTTCGGTTCAGTTCTCCGGTTTTCGTTCCGACGAAATTAATGGATTTTTTCGGTTTTCGGTTCAGTTCCTGTTCGAACAGTGTGGAAAATTTTATTGTATTATATGAATTAAGTTTTAGAATTTCTTATTATATTTTATTTATTTAATAAAAATAAATAACACATAAAATTATACGTTTCATTTACTTTTATCTCAAGTGCTAAAAATTGACGAAATGTGAAATTTGAGGCAGAGAATATAATTACTACCCTTTTCCCTGCGTGGATCCTGTAACTTTGGAATAAATTAGGGAAGAGAAAATTACGAGACATTGTTAAATAAAAAAGATATTGAGTATTTATTAAACATCTTCCTTATCACTGTTGCGATTTATATAGAAATAGTATGATACGATATAAGTAGAATTTTTATTTCCCTTTTTGTATAAATCTTCTTTTTGAATTAAGTAAAAAATATAGTACATGCATTTCAAATCAGAATGTTTCGATTTAGATACCTTGTTCATCCCGATTATTACATATTTTGCATACTTCAAATGGATTTCTTTCATTTCTATAAATAAATTAGACAGGCATACTTTAGATCCGTCAAATAGATGTTCAGTGTTCCTTTACACTTATAAGCCAGTAGAGAAGAACATTATTAAGCATTTTATTACTCAGTAATACAAAGGTATTTTCAAATCTACTGAAGTACAAGTACTACTGAATCTACTGAAGTACTTCTACAAGTTCTTGTACATTAAAATCTTTTTGCAACACTTTCCCTGATCTTCAATTAACAATTTTAAACATTTGATTTCCTTAGAGAACACGAACAAATGAAAACGAAAATATTATAAGAAGTTTTTGAAGGAATCAGATGCAAGCAGATGTAACGCTGATATTTCATATATGAAACTCAGTAAGTATTTAAAAAAATATAAAGAATAGATTATTATTTGCAGAAAATAACTCGAAGTTTATTTAAAGTAAAAAAGAAATTTCAGTTTAATTGTGAAATACGTTAAGTGATTGGAATTACAAAGAGTTGTTTAACAAAATATAGAAGTTAAAAATCAGAATATATATATTTAAAATAAAAAAAAACGTCAAAAATATTGAAATCATGAAGGAATATTTTATCTGAGTAAAGATGAGGAAAATAAAAAATTACCACTTGACCCCTTTAAATTATATCACAATAGGTTAATAGCTTTAAAAACTTTTGATTTTTGCTGATAAAATAAGAAATAATTAAGTCAAGAGCTCATATAAATGCTGTTTGCTATTGACTCAAGTTTTGTAAGGGAAGAAAAGCTATTGAAAATCTAATCAATGAGCTACAATCGTAATAAATTAACTTAATATTAAATAAAATTTACAAAGCTCACGCTCGTTTATACAGGCAATTGAAATGATAGGTACAATACATTTTTAATAATTCATGATTCCAATTTTATTTAAACGTTCATAATTAATTTTTACTATTTAATGAAAAACTAAAATCATTCAATGTGTGTGCGAGGCAATGCATAATTTTGTTATGATTAATAATAAAATTATTATTATGATTATTAAAGACCATACTCTGAAATGTATGTTTTCCTCAATATTAGCGAAGAGGGAAATAAATTCTCCCACAATGCCTCGTCAAAGGAGGATTCGGGTATCATTTCCGGCGACCATTTCAAGTAGCTCTTTTCTTCCTCCGCTCGGACTCTAAAACTCCAGGGGGGGGGGGGGTAATTTTATGTAGCTACTGATTAACGAAACAGGTGGTGGGAAACAGAAAGCACCCTATAATTTGGTTGAATACAAAAGGAATCATGGCGTTAGAAAATTTATTTTCGTGAAATATTACGCCAAAATTGGTAAACTCAAAATGCGTGGGATTGATTGACAAGCAATTTTCACCAGTAAAATTATTTTGTATTCTTCCACAACAAACTTTGAGAACTATGGATTAGGTTATGCGTGAATACTGATTTGCAAAACTCAGTAAGATAAAGATATTTAGAGAGTATTGAAAAATTATTTTTCGATCAATATCAATTTTATAAAAAGTAAGTTTATTTTAAATTCATTAAAATTTGTTTATATAAATTATATTTTGTTTTCAAGTTTAACTTCTCATTGTGTTTTGATTTGAAGTTTAACGTATATTTTATTCGAGAAATATTATTTTAGAGGGAAGCTTTGCTTTAAAATTCTGACCAATTCTATAATTTAGAACTCTGTTGCTCGCAAATTTACTTTAAAATATTCTTAATTTTTTAATTTTTTTTATCGAAAATTAATGATTAATGTGAATGTTTTTATTTATAAATTAATTGATTTTAAAATTTTTTTATTCCTAAATTATCTTAGCTATTAGAAATATAAATTCATTACTTGTTATATATATATATATTATTTAAATTTATGAATATAATCAGATTTTTTAAATTCATCATAGTTTTTATATTCCATTGTTCGCTTTTTTTTGTTCTCAATCACATTTAATTTTTAATTAGATAATATTAATAAGAATGTTCAACATCAGCAAAAAATTTGCCCTCGTCAAATTTATAGATGAGAATAATGTTATTTTTGTTGTGCCAACTACTTGGCTTTTCTGTGATGAAGAAATAATTTTGTAATCATGGCCACCACATAAGGATACTAATAAAATCAGAAGTCTGAGTAGAAGAGATGAAAAGCCGTTGGAAACTTGGGAAAAGTTTAAAGTGAAAGTTGTTTACCAATCATTAAGTTTTACTTTATTACTATTATTAATTTTA